>OY748329.1:33109778-33731028 GCA_963556525.1 Cochlearia excelsa | reverse complement strand
TCTATTGATTTTTGAGATTATGACCTAATCCGATTTTTCAAATTATTTAAAAATGATTTTTTTAACATAAATTTATTATCTATCTCTTTTGAAATAGATGTGTTTTGTTTTTTGCATAAAGTCTTATAATTTCATCTTAGTTCATACAAAAAATGGCTTATTTAACATGTATTTATAATGGATTTTTCAATTTATTTATAAATGTTTCCCTACTACTTTTGAATGATTCGTTGAAATAGATTAGTTTTGTTTTTTACATAAACGCTTATAATGTTCTCTTAATTGATACAAAAATGGCTTATTTATCATGATGTATTGTATGTATTTGTGTGTTGTAGGGAGCACTTAGCCGCGGTTTGAGACCTGCTCGCTATGCAAGTTCAAGCGCTGTTGCAACTAGTTCTTCTTCTTCATCAGGTTTCTTGAGCTGGTTAACTGGTGGTTCGTCTGGTTCGCTTACTTCATTGGATATGCCACTACAAGGTGTCTCTCTTCCACCTCCGCTTGCTGATCACGTAGAGCCGAGCAAACTTAAGATCACTACTTTACCAAATGGTCTCAAAGTAGCCTCAGAGATGTCTCCGGTAAAAGCTTATGTTGCAATTTCTTAGTGAATTATCGACGAAAATGCAAAAGTTGGAAACTTAATGTTATGTTGATACTTTTTGTTTTTTTGTTTAGAATCCGGCAGCTTCCATTGGTTTGTATGTTGATTGTGGCTCTATTTACGAGGCTCCTTATTTCCATGGAGCGACACATTTGCTTGAAAGGATGGCTTTCAAGAGCACTTTGAACAGAAGCCATCTACGCCTTGTGAGGGAGATTGAGGCTATCGGAGGCAACACGTCGGCCTCTGCTTCTCGGGAGCAAATGAGTTACACTATCGATGCTCTTAAAACCTATGTCCCTGAAATGGTCGAAGTTCTCATCGACAGTGTGAGGAACCCTGCTTTCTTGGATTGGGAAATTAATGAAGAGGTAAAAAAAGTCTCTTTCTTGTTTTTTGTTATATCTGATAACTAAGTGAAAAATTTGTGTGTATTTTGAGTTTTTTTCATGTGTTGATGATCTTTTACACAGCTAAGGAAGATGAAGTTGGAGATAGCGGAACTTGCAAAGAACCCTATGGGTTTCCTCATGGAGGCTGTTCACTCTGCTGGTTACTCCGGCGCATTGGCAAATCCATTGTATGCACCGGAATCTGCTTTGGACCGACTCAATGGTGATCTCTTGGAGGAGTTTATGACTGTAAGACTTACATCTCTGTTATAACATTCGTTCACTTAACTTAGTGTCTTTTTGTACTAATTTGATTTGGGAACTTCAGGAGAATTTCACTGCTGCGCGAATGGTACTTGCTGCAAGTGGAGTTGAGCACGAAGAGCTTTTACAAGTTGTTGAGCCAATAACTTCTGATCTTCCTAACGTACCACGCCCAGCGGAGCCAAAATCTCAATACGTTGGTGGAGATTTCCGTCAACATACTGGGGGAGAGGTATACACATGACAGAATTGCCGTAATTGGAAAAGTGTGTTTGTGACAAAAGTGTTTTTATGTCGCAAAGCTAATTGATAATTTTGTCTCAGGCGACACACTTTGCGCTTGCTTTTGAGGTTCCAGGCTGGAATAACGAGAAAGAAGCAGTCATCGCCACTGTTCTTCAGGTGTGTGTCTAAATTGAACGTTTACTTATTTTATCTTGGTGCTAAATTTCACTTGTTTCAATCAAATCTTATTCACCAACAAAGTCCCATTATAATTTAAATGTATTTTCTATTTAGATGCTTATGGGAGGAGGTGGTTCATTCTCAGCGGGAGGACCTGGAAAAGGAATGCACTCATGGCTCTGTAAGTCAAATATTGCGTTTCCATTTCCTTTTTATTTTTTAGTTTAGCTTTCATTGAACATTCTCAAGTACTGCTTAAGGGATCAGTAATGGTGATACGTGTTCCTGTGTCTGGTTACAGATCTCCGTATTCTTAACGAATATCAGCAGGTTCAGTCGTGCACTGCTTTCACTAGCATCTTCAACAACACCGGATTATTTGGAATCTATGGTTGCTCGGTGAGTTCAACATTCCTATTGTTGCTAGCTTTGCTTTTCCTTTTATCATTGTAGCTTAAGGAATATCGGGTTTTGTGAGTGTTAGGCCTTTGTTCAGTTCTGCGTTGGCTGACAACTTCATTGCTTGATACATATTCTGGTTAACATACTTATATGATTTTACATTATTGAGTATAGAGCCCCGAGTTTGCCGCAAAAGCAATTGAATTAGCAGCTAAAGAACTCAAAGATGTTGCCGGAGGAAAAGGTTTTTAGTTTGTTTCCTTCATCTAACAAATTTAAACCATTGTTATTCATATGATAACTCCTTGTGTTTATACGCTTCATAGTTAACCAGAAGCATCTTGATCGTGCCAAGGCAGCCACAAAATCCGCAGTCATGATGAATCTAGAATCTCGGGTAATTCTTCAATCTTTCATGCACTCTTATCCGCTAAGATGAATACGTTTTTCGCTTGAATAAACATGGTAGCCATCATAATGTTAAGTAACAAATTTTTTATCTGATGCAGATGATTGTATCAGAAGACATTGGGAGACAGATACTTACATACGGAGAGAGGTACGACGCAAAAACCCAGAAGAAATTCACTTGCAGTCTCTATAGTTTCTCTCATCTTTCGTGCGCGTAATCGGTGTTTATGTGTAATATATAATCTTTGCAGGAAACCAGTGGAACAGTTCTTGAAGATAGTAGACCAACTTACATTGAAGGATATTTCAGATTTCACCAGCAAGATTATCTCAAAGCCTTTAACAATGGGTTCCTTCGGAGACGGTAAAAACAAGTTTTTCACTTTTTTACTGTTATTAATACAGTTTTTATTACCAAGAATTTTTGTGGTTTAATAGTCTGTCTGGTTCTGTTGAGACAGTGTTGGCTGTTCCGAGCTACGACGACATAAGCAGGAAACTTTGTTGAGTGAGCAAAACAATTTGCCAAAACAAAATCAACAATAATATTTTGGGGGCTTGTAAAATAAAAAGTTTATTCAAGAAGAAGAAACCCAACCAGTTTTAATTCCTTTTTTATTATTTATAATGTTTTTGTTTTTACTGAATTGATCTACACTACAGTGAAAAAATGGTGGAATTTTTCGTGTCTGTTTCTCCAATTTTCAAGATTATTTTGTGTTCCAATAAATATTTTTTTTACTACGGGTAAAACAATTTCACTTGTGTGATTTTGGTTAGTATTGTGTGTTGTTACTCTATACAAAAATTCCTTAAAATACCATCAAAAATATATTTATTTGTAAAATGCAATTAGAGAATTTTTCACAACAAAAATATCACTTTTTTACAAAAATAATAAAACAAAAAAGGAGTTTTATTTTGGGGAATTCACAAAACTACAACCTTTCAACCCCTCTTTCATAAAACTATACCTAATTTATTTTTTTCACATATTTACTTGTCAAAATTTTAAAGGTTTGATTTACCTTTAAAAAATTATCAAAATTAAAATCTTTTCATTTGGATTCGCTAATTAGTGTTTAGGATATAGTATTAAGGGGGTATTAAGGGGGTAGGATTGTGTGGTAGGATTTATTTAGATTTAATTTTGAGTGTTTAGGTGTAGTTTTGTGAAGTATTTTCGAAATGGTGTAGTTTTGTGAAATGTAATTTAAATGGTGTAGTTTTGTAATTCTCCCTTTTATTTTCTTAAAATATTTAAAAAAGTGTAAAGTTCGTTTCGAAGTTTAAGATTTGATTCTTCAACTAATTAAAAGTTGTCGTATTTTTTATAAAAAAATGGTAAGAAAAACTTTATTTAGTGAAGTGAAAACGATGGTTTCGATATCGGCTCCTCTCTCTTACCTCTTTCAAATCTTTTAGAGAGAGAGAGTAGATATGTGAAAAATCGAAGCCAGATCTTGTTTCTGGCTTAAGGTTTCGGCATCTTCCGGTTCGTTTAACGGTGATGGCCGAGTATGTTTCTGGAGATCTCGTCGTATCCTCGTCGGTGAGGTCTGCCGGCTAAAGTCTCCGACAGAAACCAGCCACGACGGTGGTTCTGGTCGGCTTTTGACTCCGATAACTCCGGCTATCTTAGTGGAGTTGTTCGGCTTTAGGTGACGACAACGGTGGCTTAAATAGCACCGATTACGGTTTGAGAGGAGCCATCGTCTATCTCTTCGATGTCTTCTCTGGTTAGTTTCTGATCCAAATCGGCTTTTATTTTATTCGCGATTTGGATTCGGCTTTACTGTCCTACGAAAGGTCCAATTGGGTTTAACCGCATCAACCTGGAAGTTAGTCGAGTGAAGATTTGATGAAGAAGCTTATCAAGATCTCGGGAAGCAACACATGCACGCAGCCGAATTTGAAGAAGGAAGATGGAGTTCAGCGGCGGCGAGGTCTCTTTACAACGGAAAACTCAACGGCGATGTCCGTGAGAAGATCAAATCTCAAGACTCACCACGTGTCCTCAACCGCTATAAGCAACTGACGCGTGGCTCCATTTCTGACGCGTCCTTTTACTTCCTCATGCGGTTACCTTAATGGGCTTATGGGTCTATGTCGTTTTAAGAATGTATCTTAATGCGTTGTAAAATTTCGAATAGTGTTCCTACCAGTTCGGGTTTAATAAAAAGAGATGAAAAAAAAAAAAAAACTTTATTGAGTGCTATTTATGAAAAGCCTTACTTTTTATGCCATAGTTAAACATAAATTATTAACTTAATTACTTAGACTTATGGGCCTGTGTTTTATTTAAAGCCCATTAAATAATAAAAAAGCCATCGTCTCTTACAACGACGCAATTAAATGAGATTCTACTAAAAAATAAAAAAAACTCTCCTCCTTCCCTTACTCCGCCGCAAAAAACATGAGGCTCCTCCGCCGCCGCCGTTTCTCCATCTCCGTCGTTACAATCTCCACACAAATCCGCCGTCGCTACGCAACAAACTACGTCGCGAAAGTAACTTCATCATCTCCCTCAGGCAGATCTCTCTCCGCCGAAATCTCCCTAACAAATCCTCTCCCCACCGACACACGCGGCCACACTCTCCCTCGCCGCCACCTCATCTGCCTCGCCACCAATCTCATCCTCCGATGCGGCGGAGCCGCCGATCCTTTCTCAGATCTCTCCGATTACCTCTCATCACTATCACTAACCCTAACTTCCGAAGAAGCTTCAGAGATTCTCAAATCCCTAAACTCCCCACGCCTCGCCGTAGGTTTCTTCAGATTCCTTCCTTCAATAATCTCTAACAACGATCCTTTCCTATACAATAGAATCTTCTTGATCCTCTCGAAATCGAATCTCGAAGAAAGATTCGATCTCGTCCGTACGATTCTTGATTCGATGGTTAGATCTAAAGTCTCCGGTAACATCTCCACCGTCAATATCTTGATCGGATTCTTCGGCGACGACGAAGATCTGGGAATGTGTTTGAGTTTGTTGGAGAAATGGGATCTGAAAATGAACAGTTATACGTATAAGTGTCTTCTTCAAGCTTACTTGAGATCTCGCGGAGATTCTTCGAAAGCTTACGATGTTTATTGTGAGATTAGAAGAGGAAGAGATAGTAAGCTTGATGTGTTTGCTTATAATATGTTGCTTGATGCTTTAGCTAAAGACGACAAGGTAATATAGTACTTTCTTTTGTGTGGTGATGATGATCACAATGTTTCAGAAATAGCATCACAAGTTTTTAAGACCAAAGTTTTGACATTTTGAAATTTTAAATTAATTTGTTGTGTGTAATTTTGATTGAGATAGAGTTTAGTTTTTTTGTTTTTAGGATTTAATTTTGAAGGGTTTAAGGTAATTTTAAGTTGTGGTATTTTTGGCTTACACCTTTTACTGGTATTGTTGTACTAAAAACTTCTGATTGTATTTTCGGCTAAAATCCTTTTAGTAATATTTTGGTACTAGACACGTGTAATGGTATTTTCGGCTGTAAAACTAAAAAGATGGTATTTTGGCAAATGTCCTTTGATACCACTTAAAGTTATTGGTCCAAAAATACTACAAGTACAAAAAAAACTAGTTTTAACATTTTAGAATTTATTTTTATTTTTTTGTTTAGTATTTAGTTTTGAAGTGGTTAGGGTTTAGTTTTGTGGAATTAAGTTAATTTAAGTTTCAGTGGTGTATTCGGCAAAAAGACTGATTATTTTTGTCATAAAATCAAAAAGATGGTATTTTTGGCAATTTTCCTTTAATTTTCCTGATGGTTCATCTTTTGTTCTTCAGATTGATCAAGCTTGTCAAGTTTTCGAAGATATGAAGAAAAGACATTGTAGAGGAGATGAATATACATACACTATCATGATCAGGACAATGGGTAGGATCGGTAAGTACAAGGAATCGGTCTCTCTCTTCAACGAGATGATCACACAAGGTCTTACACTTAACGTGGTCGGTTACAACACTCTTATGCAAGTCCTCGCTAAAGGCAAAATGGTCGAAAAGGCCATTCAAGTTTTCTCCAAGATGGTAGAATCGGGAATTCGACCCAACGAGTATACGTATAGTCTAATTTTGAATCTTCTTGTATCCGAAAGCCAGCTCGTTAAGTTAGATATGCTCGTTGAGATGTCGAAAAAGTATATGACTCAAGGGATATATTCGTATTTGGTTAGGACATTGAGTAAGTTAGGTTACGTAAGCGAGGCTCACCGTCTCTTTTGTGATATGTGGAGCTTCCCTGTGAAAGGAGAGAGAGATAGTTACATGTCAATGCTCGAGAGTTTGTGCGGTGCGGGAAAAACCGTCGAAGCTATAGAGATGTTAAGCAAGATTCACGAGAAAGGCGTAGTTACCGATACAATGATGTACAACACGGTTTTTTCCGCTCTAGGGAAGCTAAAACAAACATCGCATATACACGATCTATTCGATAAAATGAAAAAAGAAGGTCCTTGTCCCGATATATTCACTTATAACATACTCATCTCTAGCTTCGGACGTGTAGGAGAAGTCGAAGAAGCTATTAAAACCTTCGAAATGCTGGAGAGTAGCGATTGCAAACCGGACACAGTTTCTTACAACTCTTTGATTAACTGTTTGGGTAAGAACGGTGACGTTGACGAAGCCCACGTGAGGTTTAAGGAGATGCAAGAAAAAGGACTAAACCCCGACGTGGTCACGTATAGCACTTTAATGGAATGTTTCGGGAAAACAGAGAGAGTCGAAATGTCGTATAGATTGTTCGAAGAGATGCTTGTTAAAGGGTGTTTACCAAACATTGTGACTTACAATATCTTGCTTGATTGTTTAGAGAAGAGCGGGAGAACCGCGGAAGCTGTTGATATGTATGCTAAGATGAAACGGCAGGGGCTCACGCCGGATTCGATTACTTATAGTATACTCGAACGGTTGCAATCGGGTTCTCATGGAAAATCAAGGATCCGTAGGAAGAATCCGATAACGGGTTGGGTTGTTAGCCCTTTGTAGGCGGTGTAAATTAGTCGAAAATTAGGGTTTAGAAAACCGCAGAATCTCAGAGTTTTCGCGGTTTGATTCTTAAGAAGTAATAAACATTGTTGTTTTGAATGTTATGTTCTTTAAAGTCATTGTATTACATAGTTGTTTTAACTTAGTGACTATGTTGATTGTTAGAAATAAGGCTCAATTAAATATATGGACACCAATAACTTCAAAATTAGGTGTCGTCTTTTTATTTAGGTGGAAAGAAAGAGAAATGTTTTTTTGACCATTATACCCCTGTGTTTTTTTCGGTGCAAATGTTATCGGATATTTTTGTTGTTATTGCAAAATTATTTTATAGTTTTAAATCAAGTAAATACCGCTATTTAGAAAGTTATTATGATAACCTATAATTTAGACGATATCATTTATACGATAATTGAGTTATCAAAAAAACAAATCGTGATAACAAAAATAGTATCGCAATAACAAAAATAATATCGCGAAAACAAAAAGAAAAAAATGCGATAACAAAAAAACATCACGATAACATAAACAATATCGCGAAAACAAAAAGAAAAAAATGCGATAACAAAAAAACATCGCGATAACAAAAACAATATCGCGAAAACAAAAAGAAAAAAATGCGATAACAAAAAAACATCGCGATAACAAGATAAATATCTTACTGAGAAAAACCTAAGAGATCCAACCGAAAGATATTCGTCGACCAAAAAAGAGATTCGACCGAAAAAGAAATCCGACCGAAAAACATTCAATCACATAGAGATCCGAAAAAACTTCCAACCGAAATAGATCAAAAAGATCGAGAGAGATTCGTCCGCGAGAGATCGAAAGAGATTCGACGAAGAGAGATCGAAAGATATTCGACCAATAGAAACATCGAGAGAGATCAATCGAAAAAGAGAGATAGAGAGATATATCCAAAATTAAAAAAGATAAAAAAACGATCTATGAAAGAAAGAGAGAAAACAAGAAAAAGAAGAAGAGATTCGTGAGAGAAAGAGAGACTAAAAGAGAAACAAAGAGAATGAAGAGAAAAAGAGAGAGAAATTAGGAGAGAAAGAGATGGGGTAAAAAAGATTTTGTCTTTGTGAATAGTTTTATATTATTCATTCTCTCTCCTTCCACCTAATTTACACTTTATCCATGTCCATTTAGTATAATTATCCTAGAAATAAAACACATTTTTTTTTTTTGACATCCATTAAAAAAAAAAAAACACAGTTTTGAGTCTCATATTGCTGCTTTGAATAGTTAGGCAAGTATACCACACACAAAAAAAAGTCTCTATTGCATTTAATTTCTATAGTTTTTAAAGTCTCTATTACATATATTAAGTTCATTAATTAAAATATGATATGCTAAGTACATACTATGTAGTATAGTGATCCTATTATATATTAGTTTTATCTAATGATGTTAGTAATTTTGTTTTAAAATAATGTGTCGTAACAAATCAATTAAATAAGAACCTTTCACTCTAATAAATAGCTAAAGTAGAGCTAATGAATAGCTAAACAAACTTTTGCAGACAAAAAGATTTCTTTCTTTTTCCTCTTTTCAAAAAAAGATGCTTTTGCAGAAATAGATAATTAATTATAATACTTAATAATGATGTTTTTAAAGTGTTGATTAAGTGTGACTAATCATGATCTAAAGCCTATAAAGAGAGGATAGAAGACAATAATGACTAAATTCATCTTTTTCAATTGTTTGATATCTTTGAAATTATAATAAACAAAAACTCATCTATGAAAATCTCAAAAGAAGATGTAACAAACCAAAATGTACATCAATACTTGAATTATAAACCAAAACTCATTTTAGAGTTTAAATAAAGACACAAAGCAAAATAATAATAATATTCTCTACTTCTTTTAACTTTATATATATATATTCTTTCTTCAGCTTCTCATCTTCTCTTGCTTACCATTTCCATCTACAAAAATTCAAACAAAAAATAAATAATTACACAGAAAAAGTACCTTTAAATTCTCATGAACAAATAATTATAAACTTACATGTTAATGCTGAAGAAATCTCACTGCTTTTAATCACACGTAGCCTCTTCACAGAAGATACAAACATACTAAAAAATCAAGAAAAAAAAAATAGTTTTACTAAATCAAAACTCAAAATTAAAAATTTAAACTATTATAAATTACATATAATAATTAAAAGTAAAAAAAAGTATATACTTACTGCCATGGAACATCTCCAACAAGCATCTTATCTCCTTCATTATCTTCATAAGTGAGAGTATATTCTCCATTACCATCTAACAAACCTGTGATTGGTTTCTCTTCTTCTTCTCCATAACAAAATGATTCCTTTTGAGCTAATTACATTACAACAACAACAAAATGTTGTTTATGTCAAAAAGAATCCATCTTTTGAAACCTCTAAAAAACCCATTTTATACCACAATAAAGATTGAAAAATCCATTTTTAACATAATCATGATTAAAAAACCATTTTGTACCTCAATCAAGATTAAAAAAAAAACATTTTTAAAACCCCTTTTTACCACAATCAAGATTTTAAAAACCCATATTTTATCATAATCAAGATTTAAAAAACCCATTTTTACTACAATAAAGATTTAAAAAACCCAATTTTACCACAATCAAGATTAAAAAAACAATTTTACCACAAACACGATTTAAACCCCCATTTTTACCACAATCAAGCTTACGATGCCCCCATTTTTACCACAATCAAGACTAAAAACCTTTTTAACCACAACCAAGACTAAAAACCCCCATTTTTACCACAATCAAAAGACTAAAAATCCCTTTTCTACCACAATCAAAATTTAACCATTTTTACCACAATCCAGACTAAAAACACAATTTTCACCACAATCAAGATCACAAAAAAACCAGTTTTACCACAATCAATATTTTAAAACCCCAATTTTTACCTGCAAGAAGACCTCTAAAGAGTTTATCAACAGAGAAAGACAGCTCTTCATAGCTATTGTGTGCATTGAGATCGACTTTTCGACCAATAGGAACACCATACATGTTGATCTTAACGAACATTCCTCCTTGTCTTTTAGGTTCCATTGTCTTTTCTTGATCAACAAGCTTCTTGTTCTTAAAGACAACACCATTGGAGTTAGATTCTAGCTTTGATGAAGAGCTTGCATTAGCTAAATTCTTCCTAAATGATCTCACAGGAGGCCATCCCACCACTGGACCAGGAGCACTTCTTTTGAAAATTTTACAAAAGTTACTTTTTAGTAAAAAAAAAAACAATAACAAGATTCACTTCAAAGTTTAAAAAAAAAATTCAAATATTGAAAAAATACTAAAAATGATTACAGAGTTGTGAAAAGAAAACAATGGCAAATACACAGAAAATATTGAAAATAATAATAATTAAAAATTGGCCAAAGTCAGTAAAAATTGAATCTTTCAAAGTAAAAAAATAACTGAACAAAAATTTTAAAATGTAAAAAATAGTTACAAAGGTGTGAAAACAAACCAAAGGAAAATACACAGAAAATACTGAAATTAATAATAATACTCAAAAATTGGACAAAGGCAATTAAAATTGAATCTTTTGCACATGGATAGTAAAAGTAAAAAACTTTGAGATCCAATCTTGAGCAGACATGAAACAAAAGACTTTGCAAATAATGGGGCCATCATATCAAAAAGACACAAAACAGATAGAAACAAAACTACTCTGTAAAAAAAACTAAAAGAGTAAAGGTTAAAAAAATGGATTTTTTACCTTTTCTGAGATGTGGTTTTGTTGTTGTTACCAGAGAGACAAAGGGTAGTTTTGTCTTTTGGTTCTTTCTTGATGTGTCTTAACATCTTTAAACCATCATCATGGTCTTCGTCTAAACCAGGTGGTCCAAGCTTAAGCTCAAGCTTCTTCTCTTCTTGTGAAATAAAATGAAGCAGATTCTGAGAGATTTCACCGTTTCTTGAATAACCATCCATTATTGTTTTTTTTCTAGAGAGAGAAAATTCCGACAAAAATAAAAAGCAAAGACTTTGAGAGGTTTGTGTAGTAGTAGAAAGTTAACAACTTGTTCACGCCAAATTCAAAATTTGTATAAACCCATGAAAACCCATTTCTTGAAAATCGTTAAAAAGTTTAAACCTTTCTTGTTTTTTATGAAACCTAGTAGAGAGAGAGAGAGATGAAGTTTTGTGAGAAGCTAGAGATATGAGTAAATGGGTATTTTATACAGAACAAAAGGGTTGCTTTTTGTAATAAAAAGATGTAAACTTTTTTGGTGGGTTCATTTTATTTTCTCTCACATACACTTTCTCTCTCTAGATTCTTTAAAAAAAGGGACCAGATTTTTGGGGAATACAAAGAAAAAGAAGAGAAGAAGTCAGAATTATACGGAAGGAGAGACAGAGAGCAAACACACAAATAGAATCTTATCAGAAATTAAAAGTTAAAAAAAAATAATTACAGTGGATTAAAAAAAAAGGAATTAATTTGTGTAAAACACACGCAATGATCCTTCTCTCTCTCTCTCGTAAACGGTAAGATAAAGTTTAGTGGAGGAAGCAAAAGCGTGCTCTATTTTTTTTACTACTACATTTTTTAGATTTTATTTTTATGCTTTATTTTAACATTAAAATAGTAATATAAATCATAGAAAATATTGAAAAAAGTTTTGTTGAAATTAATGTCTATAGATAAAAGGTTTTCGAATAGATAAAAGGTTTTCAACTAATGTAATTTGTAATATGCAAGCTCGTTAATTATTTATTTTTGTGGATTATATGAAGTTTGTAGTTTTTTGTTTATATTTTGGGGATAATTAAAAAACTACACTTCTTAAATTGTATTTAATAAAACTACATCATTTAAAATCATTTTTCAAAACCATATTTAAACACTCAAAAATTAAATCCAAATAAATTTTATCTATATAATTTTACTCTTTTAATAATATACTTTAAACACTAATTAACGAATTCAAATAAAAATATTTTAATTTTGATAAATTTTAAAAAAAAAAATCAACAATTTAAAATTTTGAAATAGTATAAATATGTAAAAATTTACGTGAAAAATGGTTGAAAGTGTGTAGTTTTGTGAATCTCCTCTATTTCTATTGTTTAAGAAAAATAATAATAGATGTTTATTTAAAAAAAATATAATAAAAACTTTATTTAAATTGTGCCAATAATAAAAAAAAATACAATAATGATTAAGTATATTAAATTATGCCAATAAGAATATGGGAAATGCTTAAAGGGATGTTATAAATACTTTTTAAATTGGTTGTTTATTTCGAACTAATAGAATAGAGAATTGACAACGAAAACACAAACTTTCACTCAAACAATCTTAACCTCATTTAACTTTTTACACCAAACTCTATTTGGAAGTAAATGGAGTAAATACTCAAAATAGTTTAGTATTGTAACAACATCATTTTGAAGTTAATATCTACAGTAAAAACCTATATAAATTAATAATGTTGGGACTATGAAAATTTATCAATTTATTATAGTGATATTAATTTACACTATAAATTAATAATTATAATTTAATAATTATTAATTTATAGAGATAATTCTATAAAAGGAAAATTATTTTATTGAATCTATTGTCGATTTTTTGTTTTTTACTTTCTTTGGTTTAAAGTTTGAACTATTCTTTAAATTTTAGCATTTACATATTTTACATTTTGTTAATATTAGTATATATATATTTAATTTTGACACTTTACATGAACCATAACATTGCGATCAAATTTATGCATGAAATGATTTTTCATCTAAAAACGTTGCGATCAAATTTATGCATGAAAGAATTACAACATTGTTATATAATGTATGCATAAAATTGAAATTATTAATTTATGATATGATTGAGACCATATTTTTACATATAAATATTTTAAAAGGTATTATCTTATTAATTTATTAAAATTGATTGTTTTTTATATTATCCCGATTGGAACCGAAAGATTTTATTAATTTATAGCGGTTATTAATTAATAGAATATTAATTTATAGAGGTTTAATATAATTTTACAATCAAATATAAAGATACATAAGAAATACAAAAATATTTTTGAAGAATGTTTGCCCAAAAAAGAAATAGGAGGATACTACAATATTTCTCTGGTCTGTTATAGGATCACACTTCTATCACTGTCCCATAAGACACATACATCAATGTTTTGGTAATATAAATATGAACATGACAATTTATACACGAAACCTTTTTCTCTCTCTCTCTCTCTTTGCTTCTTTAATTATTACTTTTATTAACTTTTAAAGTCTTTTCCCATTTTTAATTACTATCATGTTCATATTTTTAAACTCAAGTGATCCAAGGAATAATTTGTGAACTTATTTTTTTTTACAGTATCAGATTTTGTCATCTTGCGGTTTAAATCGGTGAATTTAATAAGCTCCAAAACAACATTATTTTATTAAATTATCCATTATATTTTTAGTCACTTGTAAACCCACTTTCTATCTTTTTGGTAAAAATCTACAAAAATGCAAACCGAACAGATTATTATTATTTTTTTATAAAATATTTTTAAACTCCCGCTTGACTTTTAAAAACTATGTAATAATATTTAATTACTAGTGTTTGGCTAACTAAATGAACAATTAGTCACGGATCTGACACGTGTGACAACGATATTACGGAAAAGCCAAACCAAAATTCGCTCGTGGGAGTTTTGGTCAAGCAAGGAAGGGTAATTTGGGAAATTAAGACAAATGGATAATCACTGTTCATTTCTTGTCTCCATATAACCTAACTTCAACAAATTATTCCTTCATATATGTAGACAGAATACTGACAACACACAATAAGTAAACCTTAATCACGGTTCCTTAATCTGTCTCCATGTGTTTAATCAACTCTTCTTTAATTAGCCATGGTTGAAATAATTTTTTATTTTTTTTAAATGATATTTAAGAATTTAAAATGTGTGTTGTTTTATAAAGTAGTGTTTAAAAGGACATAATTTTTTTAAAAAATTCTTTATTTTTGGTTTAATTTATTTTTATGATTATTATATAAGGCGTTCTACATTCCGTAAATAATATTTTTCATGTGGTTAAATGTTAACCTATGTGAAATCTTAACAAAACTCAATTTCGAGTGTTTGCATTATATCAAGGAGGTGTATTCAAATAAGGAATTTGTGTAATTTGTGTTAAAATCCCAAATCATGTGTTATTGAATCAAATCATAAATTTATAAATCTCTCACAAAATCACGTGTTATTGAATAAATGATTTTAAAATGTATTTTGAAATCCACTGTTATTGAAATTTTTTTAAGATATAGATTTTAAGTGATTTTATGTGATTTTAATGGATTATCTTTTTAAAAAAATAAAAACTCAAATTACATTGTTTAATTTAAGATTGTAGATAGTTTTAATAAAAATTATAACAAACTCCATAATTTATCAAAATCATTCAAAATACTATAAAATCGAGTTATCTCCTGGATCGGTTGTTTTGAAATATTGTAATCTTTGATGGGTGCTTTTTGAATTTTTTCACGTTTTCAATTTTATAAGTTACAAAAAAAATTATTTTTAAAATCTGTTTTCGCAAATATTTTTAATTTAGTTTTACGAATCTGAAAAAAATATTTCAAAAAACGAAATTAAAATATTTTTCATAAAATCACTCAAATATGATTATAAAATCGATTTTAAAATGTTTTTTGAATATTTTTAGGGTATAGAAACTAAAATCTTACCATTTGGGTTCGCAAACCCTAAACCAAGACCCCCTTGATTAGTTTAGGGTTTAGATTTGTGAATTTTCGAATTTTTTTATTACAAATAAAAAAAAATGGGTATAAGACATTTTTTTGGGTATAGGAGATCATGGTTTTTCAAAAACACCCGATTGAGAAGATGACTATAAAAACTCATCAAAACTCAAATCATTCCAAATTCTTGATTGAATACATCCCCAAGTTTTTAAGTTAGTTGATTATTGATCAAACTTTATTGACCTAAAATAATACCACTAAATATATTTTGTCTATGTGTTTGACAAAAAATGTTTCACTAGTAATTGTTATATTCACATAAAGATGGCAAGTTTTGGGGAAAACGACCTATTTCCCCACGATAACTTTGATATAGTATCAGATTCACACCATTCTTTGACCCCATCCTCAGTACCCATAATTTAACTTCTTCGTACCAATTACCCACAATAACTATCATACAGTCTATTTCCCCATCCGTGTTGGTTATGTTCGGTTTGAATAAAACCGACTGGTAAACCGGTACTCTTCTCTCAAACCGAAATCGTAACCCGACCCATTAACCCATAACCCGACCCGATAACCCGAAATCGATTTAAAGATGAAAATTTCTCCCAAAATCGATTTTCCCCAAATCGATTTTCACGAACCCTAAACACAGTTTTTCCCCAAATCGATTTTCACACAAAACCATGAGTGGTGTCTCAGGAGGATCGATCGGTTCATCAAGTGCGAATTGTAGACGAAGAGTGGTGGGTGTGCCTAAGAAATGTTGGTGTGGTTGTGTCGTCCTTGAATTGATTTCGAAATCGGAGAACAATCCATACCGTCGGTACTATCGGTGTGAATTCGCGACAACAAAGAAGGTAATAATGTGTTTGTTTGTTTATTTGAATGTTTTCGAAGTATGTAATGATGTGTGTGTTGTCGGAAGTGTAGCTTCACAACGATAATCATTGCTTCAAGTGGAAAGACGAGGCTATGGTGGATGAGATCGAGGCATTGAATGGCAGATATGAGCGACTTGAGAACTTGGTTAAAGAGATTACAAATGTGAATTTGGAGATGGAGAAGATGGTGATTGACAATGTGCAAAAAAAGATTGAAAATGCTATAATTGAGAGGGTAGAGTATGAGATTGTTCAAGCCAAATGTGATATGAGGAAGATGATAATTCTCGTTCTAATTGGATGCTTGTTCTTTGTTTGTTTGATTAAACTCACCTAATTCGATGTTTTTGTTGTTCTTGTTGTTCTTATATTGTGTTGTTGTTAAACCCTAAACACTAAAAGGTTTTACTTATGTAACTTGATTCGGATGTTGTTGTTAAATTAACCCTTTACGTTAACCCTTATAACATTGCAACAACCATAAGAAAACCATAACTAAAACATTGTCAAAAGCATAACAAAGCCGAGTAGTTTAGTAGTACAACATTGCCAAAACAACAATTATAAAGCCGATTAGTTTAGTAGTCAAAAGAAAGACCATTACAATGATCTATATTACACTAAATTTGAGTGAAAATGCCTTGAGAAGGCTCTCCTTGAGAAGGCTCTTGTTGTGAAGGTTCTCCTTGACCATTTGGTTGTGAAGCCTACAAAACATAACACAAACCCAAGAATGTAATGAATTAAACACATAACAAACACAAAATAATTGGTTGTGAAGCCTACAAACACATACCTGAGTTGAGTTTCTCTTGTGGAACCTAGAGTTGTGGCCAACTACACCACATACACGACAATGCACGGTTCTTTTATTCAGTTTTGGTGCTTTCTTCGTTGGAGACTCATTAACCCCTCTCTTCCTCTTCTTGTCTTCTTTAGTAACCTTACCCTTTCCTTTGCCTTCTTCATCTGCTGGATATTCTACAGAAGCACCACCTGATGAAGGCCAGAAACGTGCACTCTTCTGAGGAATGATACCTTGATCATAGTTCTTCCTATACATGGCAGTGCTGAACCATGTAGAAACATAGTGCTCAACTATGAACTTCTTATGCAGGATAACACCATATGCATGCTCACAAGGGATTCCACAGATTTGGTACTTCCTGCAAGTACAGAACCTCCTCTCCAAAGCTACACGATGGTAGTCTCCACTAAGCCTCACTTCCCACATATCATTTGTGCTCCTACTCACCATACATTCAGTGCTGCTCATGCTCCTCTTTTAAAAATTCCTCTACATATGGAGTACACAAACCGACACAAACAAAACTAGTTACAAACAAAATTAATGACACAACACAAACACAAAGAGTTCAAACACTTTACCTTCATGGGCTAGAGCTTCTTCTTTTCTTCTACTAATCCTTACCATAGCCAGTCTTCTAACACATTCAAGCATTGCAACAAATGGTTTTTCTCTGGCCTTGTTGATAGTCGCATTGAAAGACTCCGTAGAATTGTTCTCGACATCCTCACAATAGCTTCCCAACTTGTAGAATGCCCTGCACCAAGTCTTTGGCTGCCTCTTCATTACACCATTGTATACAGATGTATCGTACTGAAAGATCCTATCCAATGCCTCTTTGTACTCAGTCTCATTGTAACTCCAAGCCAAACGCCATAGAAGTTGTTTCATGCCTTTTTTCCCTGGATGATCATTCTTCAGGTTTCCATAAATGTGTTGCACACATTTTCTATGCTCAATCTTAGGTAACTCTTTCTCAACAGCTAATATTAAACCCTACAAAACAGAACCTCATATAAGTAAGTCATCCAAAATGAAAACACATATAGAAAAACTTTAGAAAAACATACCTTTTGACGATCAGAGATCATTACATAGCCTTCTCCTTCATTCAACCCAAAATCAGCCTTTAACAGCTTCACAAACCATGCCCAATTCTCTTTGTTCTCCACTTTCACAACACTCCAAGCTATTGGATATATCCCATTGTTAGCATCTCTACCTAAAGCAACTAGTAGCTGACCCTTAACCTTTGATTTTAAGAAACATCCATCAACTCCTATAAGTGGTCTGCAACTCGCTTTCCATGTCTTCCTAAGCACATCATAACATACATAGAACCTACTAAACACATCCTTATCTGCATCATCCTTCACTGTCTCTATCACCACAGTGGATCCAGGATTTGATTCAACTATCTCAGCACCATAGTCTCTTAGCCTACTAAACTGCTCATCATACTCAGCCTGAATCCACTTCAAAGCATTCCTTCTCGCAGCTTGACATTGAGGCCTAGAGACACTCACCTTCCACCTTTCCTTAATGATTTGTTCCATCTTTGCAGGCAAGTAGTACTCCGGCTCATCTCTAATCTTGTCTACGAATAACCTAGCTATCACCGGAACCTTAAACATCTCACACTCACCATTAGGCATACATATATGATGGTCTACATACTTCCTAACCCTCCATACGGGATCATTTGGTAGACTAGATGCATACACCATCCATTTGCATTTACCCTCAAGACCAACACATCTAAACCCTAACTTTTCTTTATCATATCTGTATTGTTTCAGATTTCGACCTGTCTTCAAAGCATAATCCAAGACACTCTCTTTGAAAGCAACACCATTGAAGAACGTCTGCTTCATCCGTAAGTTTCCATCACCACGGCCCATGTTATATCTTACGCCTCTGTCGCCTTCTCTCCTATTACGCCAACAATCATCTTCGTCATCACTCTCAGGAAGCTTGTTGTGACGCACAGGAGCTTCGATTCGTGCAAACTCTTCGGCGAGGTCTTCTATGTGAAAATCGTTTCGATCTTGAGCTTCGTCATCTGCATGCATCACATAGTCATCAGGATTCATCAAGTCCATGTAGTCGTCGCTTTCTTGTACGATTAAAGCCATCACTGTCGGAGATTTGAGAGAAATTTGAGAGAAATTGAGAGAAATTGATTTGGGGATTTTTCTAGGGCTTGAGAGAAATTGAGAGAGGGGATTAGGTTTAGTGGGTTAATCGGGTGGGTGAGAGAGGGTCGGTTTAGTGGGTTAATCGGGTTTAATTGGTTAACAATTAATTAAACACGGTTTATGAAACAGTAAACCAATTTTAAACCAACAGTAACCAGACCTGTGGGGAATCAGATATTCAAACTTTGATAAAGAGGGAAATAGACTGTATGATAGTTATTGTGGGTAATTGGTACGAAGAAGTTAAATTATGGGTACTGAGGATGGGGTCAAAGAATGGTGTGAATCTGATACTATATCAAAACTTGTTTTGTTAACGGCTAGCAGAAATCAAAGAAAATCTATTCTATGAAAAATTCTTAATGGTTTATAATAAAATAATTTATAATAAAATAATGAATCATATATGTGATTCTTAACAAAAATTATTGTTTTACAAAATTAATATAATTGGACAAGTGATTCAAAAAAAATATCATTAAATAGTTAAATCCACTCCCATTAAAAAAAATGTAAAACTCCAAATCACATAATTTTATAAATCACTTAAATTTTGTTCTAATACTCAAAATCAATGTAATTACTACTTTTGAAAAACGTTAAAACGAGCCTTGCATGATGCCAAAATCACCGACACTGTTTTCTTCTAATAAATTTTGTAAACTAAAATAGCGTTTGTGTTTTTAGAAACTGCAAACACAGTGTTTGGTAGATCGCGCGTTTTGGTTTATCTTTTAAAATCATGGAAGCCACGTGGCAATATTGTTTGAGTAGACAGAGACTAGAGAGAGAGTAGAGAGAGAGAGAGAATCTCTGACTTTGACATCACTTCTTCTCTCTCTATCTGGACGGTAGACAAAAGTTGTACAGTTTTAAGATTAAATCACTTTTAATCGCAATCGTATATTTCACTATAAACGCCACAATCAACGGTTAAGATTATTACCGTACGTGTAATAAAAAAGATAGGAATAAAACAAATCGTGAATTAAATGTCAAATCTTACAGAAAAGCAATGGTGAAGTGATTCTTGATATCTTTTTTTTATTATACATTATATTTTTTATATATTCGATTTGTCTAAATCATATAATTATTTTATGCACCTTACCAAAAAAAAATATATAATTATTTTATGCACTTACTATAATTGTAGAAATGTGCATTATCAACTAGTAGTTTTGAGAATCTAATCTTATGATAAAGTGTAATTATGGGCTAATTATTTTTCTATATTTTATCTTTTTGTGTCAAGTGTCAACCACTTATTTGTTTATTTTTGATGAGTGTAAAAGATTCGGTTTTTAAATCAAACGTGATAAATGTTTTAGTTTTTTGTGATACATTGCTTTTTGAATAACATGTTTCCCTTTTGTTGAACATTCCTCGAGCTTACCCATTTAGCTATTATATGCACATTGCCACATTTCGTTTATTTTATGGTTTGGTTGTATCAATTATTGCTTGTTTTTAGGTTGGCTATTTACACGTTTATTTTATTATAGTTGTATTATATTTAAGCTCTCGTTATATAGACATTCCATTCTTTAAAAAAAATATTCAACTATTAATCAACAAAAGGATATTTTTTCTGAAAAAGAGATTTACAATTAGAGAATTTGGAGAACTACTAATTGTTATGAACCACTAAAAAATAGTGAAAAAGCTTAGTTTTATTAGATAATTACAAATGTAATTATCCATATAATTATCCATTTTATATATGTTGTGTTTATCTCTTTATTGAACCGACTTACATCTCTATATAAAGAGGTTTTGTGTTCATTTATAACATAAGAACAGAAGTTAATAAAAAGAACATTCGTTCACTTTCTTTTCTCATACGACACATCATATATATATATATACCTATTAGTTTTATAACACGTTATCAGCACGAGCGTCTCTGTTTATACGAGGTAATCGTTGTATGAGCTTTTATATACCCCGGTTAAATATTATCCAGGTAATTTTAAATTATGTCGTTATATTTATAAATATAATGGAAAAATCATGTTTGAAACTCATGCCAGAGTGTATCCTTAAATATTTTAAATTTTGATTTTTATCTAAAAGAAACTCTGGCAAAATTTAAATTAATATAATTTAAAACATTAAGAGAAACTCTCATCAAAATTTTAAATTAACGATTTTTGCCAAAAGTATAAATATAGTAAATCTAAAATAAACTACGGCAAAATTTAAACTAATATAGTTTAAAATTTAAGAGAAACTCTATCAAAATAATTTTTGCCAAAAGTATAAAATTAATAAATCTAAAAGAAACTCAGGCAAAATTTTAAATAGTATAATATTAAAAATCTAAAAGAAACTTTGCCAAAATTTAGTCGATAAAAATTATCGATATTTATAAACTTAAATTTTTATTGGAGCGGAAAGTTTTGTCTCCAAAAATATATAATAGAATATGTCTCTTTGATCAAATAGAAGACTATAGTTCATAAATCAAATTGAAGACTATGTCTCTTTGATTATATGAAAATATATGTTATTAATCAAATTGAAGATAAGGTCTCTTTGATTATATTGAGGTTTTGTCTCTTTGATTAAATGAAAGGCTATATCTATTTCATTATACGGTAAGCTAAATAATTATTTATTTTAAATAATTTTGTTATCCAAATTATATGAAAATTTTGCAATATCAAGTAATGCAAAATAATTGAATGTTTTGTAAAAGCGAAATGTTTTATTAGAGCAAAAATGCTCATGAAAAGTTTAAATGCTCATGAAGAGTTTAAATGCTCATGAAGAGCTTAAAGATTCATGAAGAGCTTAGATGCTCATGAAAAGCTTAGATGCTCATGAAGAGCTTAAACGTTCATGAAAAAATATACGCTCATGAAGAGCTTAACTCCCGAAGAGTTAAAAGTATTTTAAAAATACGAAAAAGCTCTAAACGAGCGAAAGAAAAGCTAAACGCTCTAAAAGAAAACATGATGACGACATGCAATATGTATAAAAAATGGCAAAAGATGTATATGAAAGTAAACCTGAAGTTTACAGATTGATTAAAGTTTAATATATCCGGTTAAGCCATCCGGGAGTATTAATGATTGAAGATCATTACAATTTGTTGGAAAAACAAGAAGTTTTTCAACTTATGCATGTTTTAAAGAAAAGAAGAATCAAAGTCATCATCTAAATACAAATGAAAATCACTATTTTTTGGTTAAAAGAGCTCATTGAAAATAATGGTTGATTTATTTATAAAGATCCCCATATTATACTCCTAATATGACCGATCTAAAAGTGAGAATCGGTCCAAGATAAACGAGCATGTATAGCCGTTATCTTGAGAAAGAGAGTAATATGAATCTTATATTAAATTGTTAAGGATCAAAGATAAAACACATGATCCCAGAAGGATATGTTGTTGATCCTGAAAAGGGATTCATTTCGAGATGAATAATCTAGAAGAATTATTATCTCGAGGGGGAGAATTAAAGAATCCCACAATGACACTAAGTTGATAGTTTTGGTGGATTGATATCCCAAAACTAAAGCTTATTAAAAGCTTATTAGATGTCGAATGAGATAAAGTTAAACATCCAGAAGATGAAAGTGAAACATTTAGAAGATGATATTCACAGTCAATGAGTTTTAAAGAATGATGATATTTCCGTCTGGAAATTTGTGGGTGTGTGATATATATTATGAATGCTCCTCCACACCACATAAAAATGACATCCAAGAGGATGAATTATATGAGCTGGAAATGAAGAGCCGCTCTAAAAGTCATCATTGGAGATGTGCTTATTGTAATTATTGTAAAATTTGCAATTATTATTTTGATGATAAGATTTCTCTAAGGGAGAGAATTATGGAATAGTTGGAATCCTTGAACAAAAGGATTATGAACCAGAAGTTCAAAAAGTTCAAATGATCACTATTCAAATTTATTGCAAATCAAATGATGGATGAGATTTCATGAAATGAATTATCATTATAAGATCCTCATACAAAAGAAAATGAACTTGAAGTTCATAAGATAATTCAAGGTGATGAAAAGAAATCTCACTCCATATGAAAATGCTCCAATACAAAATATATGTGTTTATGAAGGATGACACATAAAGCCTATGTAAGACTAATTTGGTTCCGAAAATTGAGAAATGATAAAGGAGCAAATATTTATTAATCTCTTCAAAAGGAAAAGAGGAGTAATGAGTCATGATCAGAAATCCCAGGAGGATTAGATCCCTGAAGGATTAAAGATGAAATCAAGTACTTGAACAAAATCATTGATAATGATTAAGAGATCTCGATGGATCATGACATCTAAGAAAATATGGAACCAAAGTCAAAATAAATGTCGACTATAATAGTGACATAACGCGCGATGTTATAATTGAGGATCAGAAATCTCCGCTTTATGAATTAGCGTTGAGAAACAAAATTGGCCGATAAATGTAAGAGACAATCAAGTCTATATTAAACTCGTTTGAGTAACGAGAGTTTTGGACCAGAAGTCCAAATATGAAAATAGTGTTAAGTGATATAAAACAAAACGCTTATGATATAAGGTTTTGTTAAAATACTCGGTATTGAGAAATATATATGAGAGACTTGAATTGCGTCTCATAAATAAAATGCATGCAAAGTTTAAATTCCTGAAGAATTAATGATATCATAGTAATGTTCTCAAGAACTAAGATCGATCAAACTCTGAAGAGTTATAAACAAGACATTGGAAAGACCAGATGTCTTCAAGCATTAAGTTAAACATCTAATGCAAAAGATGTTATGTTAAGAACTTCTAGAAGAAGTTGTATATATATATATGTATGTGTGGTCATAGAGGACCATATTTATATGTTGTTAAGCATCCATAGGTTTTGCAAATTATACATAGAATTTGCTAGTAATATATATGCAGGATATAACTCATCTCTTATGCGCATATTGGGATGAGATAAAATATGATTAACTTGGGTTATTAGAAATCCCAAATTTTGGTATAAGTTGTTTTGCAGATATCGAATATTTATAAGATCTCGTAAAACATGGAAATAATGTGTAAAAGTATTTGTCCTGAAGACGAGGCTTCCAGGAAAAGCGAAGGAAGAAAACATGTTAAAAACATATTTGCAAAAGTGTTTATTTCGGAAGATGAAGCTCCTAGGGGGAACAACAGAAGAAAACACATTCATTGAAAGACCTGTTTGAGAAAATGATTATTTGTGAAGATAAGACTTCCAGATGAAGTCATGATTATGTGCGCGGTTGCACTCTTTTTCCTCATCATGGTTTTTATCCCAAAGGGTTTTTCCATGGTAAGGTTTTTAACGAGACAACGAATGCGCCAAAAGGTAGACATTTGTAGAAGAAGAAAACATATTTTCCTGAAGATCTCTTTACAAAAGACGTCTATTCCGGAAGATGATGATTTCAGGGGGAGAAATGATGAAATGCGTGGTTGCACTCTTTTTCCCTTATCGTGGTTTTTATCTCACTGAGTTTTTCCATGAAAAGGTTTTTAACGAGGCAACAACAATACGTCTACGCAATAATGGATAATTAAGGGGGAGTATTAGATAATTACAAATGTAATTATCCATATAATTATCCATTTTATATATGTTGTGTTTATCTCTTTATTGAACCGACTTACATCTCTATATAAAGAGGTTTTGTGTTCATTTATAACATAAGAACAGAAGTTAATAAAAAGAACATTCGTTACTTTCTTTTCTCATACGACACATCATATATATATATATATACCTATTAGTTTTATAACAAGTTTGTCTTTCTCCAAAATCCATCGTGAGAATAAATACTATTTATTTAATCATTGCAGATAAAATTTATAAGTTGATAAATTATGTTATCCAAAAAATACTAAATAAATTATAAGTCGACCAAAAGAATAGATAAACTATGTTTTGAATTAATTTCAACAGGTCCATGGACTCTCATCATTAATAAGGTGGCCCAATAAATAACCTAAGCCATTCAAAATGTATTATTATTCTATTGAGGACCATTCACAAAAATTGACATATTACTATATTAGAAGATGTTGCACAAAAAAAAAATACTATATTAGAAGATCATGATAATCCATATTTATGATTTTTTTTAAGAAAAAAAAAAAATATATATATATATATATATATATGTAAACCAAATATGTGGATATAATTATTCATTTGCGCCAAAACAGAAAGACTAATACAAAAAAATAGACGTTGGAGCTTAAAAATAATAATATTTGATGAGTTCTTGAGATTTTTTTTTCTTGTTAATATGTTGTTGAAAATTTCTAAAAGAAGTTTTGATTCATTCATTGTGAGTCTAAGTGGGTGTTATTCAATCAAAGTTTTTAATAAATTTGAAATCTAAGTAGAATCCATTGTTATTCAATTGATGTTTTTAAACTTTTTATTTAAATATAATGTTATTGGATAAGGTAATGGATTTTATAATCCGTTGTTATTCAATAAATGATTTCAAATCATTTTTAAAATTATAGTGTTATTCAATATTCTAATGACATTGAATTTTAAGTCTTGATATGGATTTTAATGAACAAAAAATAGATTTTAAATCCAAGGTGTTTTGGTAAGATTTTAAAATCAAAAAGAAATTATTTCCATTAGAATTTATTTTAAATCATTAAACATTTAAAATTCATTGAGTTAGATTATAAAATCATACCAAATCACATGAGATTTAAAAACAAGTATCGAATAACACCCCCTAAACTCTTTATTTCTCCATGTCATTATGGTCTTTTTTAATTCTATTTTCGGTATGTATAATGTATTATATGATTGTGAAAATACAATCTCGATATACAAAATTAGAAATAGACAATAAGTAGTTTTTTAGATGATATATGAAATACTTTTGCCAAATGGTATCTAATTATGAGTCGAAATACGAATTTCTAATTTTTCTCACATATATTACCTAATGATAACCGTAGAAGAAAGAGCACTTGAACTTAGATTATTTGTAAAAAAACTTATTTTGCTTCAATTGATTATAAATTATTTATAGTAAAAAGATAAAAATACGACTCTCTCTTTAATTTGTTGCAAGTTAAGAATATATAAGTAACAAATAAGTCAGTATCAAAAGGTCCACAATGTGATCTGAAATGTGTGGTGGGGACAAAACCAAACTGTCTTTTGTCAGTAACAGCTCATTGTTCTCTGTATACTTTCTTTTTAACTCAACTTTTTGCTAAAACCTTACTTTTTTGGTCAACACACTTTGTAAATCTTAATTATTATTAATTTTTTGTCACCCTAAACTGTCTTTTTCACTAACTTCTTTTGGTATTATTATTATCTTACTCCCAATCCATAAAAGCAAAAGTTTTCCAAACAAATAAAATAATTATCTTGTTAATTCATTCCTTTTATCTTTTTTTTTTTCTTATATATATGTTAGTAATTTTCTACCATATAGCCTTTTCTCCATGTTATATGTTTTAAAGGGGTTAGACCAAGAACTTTTTACTAATCAAAATTTTGTTTTTTAACTTATGTTTCTAAACTCCATTATATAACATTTTCTTGTTTTACTTTGGTAAATATTTTTAAAATAGCGAACCAACTTAATATCCTTTGTTATTATATGTTAGATTCTGCAATTTTTTTCATATATGTTCAAAAAATTAAAACATTTTTCTTCTACAAAACATCTAACTTTATAAAATGTAAAGAGTATGTATTGGTTAAAATTTTTTATATCCACCGACGAAAAAAATATAAATTCTCAAAAAAGTACATAACTTATTTATTATACTAGATGTTCTATATTTTTTTATTTTTCTATTTAATTTCTTAAATTTTGATGCATAGTTTATGTTTATTAATATCTTATGAATATTAGTTTTTTTGTAGTTACATTTTTATTAATTATTTTGGTAAAAAAATATACTATATTTTAAATTTACACAAAAACAAATTACAATTTTTTTATTTCAGCATTTATAACTTTTTATATAAAATTGGTATGGGAGTCAATATAATTTTCTGACAAAGAACATGGTATTATTTTGGATATTAAAAAAAAACAAAATTTTAAAAGATATTTTATTTTCTCCTATCAAAACAAAGATTTTATACATATTTTTAGATTTTTTTATGTCTAACAACAGAGACTGAACCAGCTTTAGCTTCTTCACTCTTCTTCCTCCTCCCATGGCCGATTTCATCTCTCTTCTTCTTCTTCTTCTCCATTGATTCTCACTTCCATTATAAAAAAAAATCAAAACCCATTTCGATTCACACTCCAATTTCACAAAATCAACAATCTTTCTCCTTTCTCAATCCCTAAATCAAAAACCCCCTTTTCAAAAAAATGAATCTCACACTCACAAATTCACTCTTCTTCTTCTTCATCATCACAATCTCATTACATAACTTCACATATTCAAAACCAATGAACTGTTCAGACACATCTCGTCTCTGTACTTCCTTTCTCGCTTTCAGACCAAACAAAAACCAATCTTTGTCTCTTATCCAAAGCATGTTCGATGCTTTACCTTCCGACATAACCTTTAACGAAGATTACTTATACATCAAAAAGAACTGTTCTTGTCTCACCACAACACATCAATACACAACGAACACTACTTTCACGATAAGACAGAACATAGGACACGTGTCCGATTCTGTGGTCTCTGCTTACTCTGGTCTCGCGTTTCCACCGAACAGTAGCAGAGAAGCTCGTGCTGGATCTGTTGTCTCTGTGCAGCTTCTGTGTGGCTGCTCGAGTGGTTTATGGAACTATCTTATGAGCTATGTTGCTGTTTATGGAGACAGTGTAGAGTCTATGTCGAGTAAGTTTGGTGTTGGTGTGGATTGGATTCAACAAGTTAATAAGATCTTGAATCTTGATGATAATGTTACTGTTGGAGATGTGTTTTATATTCCTCTAAATTCAGGTAAAGATTCTTGAGAATGTTTGATGGTAAAAATGAACTATTTAGTGGTATTTTAGGGAAGAAACTTGTAATGTATGTATTGATTTTGAAACCTTTCTTATGGTATTTTAGGGAACTGCGCCTAGGAGAATGATATTGTGGCAAATATACACTTATTAGTTTTTTCATTAATGTGTGAATAATGTTAAATATACACTTAGTAGTTTTTTCATTAATGTGTGAATCATGTTTTACAAGCTTTACTTTTTAGATTTGTAGTGATAATACTCTCATAATCTTTAAATTTACACTTCTTTCAATTTTGTGGTTATAAGTTAGATAGAAAAATAAGTAGAAGAAGTCTATATTTTGGCAACTATACACTTATTAGTATTTTTCATTAATGTGTGAATAATGTTTACAAACTTGATGATCTCATAATCTGATTTTTTTTTATAAAATTAGTGTGGTGTTACGGATTTAAGTATTTTCAAATTTATAAATTCATATGAGATTTAGAAATTTATGTTGAATTAATAATTGATTTTGAGATAGCAAGATTTTTGGCCAAAAAACAAGATTTAAGTGTGGATTTGACTATTTATAGTTTGAACTTAAATACTTACAAATCCATTAAAATATAATTTAGATTTTAAAATCCAATAATTTATTAAAGGAATGAACACTGGATGTCAAATAGTATTTAAATAAGATAACACAACATTTTTAATACTAATTTATAATAATTGTCACTATAATAACATGAATGAAAAACATTTTGATGGTGTTTTTGGTTTTGTTGTTGTTTTAAGTACCTGGAGAGCCTTATGAGACTACAAAGATAAACCCTCCTGCTCCTTCTCCTTCTCCAACAATATCCAATAGCAACATCTCAGGTTTTTAACTTTTAAATCTTTACATGAATCTCAAAGTTTCTATTTTTATAGTATCATCATAAAATGAAAACTCACATTCATATATATGTTATTATATAAGATGGTAAGGTGAATCATAGTTCAAAGGAGAGTGGTCATGTGCCTTACATATGGATTGTTGGTGGTCTTAGTATCGTCCTCGCGCTTCTTGTCATGTGTATACTTGTATGTATATGTTTGAGATCATCTACTTGTAGCTCAAGTGGTGACGAAAGTGGTAATAATGAACACAACAACTTCCAAATCCTTAGAAAATCCGGTTTCTTTTGCGGTTCTGGTCGGTATAACTGCTGCAGATCCGGAGATTTCAGACAAAACAACGGCGAAACTCAGAGAAGCCAAGCTGTTTCTGTTCCTAAAGGTCTTGTTTTTTTTCGGTTTCTTCTTATAAAAAGAGTTATGCTTTATACCGCTTTTAAAATTTTTCTTTTGGTATGTATATAGCGATTGGTGAAGGAATGTTTGAGATAGAGAAGCCGATGGTGTTTACTTACGAAGAGATTCGTGTGGCTACAGATGAATTCTCTGATTCTAACCTTCTTGGTCACGGAAATTACGGTTCTGTTTACTTTGGTCTACTTAAAGAACAGGTTTGTGCTTTTCCTTTTTCGAGTTTTGTGATGGCTTTGTTTCTTTGTAATATATGGTCAAGCTTATATAGTTAGTTATATTACAGGAAGTTGCTGTTAAAAGAATGACTGCTACAAAGAATAAAGAGTTTGCATCAGAGATGAAAGTTTTATGCAAAGTTCATCATTCAAATCTGGTAAAAATTCTCGCCTTGTTGTTCATTATAATTCGATATTGTGAGTCTATATATGACTCTTGTGTTTTGCTTTTTGATTCTATTTCAAAAGGTGGAATTGATTGGTTACGCTACAACCAATGACGAGCTTTTCGTAGTGTACGAATACGTGCAAAAGGGAATGCTTAAAAGCCATTTGCATGATCCTCAAAGCAAAGGTAAAAAAAGAAGACTAATAATACCGTAAAAGACATAGCGAAAAAATTTGGTGGTAATGATATATGTTTTCTTGATTTTCTTGAAGGCTATACACCGCTTTCTTGGATAATGAGGAATCAGATCGCGCTTGACGCAGCGAGGGGCTTGGAGTATATTCATGAACATACTAAAACTCATTATGTTCATAGAGATATCAAGACAAGCAATATCTTGCTCGACGAGGCTTTCAGGGCTAAGGTCTTGTATTTCAGAACTTATCAACACCACATTACGTGGTTAATGATACTTATACAGAACAATTGTGTAGATATCGGATTTTGGACTCGCCAAGCTTGTTGAGAAAAGTGGAGAAGGAGAAATATCTGTTACCAAAGTTGTTGGTACATATGGTTATCTTGCACCAGAGTAAGCATTTCTAAAAACTCTGACGCTACACCGAGTTTATATAGAAGAATCACTTTATAGTGATATTTTTTATTTGGGACTTTTCTTTTTTAGATATCTAAGTGACGGTCTAGCTACTTTGAAAAGCGATGTGTACGCATTTGGTGTTGTTCTTTTCGAGATTGTTTCTGGAAGAGAAGCCGTTATAAGAACAGAAGCAATGGGGACGAAGAATCAAGAAAGGCGTCCGTTAGCATCTATTGTAAGTTCTTAGGAGTGATCCATTACACTTATTCGATGAAAAGTTTGTTCGCAAAAAGGAGTTTTTCTTGATATCGTTTTTGCCATTGCAGATGTTAACAGCTCTTAAGAACTCACCGGACTCTATGAACATGTCGAGTTTAAAAGAGTTTATCGATCCCAACATGATGGATATGTACCCGCACGACTGTTTATTCAAGGTAAGAAAACAAAGTTCTTTGCTTAATTAGTAAACAATTTTAGTTGTGATATGAATGTTTTGTTTGTGTGTTTCTTGGTATAGGTTGCTATGTTAGCGAAACAATGCGTAGAAGATGATCCGATACTTAGACCGAACATGAAGCAAGTGGTTATATCGTTGTCGCAAATACTATTGTCTTCTATTGAATGGGAAGCAACTCTTGCTGGTAATAGCCAAGTCTTTAGTGGTCTTGTTCAAGGAAGATAAAGAAAGAAAATAAAACAATTAAACTTGGCTTCTTCGATTTTTCGAGTATTATTATTCGCCATTGCTTAGAAATGAATGATTCAATCACAGTCCAGGCTATGTGGTTAAGTTAAACAGACAAATCTCTAGATGTGTTTTCTTTGCTTGTCTGTGTATTGTTAGTCTATTAGAGAATTAATGAAGAGATATGTATGAGATAATATGTTACAAAACAAAATAATAATTTATTAAGTTCAACATAATGATGGTGATATATGAAACGAAAGCATATATATTTACAAATAGTTTTGGGACAAAATTTCTGTAACACTTACCTTTCTTTTAGTTTTGTGTGTAATGTATAAAAATGAAAAAACTCTTTAAGATGCCACTAAATTTGTGTACAAATAACACCATCACAATTGTTTTTTTGTTGTAAAAAATTCCAACATTTTTATTTTGAAATACTAAAATATAAACTTTTTTAACACTTTTCATTATTTTTTTATTTGAATTTAGTGTTTAGTGTTTAAAATTTCATTTTAAATTTTGGGAAAGAAGATTTAGTTTATGAAAGTTTAAAGCTAATTTATTTGGGAGAATCACAAAACTACACCATTTGAATTACATTTCACAAAACTACACCATTTCCAAAATACTTCACAAAACTACACCTAAACACTCAAAATTAAATCCAAATAAACTCTACCCAAACAATCCTACCCCCTTAATACTATACCCTAAACACTAATTAGCGAACCCAAATGAATTTTTTTTTATTTTTGGTGATTTTTTAAAGGTTAAATCAAGCGTTTAAAATTTTGAAAATGTGTAAATATGTGAAAATATTAAATTAGGAGTAGTTTTGTGAAAATATTAAATTAGGAGTAGTTTTGTGAAAATGGGGTTGAAAGGGTGTAGATTTGTGAATTCCTCAATTTATTTTTGTAATATATTTATGGTATTTTTGTTCAAAAACTTATGATAGTATTTTTTAGCACATTTTTAAAAAATAAAATGCTATATTAGCAATTGCCTCAAATTAATTAGTGAGAATTACAAAACTACACCATTTGAATTACGTTTCACAAAACTACACCATTTCAAAATTACTTCACAAAACTACACCTAAACACTCAAAATTAAACTCAAATAAACTCTACCTACACAACTCTACCCTAAACACTAATTAGCGAACCAAATGAAATTTTTTTAATTTTAGTAATATTTTAAAGGGTAAATCAAGCTTTTAAAATTTTGAAAAAATGTAAATATGCGAAAAAATTAAATTAGGTAGAGTTTTGTAAAGAAAGAGAATTCCTAAATTAATTATCTTGCTTTCTACGTGTTTAATTATTTTGAGATCTTAAATCTTTTCATTTCCAAAAAGATTAGGATTAGGAATCCAAAACCAGAAGGAAAAAGGAAAATATATATTTTTTTTTGTTAAAAACGAAAATAAAACTCTCAACCTAATTATATATAGTTTGCATAACAATTAAAAAAAATCCCATGTTTTAGATGTATTTCTTCTCATAGAAACGTACGAATACAAAAGTGAAGGATGAATAATGCTGATTATACCATCATCATTATTTTCATGATCATGATCATCTATATAACATCTTGTTGTTGTTTAAATTGTATTTTACGACCAAAGACAAACCAAAAAACTCATGATGAACAACAAGACATTGAAACCGGACCAAAGACTAATGTCTTGATGTTCAAAGACATCAAAGAAGAAGAAGAAGAAAGTAATTGTGGTGAACGATATTGTCCTATTTGTTTGGAAGAGTACGAAGATGATCATGAGGTTAGGGTTTTAGAAAAATGTGAACATGTTTTTCATAGGTTTTGTATTGATTCTTGGCTTACAAGGAACCGGAGCTGCCCAAGTTGTCGTTGTGTTGTTGATTAGTTTTAGGTCAAAAGTTGTAATCAAACTCATTAAAAACAGTTGTATAATTTACTATTATAAATTATATGGACTAGTTACAAAATTTATGTGGTTACTTTGAAAAATTGACGGTAATTTTTTTGTTTAATACGGTTTAGCCGGTTAAAAACTAAACAACCTCGTAATATATTGTGGATTAGCTAAATCTAAGGTTCTAGAACTCGGTAGGCGCTACGTGTGCGGGCAAGCAAGGGCCTAACGCGTAGCGAAAAAATCGGAGATTTTTCGGAGATTAATCGGTGAGTAATTTTTTGGATAAATTTATATTTTTACATAGTTTTTCACTTTATATTGATTTTTTATTATCATTTATATTGTTATTAACTCTAAAACTAATAACTTATCAACAAATTTATAAAATCTGAATGTAAGTGATCAAATTAGTCAGAAGATAGTCAAAAATTCCCTGGATTATGCAAAATTTTATAGAATTAGACGTCGTTATTCAGGTTATTATATTTATGCGGCCAAAAACTTAATCGACGCGGACGACGACCACCGAGTAGTGGAAATGCGGGGGAGTAATCGGCTAGACGAGCGAGTTTTAGAACAAAGGCTAAATCCAAATATAATATATTTTCATAATAAACTTTGATAAGATCCTTGAAAACCCTAATGAGATTTTGATAAATATTATATATATATTTTTTATCAAGTGTATTATAGATTCAAAACCTAATTATAAAATTACACTTTTAAATATACGTTTTGATGGAAACTCCTCATAAATCAACATGGAAGAAATTAATCTATTCACTTCCATGGGCACAAGTTGTGTAAGTTTTATTTTACTTATAATGATTTATTGATTTGCTAGGTCATGAATATCCGGGCTATTTAATCATATTTTTGTTACATTTATTGAAGTTGTTGAAACTCAAATATAGATACCATAAAACCAAAAAAAATAATATAGATACCACTTTGAAACTAGGGTTTCATTACTTATATTTTTTTTTGTCAAACTTTTCATTAGTTATCTCAAATGTGTATATCATACATAATCTAGTCTCTTTTCATTACTTACTTTCACATGTAAATGAGTTTATTATAAGATATTAAACATATATATTACAAGCTATAGATGATATATATCAATAGTCACAAATATTTAGGGGTTGTTTTTGCATCTACATGGGCAACAAGAACCTGGTTTAGCCGGTGCACAACACACACACATAGGACATACGCGCCTCGGCATACGCCTTTGAACTATAAGGTGAAATAGAGATATACACTCTATAAGTTAAAAAATAGAAAAATATTTTTAATCGAAAAAGATTAGGGCTAATTACCATCCGCGGCTTGACATAGAAGGATATGAGAGAAGAACACAGCAAGTACAAGAAGAGAAATGAATATGATTGAGTTGGTTTTTTTGTTTGCCATTTTAGCTTTTTGATGATAAATGCTAAGACACTTAATTATAATTATATAAAGATTTATGATTTTGGTTTGATGAAACTCTATAAGGTGATATGTTTGTATAGGCCAAGAAGAAAACTTGTGACAAAGTTGGTTAAGAGGATTAGCAATAAAATAGGGTATGATTTGTGGAAGATATGAGTAATGTTTGTGCACAACCTTATTTCTCTCTACAACATTAAAAATTTAACAAATCAAACCAATGTTTTTTTTCCTGAAATCATACATCCCTAATAATCATTTTAATGTAATTATTTATTTATTTAGTTAAGTTTTGCCTACGAAATATGAGACAAGAGGAGAATAAAAGAAGATTATATATTAACCTAAAAACACTTGCTTCAACAAACCAAAATCAATCCGTTCCATTGAAATAGGTGTGATCAATGATCATGTGCGGATTAGTGGGGTGGGGCATGTGCCCCATACTCTTTTTTAAAATTATGTTTTTGAATATATGATCCAAAATTGAATCTAAATTATAATATGATTTACATTTGTTTTTAATTACTCCACAAAACTTCATTGTTGGTTGACCTAAAATCGATAAAAAATTAAATTATTGGGAAACTTAAATATTTATTTTGTAACTTCTAATTGTTTATGGAAAGTTAATGATTAGTCTATAAATATTTTAGGTGGAAACCCGAAAAGATCATAATTTTAGTGTAAAATATTTTAAAAAAGTTATGGTAATTTTCCAATAAATAAACAAGTGGGCCTTTATGATGTAATAAAAAAAAAAAAAAAAAAACAAGTGGGCCTTTATCAACTAAAATATAAAACAGTTAAAAAAACGAGAGAGGTAAAAAAAATAACCGCAATAGCCCACTCTCTCCCATAATAACACGTAAATGGGTAAAAAAAAAACCCACACTTCTCTCACTTTCCTCTCAAAACATTAGTTTTTTTTCACTTTTTTATTAACAATGTTCGGTTTCTTGTTTGGGCGATGGAGAAAAGCTTCAAAATGTAAAAAAGTGTTGAAACATCTTCAATGTCGTCTTAAGCTACTCAAGAACAAGAAATATTCAATTTCAAGACATTTACGTCACGACGTTGCTCTCTTTATACGAAACAATGATCTCTCAAGAGCTCTTATTCGGACACAACAGCTTCTTCTTGTGGAAAACTCTGTTTTGGTCTATGATTTGTTGCTTCTTTTCTCTGATTTTATCCTTCACAACTTCTCTTCCATTAGAAAACACAGGTTAACTAATTTTGTTAATTATTTATTATTATTATTATTATTTTTTTTACTTTTTTGTTGGTAAGTATTGCTATTGTTAATGTTATTGTTACTATTACTACATATTATGAACCGAGATAGCTAGTGTTGTTTTTACCTATCTCATTTAAAATTCTAAAAACTATTATTATTGTGAACCAATATAGCTATTGTTTTTTTACCCCATTTTTAAGTTATTGTTATTATTTGTTATTATTATTATTTACCTCTTTAAAAAAATTTAAATTATTATTTTTATTATTATTATTATTATTACTATGGTTTGTTGTTTTTGTTAATTCTCTGTTTTATATGTTTATTGTTTTTAAAGCTTTGAACATTAACATTATAGTTTTTGTAACTTGTAGAGAATTGCTTAATGATGAGATTAAGGAAGCAGTTTCAAGTCTTGTCTTTGCATCTGCGAGGTGTGGAGACTTACATGAGCTAATTAGCATCAGAGAACTATTTGGTCAACGTTACGGTCAACTATTTGTAACAACATCTCTTGAGCTTCTCCCTGGAAATCTTGTTAACTCTCAGGTTACAAAAAAACATATTTCACACATTATTTTATTATTTTTATCTTTTTTGCAATTTAATTTACGCGAAAAAATTATACAGATTAAAGAGAAATTATCGATAACTTCGGTATCCGAGGATTTAAAGTCTAAACTATTGGATGAAATAGCAAAAGAATTTGGTCTTCATATAGAAATGTTAATGCTAGAATACACACCAGAAGTTGAAAAACAGGTAATTTTTAATTATTTTTGTTATATATATATATATATATATCAAGATTTAATTAGTAGATGTTAGTTTTCTTGGACTTGATTATAACTCTTGACCTAATTATGTGTGTAGGTAAATGAAGAGGAGGAGAAGAAAGAAATGGATAGTTTCTCTAGTGATTATTCCTCACAAGAAGTGTATAAATCTAGTCTCACCAATTTCGAAAAAGAGAAGAGCAAAGAATCAATAGATAATGATTACATAGAAGAGACTAAAGTGGGAAGAGACCAAAGAGTTTTTAGATTCAAAGAAAGTAGTGAAGAAGAGAGATCATCATTATCATTATCATCTAAAGGGTTTAAAGATGTGGAATGTTTGAATTATTATAAAAGGCGAAAAAGGATTAATAAGCGAAAGAGAAGATCATCATCAAATTGTTACCATATAGTATACAATGTGTTTAGAGTGAAGAATGATGAAGAAGAAGAAGAGTTAAGAAGAAGATTATTACCTAAACATGTTCATCCTAAGCTTCCTGATTATGACCAAATTGTTGCTCAATTTAAAGCCCTTAAGGCACAACATTGTATGATTTACCAAAAAAACATTGTATGATGCATTCTTGAAAATTCTTTTATTTTTCTCCCCTCTTGTTAGAATATTGGAATTTTTTTTTTGGATTTTCGCATATTGATATTTTTTGAATTTTAAGTGGTGTTTGGGAGACATTTAATTATTATTTTTTTTACTATAGATTTTGAATTTTATTTTCTTAAAAAAATGAAGAAATTTTCGCTTTTAAAAAAACTCTATATATTCAAGAATAACTTCAATCTCTGAAAAATACTCACGAAAATCTGAAATTAAAAATGAGTGTCGTAATTACATTCACTTATGACCTAAAACATCCAATAATATAATTGAAGTCAACGCTTTGTAATTTCGAAGAATATAGGCAACGATTAGGTCATAAATCAGAATTACCTAAGTTGACTCCGTTTTGATTTGTTTCAACTTTTTTTTTATAAAAAATGATTCACAACCCTTTAAATTTGTCCAAAAATGACCAATTCCCAACTTAAATTTAAAATATTTTCCTTAAAAAAACAATATGATTGGTTAGCGGTTTTGGCTCGTTATAATTTTTTTTTTTGTCAAACATTTGTCTCACAAATGGTCGACTCATTAGCCAATCCTACACAAATGTAGACGCTGAAAATCGATCTCAGGTGGGGTGGTGCTACCTGTCTCATGTGGACTTATTACTGCCACTAGTCCAAGACCAATTCCCCGGTCGATATCTTATTATATAAAAGAGAGCGCGTAAAATTATAACTCACCAGATCGTGACACGTGTCACAATATAATTTAGATCGTGACATTTGTCATTTTTTAAATAAGTAATTTTCTTTAAAAAAATGAATAAAGAAGAAGAAAAAATGGAAAATTTAAAAAATGGAAAATTTAAAAAATGAAAAATGGAAAATTTAAATAATTTTAAAAGAAGAAAAAAAGAAGGAAAAAACCTTAAAAATGAAATTTAATAAAATGAAACTCATTATTTTTAGAAAGGAGAAAAAAAGAAACAAACTAATCTCTAATTAGTTTAGTATTTAAGAAAAATGCAACTAAAACTCATTACTCTAATTCGTTTTACTAAACCATAATTTAAAAAACCATAATTTAAATTTAAATTAAAAGTGAGCACTTTTAACGTGAGCTCGACACGTATGCAAAATTATAACTCACCAGATCGTAACATTTGTAAAGGTTAGTTGAGATCGTAACATGTGTATTAAATTTGATACATATACATTTTATAAAATGGAAACTTAACAATATTGAGAAAAAACAGAAATACGGAAAATAATCAAAAATAAAAAACTTAACATTAATTATCAAATAATTAAAAATAAAATAATCACAAATAAAGAAAATAACATAGAAAAAGAAAAATTTAACAATATTTTAAAAAATAATCAATAATAAAAAAATAATTAGAAATAAGAAAAAATAAAAACGTAAAATTACTTGAAAAATAAATAAAATCTTTATGATAACTTATTTGTTATCTTTATGGATCCACTATCTAATTATTAATTTAAAATAATTTTTTTTCCATGTAATAAAAAAAAGCAATGTAATAACAGACACGTATGCAAAATTATAACTCACCAGATCATAACATTTGTAAAGGTTAGTTGAGATCGTGACATGTGTATTAAATTTGATACATATACATTTTATAAAATGGAAACTTAACAATATTGAGAAAAAACAGAAATACGGAAAATAATCAAAAATAAAAAACTTAACATTAATTATCAAATAATTAAAAATAAAATAATCACAAATAAAGAAAATAACATAGAAAAAGAAAAATTTAACAATATTTTTAAAAATAATCAATAAAAACAAAATAATTAGAAATAAGAAAAAATAAAAACGTAAAATTACTTGAAAAATAAATAAAATCTTTATGATAACTTATTTGTTATCTTTATGTATCCACTATCTAATTATTAATTTAAAATAAAAATTTTTCATGTAATAACAAAAGCAATGTAATAAAACAAAAAATGTGTTATTTTATTTCTTAATTGTTGGAAAAAGTACAAATCAATTATTTACTATTACCTGATATGTTGTTGTGTGTCTTTTATATTATTTGTTAATAAAATAACGGGTATAATATTAATTTCCGTTTAAATCTAACTATAACTATACAAATTTAATAAAATTATTAATATATAATTATAAAATGTTTTTATGTAATTTGTCCGCGTATTATGCGGGATTTCATCTAGTAATTTTATAAAAGTCTCTTTTTTTGTTGGAAAACAAGTTGGGTATTACTTTCCTTTAAATTTCCCAAATTTTTTATTTCATTTTGGATTATATTTTTTTGCCACCAATACTAATATGAATCATTCAACAAGGCAGAGAGAATGTCTTAGGCAAACTAAAGGGTAATGTTACAATCACTTGGAATAAATCTAATATTGAAGACTTAGCCAACTTAATTGACCAATAATACCATCTTTATATCAATTTTTCACCCATCAAAAACTATGAACAAACACAAAAAAACACCAAAAAAAAATGAAGTTTCTTTATGTGTGTTTTCCCTTCTTAATAATATTTGGATTAGTTCAAGCTCAAGATCAATCAGGTTCTTACTCTAAATTATTTCCTCTGTTTTCATAATTTTTTCTAAAAATATTTTAGATTATTATTATTATTATTATTAAACATATAAAGAAACCTTTTGGTTTTGACCAAGAACAGGATTTATAAGCTTAGATTGTGGTCTAGTCCCTAAGGACATAACATATGTTGAGAAATCAACAAACATAACATACAAATCAGACACGGATTACATCAAAACCGGACTATCCGGGAAGATCAACGACGCGTATAAATCGTCTTTTCAACAACAAACTTGGTCATTGAGAAGTTTCCCTGATGGTCAAAGAAACTGTTACAACTTCAACCTAACGGCTAACCGCAAATATTTGATTAGAGGAACTTTTATATATGGGAACTACGACGGTCTAAATCGGCTTCCGAGCTTCGATATTCACATTGGCCCTAACAAATGGACTACGATTTCGACACTTGGTGTCACAAATGGTTCAATACATGAGATGATACATGTTTTGACAAAAGATACTCTTCAAGTTTGTTTTGTTAAGACAGGAGATACTACGCCGTTTATTTCGTCGTTGGAGCTTCGTCCTTTGAGCAATGAAACTTATAACACACAAAGCGGGTCGCTGATCGCTGTCTCTAGAGTTTACTTCTCACCTACTCCATCTTTCATCAGGTACATAAAAAAATGTTTTGTAATAGAGAAATTCCTTAGAATACCGTCAAAATAAGTTTTTGTTTTGAATATACCATTAAAAAGTTTTTTATAACAAAAATACCATCAAAAAGTAGTAGTTTACAAAAATAGCACAAATACAAAAAACGAGTTTTAACACTTTTAGATTTTAATTTTTTTTCATTTGGTTTCGCTATATAGTGTTTAGGGTATAATTTTGAAGGGGTAGGGTAATTTTGAAAATTTAAGATTTGTGGTATTTACGAGAAAAACTTTTTAATGGTATTTGTAAAACTTTCGAAAATCTGTGCTATATGTGTTAAATTATTTTTTTTTAGAATCATGTTAGTTATCTCGACCGTTTGATCTCAGTTCCGTCGATCTTCCGATATATTCTTGTGGATTATTTGCAAAATTACCACAAAAAGGTTTTTCTGTCTAAAATACAATCACATTTTTCCTTAGAATACCAGTATACCACTAAAAAGTCTTTTAGCCTAAAATACTACAAAACTTAATTAGATTAGCTTACAACTTTCAAAATTAAATTCTAAACTCTCCTATTAAACCTAACCCCCTTCAGAACTAAACCGTACACATTACATATCAAACTCAAATGAAAAGTTTAAATACTAAAGCGTTAGAACTTGTTTTGTGGTATTTTTGGGCCAAAAACCTCAACGCTATTAATTTAGAGAAATTCCTTAGAATATCATCAAAATAAATTTTTGTTTTTAAAATACCATTACAAAATTTTTGTTTTAAAAATACCATTACAAAGTTTTTTATAACAAAAATACCATTAAAATGTTTTTTTATCACAAATCTACCATCAAAAAGTACTAGTTTACAAAAATACCACAAATACAAAAACGAGTTTTAACACTTGTAGATTTTAAATTTTTTCATTTGGGTTCGCTATATAGTGTTTAGGGTATAGTTTTGAAGGGGTAGGGTATAGGTTTTTGAAGGTTTTGGTTGTAATTTTGAAAATTTAAGATTTGTGGTATTTACGAGAAAAAAACTTTTTAATGGTATTTGTAAAACTTTCGAAAATCTGTGCTAATTGTGTTAAAAAATTTTTTTTAGTGGTATTCATAAGAATTGCCCATTAATTTATGATGATATTTTAAATAAAAAAGTTTCTTCGATGGTATTTTAAAGAATTTCTCAGTTTTTCTTTGTATCCAAGAAACTAAAAAAAGTCTTTTCTCTATAGGTACGACGAGGATATCAACGACCGAACATGGATACCATACTTAGACAACAAAACTTCGACTTTAACCACAAATTCTACTGTCGATACAAGTAACTTCTACAATGTACCACAACTCGTGGCGAAAACCGCTGCTACTCCAGCTAATAAAACTCAGCCTTTGACATTAGAATGGACACTCGACGACGACGTAAATGCGCAGTCATATATTTACATGCATTTCGCCGAAATCCAAAATCTAAAACCTAATGAGACAAGAGAGTTCAACATTACTTATAATGGTGGCAAAAACTGGTTCAACTATTTCCGGCCTAGAAAACTCGAGATCATAACTATATACAATCCAAGAGCTGTGAGTTCACCAGATGGTAAATTCAATTTCACTTTTGCGATGACCGGTAATTCGACTCTTCCTCCTCTTCTTAATGGAATAGAGGTTTATAAAGTGTTAGACCTTGTAGAGTTTGAGACAAAGCAAGAGGAAGGTAACTAAAAAGCTTGGTCTTAACTCATACCCCATTCTTTTATGATTTCTTCTATAGACAAATTCTTTAAAACACCAACATAAATCGTTTATAGGCCCAAAAATACCACTTAAATGATTTTGGCCTAATATACCACTAAAAGCACAAGTTTTAATATTTTACAATTTAACTTTTTTATTTGGATTCAATATTTGGTGTTCAGGGTTTACTTTAAACGGGATAGAGTTTAGTTTTGATGGACTATGGTTTAATTTTGAATCTTTAATCTATTTTTTTTTTTTTGGTATTTCTGGCCGCAATTTTGATAGTGGTATTTTAGGCCAAAAAAAACTTGCAATGGTATTTTTGACCTAAAAATGTTACTCTAGAGAATTTCCCTTCTTTTGTATATTGACTTATTATGGAACTTTTTTGAAATGTTGTTTTGAGTTAGTTTCTGCTATGGAAAGCATCAAGACAACTTATGAACTGACCAAGAAAGTTAGCTGGCAAGGAGATCCATGCGCTCCTCGGATTTATCGTTGGGAAGGTTTAAATTGCAGTTATCTAAACTCCGAGCCACCGCGGATTATATCATTGTATGTTGTTAATTTCTTGATCATCTCAAAACTTCTTTTTCGGTTTTTCGATTTTTGTATAAAATATTTTTGGATTGCTTTGTTAGGAATTTGAGTGGGAGCAATTTGAGTGGTACCATAACAGATGATATAGCCAACCTAACAGAGTTAATAGAACTGTAAGAATCCGAGAAATCTTTAAAAAATTTCGATATGGTTTCTTGCGGGTGAGATAATGACAATAACTCTTTTAATCTTTTGCGCGCAGAGATTTATCGAACAATGACTTATCAGGAGATATACCATTGTTTTTTGCTGATATGAAGTTTTTGAAACTCATGTGAGTTTATTAATGACTTAAACACATATTTTGAGTTCTTATACTAGCTTTGTTTTTTTTTTGTGTTCTGTTATGAAAGATTTAAGTATTTTGATATTAACAGAAACTTAACCGGTAACACGATGATTAACCGAGCAATTCAAGGCCTTCTTCAGCAAAAGGTTAATGAAAAATCTCTAACAATAATGTAAGATATATTCATACTTTTCAACTTCTATTAGATTCATAGAAAGTGTATCACACTCCTCGCAAGAATGTGTACACATGTAGTGTATAACTAAACTATACTAATGATTTATTACAGTTTTGAACAAACTTTGATTCCGACCAAAGAGAAAAAGAGTAGCAAGAGTCTTGTAGTTGCAATAACAGCATCAATAGCCGGCGTGTTCGCTCTCCTAGTTATCGCGGCTATAATCTTTATTGTCACAAGGAAGAAACTTAAAACTAATGAAGGTATTATATGATCTTTGACTAATGAATACGAAACTTTTCGAGTTTTTTTAAACTTTTTCGTATAATATATTCAGCTCAAGCTACGCAGTCAGTCACTACCGGTGGTGAGAGGAGATCATCGAATCCATCGATTATAACAAAAGAAAGAAAGTTTACTTACTCGGAAGTGTTAAAGATGACTAATAACTTTGGGAGAGTACTTGGTAAAGGAGGGTTTGGAACGGTTTATCACGGAAACTTGGATGACACTCAAGTAGCTGTTAAAATGCTTTCACATTCATCAGCACAAGGCTATAAAGAGTTCAAAGCAGAGGTATGCTTTCAAACAAAGAAAGAGTTCGGTTCGAGATTTATTGAATCATAAAAAGTGGTAATTTTGGTTATGTTTTCTTAGGTGGATCTTCTTTTAAGAGTTCATCATAGACATTTGGTGGGGCTTGTGGGATATTGTGATGATGGAGATAAATTGGCTTTGATTTATGAGTATATGGAAAATGGAGACTTGAGAGAGAATATGTTAGGTACCATTTTGAAATACCACCAAATGTTTTTTAAGTCAAAAATATGATCACAATTTTTTTTAAAAAATACCACTAGAAGTTTTTGGACAAGTACATACCACTAAATATTTTTGGCCAAAAGTATCACCAAATACAAAACAATTCTTAACACTAGAATTTATTTTTTCATTTGGTATTGTTTAGTTTAAGGGTTAGGGTTCAATTTTAAAGGTTTTAAGTTAATTTAAATTTTCGTATTTCGTATTTCGAAACAGGGAAACGCGGTAGCAATATCTTAAGCTGGGAAACAAGAATGCAAATAGCTGTAGAGTCAGCACAAGGTGAAAATTATATCTCAAAAACATTTCTTTTCATTACAATACTATTTGCTTTTTGTCGTCCGAAAAAGCAAAAAATCGACATAAACAATAACCGTTTTTTGTAACAGGATTGGAGTATTTGCATAATGGATGTAGACCTCCTATGGTACATAGAGATGTGAAAACTACAAACATATTATTGAATGAAAGGTGCCAAGCGAAACTAGCGGACTTTGGACTCTCTAGATCTTTCCCAATAGACGGCGAATCTCATGTCATGACGGTCATCGCGGGAACACCTGGTTACCTAGACCCCGAGTAAGTGAATCACACTATTAATTCTTTTTCTCGTATAACCACAAACTAGAAACAAAAATATTCGCGGGCGGTTAGAAAACCACGAAAAAATGCTGAAATAGTTACGAAGATTATGTCAGTAAAAATACCACGAAAAATGATGAAATAGTTAGGAAGATTAGGTCAGTAAAAATACCACGAAAAATGATGAAATAGTTACGAAGATTATGTCAGTAAAAATACCACGAAAAAAATGATGAAGTATTCATGAAATGTTACTATAATGTACTTTTTTGTTACTAATGAAGAATGTTAGGTTATAATGTCTTTCTCTCTATTTGCTACTATTTTTTTCAGGTACTATAGAACGAATTGGCTAAGCGAAAAGAGCGATGTTTATAGCTTCGGTGTAGTGTTACTCGAGATAGTAACAAACCAACTTGTGATAGATAAAAACAGAGTGAAACCTCACATTACGGAATGGGTTGGTTTCATGCTTAAAAATGGAGACATAAAGAAGATCATTGATCCAAAACTCAAAGAAGACTATGACACAAATGGTGTGTGGAAAGTTGTAGAGTTGGCTCTAGCATGTGTAAACCCTTCTTCGAACCGTAGACCGACGATGCCACAAGTTGTTATGGAGCTAAACGAATGTCTAGCTTTCGAAATCGAAAGGAAACAAAAAAGTAGTCAAGAGATGTTCACAAAGGATTCTTATGAGTTTAGTCTATCTTTTTCTTCCGATTTCGTCCCTAGACCTAGGTGAAACATATAGTCTTTAATTTATGTGTTTGTGAATCCATAAATATGTTGTTTATAAACAATTTGATCGAAAGGAAAGTGACATTGATTTAGTGACAGTCATAAGTCCACATGAGACAGGTAGCACCACCTCACCCGGGATCGATTCCCCGCGCCTACGTTTGTGTAGGATTTGTTAATGGGTCGGTCATTTGTTGTCCAAACGTTGACAAAAAAAAATAATTTGATTGAAAGATATTATAATGTTTTTTATATACCAATATCAATGATGCTAAGTTATACATACAATATGTGAGAAAGTTAGATAAACTAACCATTAAATAATTGAAAGTCAGTTCTTGTAATTGTTGGTAATGACGAAGTCACAAATCATAATTGCCAAAATTGAAACATTCTTTTATAAAACACCCAAATTCTGTTAAGAAAGCTACAATATAGTTAGGATTATAAATTGTTAATTACAATACTACTTGAAATGTATTTAGTTATTTAAAATTGTTGTTTGGTTTTATTAAACTAAAAAACATGCAAATGTTATAGAATAGTTATTTTAAAATAAACATTAGAACATGTTAAGTATAATATTTACTTGCAAGTGACACATTTTTGAATTTTTCAGGGTGATTGATACCGTCAAATAATAATTTCATAGATTTTAAATTGCATATAAAATAATGTACTATATTTGAGATTAGCCAAGATCATATTAAATAATTTCATATAAGAGGAGACTATTTTTAGCCTAAATTAACATAATGCCACAACCACTTTATTTGTTTTTCTTATATTTGAATTCAACAATATTTAGTTGCATTTTGTTATATAATTTGAAATCTTCCCACGCCTAAACCAGAAAGAATGTTGTAGACAAGTAAGTATATTGATATAATCACTTTAATAATCTAATGTTAAAGACTTGGCACAAACTTTACAAAACTCTTAAGACCCAAATAAGTTGACCAATACTTATGTTTATTCTCTAATCAAAAATCAAATGAATAACAATTTCTTGTGAAACAATTCACCTATCCAAGAAAATGAAGCCTCTCGATTCGCTTTTGCTCTTTTCGATCATCGCTCTTACGGTTTTAAGATCCGTCAAATCTCAAAATCAAGCAGGTTCTTGAAATACCATACAAGACTCTGTTTCTTGATTACTCTGTTTTTAACAAGAAAAAGAAAGTCAAATACCTTTAATTGGCCAAAAATAACATCATAAGTATTTTTTTTTACTTAGATTGCCATCAAAACGATTTTTGGACGAAAATACCATACACACCAAAAACAAGTTTTAACACTAAGATTCGTTTATTTTTCATTTGAGTTCATTATTTATTGTTTACGGTTTAGTTTTAAAGAGGTTAGGATTTAACTTTGAAGGTTTTACACTAATATCTTGGTCATAAAACATTTTTTGATGGTATTTTTGGGAATTTCCCTACTTTTTATTTGTTCATATATATGATTTTGATTAATTATGAACAGGATTCATAAGCTTGGATTGTGGGTTGTTGCCTAAAGACACAACTTATATCGAAAAGACGACAAACATAACATACAAATCCGACACGGACTACATAGACACCGGTTTGCCCGGTAAGATCAATGATGCATACAAAACTCTCTTTCAACAACAAACTTGGTCGTTGAGAAGCTTCCCCGAAGGTCAAAGAAACTGTTACAACGTAGCAAACCTAACAACTAACCGCAAATATCTAATCCGAGGAACTTTCGTATACGGAAACTATGATGGTCTTAATCAAAACCCGAGCTTCGATATTCACATCGGTACTACTAAATGGACTTCGGTTGAAATAAAAGGCGTAGCGAATACAACAATGAAGGAGATCATACATGTCTTGACACAAGATAGTCTTAAAATTTGTCTTGTTAAGACAGGGCCGACGACACCATTTGTTTCGTCGTTAGAGTTTCGTCCGTTGAGCAATGAAACTTATAAAACACAAAGCGGATCGTTGATGTTGTTCGCTAGAGTATATTTTCCATCAGTTTCATCATCATTCATCAGGTTCCAAAACAACCACAATTTTTTCCAAATATACCACTATTTTGGTCCAAAATATCACGATTTTGTCTAAAATACCACTAATTTGATTTTCAAAAATACCATAAATATGAAAACAATATTTACAGGGTTTTTAGAATTTAAATCTTATATTTTGAGTTAAATTTTCAGTGTTTAAGATTTTTCTGTTTTAGGATTTAGAATTTATTTTGGCGGGCTCTAAACTAATTTAAGGTTTGTAATATTTCCGAAGGTATATTAATTTTAGTGGTAATTTTAAAAGTAAAAAACATTATCATCACAAAGAAAAATTCAAAAAGTGGTATTTCTGGGAATTACCTTATTATATCTCTTTGTTTAGTGGTCTTTTAAAAGAAGAAAACATCATCATCACATTTTATTTTCAAAAAGTGGTATTTATGGAAATTACCTTATTACATCTCTTTGTTCTTTCTTTGTGTGTGTGTGTATGTTATTGAGTTAACAAAACAAGAACATTCACTTTATAGGTACGACGAGGACATACACGACAGAGCATGGAGCTCATACACAGACCCGGAAACCGCCTCGATAAACACCGACCTCCCTATCGCAACAAACAACTTCTACGAAATACCACAAGCCGTGATGAAAACCGCGGGTATACCCGCAAACACTAGCAAGCCATGGTATTTATGGTGGACACTCGAAGACACAACTTCGCAATCATATATATACATGCATTTCGCGGAAATACAGAATCTAAAAGCAAGTGATATTAGAGAATTCAACATCATTTTCAATGATGTAACAACTTGGTATAGCTACTTGAGGCCTCCTAAACTAAGCATTATAACGTTGTATAGTCAACAAGGCATGAGTTCTTCGGACGGTAAATATAACTTTACTTTCGTAGCTACGGGTAACTCGACGCTTCCTCCTCTTATCAATGCTCTCGAGATTTATACGGTTATCGACATTGATCCGCTAGAGACTAATAAGGATGAAGGTAAAGCGTGTTCGTACATAAGGCCGTCTTAACTTATTTATGGACTTTGTTTAAATTTTTTTAAAGACATACTTGATTGATGTGGTAAAATATGTTTTAAGGTATCAAAATTACCACAAAATTTAAATTAGCTTAATACCTTCATAAACCTTCAAAACTAAACTCTACCCCTTTCAAAACATAACCCCTAAACATTAAATATAAAACCTAAATGAAAAATATAAAGTCTAAAGTGTTAAAACTCATTTATGTATTGTGTTGTTTTTGGAAGAAAAAGTTTTAATGATATTTTTGGTCTCAAAAACATTGTGTTGGTATTTTTGGAATATATTTTTTTTGGGTGGTAGTTTTAGGGAATTTCTCTATATTTTATCAAAAGTCCCTAATATAAACAAAAATTCTTAAACAAACTTCACTACTTTTGGTTTGTGAGATATGGTTTTGAATGTTATGATTAGTTTCTGCATTGGTGAACATCAAGAAAACATATGGTTTAAGCAAGAAACTAAGCTGGCAAGGAGATCCATGTTCTCCGCAGTTATATCGATGGGAAGGTGTAAATTGTAGCTACCCGAACTCCGAGCCATCGATGATCATATCATTGTATGTTCTTTTATACTTTCATTACAAAGTTTCTCTATAGCTTCACAAAAAATTCTAACTACATTATTGAATACTTTGTTTTCTTGTTACACAAATTATAGGAACTTGAATGCGAGTAAATTAACCGGTACCATAACTTCTGATATATCCAAGCTAACACAATTGGTAGATATGTAAGCATCTTAATTACTACTCAATATGGTTTATTATGGTGTGAGAAACATATTAACTTTTGATTATTCTATGTTATGGATAGAGATTTATCAAAGAATGATTTATCAGGAGAGATTCCCGAGTTTTTCGCTGATATGAAGTTGTTGAAACTCATGTGAGATTCTTTCTTCACAACCTTGCTTGTCTTGTTTTTTGTTATTTATTGAAAGTTTTTAAGCCTTTTTAATTAACAGAAACTTAAGCGGAAACCCGAAGCTTAATACCACAGTTCCAGGCTCTCTTCAAGAAAGGATAAACAGCAAATCTTTAACACTAATGTAAAGATGATCATTACTCTACTTCATTTCAATCTTTAATATGTAATGTAAGTATGTAACATTAAAATATATTTAAGTATCTTATTTTTGGTTTCTTTAATGATTTTACAGTTTGGATGATACCAAGAAGCCTAAAAGTGAGAGTACTAAAAGTGAGCGTACTAAAAAGGTTCCAATGATCGCTATCGCAGCGCCAATAGCTGGCGTGTTCGCTCTACTAGTTATCGTGGCCATATTTTTCGTCGTAAGAAAGAAAAAAACCAAAAATATCGCGGGTATGTATGAATTACCAAACCGGGTTTTAGAAAATTACGAAAGCTTATATGTTTTTACTCTTGATTCATTTCACTTATACAGGTCATGGACCACCATCAGGCAGTGTAGCAAGTGGTGGAGGTATATTAAAAGATAGTCTAGTTTTACAAAGGATTTTTAAAAAATGCCCTTATTGATATTTTTAGTGTATAAAGAGTACTTAACGGTTTTGCCATTTCTGGATCCGCCCCTATGTACAGGTTTAAATAAATCTGACACGAGATCATCAAACACGTCAATTGTAACAAAAGACCGAAAGATCACGTACTCGGAAGTACTAAAGATGACTAACAACTTCGAAAGAGTTCTTGGTAAAGGAGGTTTCGGAACAGTTTATCACGGAAACTTGGATGGCGCCGAAGTAGCTGTGAAAATGCTATCTCATTCATCAGCTCAAGGCTATAAAGAGTTCAAAGCAGAGGTACTTATACAAAATACAATATAACCGAAGAATTAATATTCGATAAATATGTCCCAAATTTGATTTTTTGTGGTATTTTCCTTTCTATAAGCTAAATAATAATCACAATATATTAATATTTGGTTTAGTAAAATAATGTAGTCCCAACGTTATTAATTTATAAAGGTTTTACTGTGTATAGTACATGTTAATATTTGTTTCTAAATGGTGTTTAAGTTTCTCAATTATGAAAAAATGGTAACTTTTGTTATGTTGTTTTTTAGGTGGAACTTCTTTTAAGAGTTCACCATAGACATTTGGTTGGACTTGTGGGGTATTGTGATGATGGAGATAACTTGGCTTTGATCTATGAATACATGGCAAATGGAGACTTGAGAGAGAATATGTCCGGTAAGTACTTTCACTAGGAAACCCCCTTAAATAAGTCGAATAAATCCGTCTAATCCAAAAACCCGGTATAGGCAAACGCGGTGGCAATGTACTTACTTGGGAAAATAGGATGCAAATAGCTGTAGAGGCAGCACAAGGTAAGCGAAAACTCGGCTTATTATATCTTCATTTTTCTGATTTATTACAAGAACTAGTTGGTTATAGATTTTATGTTTATGATGTTTGAAGAGCATATTTGACATTAGTATTAACCGGACTTTTGACAGGATTGGAGTATTTGCATAATGGATGTAGGCCACCTATGGTACATCGAGATGTGAAAACTACTAATATCTTGTTGAATGAGCAGTCTGGAGCGAAACTAGCCGACTTTGGACTCTCGAGATCTTTCCCTATCGATGGTGAATGTCATGTTTCGACGGTTGTTGCGGGTACACCAGGTTACCTAGACCCCGAGTGAGTTCATCAATCAATTTTCATCAATCAAATGTGAATTGAATTTTTCAAAAATACTAGTTTGTGATTTTTCGCGCCAAAAAAATCACCACCAAAATATTTTTCTTCCCAAAGTTACACTTTTTGAGTTTTGCGTCAAAATACCATCACACTATTTTTTGGCCAAAATTAACATTACAAAGTTTTTTTCCCAAAAACAATATTGAACTTATATTACATTAAACATTCGGAATTAAACCGTAAACACTCAAAACTAAACATACAAAACCAAAATGGACTATTGAAATTATATAGTGTTTTAAAAATGTAATTTGTATGTATAGTATTTTTTGAAGAAAAGAACTAGTGGTAGTTTTTGGCCAATAAATTTGTGATGCTATTTTTGATACAAAAAAATTTCGTAGTATTTTAAGGAATTGCTCAAATGTGAGTTGTTAACTCTCTTCGACGCTCTTTTCAGGTACTATAGAACAAACTGGCTAAGCGAAAAGAGCGATGTGTACAGCTTCGGTGTAGTGCTACTAGAGATAGTAACAAACCAACCCGTAATAAACAAAAACAGAGAAAGACCACACATCAATGATTGGGTTGGTTTCATGCTAACAAAAGGAGACATCAAAAACATCGTCGACCCGAAACTTATGGGTGACTACGACACAAATGGCGCGTGGAAGATCGTCGAGATAGCTTTGGCTTGTGTGAACCCTTCATCGAACCGTAGACCAACGATGGCACAAGTTGTGATGGAGTTAAATGAGTGTGTGGCCTTGGAGAATGCGAGGAGACAAGGTAGTGAAGAGATGTATTCAATGGCTTCTATTGACCATAGTGTCTCTTCTGCTTCAGAGTATGCTCCTGGAGCCAGATAACTTGTAAAGTATATGTTAAGTGTGATTTTATGAGAAGCTATTCTTGATTGTTTTTGGTTTTTCTTGTGAAAAAAGATATTGATGAACTCTTTAAATTTCCATTGAAAAAGTATTTTGAATGTTTATTTTTTTTCTCAAATACCATTATAAAGTCTTTTGTACTAAAACCATAAACACAAAAACCCAATTTTAAAACTTTTCATATATGTTCGTTATATAGTGTTTATGGTATAATATTAAAAAAGGTTAGGGTTTAGTATTGAGAATTTAATGTTCAATTTTGACGTTTTTAAGCTAAGTTAAAGTTTACGGTATTTTGGTCGAAAAAGCTTTTTAACGGTCAAGGAAAAAAATACTTATGATGCTATTTTTGTCTTAAAACTTTTTTCATGGTATTTTTGAGAATTTCTTAAAAATAAATCAATTCCTATAATTTTTATTTTATGGTACAAATATAAAAAATTTGATGTGTGTTTGAACAGCCATTGAAAAGACACTATACCCAATTATATTGTAATGTTACAAAATTAATGATTTTTATTCTTGAACATTCTTATGAACCAAAGAAATGACAAAGTCAATGGTCTTTGTCTACTTCAACGTTGACCTATTCATTACAAACAAGTTTTTTCAAAGAAGACAACTAAAAAAAAACCAAGTTGGATTTTGTTGATTAGTGTCTAGTAGTTGTTTTTAGATAATGATTTTATATTTTATGACTTGTGAAGCACAACAAAATGATCCAAATCTACAAACATAGAAGTTGACTTTTGAAGTTAGTTGACTTGGACAAAACCTAAAAAATTCTTATGTTTCTTTTTGTTCATCAGAACAAAAATGGATAAACCATTTGCATTCTAAGAGATGATGATGGCGTCAAAGACGCTTTCAATACTATTCTCTTTAATTTTCATAAATCTTGCTTATGCTCAAGACCAAACAGGTAATATAAGTTTTAAGCTTTTGTCTTTGGTCTAAACCAAGATTATGTTATATATTTTTTTCTTTGATTGTGTGTTTTCGCGGTTTTTTGTAGAATTCATTAGTATAGATTGCGGTTTACAACCCGAAAATTCGACCTACACGGATACTTCGACAGGGATCAGCTATGTTTCGGATTCGGGCTACACGGAGACTGGCACAAACGGTTTCGTATCGCCCGAAAATAGAGAAAACATGATGCAGAGCATGTGGTCCCTTAGAAGTTTCCCCGAAGGAATCCGAAACTGTTACACGGTCGCGGTTAGTAACAATACAAAGTACTTGATCCGCGCGGCTTTTATGTACGGAAACTACGATTCGAGAAACGAAATACCGGGTTTCGATCTTCACTTGGGTCCAAACAAATGGGACAGTGTTACACTAGACTCTCCTAAGCATATATTATCAAAGGAGATCATATATTATACATTGACCGATACGTTACAAGTGTGTTTGGTTAACACGGGTCAAGGTACGCCTTTCATATCCGTTTTGGAGCTAAGAATGTTGTCGAATTCGTCTTACGTAACGCAATCCGAGTCTCTTCAGCTATTTCAACGGTTAGATTTTGGATCGTCGACAAATCTAACGGTTAGGTACCCGGACGATGTATACGACCGGATATGGTTTCCTTCGACACCAAGCGGTTCAAAACCGTTAAGTGATCCGTCGACGAATTCTTTCACAAGCAATAGCACTAGTAAGTTCCGTGTTCCGCAAGTCGTAATGAGAACCGCGATTATACCGGAAACCACGGGCGGGTCACTAGATTTTGGATGGACTTCTGATGATCCTACGCTTGAGTTTTACTTCTACATGTATTTTACCGAAATTCAAGAACCGAGTTCCGAAAACCAAAGAAGAGAGTTCTTGATTATACTAAACGGGGAAGCTTTTTCGCGGCCACTTACTCTTAGCTACACGCAAACTTTAGCGGTCTTTATTTCGACGCCTTTGAAAAGACCGACCTTCGAGTTCTCTTTAAGACAAACTTCAAGTTCTACTCTTCCGCCTCTTATCAACGCTATGGAGACTTACTTTGTGAACAAGCTTCCTCAATCTTCTACGGACCAGAACGACCGTAAGGCTCTCTTTCTCATATTTAGTCATGTGTAAGGAGTGCATTTAGTGTATCTTAAGTTCCAATTTACATGTAATTAGAGTTCATATTTCAAATATGGCACATGAGCCAAATATTTTTGCACTTTTTGAGTGGGAACCAATCAATTTCTCGCGGTTTTTAACCGGATCTTTGCAAATGTTTTGTAGTTTCGGCTATGAGGAACATTAAGTTGACATATGGAGTGAAGAGAAACTGGCAAGGAGACGCGTGTGCGCCTCGAGCTTACACATGGGAAGGTTTGGATTGTAGCTTTAATGGTACAAGCATGCCTAGAGTAATATCTTTGTAAGTCTCATATAAACAGATTTTCGTTTTTTCGGTCCTCGAGTTACAATTTAAGTTAGTTTATTGCTATATGTTGCAACAGAAACTTGTCATTCGCCGGGTTAACAGGAGAGATAACTTCTGAAATATCGCGACTTTCGCAGTTACAAGTATTGTAAGTTCGTTCTTTAGTTTGTTTGGTAATAAATGTATGCAAGCAAAGACTATCCGCTAACGGATTTTTAACTTTTAGGGACTTGTCGAATAACAATTTGAGTGGACCGGTACCGGCTTTCTTAGCCGAACTCCGATTCTTGAGAGTCTTGTGTGTATTTTTTCAACCAAAACTTATAATCAAGAAACTTAATAGCTTCTAGTAAATGACTTTATCTACTATGGTATTTTTGCAGAAATCTTGCAAATAACCAACTTACCGGTCCTATACCGTCTATTCTCATGGATAAAACACGGGACGGTTTGTCGTTTAGGTACTCGAAAACACTTATCTTTCTCCTTCGATACATGATTTTCGAAAGTAGTGGATGATTTAACTCATAAACTATAGTTATGTAACTATGTAGTATCTTTGGGAATCCAAGTATTTGTACTACAAATGCTTGCGAAGAGATCAAAGAAAAGAAACCGAAGAAGAACAAACTTCCCGGCTTTGTCATTCCTTTAGTTGCATCGCTTGCCGGGCTCTTACTTATCGTTGCGGTATCCGGAGCTATACTATATGTCCTCATGAGAAAAAAGAAACAAGGTTAGTGTCTTTTAGCTTTGTTTACTTGTTCTTAGGTTAACATGAAATGGTTATGTTAGTGTTTCTTTATCGGAAAATTTCCAAAAATACCATCTTTTAAAGTGTTTATGCCAAATATACCATCACAAGTTTTTATGGACTTAAATACCACTTTGCACCAACATATTACAAAGTTTTAATTAGCTTAAACTCTAAACCAGTTAACCTTAAACACAACTTTTTAACTTATACCCAAACATATCATAAAATTCAAATTAACTTAATATTTTCTAAACTACACTCTAAATTCTCAATACTAAATTCTACCCTTTTCAAAACTAAACCTTAAATATAACTAAAATTCAGTGTTCAAACTCTTATTTTTGTATTAGTGGTATATTTGGCCAAAAAATTATTTAGTTACCTTTCTTCCAAAAAACTAATGATGCTATTTTTGTCCTAAAACCTTTATTTAATGGTATTTTAAAGAATTTCTCTTCGTTATAGGTCGAACAGTTAACAGAACAATGACATATTCGAGTAATGGACCGTCATTACAGAGGAGAGACACCGATACAATGCTTCCGTCTATGCAACGTAGAGAAACCGGTTTTTCGACACGTCCTTCATTTCAAAGAATAGAGAGTGGAATGTCGGAAAATTACCAAGGCCACGAAAACTCGGTAGATGCTTTCGATTTAGAGCCCGCGAATAGAAAGTTTACCTACGCGGAGATTGTTAATATGACAAATGGGTTTGATAAAGATCAAGGGAAGGTAGGGTTTGGTAGAAACTACCTTGGAAAGTTAGATGGTAAAGAAGTAACTGTCAAGCTTGTTTCTTCATTGTCTTCTCAAGGCTACAAACAACTCAGAGCAGAGGTATTTGCTATGAATATTTTAAAATAGAAATTTTCAAAAATAGCACTAAATATTTTTGTGCCACATATACCATCACATGTTATTTTTTCAAAAATACCACAAAAACATAAACCAATTTCTAAGCCTTTAGATACTAAATTGTTTGGTTTGGGTTTTAATATTTGGTGTTGTGAAATGTGAAGTGGTTAGTTTGAAAAGGAATTAATTGCAGTGTTTTGGGCTAATTTAAAATTTATGGTATTTTTGAAAATTAAATCTTTGAGTGGTATTTTTGCAAAAAAAAACTAAAAAATGTTGTATTCTTTGGGTGGTATTTTTACTACATACATGGAAGGAGACTCAGAAACCTTGTGCTAATTGTAGGTGAAACACCTTTTGAGAATCCATCACAAAAACCTTATAACAATGATTGGTTATTGCAATGAAGGCGATAAACTAGCCGTTATATACGAATACATGGCTAACGGAAATTTGAAACAACATATCTCAGGTTCTTAAACTCAAATTCTTTTTCTGTTCTCTATTGAGTTTTTATTCGAAAAAATGCCTAATTTTATTCGGTTTCTTCGTCTTCCGTCTTGTGTAGAGACTAGTTCAACTGTGTTTAGCTGGGAAGATAGACTTGGAATCGCCGTTGATGTGGCACAAGGTATAATCATGTGCAATTTTTATGAATACCACTAAAAAAAGTTATTTTTAACACAATTAGTACAAATTTTTCGAAAGTTTTACAAATACATTAAAAAGTTTTTTTTCTCATAAATACCACAAATCTTAAAATTTCAAAATTATACTCAAAACCTATACCCTACCCCTTTAAAACTATACCCTAAACACTATATAGCAAACCCAAATGAAAAAAATTAAAATTTAAAGGTGTTAAAACTCGTTTTTTGTATTTGTGGTATTTTTGTAAACTAGTAATTTTTGATGGTATTTTTGTTATAAAAAACATTTTAATGGTATTTTTGTTATAAAAAACTTTGTAAAGGTATTTTCAATACAAAAACTTATTTTGATGGTATCGTAAGGAATTTGTCTCTAATCACTACAAAACATATTCACGTTTGTCTAAAACCCTATCAATGTCTCGCTCTGTTTTTTATAGGTTACTTGCGACTAAAGCTACTCTGTTTTCTTAAATAGGACTTGAGTATTTGCATACTGGCTGCACGCCGCCGATCATTCACAGAAACGTAAAGTGCACAAACGTGTTCTTAGATGAAACGTTTAACGCGAAATTAGGCGGTTTCGGACTTTCTAGAGCGTTCGACGCAGCAGAAGGAACTCATTTGAATACCATTATAGCCGGGACACCTGGCTACGTCGACCCCGAGTATAACCTCAAAAATTCGGTCAAAAATACCCTTTTTCGATGTTTTTTTCCGACTAAATTTCGGATTTTTCTTTTGTTTTTCAGGTATTACACATCAAACATTTTGACAGAGAAAAGCGATGTGTATAGTTTCGGAGTTGTTCTGTTAGAGATTGTTACTGCGAAACCCGCGATAATAAAAAACGAAGAAAGGATGCATATAAGTCAATGGGTAGAGTCTTTGTTATCTAGAGAAAACATTGTGGAGATTCTTGATCCGAGTCTTTGCGGAGATTATGATCCAAACTCGGCTTTTAAGACCGTGGAGATAGCTGTGGCTTGTGTTTGTCGAAACTCGAGCGATAGGCCTCGGATGAGTCAAGTCGTGACGGCTTTGAAAGAGAGTTTGAATGTAGAAATTGAGAGGAAAACAAATTTTCCGACCGTTTCAACTGATTCTATTGAAGATCTTGCTTTTGGGTTTGGTTCTAATCCGCCTACTCGTTTGAGGTGATTGTTTGTTAATTAACTTGGTTTTGTAATGATTTTAAAAAGAAAGTGTTATGTTATGTTACGTTTTGATTGTGTGTGAGATGAAATAACAAACATATATAGTTGTTTATACAAATTTTTTGATAAGAAAATTGACAAAACTACACCTTTTTAAACATTGTTTTACAAAACTACACCTTTTTAAACAATATTTTTCAAAATTACACTCATTTCAAAGAAAATACTGTAAAACCCAACTTTTTAATGGGTTAAATGATTAAATTACCACTTAAGTATACTTTGGAGTTTAAATTTTTTCATTTGGGTTTGATATTTTGCGTTTAGAAATTCTGAAGAAGTAAGGTGTAGTGTTTAAAACAGTTATTAAGAAACATAATATAAACTGCTTATACATTTAATACTTGAAACTCAGAAACTTATGATTCAAATCACAATAGATCTTTACATGGGAAGCCTCTGTAAGAATTTAACAGTCGTTGACATTTTCGACGAATAGAGAGAGAGAGACGGCCAAATCTTGGCATCAAAGCTCATCTTTTTCGTAACTTTTACTCGGCGAAGAAGAAGCTTTCAGTTCAAGAAGATATCTTGTAGCCATGGAAGCATGAAGAGCAGCACCATAAGGTAACAACTTTTCATTGACTTCGAAATACGGCGAGTGAGGGCTAGCCATCGGCGAATCATCTTCGTCCTGCATCCCTACGAAGCTGAAATGTCCCGGCATTGCTTCTTGGTAGAATGAGAAATCCTCCGAACCCATCAAAGGTTGCATCTCGACGTAGTTCTCGGTTCCTAACATATCTCCCGAGACGTTCTTGAAAAACACGTGCAGGGCTTTGTGGTTAACTGTCGGCGGGAAGAAAGGCTTGTCTTTCTCGAGGAAATCCACGGTTGCATTGCACATGTGCACGCTCGCTTGCCTTGTAATAACCTGAAAACATCGGACTCACGGTTCGGTCTCTCTGGTCTAAAACCGCATTTAAGAGTGTTAAGACATTGACCTGTTCGATCCGTTTCTTGAGTTGGTTAAAACTTTTAGTCGAAAAGGCCCGGAAAGTACCACCGATAGTAACAGAGTCCGGAATCACATTAAAAGCACCACCGCCTTCGAATTTAGCCACTGTAACAACCTGTAAACACACTCATATATATCAAAAACACACACAATCTTCATACTATATAGACATTTTAAAGACCATAAGATTATGAATATGTATATTTACTTGGGAGTCTAAAGGATCAGCCTCTCGTGAAACTAGGTGTTGCAAGCTAACAATAACATTCGAAGCTGCGAGAATGGGGTCAATGGTGTGTTGAGGAAGAGCCGCATGACCTCCTTTGCCGCTTATCTTAGCTTCGAAAAAGCCGCTAGCAGCTAACAACGGACCTTCTCTAGAGCTAACTTGACCTAATCCCAACTGATTTGTAACGTGTAATCCAAAGATGGCGCTCACGTTCTCCAAAACTCCGGCTTCCACGATCTTCTGTGCGCCTCCTCCTCCTTCCTCGGCTGGTTGAAATACAAGAATCACCGTTCCCTAACAAAGAAACAACGACGGTTTTTCAAGAAACTCAAAGAGACTATTGAATGTTTTTACTCCAAAGACTCAAAACTTTAACCAAGTTTGGTTTTTACAAAATCTAGTACACCACTAGTTAACCTCTAACTCATGTTCGTGTTCTTTCAGCAATTTCGCAGCACCTAGGAGCATCGTAGTGTGAGCGTCGTGCCCACAAGCGTGCATCTTCCCAACAACCTTGCTCTTGTGTTCCCATTCCACCATTTCCTACACAAACCACACACACACACACAATCTTGTTCAATAGATTAACCCTTTCTCATAGTTTCAAGTAGTATGTTTTCACAAACCGAACTTTCGGTCCATAATCTCCCCAATATCTAAAGTCAGTTGTTGATAATACCATGTTTAAGACGTAAACCGTTCATTACAAGTGGTTTAAACTAGTGATCTTAAACACACTTAAGACCGCCTCAAGATCACTAGACCAAAGCCCACTTGGTTCAAACTATGCAAGTAAGTTGCAAAACACATAAGCAAATCAGATCACATTAAGTCAAATTAAAAAGACAGACCACTTGCTACAAAACAAGTATTAGATCCAAAACAAAGCCAATGATAGATCTCCACATAGAAGAAAACTCAACACTTTCACTACTTAAGCAACAATGATTTAAACCAAAATATTCATACAGAAGCCAACACTGTTCCAAGGAAGAAGAAGATGATAAGCACAAGTCAAAAATTCAATTTTTTAAACTAAATTTCTCAATTTTGTTGAAAAAAATTGAAAATCAAAAGTAAGTAACCTGCATAGGAAGAGCATCCATGTCAGCTCTCAAAGCAACAAAAGGAGCTTGACCAGTTCCGACATAGCCAATAACACCAGTTACAGAGACAGGATACTTGTAAGAAACACCAATCTTGTCAAGCTCTGTCCTAACGAGCTTAGATGTCTCTACTTCCTCGTAACCTAGCTCTGGTTTCTCGTGGATTCTCCTTCTGATCTTAACCATCCAATCGAAAAAATCGTCTCTTTTAGCTAAAGACAGAAACTTTATAGGGATTTGAGATAACCCATTAGATGTTAAAGAAGAAGAAGAAGAAGAAGATGAGATCAGACAAGAATTTAGCAAGTGGATTGTTAAGACAACAGTGACCCATTTGCTGAAACTCATTTGCGATTTGTAATTGAAATCACAGAATCGATTTTGTGTAGAGAGAGAAATATGAGATCGAAGAGAGAGAGAGAAAAAGAGAGAATTTTATTCTCTCTGTGTAATCTCTGCGTGATGATGAAGCAGGGAAACAGGAAGCAAAAAGCACTATTTAAAATCCAATGAACAGCAAAAGCCAAATAAAACACTTCAGTCTTCACAAATAATTATATTTACATATCTATTTTATAAAATTCTATTTAAAAATAAAAAAAAACATTAGAAAAACACTTCAAAAATAATTATTTTACGTCTCTATTTTATATTTTTCTAGTTTTTTCGGCGTATCTCAAATAGGACATCAAAACATTAAATTTGATGTAAACAACCTAAAAAAGACATCAAAAAATAAATATTTAGTGTTGTGAATGGTATCACACCATAACATTATTCACATAATACCAAATATTTAATAAAATTATATAATATAAGAATAATAATTTGTATTTATTAAGAATAAAATTAAATAAAAATGATTTAACTTTAATAGTAAAATAATACAAAATGGTGTTTTGGTGTAAAATTTAGTGTTATTGTTGGAGATGGAAAAAGAATTTAACACCAAATTTGGTATAAGCTCTTGGAGATGCCTTACTAGTTATGATTAGGGAAAAGAATTACAAAACTACGCCATTTTAAAATAACTTCATAAAATTACATCTAAACACTCAAAATTAAGTTCAAATAAACTATATCCACACAATCATATCCGTTAATATTATACACTAAACACTAATTAACGAATCCAAATGAAAAGATTTTAATTTTTGTAATTTTTGAAAGGGTAAATCAAACTTTTAAATTTTTGAAAGGGTGTAAATATGAGAAAAAATTATATTAGGTGTAGTTTTTTGAATGAAGGGTTGAAAGGGTGTAGTTTTGTGAATTCTTCTTATGATTAGTGATGATTTGAGTGTTTGCAAATATTTTATTGATTTTTTAGTAATACCAAAATGTAAAAGAACCAATATGAAAGCAGTTCTATTTTCTATCATGTGTCTTTGTTAATGTATTTCCATTTTGCACGACAAGTTTGGAATTATTATCCTAAAAGAATTCAATATTTTATACTAAAAGAATATGATATTATTAAATAGATGAAAAGCTATTTTCAAAATATCATTTTTAAAAATTTCTGATTTTTTATTGATTATAATATTTTGAAAAATAATTTGTTATGGTTAATATAGAAAAAAATCTTGTGCTACTATGTTAAAAATTTATAAATGAAAAATAGTTCACGTTTTCAATTTAATTTTGAAAGTTGACAAAATAGCTTTGTCTTTGACAGTGCATTTCACTTTCGTGTATTGATTTTCAAATATATTTTTTTTTGTTTCAGAGAATCAATTCATTTTTATTCAGTTTTGTGTTTGGTGTAAAAGAAACCAATGCATTATCATTTTCAGTATCCTTTTCGGACTTGTTAGACCATGATTAATGGAAGATTTAAAAGGGTTCTTAGAGGTAGGACCCACAATAAAATACAAGAGACACACTCTTAAGTCTCTTATTTCAGATCCGGTTCTTGCCCAATATGCGGGCCCCACTGACACGTGGCGGCCCGCAATTGATGTTTTTTAATTATTTTTTTTTAAATCGAAAATAATAATAAAAAAATTATTAAAAAAACTTAAGAGATTTTTTTAAGAATTTTACCAATGACCATGCTCTTATCATGACACGTGGAAATAAATTATAAAGTAAAATATTGAATGGTTATTATTGAATTTGTTGGCCGGTCTATTTATTGTTGATACAAACAGCCAAAAAATAAATAAAACACATGTTCAACGTGTTTAATGATTTCTTTTCAAATTCTTTTTTACATATATTTTGTTTTTTACAATCTTACAGATATTTTAGGTTTGATGATATTTTCCGTGACACAATGTCGAAGGTAATTTCAAATACAATAACTCATTTAAATAAAATCAAAAATCAAAAACAAAATAAACCAAAAAGAAAGAGACACATACACAATTGAGTTTAAAAGCTTTTACAAAAACTTTAGATAAATTCACAAAACTATACAATTTCAATCCTTTCTTCACAAAATTACACCTAATTCAATTTTTTCTTACTTTTACACCCTTTTCAAATTTTAAATGGTTTAATTATGCTCTAAAAAATTATCAAAATTAAAATATTTTCTTTTGGGTTCGCTAATTAGTGTTTATGGTATAATATTGAAGTTGTATGGTTTTGTGGGTAAGGTTAATTTCGATTTAATTTTTAATAATTAGATATAATTTTGTGAAGTGATTTTAAAAATGTACAGTTTTGTGAAATACAATTTAAAAAATGTAGTTTTATAATTCTCCCAAAACTTTAAATCTTTTTTATCTCTTTCTAAGAGTTACCTAAAAGTTTGTAGGACTTTTTAACACAAAAAGACAAAACAAACAACTTAAGTTATAACTTTGACACAACTCTGTTATGGTTTTCTCGTAAAGCATCCTAGTTTTCATATGCTTCAAAAAAGCCAAGGAAAGGATCAATAAACACAAACACAATAACAAAAACAAAAGTATCTCTAATTCTTTAATGTTATGCCTAAAGAAGACAATGCTCTATGTCGTGTTTGTCTTTTTGAGCCTTTCAACAATTGGTTTATCCTACTAAAGACTATTTTCAACGGTATACAGGCCAAAACCGTCTCCTTCGCCTTTCCCGTCTTCATCCTCTTGCTCGAGCTCTGGCTAGTTAGTGTAGAGAGCCGCCTTGTCTTTTCCGGTTTCTTCTTGACCTTTCTTGAACCACCATTTGATTTCCTCTTCTTTTTGGTCAATGACTTCGCCTTCACAATAGCTCGAGACATAACCATACCGTTACAATAACCGTCTTCATCAATGGCTTCAACGGTTAAAGGATGTCCAACAATAGCTTTACCGTTGAATTTACTCATTCTAGAAACCATGGGAACATTGTGGCGTCTGTTAGAGTCCGCTTTTACCTCAATCTTCACTTCGTAAAGCTCGGAGTTAGCTTCTTCGCTATACATGTTTTTCCCCGCTTCTTGTTTCTTACTCATCTGCCTCGAGTTCCTCTTCCCTTTTAGCCGCCACTTAGAAGTGTTCGTGTTATGAATAACAAGTTGTCTAGCTGTTGGATTTGCATACGCAGATACATTGTTCAGCTCTTCCTTAACAAACACATCATGACTACTACTACGGCTAGAACGCCTTGTTAAACCAGAGACAAGAGCTCTACTCGATGAGGAAGTCGTGCAAGCTGCCAAAAAACCTAATATAACAATGGAGGTTAGGTTAACAACATAGGCAAACGATTTAGACCTAAAAGAAAAGCGCAAAATCAGCTTCAAAGAGGTAAAAAGCTTTGTATCAAAAAAAGATAAAGAAAACAATAGTAGCTACAAGAAACGCAGAAGCAAGTTAGTCGTAAAAGAAGTCAAAAAAATAAGGAAACACCAACAATAGTTAGTTTTGGCCACATTTCTCTCGAAAATAGTCGTATAAGCACTTAAAGTCTATCATGTGACAATATCAACTTTGATGACATTTGCAAGATTCTGTAACAAAACACAAACATAACACTTAAAAGTGGTATAAATATGTATACCTGCAGATTGTTTTTCTTCTCCAGTTAGTGGAACATCATATAACTGGTCAGAACAATCATCTTCCGTCGAAACCGATAAACTAGAAATCTCACTTTCCTTTGCATTGTTGTTATGTTGAGAGGCCTGAACATCAGTTTCAGAAGCGTTCTCACATGTAACCCCTGTGCTGTCTGAGTTATTATTGCTGTCATAAACCACTTGACAATCAGAAGTCACAAGCTGGTTACATGTAGCAGGGACACATACCATAGCTACGCTACTCTCTAACACCTTTGTCATTTGCCGGCGTCGGTTTTTCCTTTTAGTAAACCCATTAACATTTATGACTCTTGACCTTTCTCTCTTCGGTGACGACAAGGAGCTATATCCATTAGACATTGAACCACATATCAAACCAGGTTCTTGCCTATGCTCGAAAACAGCACCGACATATTCTTTTTCGATATCATCAAGACCTCTCATTCTCTTGATTCTTTCAGTCCCATCTTCTTCAGAATCGTTCGGTGTTCTTCTTCTCCTCCTCTTAGGCTGCACCGCCTTCAAAGACATACCGGATTGCAATAGCTCTTGCTTTGAATCAGCTTTGTCCGAACCCAAATCTTCTTTACCAGAAACACACCTATTAGTATCATCTTTCACAAGATTTGCATTCTCAATCTCTAGAGCAATGTTAATAGCACTTTCTCGGCGAGTACATTTAATCGTCTTCTTCTTATTACTAGAGCTAGCTAAAGCAGCAACAGCCTTTGCTTTCTCTATACAAGCATCATACTCTCCACAACGAAACGCCTTCACATTCTTCGACTTTTCAAGAACATACCAATCCCTAAAAGTCATATACAAGAAGAAGAAGAAGAAGAACACTTTAAAACCAATGATTCTAACAATGCTTTTTTACAGTAAAGACAAGAGATTGAGATTGTTGTGTAAGAGAGTAATACTCACACATTAACATCTTCACGACATAGAAGCTTTATTGGAGTGCCAATTCTTGAAGAAGACAGTGAAGTTAAAGGGACTTGGTCATGAAACAGAGTTTGTCCTGGCCACCAAGACCCATTACCACGGCGAACCCAGACCAATCTACCTACTGATTCATTAATCGCCTTCAAGTTTGTGTCATTGTTACTCTCCATTACACAAAAAACACCCAAACAAGAACACAGAACAGAGAGAGACAAGGGGAAGAAAAAAAAATCAAGACTATTATAATTTGAGAGAATTTAAATGAAGTTACTTTCTTCCATTAAGACAAAACTAAGCTTGCCCTCTCTCATGAATCCTGCAAAAAACAAAAGAAAACAGTCAATGGAGAAAAACCCTTTAAGACAACAACATGCAACTAAAAGCTCGCAGCTTTATAGAGAGAGAAAGAGAGAGAGAGAGAGAGATCTGTGAAGAGGGTACCTTAGTAACAGAGATCTACAAAGCCCCTTTAGCTACACTGCTACGTTTCTTCTCTCTATGAAGATGTTGTTTTTGGAGGAAGAAAGGCAAAGAATGGAAGGAAAAGGGTTACAGAGAGAGAGAGACTTGAGGAGAGAGAAAGAGCTTGTTTTTTTTTTGGATGGAGAAGAGAGATAAGAGAGAACAGAGAAGAGAGATAAGAGAGAACAGAGAAGAGAGACTACAGAACCAAAAACGACGCCGTTTACGTTTGCTTCGCTGGCCACGAGGCACCCACTCCATTTTATATTCAGACATCACAAAGTCAAAGGTGTCAACTTTTGTAATAATGACAGTGACATCTATCAATATATCTAAACCCCCCTTTTAACTTACAATCAAAAATCTACACAAAAATGTAAAGCAAAGTCAGAACAAGGCACACATACACACACACACACCAAAGAGAGAGCCACCCCATTGTGGAATTGATTATATAAGCCTAGAGTCACCAAAATAAGCGTAGTAGCGGAAAACAGTAAGAGTTCAATTTCTTACCACTAATTGCGTTGAAGCGAGTTCTTTTTTTTTTTTTGGGCCGAAACCCATAATCTCCATAGGTCCGCGACCAGCCTTTGATAATACCAATTAATAGCTTAAATCATTGCTCCCAACGTGGTTCGAACTCATGAGCACAACATCACCAACGACTGCGCTTAACCGACTGAGTCAACCCGTCGTTGGTAAAAGTGAGTTATTATGTTCTAACCTGTTCATAGAGATGATCTATCTGTTGAGATTGTTACATGACCACGAGTTGGCCATCAAGTGCTTCAATGCAGACATCTCCACCATCTTAGTCACTGTCTGCTTAGACCATAAACAATGTAATAAATGCATGAAAGTTGGAGGATTGAAACTCCCTGTTGCCACAAGCACTACATAGGTTTTGAAAGCGACTCAAAAAAAAAAATAACGATTTTTTAAAAATATACTCATAAAAAAAGAGAAAATTACATCATGACACACTTTTTAAAACACAAATTACACTTTAGAACACTTTTTGACATAGAGGCACTTTATTGTCATAAAATACTAAATTACCCATCAGTTCATTTATTCTACATAAATTTCACAATCATTTTCTTTCTCATTTTTCTATATTACATTCTAATTTTAATTTTCTAGGGTAATATAAAATAATTTATTTTCGTATATTGATTTATAAAATTTTAATATCTATATTTTGATATCCGCTTTTATATATTTTATTTATGAATGGATCAACATTTATGGATAACTAGTCAATATCTATTTTTTATATATGTCCACATAGAATTGTACAAATGTTCAAAGTAAAATTGACGAGTTTAAATTTTATTTCAATGAGTTTATATATCATAGACGATTCATATGATGATTTGTGTTCATGTTTAAATAAATTTTGTAGTTAAAATTATATGATGGTTCATGTTCAAAAATGAATAAATAGGTTTTAATAATGAATTTAAAACATTTATGTTTTGATGTACATGTAATTTTCATGTTTTCACTTATTAATATCAACATGTTTCATTCACATTTATTAAGAATATTACAAAAACATATGAGAGTGTAAATACTAAATATAACTCACTTATGTAAGTAGATATATGATAAACAAAAAAATTATTGAAATAATATATTTAAGAATAAATTAAAATACATTTACGAAATTGTACAAAAGTATGTCCACATAACATAAAACGTATCCACAACTTTATGTACACAACGTTGTGCATCCACAACGTTGTGTACAGAAAGTTGTGGATGCACAACTTTTTGTACACAACGTTGTGCATCCACAACTTTCTGTACACAACGTTGTGCATCCACAACTTTCTGTACACAACGTTGTGCATCCACAACTTTCTGTACACAACGTTGTGCATCCACAACTTTCTGTACACAACGTTGATTACACGAAGGGTAAAACTGTATTTAAAAAAATAAAAAGTGTAAAAAGTGTCTCATATCACAAAAGTGTCTTATTTTAATATGCATGTGTTAAAAAGTGTTCCATTGTGTAAATCACTCTAAAAAAAATTGAAAGCGAATCTGATCAAGAAGGAAGACAAAACCATTGAGTCCGATTGATTCTATCACTCTAAATTTCTAGAAAAATAATTAAACTTGCACGTCTTATCGTAGTATTATAGTACGGTCCAATATATATAAATTAATACTATACAAATTAATAATTATCATAAACTAATAAAATATTTTGATTCTAGTGTAAAAATTAGCAAAATTCGATAAGATAATAAAAAAAATAATTTTAAGAAATCTTTCTATAAAAATATAGTCACAACAATATCATAAATTAATAATTATGTGTGTTAAGCATATATATATATAGCTAAAATTATTTGTTAAAATATGATTAATTTTGGTTTGTCATTTTTATAAGACAAAATCTAACTAAAACTATTGCTAAAATGGATTTGTTGTTTTATGAAAACTTAGATTTAGATAAAAAATTGTTCAAAAATTATATAATTCGAATAAAAATATTTTCACAATATTTATTTTTGTGCAATAAACTAATAAATATTAATTTATCCAATAAATTAATAAATATTAATTCGTAGATAAATTATTATCACTATAAATTAATAAAATTTCAAAGTTCCAAAATTATTAATTTATAGAGTTTTTAGTATATATGCTCGTGTTATGTGGATTATCTCTCGCAAAATAAAAGGTACTAGTCTTGAATTAAAGCAAATGGTAAGCTATGTTCATTATTGTTGATAAATATATAATAATGCTATAAAAGTATGCAAATTTCTTTAAAAAAATAATGACATTGGTAGGGTTGCGTCTAATATGTTACAGAGAGTCCAATAAGCATATTTTTCCATTATATAATTTTTATAGCTTAAACACAACCTTGGTCAGTCATAGCTTGAGCTATGTTCAAAAATGCAGCTATTGTTGATCCATGTAGAAGTGCCCTGTCATTGAAACCATCTCTTAGTATAATTAGAAAAATAGAGCAAAGTCTCGTATAAATCAAGTTTATTCAGACGAAAACTAACATACATTCTCAAAAAAGTTATACAAATACCACTAAAATGTAAGCAGTTATAATAGTGTAGGATTTAGTGGTATTTTTTAGTGTATATGGTTTAGTTTTGTATACGAATTTTGTAGAGTTTTTATTGGCTTAAAATCTTAAAATCTAAATCCTACACCCTTCAAAACTAAGCCATAAACACTAAAAAATAACATACATTCTCACAACAAAATACAAATACCACTAAAAAGTGTTTTTGTCAAAAATACCACAAAATTTAATTTAAATTTTAAATCTTGAAAACTAAATCCTACCCCTTCAAAACTAAACCCTAAATAGGAAAAAAATGGTAACACTCGTTTTTCGTATTAGTAGTATTTTTGGTATAAAAACCATTGTGATGGTATTTTTGGAATGAAAACTTTTCGTGGTATTTCAAGGGATTTCTCTAGAAGAAATAATAATCGTTTTGAACTCATAATTGATGAGGAGAAATAAAAACTTACTCAGGACTTTCTTTCTGATAACCAAAATCACTTGCTGCTTTAAGAGCTTTCTCATAAGTTTGTTTAAGTGCTTCCTGTGTGTTCATTACCAAAAATATAATATTCATCTCTAATATATATATGAAAAATTAACTAATCATTCACATGCCAAAAATGTGATGATAAAGTATGTGTTTTTTACCTGTAATCTAGACTCGAAATCTTCTGCTGACCATTGCATTGAATTAGATTCGCGTAGTTCTTCGATTTCTCCTGCCGCAACCTTCAAACAGAATTTATATAAATAATCAAAATCATAGTATAATCATCATTTACATAATCTTATGAAACTTTGTGCCTAGTAGTAAACCATAGGTAATATATATATAGTACAATGTTAAGTTAAAACAAGAAGAGCTTACTCCACCAGCTCCGGCAGCAATGGCAGGAGCAATAAGAACATTTGCTTTTCGAAAAACATCAACCGCTTCAGCCGTACACGGCATATTTGAACCTAAAAAAACCGAAGAATTTAAACGCAAAAAAAGTGAGAAGTACTATTTGCTTGAAATGTCAGCAAAATCTCTTACCTTCTACGAGTAAGCGACATCCTGCATTGACCAGATTAATCGCGTCTGCTTGATCGACTTCGTTTTGTGAAGCACATGGGAACGCTAAATCGCACCTTTCGTTCCATGGTTTTACTTCATCAAAGTATTTCGCCCTCGCGTAAGTCTTTGAATAGTCTCTGCATATATGCAGATGTGTGTTATAGTTTATAGCCCAAGTGACAAAAAATACCATAACATTGTGGGGAAAATGTATATATATATATATATACCTTAGACTTCTCTGTTGGGATTTTATATCTCTCAAGAACGCGAGTTTCATATAATCAAATCCGTCATCGTCCACCAAATATCCCTTTGAATCTGCAAAAGAAAGTTCTTATCAGCGAAAAACAAGACCGCATCATAAATCACATGGCATGTTAACTTGATTAATAACTTGACCACTTCACAACAGACTATTGAACTAGTTTCTTACATTGTCCTAACTTATCCAGATCCTTATCCACTGACAATAAACTAGTGTTTAAATATGAGACCTCTAAAAACAATGCAAGATAAGCCATGTCCTAAATTTGAATCTAGCAAAACCAGATCATCTATGAGTATCAACTCTTATAGAACCACGAGATACTTAAAAGCTATCGAAAACGCGAAAAGAGGCTACACAGTCTGCTTCCTTTCACTATGAAGAATATAAAGTGAGTGAATCTCACCTGAAACAGTAACTGGATGGGCTCCACAAGCAATTAGCTTCTCCACAACATGCATCGCAATCTTCCCACAACCACTCACAACACACCTGAAATAAAAACTCACAAGGGTATATGATTTTATAAGATAGCGAGTCAGAGAACTGAAGATTAGCCGCGCAGCTTCAGTGCTATGTCAGAAGCCAAAAATAGAGCATCGGAAAGTAAAAAATAGAGTTCAATTGTATCTTGTAAGAACACATATTCAAGATGATCAAGAAAGAAAACAACCTTAGTCCTTTAATTTCTTTATTCATATCTGCAAGCATAAGCCGTGCAAAGTACACCTGTGAAAGAATGTAAAAGAGTTTTACCGAGTCATCCCATGTGAATAGTGTTCTTCAGATTCATTAAACAAAGATTTAAAACAGTATTTACCACGCCATAGCCACTAGCTTCGGTTCTGAGGCTAGAAGCAGCCCAATATATCCTTGGTCCTGTAAAACTTCCCTGCATAAGTAATTGACACAAAAGACATAACAGCCAAAAAGATTCTTTATTGTCTCCCAACAACAGAAAGAACTCATGAAAACAAATGATTACTAGAATAATACAGTCTGCGACAAATATATCAAAAGATTTTATTATCAAAAAGATTGTCATTTTGTTGACACTGGACAGAAGCAAAAAGGCAAGGCGTAACCTAGAGACAAGGACTTTTAAGTACCTGAAACTGACCAGCAAGTCGTCTATATTGTCCAAAAAGATATCCCATTTCGCGGGTACCAACACCAACTTCCTCTGACGGAAGGTCCTAGAGTAAAAAACAAGACATTATAAAACCATTGAAGGAAGGTTATACTTGCTACATAGTAGAAAAAAGCCTTCTACTTACTTGGTTAGGACCCATATATCGGTACATCTCACACATGAAACTCTGGCAAAATCTCATAATCTGTGATTGTATTAAAACACAACATATTTAAAACGTTCCTACAAAATCACTAGCGAGGACATAACTACATAAGGTAAGGAGACAAGATGTTACTTCATTGTCACTTCTTCCTTTAGGATCAAAGTCACTTCCACCAGAAGCACCTCCAAGTTTATATGGAGACAGAGCATTTTTCAATGTCTGCCACAAATCAACAAAAAGGTTATAACAACGAGAAAATGCAGAAGTAATATAATTGAAAGTAAACCATAGTGTACCTGCTGAAAGGCGAGGAACTTGGCGATGCTTAAGTTCATCGATGGATGAAACCGGATACCTCCTCTACACGGGCCTAAAGCTTGATTGAACTGAACTCTAAAGCCACGGTTTACATGTGTTTCGCCACGGTCATCCATCCATGGAACTCGGAACATTATCATACGTTCAGGTTCCAATAGCCGCTCCATAATGTTGACATAACTGAAACGAATCAGAGTAGAACCATATGAGTTTTACGCAATTTGCTGAAAAATGAAAAACTATTTAACTAAAGATGATAAGCTCATCGCAAACTTACTGAGAATTCTTGGCAATTACCCGTTCTAGAGCGTGCACAGATTCTTGTACAGACTGAATAAACTCAATCTCGTTAGGATCTCTTTTCAAGGCACCTTCAACTATCGAACCAGCACTCTTCGACATAAGAGCTTCATTTAAGAGAAAAAAATTAACAAAACAATAAGAAGTGAAAGACACTAGCCATATTATAAAAGGCAATCCCCAAAAATACCATCTTTTTAAATTTGTAGGCCAAAAGTACGTCGAGACCTAAATGAGTTTAAAACCTTCGAATTTTCAACCCTAAACCCTCAAAACTAAACCCTAAACACTAAATATTGAACCCAAAAACCTTTTTAGTGATACTTTTGGTCTTCAAAGAGAGACAGATATCAAACAGAGCTGCTTACTCTTCGCATAAATAGGCTTTTCAACAACGGTCTTATCTTTCGAAGCCATTTGAAGACGCAGAGCCTCTTTGTGTAGCAAACTATTGTTGTGTTCTTCAAGAGCACTCATCTGCATGTTCCTACTTCCTTCGTTTCCGTAAGGATTCCTTCGATGTTTCCTACCATACTCTCTGCAGATAGAACAGAAAATCCTCGCAGTTCCATCTTTCATATCGACGTAAGCCCACTTGTATGTATCTGCCCATTCTTCTCTCCACCTTTTAACAACTTTCTTCTTTCTCTTCGTAGGCTGCTCCTTGGACATATCTTGATCCTCGCTAGGCATATCAGACACCAAAACCATGTGTTTTGTCTCATCGTGTTCTCCTGTGGCGGAATGATCTTGTGGAGTTCCTCCTCCGATCAACGAATTGGAAGCGAAAGCGGCGTCATCATCTCCAGGACCAATCTCGAGATCAATCTCTTCGCCAAGATTGTTAACTACGAGCTGATGCCTTTGTGCTTGTTGGATTAAGTTCATATCATCTATTGAGGGATTCATCCCTAGCCCACCTGTTGGTCCAAACATTCAGCATCACAGTTATAAAACTCCGCCTTTGGCTAATCTTTGGACAACTCTCGAGATTGCAACCTAGCGAATGCACGCGACAGAGATGAAACGGTCCATGGTTAGGACAAGGACAAGAGTTAATGTAAGATTGAAACAAGGCTACTCAACATACAAGAAAGCACCATCTACATTTTTTCGGTTTCTCTATCTCAGAACATTACTAATAGCATACTAGACTTTATCTACCTTTAGTTTCAGACCAAATCTATCTATGTTATAACATGAAGTATCACTCTATTGAACAATACTATCTATCCTTTTGATCATAAGAAGCACAAAGTCATTACTCTATTGAACAATAATTCAAAAATCAATTACAAATCCAAATAATGAAGTGATAATTCTCTTACAGGATAATCATCTTATAACATCGAAAGCCATGATTTTTAAGGACTAAACCAAAATCAAAAACCAAAACTTTACTTAAAAACTAGTGGCAAACAGTGATCAAAACCCTAACAATCAATACACCAAACAAAATCAATAAGCTAACTTTGAGATACTAAAAGATACTCAAGAAGGTTCATAAAACCCTTCTTGATTTAGCTAAATTGAAGAAAACCCAGAAAAAAAAAAGATTGAAACTTTACTTTGGTAAGAGAAACCCACAAAGACAAATTGATTCTTCAGACTAAAAAGAGAGAGAGAGAGAGACAAAAGAGAGAAGAAGATGATGTATGTGCTCGAGCTTGTTCGATGGTTTTGTTTCTTTCTCCGATTCTGATGTTTTTTGAGAGGAAAAGAAAAGATAAATCGATACCAAAGCGTTTTTAATATAAATAAAGGGAAACCAAAATTAATAGATAACTCAAATAATAGGTTTATCATTTACAAGTAAGAGCTGCTCATAAGGGTTTAATATTAGAGGAACTAGGGGCGAAGCCCCGCGCAAGCGCGGAGACGTATGTGTATTTTAAATAAGGTAACAAATATTTAACTAATGTTGAATCGACGAGAAAAGTTATGAGTTGAAGTAGGAGTGTGCAGTGTTGTGACGACAAAAAGGGCGATATCAAATCTTGCTATGGATGTATTTTATATTTGTTCTTCATTTGTAAGAGCAGATTTTAAATTGTGATAGTTTCTAATATCGTTGATGAAAATTTAAATTGGTGAACATATAGGGTGACAATTTTTTTTATTTTTAAAGTTTGAATAATTGTTAGAAAAATTTAAAGTGAAACTTGTTCATAAATATAAACTGAGAAACCTATGCACCCTAAAAAGTGAATACGTTTTTATTTGTATATGCGAAAAGAAAACAGAAAACAGAGAACAAACTGAATACTTTAAAGAAAAAAGCGTTGTAGAGACGCAAGAACACAGACTTGACTTCATGGTGGGTTCAAAGTTTTAGTCACCTGAGATACCAGATTTAATGAAATGAAGATATAAGTAAACAAAGCAAAGCCAAACGACCACTATTAAGATAATAACACATTTCATGGCAAGGAGGACAAAAAATATCAAAGGAAGATATATTCGGTTAAGTTTGATACTTAGATGAAGAATGATGATAATGTTAGTGATAAGACAACACACACTTGCGCTCATCTTTTCTTACTTATTTCAAATATAAAGAATGTTTGAGTTACCAATGAACAACAACTTATTAGAGAAACCAATGATGCTCATAGAAACAATTAAAGTTTACAAATTTCAAGACTTTACCTCCAAAAAGTTCGAGATTAACAGTGGTGACAAACATGCCAGATTGTGTCCTATCACCCGACTTGAGGATGCCCCTAAAAACGTACGCAACATCATCCCACAAAGACAAGTAAACAACCACCTGATCGTTATGCCAATGATTGTCGTCAATTTCAAGAAGACGTAATAATGTGTGATGCACTTAGTTTTCCTTTAAATAATTATTTTGAATTTAGTTATTACTAACTAAAACTAAAACTAAATATTTGTAACTTTAGTATCAGAAATTGTATATTTACATAATTGCTAATAAGAATTATAAACCATGATAAGTTGAAAAATTACTTATAAAATACTTTTTTGAATTTCATTTCAGTTAAATGTATAAAGTTAGAAAAATCCATCATTATTAGAAAAGCTCATCAAAAAGAGAATAGAGAATACTTCGACAGAATTTTGGTTAAAGACCCTTAAGTTGAAGATGATTTGAAGGGTTTCTCTATAAAAGTTCTTCCCAATTAATAGTATAGATATACACAATTCACTTATATTTATTTTAATCGTTTTTTAAATATTGATTGTGATCATATGAATTAAAAAAGTAAGATGTTTCTAGTTTTCTTGTTTTTTTATTTATACCTTTTGTAAGAAAAATCTATCATTATTAGAAAAGCTAATAAAAAAGAGTAGAAAATACTTTACTGAGTTTTGGTCAAGGGCCGACGTTGAAAATGACTGAAAAGTTTTTCTATAAAAGTTCTTCCTAATTAATAGTATAAATATATACAATTCACTTATATTTATTTTACTTTGTTTTTTTAAATATTGATTGTGACCATATGAATTGTAAGATGTTTCTAGTTTTCTTGTTTTTTTGTTTATACCGTATGTAATATGTATTTATGATTAGTTTTAATAACTATTTAAAATTGATATGTATCTATATATATAGATATTTATAAATGTTGAAAATTACATTAACTATTTCTTTTTCGGATTTTATTAATGTTAATAAGTTTTATCAAAAATATTTGAGTGATGTTGTTTATACTTTTGACGTTTTATTTGAATTTTATTAGTATTAAATGGTTGTATTAATATTGTCAAGAAAATAGTTGTGTAAGAAAAATCCATCATTTTAATAAAAGCTAATAAAAAAGAGAATAGAGAATACTTTGACAGAGTTTTGGTCTAGGGTCTGAAGTTGTAGATGATTTGAATAGTTTCTCTATTAAAGTTGTTCCCAATTAATAGTATAAATATACACAATTCACTTAAATTTATTTTAATTTGGTTTTTAAAATATTGATTGTGACCATGTAATATGTTTCTAGTTTTCTTGTTTTTTTATTTATATCGTTTGTAAGATTTATTTATGATTAGTGTTAATAGTTATTTAAAATTGATATATGTATCTATATATATATATTTTATAAATGTTAAAAATTACATTAAATATTTCTTTTTCGCATTTTATTAATATTAATGAGTTTTATCAAATATATTTCAGTGATGTTGTTTATATTTTTTTGGGGTTTTATTTGAATTTTATTAGTATTAAGTGATTGTATTAACGTTGTCAAAAAATAGTTGTGTAAGAAAAATCCATCATTATTAGAAAAGCTAATAAAAAAGAGAGGAGAGAATATTTTGACAGAGTTTTGGTGAAAGGCCCTGAAGATGACTTTAAGGGTTTTTCTATAAAAATTCTTCCCAATTAATAGTATAAATATACACAATTCACTTAAATTTATTTTAATTTGCTTTTTAAAATATTGATTATTACCATATGAATTGTTATATGTTTCTAGTTTTCTTGTTTTTTTGTTTATACCGTTTGTAAGATTTATTTATGATTAGTTTTAATAGCTATTTAAAATTGATATATGTATCTATATATATAGATATTTTATAAATGTTAAAAATTAAATTAAATATTTCTTTTTCGGATTTTATTAATGTTAATGAGTTTTATGAAAAATATTTCAGTGATGTTGTTTATATTTTTTGGAGGTTTTATTTGAATTTTATTAGTATTAAATGGTTGTATTAATGTTGTCAAAAAAATAGTTGTGTAAGAAAAATCCGTCATTATTAGAAAAGCTAAAAAAAAAGAGAGTATAGAATACTTTGACAGAGTTTTGGTCAAGGACCCTGAAATTAAAGATGATTTGAAGGGTTTCTCTATAAAAATTCTTCCCAATTAATAGTATATATATACACAATTCACTTATATTTAATTTAATTTGTTTTTTTAAATATTGATTGTAATCATATGAATTGTAAGATGTTTCTAGTTTTCTTGTTTTTTGTTTATATCGTTTGTAAGATTTATTTATTATTAGTTTTAATAGCTATTTAAAATTGATATACATTTTATAAATGTTAAAAATTAAATTAAATATTTCTTTTTCGGATTTTATTAATGTTAATGAGTTTTATGAAAAATATTTCAGTGATGTTGTTTATATTTTTTGGAGGTTTTATTTGAATTTTATTAGTATTAAATGGTTGTATTAATGTTGTCAAAAAAATAGTTGTGTAAGAAAAATCCGTCATTATTAGAAAAGCTAAAAAAAAAAAAGAGTAGAGAATACTTTGACAGAGTTTTGGTCAAGGACCCTGAAATTAAAGATGATTTGAAGGGTTTCTCTATAAAAATTCTTCCCAATTAATAGTATATATATACACAATTCACTTATATTTAATTTAATTTGTTTTTTTAAATATTGATTGTAATCGTATGAATTGTAAAATGTTTCTAGTTTTCTTGTTTTTTGTTTATATCGTTTGTAAGATTTATTTATTATTAGTTTTAATAGCTATTTAAAATTGATATACATATATATATATATATAGATATTTTATAAAATATATTTTTCGGATTTTATTAATGTTAATGAGTTTTATGAAAAATATTTTAGTGATGTTGTTTATATTTTTTGGGATTTTATTTGAATTTTATTAATATTAAATGATTGTGTTAATGTTTTCATAAAAGCATATTTATATTAAATAATTTTTTAAAATTTTATTTTTTTAAAGATGATGATGTGGCTTATTGTGGGAGAAGCAAAAAGTGCCTCATTATATAATAGATTCACAAAACTACACCCTTTCAACCCCTACTTCACAACACTACACCTAATTTAATTTTTTCACATATTTACATCATTTCAAAATTTAAAAAACTTGATTTACCTTTTTAAAAATTATCAAAATTAAAATATTTTCATTTGGGTTCGCTAATTAGTGTTTAGGGTATAGTATTAAGGGGGTATGATTGTGTGGGTAGGATTTATTTGGATTTAATTTTGAGTGTTTAGGTGTAGTTTTGTGAAGTATTTTTGAAATGGTGTAGTTTTGTGAATTGTAATTCAAATGGTGTAGTTTTGTGATTCTCCCTTAATATTATTTAATTTTACTAAACAAAAAAAATCTTGGGGGTATTACAGCAAAATCTTATTTACTTAATGAAAAAAATACTTTACCATTTGTTATAAAATATAATCGTTTTTGGTATAAAACATTTTTTTAATTGTTAATTTTTTTTTCTCAATTTTCCTTTCAAGAAAAACCCAAAATTCAACAAGAAGGAAAATAAAAGAGAAATTAGAAATATAGACTTTCATTGTATTAACTTGATTAATGATATTTTATTAATAAATAAATATCAATGTTCAAGAAAGCGTTCTAGGCGTCCGCTTAGACGCTAAGTATTCAAGAAAGCGTTCTATGAGTCCGTCTAAACGGCGCTTAGGCGCTAAACTTTTATAGACCGTCCCAACTTTCTTTTAATCCGCCTAAAATATTACGATGGTATAAAAAGAACATAATATAATTTTATTATTTATAAATTATTATATTTAATATTTTATATTATAGAATAAAGATATTAATACTATAAAATAATAATAAAAATATTTTACAAGATTTTATTATCTATAAACTATGATATTTTGTATACTTTATTATGTATATATAACATATTGTATGATTATCTAAACGTTTAGATCTCCTACAAAATCAGATAGACTCCGACTAAGCTATCTAGGCACTAGGTTGTAGGTCACTGACCGGTTAACGACTAACGCTTTCTTAGACACCGATAAATATAGGTGGAATGCCAAACAAAACAATTACGTTTTTGGTTTAATATACTACAAGTCATAATTTATTTAGCAAAAAAGTTAGTATGAAAACAAATCCATAGAAACAGTATTCTAATTTTTTTTTTTTGTTAACATTTCGGCCACAAATTTGGGTCACAAATGGCCGGCCCATTAGGCATTCTTACACTGTCGTAGTGTTACCTGTCTCATGTGGACTTATGTCTGCCACTAGGTCTAGGCCACTTCCCCACTATTCTAATTTCTTGCATAATATAACATTTTAAAAAATAACAAATATGAAAAAACCACATCATTTTGTTTTTAGATTTGGTCCACCATTTTTGTTGGATCGGTCGTGTTCATGAGTCAGTGAAGTTAAAATCCCATCTTGGCACTAGAGAATGAATCTTTAACTCTGCCTAAAGCCAAGACGAAGAATAGCTCGGGAGAGATAACCAGTTCTATTTAGTTTATGATGCCGTCGAGAAACAACACAAGGTACTCTCTATGACCGCCACAAAGCTATCACCGAGGAGATCATCATGATTTGGTGTCCGAGGAGGAGAAACCGTCGTGGAGAATGATCGAATGTCGTGTACCGCATTTTCACAATTACGGTGGGATATGCATCGACGGTGTTTTGTACTATCCAGCATCAACCCTTTATGCTTCGGAGAATTCTATGATAGTTTGCTTTGATGTTAGATTTGAACGTTTTGCATCCGTTGAGCGTCACGGCGACGGTGGAACTCTTGTAGACTATAATGGGAAACTAGGAATAATTACGACTCGAGAGCAATGTTTTGTCAATGAATCGACTCGCTCAAATCAACTCGTGTTGTTGTCGTGCGAAAACATTTTCCCCAACTTGTGAAGACTCGAACGTGAAGCTTGTGGATATGTTTCAACAGCGGTTTTATAATTTGAGATCTTGTAGGAAATAACATGAATTTTAATTCACAAACTTTTGCGAGCTGTTTGATTTTTTAAGTATTGTTTTGTTTCTATGCAGACAATGATGTTGGTCTCTTGTTTCTTCATGGGTACAACATATGCCCAACATGTGTTGTGCTATATGATCACTTTTAGCTTCATAAAACTCTTTTTTTCTTTTTTTTCAATTTGTGTGATGATGAGTTATGGATTAGTCATCTTTATAGGTATAATTATAATGACCACACTTTAATATTAGTTGGATCTATAAGTTTAAATTAAACAACGGGAGTATAGAAACTCTAGTTATAATATCACTAATTAATTAGTTATAGTCCTATATAATCTTAGAAATCTAAGATGGGATAATTTTTATGAATCAAAGATAGAGGAGTTTAAGATCCAAGAAATGGCCAGAATTGTTGCTATTTTTGTTTAAAGAGATGATTTAATCATCTGCTTTAATTTATATTTCTTGAGCTCTCTAAGCTATGGTTATGGAATATATATACACTTTCGACAAAAAAAGAAATATATATATATATATATACACCTTCATTCTATATTTTATAGTTCATTTTATAGTTCTTACATAATTTTTAAGTAGTTTTTATTAAAATAGAAAACTTTATATTTAAAAAAAAGAATAAAGTAACGGTTAACTAATGATCAACTAACTAACGGTTATTTGATTAAATGATAGATATTTGAGTTTGTGATTTAAAACATAATATAAAATAATTCGTTATTTAAAATGAACAAACAAAATAATTTTGGTGTATTATTGCTGGAATAAAAAAATTGATGTATTAAAAAATTAATAATAATTTAGTTGTTGTATTAATATGAAAATTTTCACATGATTTAATGAGCTAGATAAATTTATATTTCTAGTGGAATATATATTACAATTTCATTTTATATCACTTATTATTACATGCATAAATCGACCACATAGAAAAAGACATGTATATTAAAACTACCAAATTACCCTTCCATATTTTCACCTTTAACACTCTCTTCTTCCTCTAATTTCGACCCGGATCCGATTCGTTTAGGGTTTTTGCGAGATTCGCCGTCGCCGACGGGGATTTTACGGAGAGCACCGCCTCGGGTCCAGTAACGACGGCAGGATTTGCAAAAGTGACGGGGCTGTGACAGACTGTAATTGTTGAAATAACAGAACTTTGTGTTGTGTGAGTCACAGCGAGGGCACTTTAGATTCCCTAAATCCGGTAGTATCTTTGGTTCTTTTTGTTTATTCTCCGACAACATCATCATCGTCGTCGTTGATTGGTCGGAATTATAAGCTGTTGCTTCTTCTGCTGACGTCATATCCTCCATTTTTTATTTGCCCGGGAAAATTAAAAAAAAAAAAAAAACAGATTTTTTTTTTCTTTTGGTTATTTTAGATTTAGAGAAAGTGTTGTGAAATTTAGTTTATGGGGAGAATTTTTATAAATAGGAAAAGATGGAATCTTTATGGTGTGTGGTAAAATTGGAAATTTGTGAATGAGGACAATGAAGGAGGAGAGATAAAGAGTAGAGACATTTGGTGGGTTTTAGAGAGAGAGAGAGAGAGATGTCAATATTTAACACTTACTATATTTTGATTGGCTTTTTGGGTTTAGAGAAAGTGTTATTTTCTGTTGATTTATAATTTTTATTGACGGTCTTTGATTTATAATTTTATATAACTAAGACTAGTTTCTTGTTGCCTTTAGTTCCTTTTTTATATATATATTTTTTTGTAAATTTGTTAATAATTGTGATTTTGTGTAGAACTTTACTGAGAAACTTCCTTAAATGCTTTTTATTGACAAAAGTTCTACGCGTTGACCTTATATCGTTGACTTGTTTGACTTAAATTATATGTTGTAGAGTCTGTTTGTTTAATGTCATCTTAATATTATGGTTTTATCGTAAATCTTTTATGTGTAGATGTTTGTGGTATATATGGATGATTTCGTTAAAAAATAAAGTTAAATGATGTAGTGTAATGTGAAAACTATTCTTCATAATCTACCAAAATAGTAGAAGAAACCAAAAGTTTCTAAATGATGTAATAAAAGTTTTGAAAATGTTATATGATTTTGTAATAAACTGTTTTAGTGAGTCAAAGAGAAAGTAGAAACTAAGAGTTTTTAAAACAAAAGAATCAATAAAACAAATGATTACACAAAAAAAGAGTCATATAAAAGATTAGCTTTTACTAGATAAACATCACGATTTCTTCTTATCGGATTGTTTCTCACTGCTTGCCTTTTCAACGCCAAGATAATAGACCTTATGTGATCAATCACCATTAATAAAACCTTCAAGAAAAACAGAGTCTAGAGCACGGTATTGCGCCTTATAAGCTTCTTCTTCTTCTTCTTTTGTTGTTAAGCATAGTACATGTACAAGCTATTTGCAGCAGCACAAGCAATTAAGCTCTCCTTTGGATGCCAAGCTAGATGCAACAACTTTGTTTTGTAGTCAAGAGCATTGTTATTATTCCCATCGACACCGCTACTCTCTGCTCCTGTAGTTTTCATCGTTTACTAATTCCGAATGTGTATAAAGCTTAAATGAGAAAGCAGAGAGAGAGAGAGAGAGAGAGAGAGAGAGAGAGAGAGAGAGAGAGAGAGAGAGAGAGAGAGAGAGAGAGAGAGAGAGAGAGAGAGAGAGAGAGAGAAAGAGTCTGACCTCTACTAACAACACGCGTTATACTGCTTAGTGCTCTTGATGGCCTCGAGGGAACCGGGACATGTCTCCTAATGAACAAACCACAACATAAGTTCACTTTTATATACCAATGAGACGAGACGACAGATCAAACAAACTAACTTCTTATGGCTTTTTTCGAAGTTTACCTCGTTGGGTTTCTGCTTGCTTCCAAGGTTGCAGTCTCAGTACTTCCCGGGGAAACACCAAACACACGGAACATATTGCTGTATAGAGTGTGAAAGTAAAAGAAAAGATTATACACTGAATATCAAAGTGGTTAACGAAAAAAGATGCAATGCTTTTAAGGGACATACCTGTAAGAGCCTGTAGCTGCTCGTGATCCATTGCCACTTATGCAACACTCAAATTTGTCAAAGATGGAATCGTTTTCATATAAATCGCAGAGCTGAAAACAAACATGGGAAAGTGAGTACTGATCAATAATTATGCACTAATTTGCCAAATGCAGATCTCTCATCCAAAAACAATAGGAGACTACTAACCTTTGGTTTCAAATGTTCGTGAACCTGGAGAGTTGATACTGGACCCGAGTCCATGTTTATGTCCCATAACTGACGCGCAAAACATAACAATGAGTTCAGTTTTAACTTTCATATATAATCTGAAACCAGCCATTAATAGCTTCACGGGCATATCACATATAAGACCAATGGAGACAATGGAAGTATGGACCTTAAGTGTCATGTAGTCACGGCTAAGTAGATATCTTCCTTCTTTCGCAAATTTGATGTCCGAGACTGAAGCAATTATCTCAGTGAAGAACGATTTAGGACCTGCTGCCTCTGGTTCCTCAAACCTGCATAACCAGTGTTATCTTGTTAAACACTTATCTCTTCAACGAAAGGTACGAGAGATATTACTATATTAGCAATCAAACTTCGATGAAGTCAATGAGATAACTATATTGTCCTTTCAAGTAATACCTTATGATATAGATACTCTACAGAATTTTCTAGTCTCAAGACTTACAATTTGGAATGTGAATCACATAAAGCTGATTGGCGCAAATCAATTAGGCGAATTGAGCCTTTCGAACTGCTATAAGCTAACATATTGCAATGAGTAGGATGAAATTCCGCTGATGTGATAACCTCTGCAACAACGAAATTGGTAGTATTTACGCAGGATATAGCATCTTCTTGCTTGTTATATGGATACCGTATACCTCAAATAGACCAGAACAACATGTAGAGAACATAATGCACCGAAAGCGTAGTAGATAAATGCTTACCAGATAGATCTTCCATTCTCGCAGGCTTTACATCAACAATGTTAAAACTTTGATTGCTGATCTCCAAATTCCAAAGATTTATCCGCAAATCATCAGCAGAAATAAATGTTACTCCGTCACTGATTTAAAGAGTTAAATGTATTAGGAGTAGCAGAACATCAACAGTGTATGTATAGATCGCTAGCTAATATCAATAAAGTGTTTGTTTATATAGAAAGCCAAAAAACAACTTATCATCTAGAAAGACAATGAATCATCATACGGCTACTAGTGACATGACATCAACAAGTTTATCACAGGGAAATAGCAAAAAGAAGAAGCAAGTATAATTACCAAATGGGTTAGTAACGTACCTATTATTTGAGATTGAATTGATATGATAATCATGAGCATTAGAGTATACTCTTCGACATCTAGCCACAGGGCTCGACTCATGGCTAGTTACCTGTATATGTCAAATGAATTATTAGACTACAAATGAGCAATATCCAGTAACTTCGCATTACGTAAGCATCGATTCCTAATCAGAATTAGGAAGTTCGTGGAACAGGAAAACGCACAGGAGACTAATAGTCTAGTACTAAAAGCACAAGTCAGCACCAACGAACTTAAAACTCGAGCTAATTGAATAATTTTTTAGGCGTATATCTACATGATATGCTACATGCTATGTCGACACAATTAGCTTCAATGCAAAAACCTGCAAGGGCGTTTTAGAAGTCATCCAGAAAAAATGTTTAAATATGATTAGCTCCATGATGCAGGTTTTTACTTGAGTTCGTACAGAAACTAGAATGCAGAAATATCGAGGAAGCCAGAGATACAATTTTTTGAAGTACAATTACCACTGGTAACCGCAGCGATGAGATGTCTCCTGGTGAAAATGAGTTGTTCGCTTCAGACACTCCTCCGTTCACAAAGCATGTTGATGTAATGTTTGAATTGCTCGAGCTTGCAACAGTTCCATTGGTCTTTGAAGGATCTGAATTCATATCGCAAACTTTCTTGATCTTCTTGTCTTGAACCTGTTAGAGCTCTCACATCAGAAAAAAATAGGAAAAAATCACATCTACTTACTCATCTCTAACAGGCTATTAACTAAAAAAGGTTCCTAAGAGAAACACTGTACAACATGAAAGACATAGAATCATCTAGTGTTCTAGACATAATAAGCAACCCAACAAACAATGTCAATGGACAGAGAGTTCGAGTTTCAATATTCTAAAGATTGACCATGAAAGTATCAGCTTTAACGTTGTACACCCTAAATATCCAGAAGCAAACACAAGTCTCCCATCAAGTTCAGAGGCCAGCGGAAAATACAGAGGATATACTCACCTTCCAAAACTTGATAGTTTTATCGTTCGTAGATAGGAGAAAAAGAGCGCCATTAGCTGTTTGACACCACCTTATCTTGTTTATTTTCTCCTCTATCTCCAAACTCTTGAGATAATCAAACTGGTACACAAGGATCAACCATGAAAACAACCCGTACAAAAAGGTCTAGCACATATGGCGAGAAAGGAAACAAAGCAAACCAACCATACCTCAGGGTCATGACTCTGAAACTCTGTCTTATAACGAAACTCAGGATGTCTCAACGGATAATCTGTTTCTTCAAGATCTTTTCTACCTCCACTGCTCTGTAATCAACAGCATACAACATAAAGTCAAATCCACATTTCATTCAGAAATCGCTTGTAACGCAAAAGAGGACAATACATACAGTTTTGGCATCACTTCTCTCGAAAAGAACAACCCTTCCTCCACGGTCCCCTGTAGCTAGATGATCGCCGGAGTTATCGAATTCAATAGCTGAGATTATATCAACTGCACATGAAAACACACAAGCTATAAACAACATCATCTCTGCAATCTACTCACATAACATACATAACCCATCAAGCACAACACACACACACATATATATATATATATATATATACAAAGATGAATCGAAAAAACCAAAACTTTCTATAGACCCATTTGATAAAAACACATACTGAATCAAAAGAATCCACAATAGATCTACAAACCCTAATTCCAATTTAGAGAGATTAGATCGAATCTTAAGCTAAATTCGAATGTGAATCCAAAAAGCACTAACCTTCTTGAACTTCTTCACCGGCGCTTCGTTCACCAAACACTTGAGAGAATCTCCATTCAAGAGGCAGTGATGGATCTAAAGAAGCTTCTGCGACGACGTCATCATCACCGTTCATTCCCAATCTCTCTCTCTCTCTCTAGACGATTCACACACACACTCGAAGACTCTCTCTCTCTCTCCTTCGACGATCAGGAATTAGCTGGATCGGAGACACCGCGAGATCAAGAGATTCTCCAATTTGGGTTTCGTGGCGGATGCAGAGAATCGATTTCGGAGAAGAGTCTATCAGATGATTATTCTCAGATTTCGTCGACAAAAACAAATAATAATGAAATAAATAAAAAAACACACACAGTCTTCTCTCTATCGACACATATATTAAAATTATTTATCATTAAATGTGAATATTTGTTTTTTTTTTAATTTTCGAAGTTATTTGTTTTTTATATCATTAAATGTGAATTTTTTTTTTTTTTTTTTTATTTTACTGCAAAGAAATCTCATTTATTTCAAGGTTAATTACCAATTTTTATGATGATAAGTTTCACATTTTTTGAAGTGTATATAATGGGGGAAGTGACCTTGGTCTAGTGGCATTCATAAGTCCACAGGAGGCAGGTAGCACCACCCCACCCGGGATCGATTCCCCGCGCTTACGATAGTGTAGGTTTGACTAATGGACCGGTCATTTGTGACCCAAATGTTGACAAAAAAAAAAAAAAGCGTATATAATGACACTAATAATGTGAGATATTGAAAAAAGAAAAAAAGACATTACTAATGTTAGATTTATATCATGTCTGAGGGATATAAAATGATTTTTTTATTAAAAATATAATACTACAGTATAAAAATATTAAACTCCATCATAAAAAAACATAAGTATTGAACTATTGATAACCCGTAAATGCTCATTTTGGGGGGATTGTCAAAAAAAAAATGTTCATTTTTGGGTAATTCCAACAAGGGGAGAAGGAAAAAGCCATAAAATAGTTAATTAGTTTCTATATAATTAGTTATCTTTCAAATAAAAACTAGGACAATTTCCAAAAAAAAATTGAAAATTTTTTTTGCCAAAAAATAGTATCATAGGTTTTTCTTTCCTTAAATACCATTAAAAAGTATTTTTGTACAAAAATACTATAAACTTAAAGTTAATTTAAAACCTTCAAAATTAACCCGAAACTCTCAAATGAAATTTTTTAAATTTTGAAGTGTTAAAATTATATTTTTTTGTTTATGTTATTTTAGTCCAAAAACATTTTAATGGTAGGAAAAAAATGTGTATGATTTTTTTTGTCCAAAAAACCTTTTTCGTGCCATTTTGAGGAATTTATCAAAAATAGTTAATTAGTTTCTATAGAATGATCTACCTTTTAAAAGAAACTATAGTCAATTAGCAAATACGAGTGAAATTAATTATGTTAAGGCCTAAAGGATACTTTGAAATGGTCGCCTATTTTGAGTGGAATTTATATTTGTGTAAATATTATTAGTTATATCTAGATAATTTTCTCAAAAACATTTATTTTGTAATTCTCTAAAAAATACATTATATTAGTTTAGCTTTTTTGGTATGATATATTAGTTTAGCTTAACGACACTTTTTAAATGAGTATTAATCGATCATTTGTAATGAAAACATAATTTATCATACTTATATTTGTTAAAATAATTCTAGTGAAATGTGGCCTTAACATTCATTAATAGCATGTGGCATGAAGCCTTGGCTTCATTTGACAATTGAGATGTCTTTTGCAAATAATTTGTTGCATGTTGTTAGTTTTCACAATTAGGTGACTAATGACTAATTAATGGCTCTTGTGAATATATGAAGAGTAAGAAAACAATTCTTTTTACATTAAACTTGAGTATAAAACTTGATCATCATACTCAACATAAAGTATAAAAAAGGCAACACAAAGTTTTATAAATGAATTTTCAAAACTAATATGAGATTTTAATGTGAAGATTTGAGAAGTGTTACCTCTCTAATGAAACAATTGTTGATAACCAATCTTCTTTGTTAATTAAGTATATGCTTTGGAGAACTAATGATTTATAGGAGTAAATAAATTCATGACATTAAACTTAAACCAATAATACTATTTGATTATGAGATATGACTTCTAAGTTCATATGATGTAAAGCTTGCAAATCATTATGATTTGGATATAAACCACATGCATTGTCTTGTACCTTTCACCTTTTGTTCGGCGTAGAATAATCAAATAGACGATTTTGCCCTTTACCAACTATATCTGATTTTTATGAATTTAAGAGTTTTTTCAAGACGTCTAGTAAATATTTAAGGTTAGGCTTAAGAGAGACAAATCTAGAGAAACATTCTTTAATCTTTTCTTTTGCATGTATAGTAAGAAACATTTTAAAACCAAATAAAATCGTACCTAATATTCATATTTAATTTGTCTTAAGTTAAAACAATAATTAACGGGTAACTTTCCTGTCAAGAAAAATTAAATTTGCTAATTATCATTTAGAAAAGGGGGAATCACAAAACTACATATTTGAATTACATTTCACAAAACTACACCATTTCAAAATTACTTCACAAAACTACACCTAAACATTAAAAATTAAATCCAAATAAACTCTACCCACAAAATCTTACCCCCTTAATACTATACCCTAAACACTAATTAGCGAACTCAAATAAAAAAATTTTAATTTTGATAATTTTTAAAAGAGTAAATCAAGCTTTTAAAATTTTGAAAGGGTGTAAATATGTGAAAATATTGAATTAGATGTAGTTTTGTGAAAGAAGGGTTGAAAAGGTGTAGTTTTGTGAATTTCTCTTTAGAAAATGACATTAAACTAAACATGCGTCTCGTTTCTTGCCCTTTCCTTTTTATTTTGTGGAAAAAGTATTAGTCTCCAAATTTAGTGTCGTAAAACAACAACAAAAATATTTTATGTTTTAAATTAGACTTAAGTACAAAATTACTTTAACAAAATTGTTAATGACAAGTGAATTGCACCAACCTTGATTTATCTTAAGGTTTCTTAATTGTTTGATGTATTCTTTAACTATTTGTAAAAATGCTACTCTAAATTTAAAAATAAAATTAAACGACCAATAAGATTCATATTTTCAATATATTGGAGCTAGTTTTTGTCCCTTTATGTTTATGATATATAAAATATATCTGTTGTCAAAAAAATATAAAATATATCATTTCTAGTGTATCCTTTTAAAATAGTGATTCTTATCATTCAATATCGGATTAAACTCTAATACCAAATGTGAATTATTAGTTTACAAATTAAATTCAATTAAAATTGATCAGTAGGTTTATTTATATTATCTATTTATTAATTTTAATCTTTTTATGTTATGATATAGAAGATATTATTCCTAATATAGACAACAAACAAAATATTTTCCCTACAAAACTTCTCAATATAGAAAACATATTATTCCATCGATTTTTTTTTTTTGTCAACATTTGGGCCACAAATGGCCGGCCCATTAGCCAAACCTACACTATCGTAGGCGCGGGGAATCGATCCTGGGTAGGGTGGTGCTACCTGCCTCATGTGGACTTATGACTGCCACTAGACCAAGGTTACTTCCCTTATTCCATTGATTTAAGTTTTTTATATTTCCAATATTTTTTATTTTGTTAAAGTTTATTATTAAAAGAGGTGGAGTTGGTGAAAAAAATATTTCTATAGTTTTGGTTTTTTAATTAGTCAACATGGGCCCACTATTCCACCAAAGCCCAATGAATATCTTATCTCACTTTCTTCACCAACCCACTCTTCTTTCACCAAACCCATTTCCTTTATTTACTAGTTCACCCCTTTATTTCATAAACTTGTCAATTTTAAACCCATAAGTTCTTAAATCAAAAGTTTTAAGAAAAAAATAAAAAAGTAGTTATTAAAGAAATATTATATTCCAAAGTAGCATATACTCCATTACTCATATAACCAAAAAATGGCAAAATCTAAATCTAAAAATAACTTTTTGCTATATCTTCTCCTAAATAATCATGATTTTATACTTTTATTTGTTTTTTCTTGGTCGAATAATTTATCTTATCATTCATTTAATTACTATACTCAGTGGATTTACTTTCTCTTTAATCATTTTTCTAGGTTTAGCACAAAAAAATACACTGATTTTTTCTTTAATTGCGTTAGTATATTATCACCATAGACAAAAATGCATGCAGCTTACCAAACGCAACTATAGTAAAATGACAAAACTACCCTCGAATAAATCAAAATATTATTATTATAACCTTTTCACCAACCCCACCTTTCTTCTTCTTATGCAAATTAATCTCTATATGAACTCTTCCGACACATTTCAATTCTCCTTCAGGCCAAAGCCTTTGAACAAAAAAAAAACACAAACTTCTCCTGAAATTAAAAAAAAAAAAAAATTCTCCAAAAAATTTAAAACAATGTCTCCACCACAACAAGAAGAAGTGATTAAGAAACAGAGCAATGATGACGTCATTTTCCGATCAAAATTACCAGATATTTACATACCAAACCACCTCTCTCTCCACGACTACATATTCCAAAACATCTCTGAATTCTCCGACAAGCCTTGCCTTATCAACGGTCCCACGGGACACGTGTACACTTACAACGAAGTCCACGTCACCTCACGCAAACTCGCCTCCGGTTTCAAAAAACACGGAGTGAACAAAAACGACGTCGTAATGATTCTCCTCCCGAATTGCCCTGAATTCGTCTTATCTTTCCTCGCCGCATCTTTCCTCGGCGCCACCGCCACCGCCGCGAACCCGTTCTACACTCCGTCGGAGATCGAGAAACAGGTCGTCGCGTCAAACACGAAGCTCATCATCACCGAATCTCGCTACGTCGAAAAACTCAAATCCATCGAAAACGACGTCGTTTTAGTCTTAACCGACGAAGAACAAATCCAAACCTTAGAAAACGACGCCGTTTGCGTCCGTTTCAAAGAGTTGACCAAAGTCAACGAAGAAATCGAAAACGTAACAATAGATTCGGAAAACGACGTCGTGGCGTTGCCTTACTCGTCAGGCACGACAGGCTTACCTAAAGGAGTGATGCTAACGCACAAGGGACTAGTCACGAGCGTTGCACAACAAGTAGACGGAGAAAACCCTAATCTATATTTCGACAAAGATGACGTCATCCTCTGTGTCTTGCCTATGTTTCACATCTACGCATTGAACTCGATCATGCTTTGTGGTCTTAGAGTCGGTGCCACGATTCTGATTATGCCTAAATTCGAGATTAGTCTATTGCTTGAGCTTATACAGAGGTGTGGTGTCACGGTGGCTCCGATGGTTCCGCCGATAGTTTTGGCCATAGCGAAGTCGTGCGAGACGGTTAAGTATGATTTGAGTTCGGTTAGGGTTGTGAAATCTGGTGCTGCTCCGCTTGGGAAAGACCTTGAAGATGCCGTTAGTGCCAAGTTTCCTAATGCTAGGCTTGGTCAGGTATGTTTTTTTTTATTTATTTCAAGAATATTTACAAAATTTGATTTTAAAAAATATTATTTATTTGATTTAAGGGAAAAAGAAAAAAAATGTGAATGGACCTTGTTTTCTCCGTCCACTTAACTCCTCTAATTAACATATATATAAAAATTGCGAAAATGTGAATATTTTTTTTAAAAAAAATACTATTACGAATAGTGAAAATTCTAATGAAACTTGGTCACGTACGAATTAGATAAATAACCATAGAATTTATAACATTTGGTAAATAATTTGTTTTTAATCAAATCATCAAATTAGAATAAACTTGAAATACTTGGTTAATTCTTGAAGACTCGTCAAATTATTAGAATAAACAAATTGTTGTTACATTTTAGTCATATAAATATATATATGTAAAATTTTAACACACACATAGTCTAGTAGTTTGTACTAGCGTCGTCAAATCCAATAAAGTGTGTATGTATAATTGTTGATTATATACAGAATAATGTTCAAACATAACATTTTTCAAAAAAAATTAGGCCGAAAATAACATCATAAAACTTTTAGGCCTAAATTATCAGTTAAATTGTTTTTTCGTGTTTGTAGTATAAAACTTTTTAAATGGTATTTTAAGTTTAAAAAAAATTATCCTGTTATATTTGGTTTAATTTTTTTTTAATGGTGTTTTTTATAAACTTTCTTTAATATATACATGCTTATGTTTTGAAAATGTGTTGTTATGACATTAGGGATATGGAATGACAGAAGCTGGTCCAGTACTAGCCATGTCCTTAGGCTTTGCAAAACACCCTTTTCCGGTGAAATCAGGAGCTTGCGGCACGGTTGTTAGAAACGCCGAGATGAAAATCGTCGATCCAGACACCGGAGATTCTCTCTCGAGGAACCAACCAGGAGAGATATGCATCCGTGGCCATCAGATCATGAAAGGTTACCTAAACAATCCAACGGCTACATCGGAAACAATCGATAAAGAAGGGTGGCTACACACGGGAGATATCGGATTGATCGATGACGACGACGAGCTTTTCATTGTGGATAGGTTAAAAGAGCTTATTAAGTATAAAGGGTTTCAGGTTGCTCCTGCTGAGCTTGAGGCTCTGCTTATTAGTCATCAGGACATAACTGATGTCGCCGTTGTCGCGTAAGTACAAACTTTACTTTGTCTCCTTTTTAAGAGTGTGGCTTTTTATTACATCATGTTAGTATGTGTTTGTTTAATTACAAGTTTTGGTAAGTAAGTTAGGTTCAACTAACTATATACTAAAATAGTTTAGTTGCTAAATGCTAAAATTATATTGTTTGTAACTTTTAATCAACAATTATGAAACATTTAGTTGCTAATCTCCAAATCATTTAGTCACTAATTAATCATATTTGTCTATTGTTTTAAGAGTTTTTTAATTTGTTTTATTACAAGTGTTACATCATGTTCGTATGTGTTTGTTTAGCTACAAGTTTTGGTGACTAAATCATATAGTTGGCCAACTATATATATATATATATATATATATTGTTCAAAAGAGATTAGTGGCTAATCACCAAAATATATTGTTTGAATCAACAACTATGAACACATTTAGTTGCTAGCTAATCACCAAAAACATTTAGTCGCTAATGGCATATGTTTAATTTTTGTTGTTGTGTGATTTTATAGAATGAAAGACGAAGCTGCTGGTGAAGTTCCTGTCGCGTTTGTTGTGAAACCAAAGGATTCAAAGTTATCAGAAGACGAAGTGAAACAATTCGTGTCGAAACAGGTAAAAAACCCCGAGTTATAAGTCCATTGATTGATTTGATCATTACATTGTAAAAATGTCATAAGTTTCCTTTACATGTTTTTTTGAATCATTCATAGGTTGTGTTTTACAAGAGAATCAACAAAGTGTTCTTCATTGATTCGATCCCGAAAGCTCCATCGGGGAAAATACTGAGGAAAGATCTAAGGGCGAAATTAGCAAATGGGTTTATGAACTAAATAAAAAAGCTAAAATGATGTTTTCAAATATGTGTATATATACCATACAACTATGAACTATGTTGTTGTTGTTGTTTTGGTTTATGCAATGAGCCTTTTTGTTATAAAGGTGTTTTCTTTTTTTGTTTCATGTAACTTTTGTGTTGGAGAAACCAACAGACTTTTTCATTATAATAAACTTTACTCAAACTTTAATGTTCAAAATTTGTTTTGCTTATTAGCATATATGAATAGAAAAAAATGTTAAAAATAATAGATTCAAAAGCAAGAAAAAGAAATGATACGAGGTCAATATCCAAAGATAATCCAACTCCAAAACAAACAATAAGAAGAGACTAGGACACATAAGATCATTCAATAAACTCAATGTGACAAGAACTTGATGCCTTATCCAACTCCATGAGCACCTTATATCTCTCTTCCAATTTGTTGAGCTCTTTGTATTGAATGAGTCTTGTAGAGAAATTTGCGTTCTTTAGTCGTCTCGCGTTCTTTAGAAGGTAAGTAGCCACTTCTACTTCTTCCTCCCTATCCCAATTAAATAATGTCCACACAAGTTTCTCTAGGTTTGAAACCAAACATTCACATATATCCTTTGGTTGATTCAATTTCCCGCGGACCGCACATTTTTTATAAGAAGAAGATTCATCGCGATGCTAATGAGAAAACAATGCATATATCAAACCATTAAGACATTCAAAAGCAAACCACAAAGGTAAGGTATAAAAACTATAGGAAATTTCTTACATCATCGATGAGCTTGAGGACTTGTAATTTAGGAGAGGTATCGAGCATAAGCGTAAGTAGATTCCACCACTCCGCTTTATGAGTATAAATCTCTAGATAAACCAGCCGATAAAAGATAGTTGCGGTAGGAAACTCAATCTCCGAGGGAGCGAAGTCGAAGGAAAGACGTTTGGCTGACTTGAGGGATCCAAAAAACTTCTCATTGATTATTGGAGAGACATTACTAATAATTGCCTCAAGTAGCTCGGGCGCATTCTCAATCAAGCATCGCTCGCCACGACTAATCTCTCTAATTTTCAAATACTTCAACGAGGGAGCGTTAATCAAATAGCCACCATACTTTACCCCACCAGTGTCATCTTGTATGGATAGTCTCTTCAAGGATGGTGCCAAAATAGCGAAACTCATCACATTGTTAGGGTAACCTCGATGCATGATAAAATTTTTGAAGATTAGGACATCCACATATGAGGTTGCGAAAAGATTCGTTGTCTTCGAAATCCACACAATGAAGGTGCATAGTTTTGAGAGACCTCATATAAACCACAGAATGCACATGCACGAGAACAGAGTTTTTGAGTTTCAAGGTCTCCAAAGTACTATTAAAGCTAAGTAAGCTACTTGGAAATTTGATGGTCCCTTGAAAGAAAAGATCGAGCACGAACTTACGCAAGTTGCCCGCGAATGCGATTCCAGCCATAAGTCCAATATCTATAGCACCACAATTATGAAGAAACTTGAGATGCAAACTATCCAATACCGGTGATTTGTGTGAAAGCAAAAACTTGGAAACATTCTCTGAAAATTTCTGATTGTAAGATTCAAACTCAAGTTTGGGCACCACTTTCCAAAGGAATCACCATCGTTTAGACAAAACAATTGTTGTTATGACAACTTTCTTTCGTTGGGAGACATGACAATATCTGAAGAAGCAAAGCTTCAAATAAATCATTGATCATGTCCTCATTCATAACACCACCTCGCTTTTTCAAACTTATCACCACAAGAATAATAATAAAAAAAATTAGGAGATTGAATTGCATACAACAAGATCATGAAAAGAACAATATACAAACGTACCATTGTAGTAGTTTCATTCTCGAGATAACAATTTGCGTAGATCCCACCAATATGTGCACCCGGCCTTTTCGACCAATATAATATATGCCTAAGAAATTAGTTTGTTTTCTTTTTATTAGGGTTTCTCTAAGGTGTCAAAATTGGTCAAAATTAATGGGTCGACCGGATCCAACTCAACCTATCGACCCAAATGGGTCAATTTATTTGAAACAAATGGGTTCATGGGTCATATGGATTGATGAGTCATATAGGTTGGGTCAACATAGATCATATTCAAATGGGTTCATGAGTCATTTGGTTGACTCATTTGACTTATCAAATTTAATTTATCAATTTAAATATAATCACACAATATTGACAAAAAAAATTAATCACACAACAACAAAAAAACTAATCAAAAACCGCGTTAACGGCAAAATCGTGAAATCGCATTAACGTCGAAATCGTGAAATCATGTTATAGTCGAAATCGTGTAATCGTGTTATAATCGACATCGTGAAATTTTGTTAACGTCGAAATCGAAATAAAAAAACTTGAATTATTCGAAGAATAATATCTACAACAATCTAAACTTGATTTATTTTTAAATTTTTATATAGCTAATTAAGACATAAACAAATAAAAGAACTACAAATACATATTTTAATTTTTCTTACGGGTCGTTAGAAAAAATCACAAAGCAAATTTGAAACGAATGATAATTGTTATGACATAACTAAATTATATTCAAAGCGAATTTGAAAACGAATGATATAATTATAATTATATTATCTGAATTTGAAGCGAATTTAAAGCGAATTTGAAGCGAATTTAAAGCGAATTTGAATAGAATTTAAAGCGAATTTGAAACGACATGTCTTCATTGATGTTGTTATGTTATGTAATGACACGTCTTCATTGATTTTGTTATGTTCTCTAATGACATTGTTGAAGGGGTAAAAGTGTTAAGTAATGACATGTCTTCATTGATTTTGTTACGTTCTGTAATGACATGTCTTCATTGATTTTGTTATGTTCTCTAATGACATTTTTAAAGGGGTAAAAGTGTTAAGTAATGACATGTCTTCATTGATTTTGTTATGTTCTCTAATGACATCGTTGAAGGGGTAAAAGTGCTAAGTAATGACATGTCTTCATTGATTTTGTTATGTTCTCTAATGACATTGTTGAAGGGGTAAAAGTGTTAAGTAATGACATGTCTTCATTGATTTTGTCATGTTCTGTAATGACATGTCTTCATTGATTTTGTTATGTTCTCTAATGACATTGTTGAAGGGGTAAAAGTGTTTAGTAATGACATGTCTTCATTGATTTTGTTATGTTATGTGATGACATGTCTTCATTGATTTTGTTATGTTCTCTAATGACATTGTTGAAGGGGTAAAAGTGCAAATTAATGACATGTCGTCATTGATTTTGTTATGTTTAGTAATGACATGGCTTCATTGATTTTGTTATGTTCTGTAATGACATGACTTCATTGATTTTGTCATGTCTAGTAATGAATCCAATGATTTTAGATGCATTTTTCCTCTTTTTTTTCAGCCTTTGCAACACTCTCGGATGATACCATTTGCCTCTTTCAAGGGAGTTTCACGAATCTTCTAGATTTGCAAAAGAAATATATAGTCTTTGTACAAATGCAACGGAAGCAATGGTTTTGACTGCAGCTTACTGTGAGTCTCACACTCGTACAACGAAACAAAGTCACTCCGACTTTCGGTTTAAGAACTTGGATGAGCTTAAAGAAACCGTCCAAACTTTCGCCGGTGTACACAAGTGGCGTGAAGCTGTAAAGGAAGAGTTTCACGGAGATTTTTGGTTTGTACTTTTCGATTCAATCAAAAACACTTTCTACGCCGCTTCCATCAAGGTAAAACTTTTTAAAAACTCTGAAATTGTCTCTTCTTCAACTTGTTTTCTCGTATTTATCTTATGTTTTTATTTAGAGGATTATATGTGCACCCCGACTTTTCAACCAATATAATATATGCCTAAGAAACTAGTTTGTTTGTTTTTTTATTAGGGTTTCTCTAAGGTGTCAAAATTGGTCAAAATTAATGGGTCGACCGGATCCAACTCAACCTATCGACCCAAATGGGTCAATTTATATGAAACAAATGGGTTCATGGGTAATATGGATTGATGAGTCAAATATGTTGGGTCAACATAGATCATATTCAAATGGGTTCATGAGTCATTTGGTTGACTCATTTGACTTATCAAATTTAATTTATCAATTTAAATATAATCACACAATATTGACAAAAAAAAATTAATCACACAACAACAAAAAAACTAATCAAAAACCGCGTTAACGGCAAAATCGTGAAATCGCATTAACGTCGAAATCGTGAAATCGTGTTATAGTCGAAATCGTGTAATCGTGTTATAATCGACATCGTGAAATTTTGTTAACGTCGAAATCGAAATAAAAAAACTTGAATTATTCGAAGAATAATATCTACAACAATCTAAACTTGATTTATTTTTAAATTTTTATATAGCTAATTAAGACATAAACAAATAAAAGAACTACAAATACATATTTTAATTTTCCTTACGGGTCGTTAAAATAAAATCACAAAGCAAATTTGAAACGAATGATAATTGTTATGACATAACTAAATTATATTCAAAGCGAATTTGAAAACGAATGATATAATTATAATTATATTATCTGAATTTGAAGCGAATTTAAAGCGAATTTGAAGCGAATTTGAAGCGAATTTAAAGCGAATTTGAATAGATATTAAAGCGAATTTGAAACGACATGTCTTCATTGATGTTGTTATGTTCTGTAATGACATGTCTTTATTGATTTTGTTATGTTCTCTAATGACATTGTTGAAGGGGTAAAAGTGTTAAGTAATGACATGTCTTCATTGATTTTGTTACGTTCTGTAATGACATGTCTTCATTGATTTTGTTATGTTCTCTAATGACATTTTTAAAGGGGTAAAAGTGCTAAGTAATGACATGTCTTCATTGATTTTGTTATGTTTTCTAATGACATCGTTGAAGGGGTAAAAGTGCTAAGTAATGACATGTCTTCATTGATTTTGTTATGTTCTCTAATGACATTGTTGAAGGGGTAAAAGTGTTAAGTAATGACATATCTTCATTGATTTTTTCATGTTCTGTAATGACATGTCTTCATTGATTTTGTTATGTTCTCTAATGACATTGTTGAAGGGTAAAAGTGTTTAGTAATGACATGTCTTCATTGATTTTGTTATGTTATAATATGACATGTCTTCATTGATTTTGTTATGTTCTCTAATGACATTGTTGAAGGGGTAAAAGTGCAAATTAATGACATGTATTCATTGATTTTGTTATGTTCTGTAATGACATGGCTTCATTGATTTTGTTATGTTCTGTAATGACATGGCTTCATTGATTTTGTCATGTTCTGTAATGAATCCGATGATTTTAGATGCATTTTTCCTCTTCTTTTTCAGCCTTTGCAACACTCTCGGATGATACCATTTGCCTCTTTCAAGGGAGTTTCACGAATCTTCTAGATTTGCAAAAGAAATATATAGTCTTTGTACAAATGCAACGGAAGCAATGGTTTTGACTGCAGCTTACTGTGAGTCTCACACTCGTACAACGAAACAAGTCACTCCGACTTTCGGTTTAAGAACTTGGATGAGCTTAAAGAAACCGTCCAAACTTTCGCCGGTGTACACAAGTGGCGCTAAGCTGTAAAGGAAGAGTTTCACGGAGATTTTTGGTTTGTACTTTTCGATTCAATCAAAAACACTTTCTACGCCGCTTCCATCAAGGTAAAACTTTTAAAAAACTCTGAAATTGTCTCTTCTTCAACTTGTTTTCTCGTATTTATCTTCTGTTTTTATTTAGAGGATGATAAAAGCGATGTTCAAATTTTTTGGGGACTTATAGTGAAGATAATGTTGTCTTCTTTAGTAGCAAGGACTTGTCCAAACATGTTTGTCCCAAGTTCTTTGGTGTTATCCCAAAAGGTTAGTGATTTAGCATAAGCATGTATTAGTGTTTGTAATCCCATGTGTAAGCCATATTAGCCAATATCTATTCAGGCCCGACCCAGAGGGCAGGGGTGGGCATTCGGGTATTCGGGTCGGGTTCGGGTAGGAACCGATCGGGTCCGGGTATTTCGGACCCGTATGGGTACTTTGGGTTTTTCGGTTCGGGTTCGGGTAGGAACCGTTCGGGTCCGGGTCTTTCGGGTATGAGATATTTGGACCCGGAAAATACCCGAAAAATCGGGTATCCGTTCGGTTCGGGTATTTTTCCATTATTTTCGGGTATTTTCGGATATTTTCGGGTATTTTTCGGATATTTTCGGGTATTTTTCGGATATTTTTGGATATTTCGGATATTTTCGGGTATAATCGGATATATGGGTACCTATAAACATATAAAATATAATAAAGTTTCGGGTACCCGTTCGGGTATCGGGTCGGTTCGGGTATTATCCGATACCCACGGATACCAACTTTGAAGTAACTTTCGGGTAAATGTCTAATACCCGTATCCGAACCGAACCAAAAATTTCGGGTCGGTTCCGGTTCGGGTATCGGGTAATTTGCCCACCCCTACCAGAGGGTGTGAGCAGAGGTGCAGTGACCCAGGGGACCAAGGTCTTTTGAGTAAAAGATACATATAAAAAGAGCACCGTTTTTTTAAAAATATCATTACCAAGGGTCCAAAAATTTCAAAATAGACTTAAAAATCAGTAAAATAAGCCCAAATTTAAAATTCTTGTTTTTTTGTTACTTATTTTTCGGAATTTTTTTTTATTGTAGATATAATTTTTTGTTCTAAACATAGGTCACAAATCCAAATCCAAATAATTAGGTAATTCCTTATGGTAGGTTTTTGACATATTATTTAGATTATATATTATTTAGATTACATATTTGGTTTCGCTTATTTACTTGAAATTGTAATTTCAGGTTACTCAAAGATCTACATAAGATTCGGGTTTTTCATATTCTATGAATAATTTATCGATTGATTGTTAAATTTGAGAAACAGTAATTGATGATATTGGAATTACTTAATTATTTCGGAGTCATTTTATATTCCTCCAGTCATATTTTTATAAATTTTATTTTGAGTTATTTGGTTTCTTTCACCGTTCAATCCAGTGGCGAAGCTAGAAAATGTATTGGTAGGCGTCGATTTTTTGAAAAAACTATTATACCCAAAATATTAAATATATATTTACCATAAATAATATATATTTACCATAAATAATATATATTTACCATAAATAATATATATTTTAGTTATTATCTCAACTTTTATAAAGTTTATGCAGCCTAAATTTCTAACATGATTTTTTGTTAATTTATAATTTTACGGGAAATTCTCAAAAATACCTTGAAAAAAGTTTTTAAGATAAAAATAACATCATAATTATTTTTCCTTTAATATCATTAAAAACTTTTTGGACGAAAATACCATACATTTTAAATTAGTTTAATTACCATATAAGTAAGTCACCGATTTAGCTAACATATGAGTATATGACCAAAAGAGTTATACCTCCGGTTCGATGATCTAAGCTACATTATATAATTTATATTTTTTGTAATTTTTTTTTTTTTTTGATAATCCTGGTGTCTGATCCTCACCGAAGTGAGTTCAGACTATTTCCAGGAACGCTGCAGCCCGCATGTTAATTCCGCAGTGGCCGAGGTTCGAACCCAGGAGGCGGAACTCACAGCTGTGAGCCCTTTACCGCGTTAGCTAGAAGCCCCGGTTTATTTTTTGTAATTTTTTTAAAAGGAGAATTACAAAACTATACCTTTTGAATTACATTTCACAAAACTACATTATTTCCAAAATATTTCACAAACTACACCTAAACACTCAAAATTAAATTCAAATAAACCTTGTCCACACAATTCTACCCCCTTAATATTATATATTAAACACTAATTAGCGAATCCAAATGAAAAGATTTTAATTTTGGTAATTTTTAAATGGATAAATCAAGCTTTTAAAATTTTGAAATGGTGTAAATATATGAAAAAATTAAATTAGGTGTAGTTTTGTGAAGAAAGAGTTGAAAGGGTGTAGTTTTGTGAAAGAATGATTGAAAGAGTGTAGTTTTATGAATTTCTCATTACTTATTTACCAAAATAAAGGTTTTTCATTTTCTATGAATAATTTATCGATTGATTTTTAAATTTGAGAAACAGTAATTGATGATATTGGAATCTTCTATACTATTAATTGGAAATGACAAATTTTGAGAAGCCCTTAAAATTTTATTTTAATTACATGTAATATAATTGTATAAATTTTAGTATAAAATAATTTAAAATAAAAAAATTCCTATATAATAGGATTAAAAGAAAAACGATATTAAAAAAGATAAATATAAAAATTGTTCCTAATTAATAATACTAAAATTAAAAAACGAAAAAATAAAAATAAATAGGTAACATAATGAAAAATAAAATATTATAGATATTTCAATTTTATGATAATCTATCGTACAATATTAATAATATATTTCAATTTTTAAAAAAAATATGGTATAGAAAATTTTAATGATTTAAGAGTATTTTTAGAATATTAGAATTGATGATGTAAATAAAAAAACAAAAGTATCCAAAAATTAATTATTTAAGGGTAATATTTTAAAAGGGGATAATTACAAAACTATACCATTTGAATTACATTTCACAAAACTACACAATTTCAAAATTACTTCACAAAACTAGACCTAAACACTCAAAATTAAAACTAAATAAACCCTACCCACATAATCCTACCTCCCTAATATTATACTCTAAACACTAATTAGCGAACCCAAATGAAAAAAAATTAATTTTGATAATTTTTTAAAGGGTAAATCAAGCTTTTAAAACTTTGAAAGGGTGTAAATATGTGAAAAAATTGAATTAAGTAGAGCTTGATAAAGGAAATGAATAAAGTGTGTAGTTTTGTGAATTTCTCTTTTAAAAGTTATGCGTAATTTTGCGCCGAGTCAAAATATATCATACATATTTATGTATATAAAAAACATTTTTCATACTAGAACATACATATATATGATTAAAAATTTATTATTCAAAATGCATCAATAAAAAATAATTTAAAATTGAGAAATTCACAAAACTACACCCTTTCAACCCTCCCTTCACAAAACTACATCTAATTAAATATTTTCACAAATTTACACTCTTTCAAAAATTTAAAAGCTTGATTTACCCTTTTAAAAATTACCAAAATTAAAATATTTTCATTTGGGTTCGCTAATTAGTGTTTAGGGTATAGTATTAAGGGGTAGGATTGTGTGGGTAGGGTTTATTTAGATTTAATTTTGAGTGTTTAGGTGTAATTTTGTGAAGTAATTTTGAAATGGTGTAGTTTTGTGAAATGTAATTCAAATGGTGTAGTTTTATAATTCTCCCTTTAAATTTTTATCAAATTAATATTTTGTAATATTACCAAATTATCAATAAAAGACCCACGGATAAGAATCTAGTTACTGAATTATTTCGGAGACATTTTATATTCCACCAGTCATATTTTTGTAGATTTTATTTTGTATTATTTCGTTTCTTTCACTGTTCAATCCAATGGCGAAGCTAGATAATGTATTGGTAGGCGTAAATTTTTTGAAAAACTATTATACGCAAAATATTAAATATATATTTACCATAAATAATATATATTTTAGTTATTATCTCAACTTTTATAAAGTGTATGCAGCCTAAATTTCTAACATGTTTTTTTTGTTAATTTATAAAAATAATAAGTATATTTTTACCGGAAATTCTCAAAAATACCATGAAAAAAGTTTTTAAGACGAAATTAATAACATCATATTTTTTTTTCTTTTAATACCATAAAAAACTTTTTGGACGAAAATACCATATATTTTAAATTAGTTTATTAGGGAACCCAAATTTTTTTTTTAAAGTGTTACATTTTTATTTCAAACCGTTGAAAACCTATGTAACCAATCAAACTTTCGGGGAAGTAGTATTGGTATAATGACAATCATAAGTTCATATGAGACAGACAATATTACCCCACCCGAGATCGATTTCCAGCGTTTATGTTTGTGTAGAATTGACTAATGGGTCCGCTGTTGACAAAAAAAATAATCAAGCTTCCTCTTTTATTTGCTTTTATTATTGTTTCTTGACGTTTACTCGAAGACTGAGCCTAAAACCATATTTGCTGGCTTATATTCTTGATTGGTTAACTGAATTCAAAAACAAATAACTAAAAAAATGAAAAAAACAAACTTATATTCTGGATTTCCACGAAATTACTCAAACTCAAAAGAATATTTTTCGTGTAAATGTCTTCAAAATTTTGTTTTTTTAAAGTGGGTAATTTTTTGAGCATTTGATATATAACTGCAACAAAGAAAAGACAAATTTTTCAGATAATCAAACTACAGAAAATAAGAGCAAACTGTTATTGTAATATCAGATAAAGATGGTTGAGCTGACTAACAACAAATAAATCAAGACTTTTTTTGCATTTTGCTTATAAGTTAAATGTATTAAAAATGTTTTAACTCTTTAGACCAAATCTTATATTATGGTTAATAACACTGTTAATTTACTTAAATTGGTGGGTTTGGTAAGATATTTGGTTCATCTACTAAAAGATTATTATAAAAACCCACAAAAAATAAACAGTGAGTAAAGTAAGCAACAAACAAAATAAATGGCTGAAACAAAGAGCCTAGAGAGACTTAAAGAAATGAGAAGTTTATTAAAAAGAGAGATGGAGAAATCTAAAACCTTTACATTGGTTCTAAACAAGACAGGAACTAAGCTTGAAGACATCAACACAAAGCTATTGTCTTTAGAAGCTGATGTTAAAGTAGAGAGATGGAGATCTTTGCCTTTCACTGACCATATCAATCACACCATTGCACCAATATCCTCTGTTCTTGGAGTCTTTAGTTTGGTTCAAGAACTCGAAAGATCTCTCTCGATGTCTTCTTATGATGTTCTTAGTTATGTTTCTGATGTTAAACGTCTCGAAGAAGCAATGAGACTTCTCTCAGACACATGTGTTCTTGCTCTTACTTGGCTTCAAGATACAATCGAATTCTTATCCGAAAATGGCATGCCTAAAGATCATCCTTGCGCCTTGCGGTTCACGGCTTCTTTGGAGCTTCTCCGAGAGCTGCGAATGGCCGAGGATCGAGCTTATCTCAAAGGAGGAAGTCTATGTACAGCCTTGGAGAATCTTGAAACAGAGTTCGCGTTGATTCTCGAAGAAGAAGTTATGCAAGAATCTAGCTTGAGAATGTTGCAAGCTATCATCAAGAGGCTAGATTCACACGCGGGGTTAACAAATTTTGAATCTATTTACATCAAAGTTCGGGTAAAGATCATCAAGAAACGGTTTGAGATTGGTTATGTTGAGAAAACAATCACAGAAGTTGATAATGTACATGAAATCGAAGACGATATAGATCAATGGAGACTAGATATGGAGGTAGCTGTTAAAGAGATATACGAGTTTGAGAGTAATCTTTGCTATGAAGTGTTTAAAGATGTCGAAGAAGAAGAGGCACCATCGCGTTGTTTTGGAGCAATAGCTACTAAATCAAGAATCATTCCTCTACTTAGATTTGGTTCAAGAATCAGCAAATGCAAGAAAGACCCACCAAAGCTACTTAAACTCTTGGAATGTTTCTCTACAATGGAGAGCCTTCGAATAGAGTTTAACCGGCTATTTAGAGGAGAAAAATGCTTAGAGATACGTAGCGTAACGCGTGAGCTAATTCGAAACCTAGTTAACGGTGTTTGCGAGATCTTTTGGGAGTTACCTTGTCAAGTAGAGCTACAAAGACCATACTGTCCTCCTCTTGACAAAGGTGTCCCTAAGCTTGTGAGTGTTGTGACTGAGTATTGCAACAAGCTACTTGGTAGCAACAACAAACCGATCTTATCGAAGATTCTTGAGATTAGTTTGGGATGGAAAAAAGAAAAGTATCAAGAAGAGCTTCTCACCGGACACATCTATAACATTTTGAGAGAGATTGCTTTGAACTTAGATGCATGGTCAAGTACAAATCAAGAAACAACACTTTCTTGCATCTTTATGATGAACAATCATTGCCATTTCTATGCCTTGAGAGACACTCATCTCGGTGTTATGATGGGAGATTCTTGGCTAAACGCGCACGAAAAGTATAGAGACTATTACGCGGCACTATATGTTAAAGAAAGCTTGGGAAAGATCTTGTCTTTACTCAGCAACAAACCTCAAAACATTACATCATCATCATCTATTGCGAAAAGAAGACGTGCCCGCGAAGCTATTCAAGTTACATTACAAGATTTTGGTAAAGGCTTTGATGAGGTGTATGAAAAGCAATCAAATTGGGTTGTTGAAGATGCAAAGTTGAGATGGAAGATATGTCAAGCAATGGTGAGAATGGTTGTGCCTAAGTACAAGAGTTATCTACAAAGTTACATAATGCTTCTTGTTGAAGAAGAAGATTATGAGAGTGATGATGGTAAGGATTTTAGATATACTCCAAAGGGTTTAGAGAAGAAGTTAATGACAATGTTTAAGACTAGAGAAGAAATAGAGAAAAGTTATAAGTATTCTTCACATTTTGTTAACAAAGTGATGGATTTGGGGTTTAGTGAAAAGTATCACATGACATTAGAAGCTATATGATAATTTGATGATTTGTGTAAGTGTAAGTGTATTTTGTATATATGTGACATATATACAAGAAGATAGACATATGATATGTTTGTAATGTAGGCTAGTTTATTGAAACTCTAATGAATACTAAGTGGATGATGGTCTAGTCATTGGTGACAATTATTGAAAATCATTGTCATCACTAAATAATGATTTTATAATTAGTGATGACAATTTTTGTGCAAATAAAACATTTATAACTCTTTTTTTTTGTCATAAAATCATTCTTTTATACTATTAATTAATTAAAAAATACTGGGAAGTGACCTTGGTCTAGTGGCATTCATAAGTTCACAGGAGGCAGGTAGTACCACCCCACCCGGGATCGATTCCCCGCGCTTACGATAGTGTAGGTTTGGCTAATGGGCCGGCCATTTGTGGCCCAAATGTTGACAAAAAAAAAAAAATAATTAAAAAATACTATTAAATAAATGTTTACTGTTTGTATCAATAAACCATTAAGATACAAATGTGTTATGTAAAAGAAAACTTTTTTTTGTATTTACCATCATTGACTTTATTGCTAATCATATATAATTTTGTATATATTGTAACTCAATGTTAATCTTACTTTGACACCAAAAAAGGAAAAAAAATCTTGATTGTACTCCATTTGCCAATATATTATTTAAAATGTGAAAATAATTTTTTTAAGTTATACTAGAAGATTACAATTTAATGGAAAAACAACTTTCTTTTGACTATTTTACAGATTCTACATTTATCAACACCACTTATTAGTATATAACAGTGTGACATAAATGAGATTTGTTTATTATTTTTGGTTTATTATGCTAAAAACCCGGTTTACTTTAAATTAAAAACCGGTACAGAATCCGGTTTAGTCAAAATCAACTTCCTTAATAGTGTCGGTGTCTGTGTTTGTTTTTTTTTGTAATGAGAAAGACAAAGAAAGCCATGAACACTGACAACAACAAACAATAACACACCAAAAGATTATTAAAAAAGAAAGTATCTTTTCAACAAAATCAATCAAAAAGGACCCGAATTTCTCAAAATCTCTCTCTTCTTTCTGCTTTTAACATATTTCTAGAGAGAGAACAAGAAGAAGGAAGAAGAAGAATGGGTGTGGATTTGAGACAAGTAGTAGCTGCTATTCTTACCATTACCATGTTTGTGATGCTTGGACAAATGCTTCATGGAGATTACTTTGATGCTCTTCAGGTATTAAACCCATATATATGTCTCTGCCTTTTTTGCCACAGATCCAGAAATTGATTGATTCTGAATCAAATTTGTGTATTGATCATAAAGATTCAGACTTTACAGTGAATGATCAAATCAGCTGTTTTTTGTTGTCTGAATTGATTGTTAAAGCTTCAAGCTTTGAACTTTTTATGAATTAGTAGCTTTGTGTGTGTGTGTGTGTGTGTGTGTGTGTGTTTTACAGGACAAAGCTAAAGGAGATGCACATGAAGAAGTTGAGTTCCATGGATCAAAAGTAGCTGTTGAAGATGGACTTGTTAGAGTTAGTTCCATTGAAGGGCATAAAGGTCTTTGGATGGAAGATAGTCATGAGCTTAAACCTTGTTGGTCTATATCTCAATCTGGTACATTACACATTTTGTCTGTGTTGTTTCTCTCTATTTGGTTCTTTGTTTATGTATATATTATTTGATTTTGGTTGCTATGTGTTTTTGTTGTGTTGTGTAGCTGAAACGGTATCTTCTTCTAAAGGTTATGTTACATTCTCCTTAACAAATGGTCCTGAGTACCATGTCTCTCAGGTATTTAACTGACTATATAAAGTTTCGCCTTTTCTTGTTTTTTTCGGTGTTTTATAAGTATGGTGTTGAGTTCCGACACAACCCTAAGTTTCTTCTCTCTGATGTTTTGTGTTGTTTAGATTACCGATGCTGTGATGGTGGCCAAGCATCTTGGAGCAACTCTTGTGCTTCCCGACATAAGAGGAAGCAAACCGGGTGATGAAATGTTAGTTCTTTGTGTGTTTTCATTACCGTTTTGGTTTCGCAAAAGTGATGTTTACGAATAGCGTATTTTAATGGTTTACCAGGAACTTTGAGGATATCTATGATGTGGATAAACTAGTTAAAAGCTTGGAAAGCGTTGTGAAAGTTGTTAAGAAGTTGCCTAGTCATGTATCTCTAAGAGATATCGCCATTGTTAAGGTTCCTACTCGTGTCCCGGAAGATTACATTAAGGAACATATCGATCCCATCTTCAAATCGAAAGGCAACATAAGAGTTACAACTTATTTCCCTTCTGTTAACTTGAGGAAGTCTTCTCGGGACGGTGAGACCGACCCTGTCTCTTGCTTAGCGATGTTTGGATCCTTAGAATTGCAACAAGGAGTGAACGAATTGGTCGAGTCGATGATTCAGCGGCTTAAGACACATGGCGAGAAATCCGGTGGTCGTTTCGTAGCTATAGACTTGAGGGTTGAGATACTCGAAAAGAAAAACTGCCGTGTAACGGGTGCAGCGGGGTCTAAGACATGTTACAACGCGCAAGAGATCGCTTTGTTCTTGAGGAAGCTTGGATTTGATAGTGATACAACTATTTATTTGACTCAGCCAAGATGGGAGAGCAGTCTCAATATTCTTAAAGACATATTCCCCAAAACGTTTACTAAGGTGCGTAAAATTTACCATTACTTACTCTAGAAAGTTATATATATGCTAATGGCAATTCTCAAAAATACCACTTTCTTTGTTTTTAGGCTAAAAGTATCATCACAAGTTTCTTAGGGCAAAAATACCACAAAACTTCAATTGGCTTAAAACTCTTAAAATTAAACCCTAAACCATTATAACTAAAACCTAAGCACTAAATACTTAAAACCAAAAAAATTAACTTTTTAAAGCCTTAAAGTACGTTTTTCATATTTGTGGTAGTTTGGAAAAAACTTTTTAGTGGTAATTTTAGCCTAAAAAATATGTTAGTGGGAATTTTGAAGGTATTTCTATTTGCTAATCTTGATTATTGTTCATGATAAATGGCAGGAGGAGATAATACCTGCAGATAAGAAACCGAAGTACCTCGAATTAGAAAACTCAGAGTATGAGAATGTTATTGACTTCTACATAAGTTCTAGGAGTGATGTGTTTGTGCCAGCCATTCCCGGTCTTTTTTACGCCAATACGGTTGGGAAAAGGATAGCTTTAGGCAAGCCTCAAGTCCTCGTACCAGCCGAGATCACAGGATCATCTGGTCTTTCCGCGGATTACATATCTCCTTACATCTCAAAGAAGAACCACTTGGCTTATTCATGCTTTTGCTGAAACTTTTCTTGTGGAATGTATTTAAAAGGAAAATGTGTTGTCAACATCAGGCTCTTCGGACCAATTGAGTTTTAGTCAAGTATTGTTTTGTTTAGGAAAGAAACTGTTAGCTTGTGAAGTGTTTAGTAGACAGAGACCAAAGAGAAGACTTTCTTTTGTTTCACTCAGACAAGAAAGCTATGTTCACTTCACATGGCTTCTCAGTAATATAATTTACAAAACTCATAGATTGCCTCTACAAGTCCAATCACTGGTTTTGTATACATGTAATTCCTCCCATGCTGAGATGGAGCACATTTGATTCTAATGGTATTTTTGGAAAAAGATTCAAAAAGTGGTATTTCTGAGAATGGCCCTTGTTTTGTGTACACAAATTAGGAACGATCTGAATTACAACTCAATGTTTCTACAAGCAACAAGCTTTCTTCATGCACAGAGGCTATATGCTATTAGGTCACACTCATGAGACTTTCAAGTCTACTTCATAAAGATGCCAAGGTTTTCGCTACAATCACACTTGTGGCTTCAACTTCTCGAGGCCAAGAGGATGTATCGATAACTCGAGGAAACCAAACTCTTTTCTTTAGATCATCATAGAGATTGGTCTATGGGATTGTGTGCTTCGATGTCAACGTGCTGGATTCCAGGGACAAGCTCTTGGATCTCTTTCTCTAACCGGTCTACTTCACTTCCTAAAGCCGTTACAACTTCCTCACCTGCAACAGAATAATCGGTCTTTTTCAAAGCTCGGGACATAAAACTATGACAAATCCAGAATTAGAGAACTTGGCATTTCATACCGTAGTTCGACATAAGATTGAGCATTGCAGAATCATCTCCTATCTTAGCCGCCTCACGAAACTGAGTGAATTACACCATCAACAATCAGAAAGTTCAAAGTAACAAACAACAATATGCGAAGTAGACGTTTTTCATCAGCTAAAATACGAAAAAAAGTTACAACTTTAGTTACCTGTTTTGCCCACTCTTCACGGCCAGTTCTCTTCAGATAGTTTTGGACAACAACCTGCCCATTGAAATCTGTTTGCACATAGCAATCAGTAAAATGCCTACTAGGATCACTTCAGAAATCGAAAATACGATAAAATTGACTTCAAACTATAAGTTTTGGCCGTTTTCTTTCTTGTTATCACGTTAAGGGAATAATCCAATACTTTGAGAGCAAACAACGCAACAGTTAAAAGAACCTGACCTATTTCAGCTTTAAACCTGAAGGAAGCAGGTCCAATCACTTCACTTTTGCAATCATATAAAGAATCTACAACCTACACAACCAAAAGTTTCTCACTTGAAAGCCAAACCCACATTTATATGCTTTATGTATAAGATTTCCGATTTACGAAGAGCATAGTTTGTTACCGAGTCGTTCTTTAGAAAATGTAGAACTTTACGCATGTCTTGATCATCCATTGCTCTTCCAATCAAAGCATGCCGGTTCCGTTGAATGAGAAATATAGCTACCTAGAAGAATACATACTCTTTGGCTTAAGAAATGTAGTATAACATCACGAGTTCAGGAGAGCTCTAAGCGTACCATTCCAAGTAAATTTCCGACTACAATTGATCCTATAGGATCATAGATAGGATTGCCTGTAATCTTCACAGCAACAAGAGATGCCGCAGCAATCGCCAAACCTGCCACTGCAGCACCATCCTGCATATTTACAATAACATAATTTAGAACGTAAATACAGTTTAGACAGTGAATTTTCAATGATTTAACTCTTAAACATTTCTTTGCTCCTTTTCTCAATATGTATTAGAAATTGATCCAAGAATAAACCAATACTTCAGTCATAACAGCAACAGAGGTAGGATCATGACCACGCCATATATAATCTTTTATGGTCATGCCTTCTTGAGCAGCTCCTTTCTTGACCGCTTGAACTGCAACGAGAAGTGAAGCCCCTTTTCGATATAAACATTAACAAACAGAATTAGGCATGTAGGCTTGAAGCATAGCAAAGATGCATAAAGACCTAGAAAAAAGTTAAATACCTTCAATTATAAAAGAACCACCAATCACCAAAGCAGCATATTCCATATTTGGAGGTGGCTGAGAAAAGTTATAAAAGTTGATGAAAATCCAGAGAAAACAACCGAGTAAATGTACATAGAATATATGAGATCAAGGAAATAAAATGTTTCAAGCCAAGTTACCAGAGAAGTCCACAAGTTCTGGACTCCATTAACAATGGTAGCACCAGACCCAAGGCAAAAAATGCCAACAGCAGATATCAAAGACCATACAAATCTTTCCTTTGAGTAGCCATAGCTGAGCAAAGAGACAAAAGCCGGTCTAAGAATTTTTCAAACAAAAGAAAGTTGTTCTGTTCCAATACCATAGAGTTAGTTATATATAAGATTAATGAAGACTCACGGATGAAGTGCATCTGGTGCACGCCTTGAGCTCCTCAGACCATACGCAAGAAGTGCCTACAACATCTAAATGTATCAGTTTCTCTGCACCTAATAGTCGATATATTAAGCTGGACACAAATGCAAACGGAAAAGAAATTTACAAACGCAACAATTAACATACCTGGTTAGCAAAATCAGCGACGGAGTGAACTAATTCAGCCATTATGACATGGCTAGAACTTGTCCACCAAACACCAAACTTAAGCGAAAACACAAGGAAGTTGCACCATAGTGCAGTAGTGACAGCTCTCTGACTGCAAGATGTTCATGAAAACATAACTCAGGAAAAAACACTAACAAAATATAATATAGCAAAGCTACGCCAAGTACGAAAAACAACACCACACCAAAACCGCAATAAAAGCTACGAAACTAAACCCAAAAATGCTAACTAATATCACATTCTACACCAAACAGATACCATACTGAATCTTCATGAGGATACATTATCCAAGAACAGACTAAAGCAACCATTGAGAACACATGTGTTAAGCTAACAGGAACACAATAGATAAAATCAACTCTACATTCTTCGTTAACCACATCCCTAATTGAAAACAAACAAAGACTACTTAAACAACACTTTCATAGCATTTACTACTTAACCCACACTTACATAGCATATACTACTTAAACCAGACTTAATTAGCACAACTACTTTAAACCTCACTTACATAGCATAGACTACTTAAATAACACTTACATAGCATATACATAGACTACTTAAACCTTACTTACATAGCAGACTACTTAAACCACACTTACATAGCACAGACTACTTTAACCACACTTACAGCCCAGACTACTTAAACCACACTTACATAGCATATACTACTTAGCCCATACTTGCATAACATAGACTACTTAACCAACACTTACATAGCATAGGCTACTTAAATAACACTTACATAGCATAGACATAGACTACTTAAACCTTACTTACATAGCAGACTACTTAAACCACACTTACATAGCACAGACTACTTAAACCACACTTACATAGCATATACTACTTATCCCATACTTGCATAACATAGACTACTTAACCAACACTTACATAACATAGACAACTAAAACCAAATTTACATAGCATATACTACTTATCCCACACTTACACAGCATATACTACTTTAACCACACTTACATAGCATAGATCATAAGCTGATACTACTCACATTACAAGTTAAAACCCCACTAGTGAAACATTACCTATGTTGATCATTAATCTCAATTCTCTTCACTTGTTTCGCCCTAGTGAAGAAACCTACACAAGATAAAAAAAAAACACTATAAGCTAACAAAACAAAGCAACACAATACACAAAAATAAAAATATTTTAAAGGTAGAGAAAACTCATACTCCTGTGAGAAGAAGAGTAATAAGAATCAATAAGCTTAGTATCTCTATCAAGCGAAACATAACATCTCACACCAAAACCTGTCGTAGAGAGAAACTTTCTTAATTGAGAATTTGAACGGACAAGAGAAGTGAAACTCCGATGAGTTTCTCCGACATGAAACACATCGTTTCTCTCTTCGGATTGTAATAATAAGTGAAATGAGCCGCCGCCGATATTTGCTCCTCTGCTGTGAAATTTCACTGGGGAATGAAGAAGACGAGAGAATAAGCGTTGCGATGATTGCATTTTGGAAAGTTTGGGTTTTTTTTTTTACTCAGGGAAAATTTGGGATTTTCCCGAGAAAAAAAGATGACCCAAAAGGAGAAAGCTTTGATTTTTTAGATGACCCAAAAGATGAATTTTTGAGAGAGATAGGTCTCGGCGCAGTTTTGTTCTCTGCGTGTGGCTCATCAAAAGTTAAGGAAGACGATCAAAAATATCTTTTATTTTATTTTTATCTTTACACAGAAATATCAAATTATTATATTTGAAACTGGGCTTAGTTCAAATAAAATTGGATTATATATATTTGGGCCTTTTAAGTAAAGAAATTCCTTAATATTACCTTCAAAATAAGTTTTGTTTTAAAAATACTGTTAAAAAGTTTTTTATAACAAAAATATCATTAAAATATTTTTTATAACAAAAATATCATCAAAAAGTAGTAGTTTACAAAAATACCAAAAACTCAAAAACGAATTTTAACACTTTTAGATTTTAAATTTTTTCATTTGGGTTTGCTATCTAATGTTTAGGGTATAGTTTAGAAGGGTAGATATAGTTTTTCTGAGATTTTGGGTGTAATTTTGAAAATTTAAGATTTGTAGTATTTATGAGAAAAAAACTTTTTAATGGTATTTGTAAAACTTTTCAAAATCCTTGTTAATTGTGTTATAAAAACTTTTTTTGGTGGTATTCATAAGAATTGCCCTTTTAACTATCCATTTAAATATAGAGTTAATTATTGTTTTGGTTACATTTTAAAACATAATTTGTTAATTAGGTGATTTTGATAGAGTAATTAATTTTTAGGTGATTTTGATAGATTTTCGTATTTAATATGACAAATTTACATTTATTCACGGAAAATCATTCACAACAATCTTTCACAGGAAATCATTCACATAAATCATTCACGGAAGTCATTCACATAAATCATTCACGGAAGTCATTCACATGAAATCATTCACATAGATCATTCACGGAAGTCATTCACAATTCACTATTCACATGAATCATTCACGAGTACTATTCGTCATTCACATGTATTATTTATCATTCACAGAGATCATTCATCGTTCACATAGACAATTCATTATTCACAACGATCGTTTATTAGAAAATCATTCATTGAAAACTATTCATCTAACAATTTCGAAATTAAAGGTAAAATTGTAATTTAACATCTGAAAATCACATTTTAGCAAATTAAAAATAAAATCACTCAATTAATAAATTTATGTCTCAAAATATAAACATTTTCCAGTTTTCTTTTAAATATAATGTTAAACTATCAACGAAAACGCGTCTAAAAAGTAAGTAGCCTCTGGCATTTAGAGAAAGTCTTGAGACCAAAGAAGCTAAAAAGTAGACAAAGGCCAATATGGGTTTTACTTTGAGTTTGTTGGATGGGTTACTAGAGACGACCAATGTATGTAAAAAGTCTTATGACAAAAGACTATAAAAGCTGAAACAAAAGTCATGGTTAGGGGGAAAAAAAACAGTTAATGACTTAAAAAAAAGTCTTGTTGGATTGTTAAAGACGTTAGACAACACACAATAGGGAGGAGATAAAGAGTAAAGACTAGTGAAAGTCTTTAAAGGCAATGACTTGTAATTTAAAATGACCAAAAGGGATTAACAAATTAGTTCTTTGTACAAACAAAATGAACTAAGAACTAAACTAAATTGTTGATGAATGTGAAAGTGAAACATAAACAAGTCATATTTTTAAACATAATCTCAAATGAAAATTAACCAGAAAGCATCATAACTTTAACCAATAAATTGAAGCAATAAACTTCATTACAGCTTCTAATTAGCAATTAAAAGAAAGAACCTATTTAACATCGATAGGGGCTAAAATGTCACAATTGATTAGTTTCCGGCCAAAACAATAAATAAAGCAAAAGTTCAAGGACGAATATATATTATTCTCTCCTTCCTCTATCTTCCTCCTAAACTAAACTTAAAATCGGATCTATAAACTTCCTTTCTCTGTGAAATCTCTCTCTATTCTCTCTCTCTTTTATCGGATCATAGGGTTCGAAAGTTGAAAGCTTTACACTTTTTTGTCTTCTTCATCCTCTGTTTCATGGACTCTTGATTCCACAATAATTCGTCTCTGTATCCATTGAGAAATCTGTGTTTGTGTGTGTGAGAGATATGGCGAGAAGTAGATCGATAAGTGGGTCTGGGATATGTAAGTATTTGAATCCTTCTTATTATCTTAGAAGACCAAGACGTCTCGCTTTGCTTTTCATCGTCTTCGTCTCTGTTTCTTTCGTGGCATGGGATCGTTTGAATCTTGCCCGAGATCATGAGGTATATGTTTTTTTTTTTTTTTAGTTTTGTCTCTGTCTGAATCTATGTCTTGGAGATAGTAAGTAGTGTGGTGGCTTATGTTTTTAGGCAATGGTATGGTTTATTACTATATGGATTTTGAATACTAATGTATAAGAGAGAAGATTTTTAGCATTATAGCTTATGTTTTAGGCAATGGTATGGTTTATTACTAGATGGAATTTGAATTCTATGTGTAAGAGAGACAATGAGTAGGTTATGTTTTAGGCAATGGTATGGTTTATTACTAGATGGAGTTTGAATTCTATGTGTAAGAGAGACGATTCTAGCAATATAGCTTTTGTTTTAGGCTTGGTATGGTTTATATTGGCTTTGTAGCTTAAGGCCTAGAAGTTTAGAAAGTTGAGTTATTGATGGAGACAGGAAGATGGTGATTTGGCTTGTTACAAAGAGGTGTAATTTTGATTATTTTTAGGCTCAATTCGTTGGTTTCTCTAAGAAGAAACTATGTGTGTTTGTTAATTTGATTGACTAAGAAGTCTAAGATCTATGTTAATATTAAAAATTGATGGTATTTGTGTACCATGGGTAAGTGATTGTGATTGTTTTGTCACTTGTTTTCTATTGTTGATGCTTAACAAAGTTTTCTTATCTTGCAGGTGGAAGTTTACAAGTTAAATGAAGAAGTTTTGCGGTTGGAGCAGATGGTAAGATCGATATTTCCTTCTCATGTTAGCCTCCGATGACTTATTTGGTTAACTCAGGACCCCGTTTCCGCCTTTTTTACATCGTCATCTTGCATTGTTGTTTACCTTGATATATATATGAAATATGTATATCAAGGCCTATTTGGTATTAGATGGAATCTTGTGTAGCTTAAGGCTTAGTGAATCTTTAGGAATAAGGGGGATTGTAATGGTATTTTTAACTGCACTTAGCTAACGATCTATATATTCTGCTAGTTAGAAGAGCTTAAAGGTGTTAGCGATGGTAAACCTTTGAAGTCTATGAATAATGCACCAGAAGATCCAATTGATGCACAACGAAGGCAGAGTGTAAAAGAGGCAATGATCCATGCTTGGAGCTCATATGAGAAGTATGCATGGGGAAAAGACGAGCTTCAGGTATGAATTTATATTTCAAAAGAAATTTCACCCTCGCCAATACATAATCATGTCATGTGGTGTTGAGTCTTTCACTCTTCTGCTATGAGGTTTTAAGAAGTTACCACACTTTCTATAGGACTACAAGTACTATTGTTGAGATTATTATCTTCCTTGCTCTGCAAAATATTTTTTGGTCTCAAGTTATTCTTGTTTCTTTTCGTTAATTATCGTCAGCCTCGGACAAAAGATGGCACTGATAGCTTTGGTGGGCTTGGAGCAACCATGATAGATTCTTTAGATACACTCTATATAATGGGTTTAGATGAGCAGTTTCAGAAAGCCAGAGAGTAAGTGACTTATTGTAGGCTCTGAGCGTCCTCTTTTTAAGCTGTTAAGTCTCCATCAACAGCTTTTAATATTAGATGTCCATCTTTGCCTTTTATTTGTAGGTGGGTCGCAAGCTCATTGGATTTCGACAAAGATTATGACGCCAGTATGTTTGAGACCACCATAAGGTTACTTTAACAGGTTTACTGTGGTTGTTTCCTGTATTTGTCATAGGAAAGTTAGATCATTTTGCGATTATTAGCTGTTTCTTGATTGCAATATGACGTGGGACGGTGTTATTACATCTGTTTATGCTCTTTCTCTTTACTTTTCTTCAGAGTTGTAGGCGGGCTTCTCAGTACGTATGATCTTTCCGGGGATAAAATTTTCCTTGATAAGGCCAAGGATATTGCAGACAGATTATTGCCTGCATGGAACACTCCAACGGGTATACCTTACAATATTATCAACTTGAGAAGTGGAAGTGCTCATAATCCTTCGTGGGCAGCGGGGGTGAGTCTTAGATTACTTAGTGCCATGACTGATTGTATTGTGTCATCTTGAGAAGAAGACATTATTTGTTCATGTAGATCTTTATAGAGCCTTTAACATTGGATGCAAATGTTTTTAGTTTCTAGAGATAATGGTCATTGCCTTAGCAACTGTGGCTCTTGTACTCTAGTTAACTTAGGTGTTGATTATGTTTCTGAAGAACCCCTTAGAGGTTATTGATACTTTGCGTACTTAGTTGCTTTAGCCCTGTGTAAAAACTTAGAACCAGGCTCTCCAGAAACAGGACTTTGTGATTTCTCTTTATGCAACAACGAACATTTTTGTCTGTTAGTTTTAGCTGACTGTTACATTGTCTTGCTGTACTAGGGAGACAGTATTCTTGCAGATTCTGGCACTGAGCAGCTCGAATTTATCGCCCTTTCTCAGAGGACAGGGGACCCAAAATACCAGCAAAAGGTACATGTCTTTGTTACTTCCATTTGTGGTTTATAGATCAGCTAATGGGATATAATATTTTGAGTTTGTCAAATACAAATTTGTTATATCTTAACTAGGTGTAGAAAAAGGAAAATATATCTGCAATAGTACTGTTTTAATGCTTAAGATATCATTTGCTGGTAAAGATTGATTTACTTGTTAACTTGTGTCTCTTAGGTAGAGAAGGTTATTACGGAACTGAATAAAAACTTCCCTGCGGATGGTTTACTTCCCATCTATATAAATCCGGAAAATGGTAATCCATCCTACTCTACCACAACATTTGGTGCCATGGGAGACAGGTAATTTCATCAACCAGATATCGTTTTTTTCGGTTGGTTCTTCTGACCTTGACTTTGCTCTGTAAACCACACAAATATTTTGGTTTTGTAGCTTTTACGAGTATCTGCTCAAAGTTTGGGTGCAAGGGAACAAAACATCAGAAGTGAAAGTCTACAGGTAAGTAAAGCTCGGTGCTGTATATACACGCTGGTCTCTCAATATTATTAGCAAAAGTTATAAAGAATATGTCTTTCTTGTGGCAATTATCAGAGAAATGTGGGAGAAATCAATGAAAGGTTTGTTAAGCCTGGTCAAGAAATCAACACCTTCATCATTTACATACATATGTGAGAAGAATGGGAATAGTTTTATGGACAAGGTAAAATCTATCTAGTCTCTTAACGCCCTTACGTTAAAACGCTTTATTGTGACATTTTTCTATCTTGTTGTATTCAGATGGATGAATTGGCATGCTTTGCTCCTGGAATGTTGGCTTTAGGAGCATCAGGTTATGGTCCTGACGAAGAAAAAAAGTTTATGTCGCTTGCGGAAGAGGTACATAAGAATCTCAAAACGCTTTTAGAGAAGCTTTCGCGGTCTTCTTATTGATATTTCGCCACCACCTTGTTGCAGCTTGCCTGGACTTGTTATAACTTTTACCAATCGACGCCAACAAAACTTGCCGGGGAGAATTATTTCTTTAATGCAGGACAGGTTTGGTTTATTTTGCAAATCTGTTCGTGTCATAGTTGGTTTGGTTTGGTCATATTCACAAGCAACATGATTATTTCAGGACATGAGTGTTGGAACATCTTGGAACATCCTAAGACCGGAAACCGTTGAATCGCTATTTTATCTATGGCGATTAACTGGAAACAAAACATATCAAGAGTGGGGATGGAATATATTCCAAGCATTCGAGAAGAACTCACGCATAGAATCCGGATATGTAGGCTTAAAAGATGTAAGTTTCTTCTTCTTATCGAAAACCCATTTCAATCTTTCGAAAGAAACTCGGATCATTCAGAGTTTCCTTCACCTTTTCAGGTTAATACAGGTGCTAAAGACAACAAGATGCAAAGCTTCTTTTTAGCAGAGACTCTTAAGTATCTCTACCTACTCTTTTCGCCTACATCGGTCATACCACTAGACGAATGGGTTTTCAACACGGAAGCTCATCCGCTTAAGATCGTGGCACGGAATGGTCAGCCTAGTAAGCCAACAATAACACTACGCCAGAGACGGTTCGGTGGGGGTAAAGGTTAGTAGACAATTTCACACCTCAAATGAACTTTGATATTTATATATAATACAACAAGAAATTTGAAGGCACATTTGTTGTATTAGTTTTGGATAACAGATGGACAAGTTTTTTTTTTTTTGCCACAAGCTATTAGTAGAAGTACTTTCTGTTTTGTAAGATTTTGAACTCTTTGCACAATAGAGAACACTCATCTTTCACCATAGAGAAGGCTTTTAGCAAAGTTAGCCTGAACCACTGCCTAAACGCAACCTCTTCGACAACCGGTGTACTAAAAGGCTACTAGGAGGATGATCCCGGCAAAGATGGTCCATAGAATGATAACCACGCGGCTAAACCGGTTTGCGGAAATGGACATTCCTCACAAGTTGAAGGTGAACCACTCTTCTTTGAAGTCTAGAACTTCCTTGTTATCTTCATTACAAAAACTTACTAAATCAGATAAACAAACACTTAACAAGAAACCAAGTTTCATTATCAACAATAAGAAGCACAAAGAGGAACTTGTTGTGTGGATACAATACTATTAGGACTTGATTGTCTATGACAATGATTCCACACAAATCCTATTACTTTCACCTTTGTCTCACTCACCAAACAATACTCTTTAATAAAGTAAAACATGTCAAAAATTAGAATAGTCTTGTCATTTTGTAAACAAAAAGTATATAGCACGAGTTAATTAAAAAGAAAATTGGCAAAAAGGTAAGACATAAATTTGATGATTTTTATTTTAATTTGCTAAAATGTGATTTTCACGTGTTAAATTACAATTTTATCTTTGAATTCGAAATTGTCAAATTTCGTGAATGATTGTATTTGAATGATATTATGTGAATGATTTTGAGTGAATGATCGTTGTGAATGATGAATTGTCTATGTGAATGATCAATAGACTCTCTGAATGATAAATAATACATGTGAATGATTTTATGTGAATGATTTTGTGAATAAGTTATGTGAATAAGGATAAATTTGTCATTTTAAATACGAAAATCAAACAAAATTACCTAAAATTTAATTACTACATCAAAATCACTCAATTGACAAATTATCTTTTAAAATATATTCAAAACACTAATTAACTCTTAATTAAAAAGTAGAAAAAGCTACATAATGTGTCAAAAGTTCATTAAAAACATTAACATTATTTATGACAAAAACACATTAACAACATGCATGGTTAATACTCCATTAATGATATAATTAGTAATAATAACTGCTTTGAAACCACAAATAATAATAATTAAAATCAATTTATAAATTCAAAATATACTTTCTGGAAAAGTTAAAGAAGGAAGAAGACAAACACAAACCTCTCTGTCAGTTTCTCTACTTCAATGTGTTTTCTCTTCTCTCTGTAACCTTCACTCTCTCTCTCTCTCTCTAGAAATTTTTCAGTGCTTATCTTCTCCTTAACAAGAAAGAGATCCACACTTCTTCTTTTTCTCTATCGTTTTTTTTCAAAGTTTAAACCTTTTTTTGCAATGGAGATTTTCTCTGCAGATTGATTCAATTTCTAGGTTTCTTCTTTAAAGATCTAAAGTTTAGATCTAAGTTCTTCAAAACCCACTTAAAAAAATCAAATCTTTTTGTCCAAATTTCATCAAAAAATGCAGAGACCACCTCAAGAAGATTTCTCCTTAAAGGAGACAAAACCTCATCTTGGTGGAGGCAAAATCACAGGAGATAAGCTTACTACAACCTATGACCTTGTCGAGCAGATGCAATATCTCTATGTCCGTGTAGTAAAAGCCAAAGATTTGCCTGGTAAAGACTTAACAGGAAGCTGTGACCCTTACGTTGAAGTCAAGCTAGGTAATTACAAAGGCACAACAAGACATTTCGAGAAGAAATCAAACCCAGAGTGGAACCAAGTCTTTGCCTTTTCTAAAGATAGGCTTCAAGCTTCTTTCTTAGAAGCTACTGTTAAAGACAAGGACTTTGTTAAAGATGATTTGATTGGTCGTGTTGTCTTTGATCTTAATGAGATACCTAAGAGAGTTCCTCCTGATAGTCCTTTAGCTCCACAATGGTATAGGATAGAAGATAGGAAAGGAGATAAAGTTAAAGGAGAGCTTATGTTAGCTGTTTGGTTTGGTACTCAAGCTGATGAAGCTTTCCCTGAGGCTTGGCACTCTGATGCTGCAACAGTTAGTGGCTCTGATGCTTTAGCTAACATTAGGTCTAAGGTTTATCTGTCTCCTAAGCTTTGGTATCTTAGGGTTAATGTAATAGAAGCTCAGGATCTTGTGCCTAGTGATAAAGGGAGATACCCTGAAGTCTATGTGAAAGTTATAATGGGAACTCAGGCATTGAGGACTAGAGTTTCTCAAAGCAGGAGTATTAATCCGATGTGGAACGAGGATTTGATGTTTGTTGTGGCTGAGCCTTTCGAGGAGCCTTTGATTCTAAGCGTGGAAGATAGAGTTGCGCCTAACAAAGACGAAGTCTTGGGGAGATGCGCGGTTCCTTTGCAGTATTTGGACAGGAGGTTTGATTATAAGCCGGTTAATAGCAGGTGGTTTAACCTCGAGAAGCATGTTATATTGGAAGGAGGAGAGAAGAAAGAGATCAAATTCGCGAGCAAGATTCACATGAGGATCTGTTTGGAAGGCGGGTATCATGTGCTTGATGAATCTACGCATTACAGTAGTGATCTTAGACCAACCGCGAAGCAGCTATGGAAGCCTAACATCGGTGTGCTTGAACTTGGGATCTTAAATGCGACGGGTTTGATGCCTATGAAAGCTAAAGAAGGTGGTAGGGGAGCCACGGATGCGTATTGCGTGGCTAAATATGGACAGAAATGGATTAGAACTCGGACAATCATCGATAGCTTTACCCCGAGATGGAACGAGCAATATACTTGGGAGGTTTTTGATCCTTGTACTGTTGTTACTGTTGGTGTGTTTGATAATTGCCATCTACATGGCGGTGACAAGAACAATGGAGGAGGAGGAGGCAAAGATTCAAGAATCGGTAAGGTGAGGATAAGGCTCTCTACTCTGGAGACTGATCGAGTCTACACTCATTCGTATCCTCTTTTGGTTCTACATCCTAATGGAGTCAAGAAAATGGGAGAGATTCACTTAGCTGTGAGGTTTACATGCTCTTCATTGCTCAACATGATGTATATGTATTCACTACCCCTCTTACCCAAAATGCATTACCTCCATCCTCTCACGGTTAGCCAGCTCGATAACTTGAGGCACCAAGCGACACAGATTGTGTCAACGAGGCTGACCCGAGCAGAGCCACCATTGAGGAAAGAAGTTGTTGAGTATATGCTTGATGTTGGCTCTCACATGTGGAGTATGCGTAGAAGCAAGGCGAATTTCTTCAGGATAATGGGAGTATTAAGTGGATTGATCGCGGTAGGGAAATGGTTTGAGCAGATCTGCGTATGGAAGAACCCTATAACAACGGTTTTGATCCACATTCTGTTCATAATCCTTGTCGTTTATCCCGAGCTCATCTTGCCCACGGTTTTCCTCTACCTCTTCTTGATCGGAGTTTGGTACTATCGCTGGAGACCGAGGCATCCTCCACACATGGACACACGTCTCTCACACGCTGACTCAGCACATCCTGATGAGCTCGACGAGGAGTTCGACAGTTTCCCTACTTCAAGGCCACCAGACATCGTGAGGATGAGATATGACAGGCTAAGGAGTATTGCAGGTAGGATTCAGACCGTTGTTGGCGATATTGCAACTCAAGGAGAGAGATTCCAGTCGTTGCTGAGCTGGCGTGACCCTCGTGCCACTGCTCTCTTTGTCTTATTCTGTCTGATAGCTGCGGTGCTTCTATACGTAACTCCCTTTCAGGTTGTTGCTCTCTTCATTGGCTTGTATGTGCTTAGGCATCCAAGGCTCAGGTACAAGCTCCCTTCTGTCCCTCTTAACTTCTTCAGGAGGCTTCCCGCAAGAACGGACTGCATGCTCTGAGAAAACAATCATCTACCTTGGTCTGTTATCGTTCTAAGTCGCTACCCTTTTGTTATGATGGTTTCTTCTTCTTCTTCTGTGTGGTATTGTTAAGTTAAGACCTTTTTAAAACTTTGTTTTGAAAGTAGTATTAAGAACCTTGTGGTGGTTTTTGCTGGTTAAGTTCATTGTTCAACAAGTCTTCTCTTCACCTTTCTTGATAGTTTACTTGTCTAGCTGTCTTTTTTTATCTTCAGCAGCAGAAGCTGGTTTTATCATTACATCAAGCCCATCACCTTGTCTCTTGCTTCTGTTACCACTTTGTTTAGCTTTCTTCTGTAGCAACAACAATAACTCCTCTGTTCTCACAACATTTTAAGCACATAATAATGTTCAAATCTTGTCTGATTAAACCAAACCAAATCGAAAACTGAGTAATTCAACTCAAATTTAACCACAAGATTTGTCTCTGATTAAGATTTCAAGATTATGTAAAAGAAAATCACACCAAAAGATTCTTATGTGTGACATTGTTGTTTAGTTTCCTAAGCATAAACTCCACTTTGGATGTGTTTTCATGTCATAATCTCTGCAAGAGTCTTCACAAAACGTGCCTCTAGATTCGTTGCTAGCTTCTCTATTGCAACCCTCTTCTGCTTCAATCTTTCAACATAACCATCATCTTTCTTCTTGATGGATCTCTGCTTTTCTCCATCTTCATGGACCAAACACTTTGCTTCCTTAATTCCATCATCAAACACACTCTTCTTCTTCTTCTTCTCATCACTGATACCATCTACATCATCACAGGTTTGACTTGCTTTTCCTTGTGACACAACATTGTTCACTACTCCTCCATTAGAACCAAGAGGAAGATCACAAGAGTTGTCTTCATTAGGTGATATCATAACCGTTGTGTTCTCTCCTTCTTCATTGTTTTCTTCACTCCTTTGCTCGATTTCTCGCTGTTCTGCAGTTTCATCTTCAGAAGCAAGCTTTTGACAAGTCCATGAATCATTGTAATCAGCCTCAGGTCTAAATTTTTTCAAAACTGATTCAAAAGCATCTCCTCCACTTCTCTCTCTTGGTCTGATCTTCTCAACAGTGGCAGTGTTATCATAACAATCCATATAGATCTCGTCGCCATCCCCACAAGCTGGCTTGCTTCCCAAGTGTTTGCTCTGACACAACTCACTAAGTGACATTTTTCTTGAAGTTGATCCACCACAGTCTCCTCCTATCTTGCCTTTCTTTATCTCAGATATAACGCTTTTCGTTGTTCTACAGTACCTAGATCTTTTGAGTTTCTTAGGAAACCCTTCTCCTAACTTCAGAAGCACTTGACTTAATGGCAGTACCTTAGGAGGACATGAAGAGTTGCTTTCATCAGATGGGCTTAGAACCTTATTCTTCTCTTCTTGGCTACAATTCCCATTAGCTCTTATCGAGTCAAGCTTTTGTGGAGGGCTCGAATCATTGTTATCCACTTCAGGCTGTTCAAAATCATCACTTCCACCATTCTTCTTCTTCTTTCTCTTCTTAAGTCTCCTTGTTTGAGCAATGGTGAGGCTATCATCATCTTCATCATTGTCTGATGGAACCTGTTTCTGACAAATACCGATAGTACTCACGTACTTCTGTCTCTTAGAACTCAAAGGAAGAGAATTACTTGTATCACCATCAACTATGATTTTTCTTGGTGTCAATGATTCAACAACTTGATGAAATTCTAGAGACCATTTCTTCCACCACTCGCGGTACATTGGAGTAAAGCTAGGCGTTGTAGAACGAGAAGGGATGTACAATGTCAAATCATCAATAGGTTTATTGTATTCATCCCAAGCTGCTTCCTTTGTAAGATTGTTCTTGTTAACACGAGGACAAGGAACATCTTGAACCATACCGAACTGTGAAGCCACACGGTTAGGAAAGTAATGCTCCACACAGTCAAGTCCAACAAGCTCACACACCTTGACGAACCGAGCACGAGAGATAAACTCATCACCAAGATTGGTATCAACAGGAACCGACATTGCTTCCTCAGGGTAAAACCGAGGAAACTTCCAGTTTATTACAGCTTTTGTGTAAGGACGCCAATCAAAACTGTCCATTTCCGACATCTCCAGAAACTTTCTCACATGGCTGGTTTTCTGTTTCTTCTGGTCATCCCAACGAGCCATCCTTGGCTCACCTTCTAGCATCATCTTAGGTTTTGTTTGTAGTTCCCTGAATCTCTCCCATGTCCAAACTTGGACCAACTTAAACAAGGATGTCAGTTCGATTATGTCGGTTATCGCTGTGGTCTCTCTAATGTGGTGTTTCAAGAGAGTTAAGTCTCTATACAAGTGAGCAAGAACAGGAGGAGCAAGAGCAATCATAGTACCACATGAAAGATGAACACATATAGGCAAAATAGCTTTAGAGATATTATGATATTTTGAAGGAAACACAAAGTAGCTAACCCACAAGGCAAGGAAAGCCACATGTTCAAGCTCATCATCATCACCACTGTCCATGAATCTCCTCATCCATTTTGCTTGAGTTACTAATTGGCCTTTACCGTTCTGAAGCTTATGCTTTTCTTTCTCAAGCTTCTTCAAAGTCTTCTCTCCTGAGCTATCTAAGGAAGCGAAAACCGGTGAGCCCAAAACAGAGAAGCCTAAGAGAAGCTTAACATCTTCAAGTGTTATGGTTGTTTCACCCCAAGGGAAGACAAAGGTATTGGTTTCAGGGCACCATTTCTCGGTAATAGACAGAATCAGATCTGTGTTTTTATGGATCCTGCTTGTTGATGCCATTACTGCTTCAAAGATACCAGCTTTTTGCCAAGTGGGTTTGTGCAAAGATGCCATTTTTATAGCCCAAAACTTGAAATATTTGTTGGGCATTCTCCATCCATGGAAGGAAACACTTAAAGGCACAACCTTTAAATCATGAGAAGAAGAAGATTTTGAATGGTTTTGAAGAGGAAGCATACCTACAAATCAGTGAAACAAGGTTTTAAAAGATGGGTTTTTTTTTGCTTTCTAGGTTATGAAATCTTCTCTCTCTCTCTCTCTTCAACAACAAGAAGATGGAAGAGAAAGTTTTGCTCTTTTCTTCTCTCTCTCCTATTTTGTTTTGATTCAACGTTTGAAGAAAGATCAGGCAGAGAAATAATGTTGCAGAGACGATGGAACTGCAATACAGCAGTTTCTTTTTTAAGGTAACTTGAAGGATACTAATTATTTAAAAATGCCACACTATTTAAAAATGCCACATTATTCGAGAATGCCACATTATTTAAAAATGCTTACAAATTTTAACCCAAACTTATATTCGTGATGTAAAAAATGATATTTTTAAAACAATAACTTATATTCGTGATATTATAACAAATTTCCTAGATAAAAAATAGAGAAATTAACAAAACTACACCCCTTCAACCGTGTCTTCACAAAACTACACCTAATTCAATTTATTTACATATTTACACCTTTTTGAAATTTTAAAAGCTTGATTTATCCTTAAAAAAATTACCAAAATTAAAATCTTTTCATTTGGGTTCACTAATTAGTGTTTAGGATATAGTATTAAGGGGTAAAATTGTGTTGGTAGGGTTTATTTGGATTTAGTTTTGAGTGTTTAGGTGTATTTTTGTGAAGTAATTTTGAAATGGTATAGTTTTGTGAAATGTAATTCAAATGGTGTAGTTTTGTAATTCTCCCTAAAAAATAAGATATTTTTAAAACAAAAACTTATATTCATGATATTATAATAAATTTCTAAAAAAAACTTGAGGAATTCACAAAACTACACTCTTTCATCCATTCCTTTACAAAACTCTACATAATTCAATTTTTCACATATTTACACTTTTTCAAAATTTTAAAAGCTTGATTTACTCCTTAAAAAATTGCCAAAATTAAAATATTTTTATTTGGGGTCGCTAATTAGTGTTTATGGTATAGTATTAAGGGAGTAAGATTATGTGAATAAGGTTTATTTGAATTTAATTTTGAGTGTTTAGATATAATTTCGTAATGTAATTTTAAAATGGTGTAATTTTGTGAAATGTAATTCAAATAAGGTAGTTTTGTAATTTTCCCAAAAAAACTTTGTTTTAGAAACAATGAAGACAGAATCCCAAATAGGCCCATTTAAGGCCCAATATGTACCAAGCTACTAGTAGAAATATAAGAAAAAAATATCTCCGTCTCTAAATCAAAAGGAAACAAAACACACACACAGAGAAGTTGTGGTGGCTGTGTATTTAGTATACGAAACGCAAATAGAGATTCGATACGGCGGCGAAAAAAGCTATGGCGAACGTAGAATCAGAAGCTATCGATTTCGAGCCGGAGGAAGATGATCTCATGGACGAAGAAAGCGCAGCCGTCGACGCCGCCGTCGACGCCGCCGCCGCAGACGATGTTTCGCCACGCGCAGTGTATCCGAAGCTTAGGTCGGCTATATCCGGAGCTAACGGCGGAGATAAGAAGACTAAAGGCCGTGGGTTCAAGGAGGAGAAAGATTCCGATAGGCAGCGACGACTTTCCTCTCGCGATTTCGATTCGCTTGGCTCCGATGGTGGTCTTGGTCCTCAACGATGTACAAAAATATCTCTTACTTGTCTCTAGCTTAGATGAATCTAACGTTAGCTTGGATGATTTTAGTGATTTGTTTCTAGGGTTTATCGAATTATACACATGTGTCTTGGATTCAAATTTTGTGACCTAGAAGTTTTTATTCAATTTAGATTTGTGTATAAGTTGTGTGTAGAAGGAGAAGAGAGATACATAGTCTTTTGTGTTATGAGATATTGGTAATAGAGAGTAAGAAGAACTGTTGTTTCATTGATTTTTGTTGAGTTAGAAGTTTTCTTCGTCTAGATTTGTGTAATAAGTGGTGTGTACAAGGAGAAGAGAGATGCATACTCTTTTGTGTTTTGAGCTTATGTTATGTTATACATTGGTTTGGTGGTAAATAGAGATTCAGAACTTTTGTGGATGATTCATTGATTTGTATGTTTTTTTGTCTGTTTGGGTTTATGTGTAGCCATTGAAAGATGGATTATTCATAGATTTTCATGTTTTGTGTGTTTGGGTTTATGGCTTGGATTCGGTTTTTTTACCTAGAAGTTTTTCTTTATCAGGTTTGTGAAAAGGTTTGTGTAGAATGAGAAGAGAGAGAAATACTCTTTTGTTTTATGAGCTTTATGTTATTATACATTTGGTTTGATGGTAAATAGAGAATCAGAACTTGTTATGGATGATTCATTGATTTGTATGTTTTGTGTGTGTGTAGCTATTGAAGGATGGATTATTTTGGTAAGTGGAGTTCATGAGGAAGCACAAGAGGAAGATTTGACGAATGCTTTTGGTGATTTTGGTGAGATAAAGTCTCTGCATTTGAATCTCGATCGCCGTACTGGTTTTGTTAAGGTAATGTAGTTTCCGCCTTTTGGTTCCTAATGGGTCTTGGTTTCGCTATAGTAAAACTAGTTTTGTTTCTATGTTAGTCATGATGAATTTTGGAGATGTGATGTTCTGTAGATTGCAACATGTGTTAATCACTATAATATTGAGTATCAGAAAATGAAAATGTTAATTTTGCGATGGTTTAGTGCTGTTATGATAGATGTTTAACAGGTTTATATATATATATATTAAGGTGTAATATATATATATTAAGGTGCAACACTGTTTTGTTTAGATGAAATTCCTCTTTGAACACACTCTTATGTGTTAATGAATATATCTCGTTGACATATCAGAAACGAAGAGTCAACATGAAAGCTGTGTTTTAGAATGGGACCTTTCGTGTTAATTTTGTCTTTGGTTCAAGTTAATAACTTGCAAGTGTATGTATTATGTTAATAACATCGTTTTTGGTTTTTCTGTGTGTTTAGGGCTATGCTTTGATAGAATTCGAGAAGAGTGAAGAAGCACAAAGTGCTATCGCATCAATGAATGGCACTGAGCTTCTTACACAGAACGTAAGCGTTGACTGGGCATTCAGTAATGGACCAAGTGTTGGATCTTACAGGAGAAAGAACCCGAGGTTTGTTTGTAATCCCAATCTCTCTTTCTCTCTCTTATGTATCTATCCCCTATCATAACCAAGTAGCACAACTCGTGTGTTTCTTTTGGCGATGAAGCCGAGTATTAAGGGTTATTAAGTTCACAAGCCTTGACTTGAATCACTTGTCAAGTAGTTTGAGATGTATTTGTTGGACATTGTTCATAACATGTCTTTGATCATTGACTTTCGTTATGCAGATCTGGGAGGTCGCAACGTTCACGAAGCCCGAGAAGACGTTATTGAGATTTGTATGATTTTGGCTTGAGAGTTTGTCTCACTACTATAAGTATTTGGGATCATCTCTTTCTATAAGGTAATGGATATTTTGTCTTGAGTGTTATGACTTGTTTCTTCTTGAGTTATGTAGGTGTTTCTTTATATGTTGGTTTTAATCTTTTATGTGTTTGCATATGATTTGTATAATCATTTACTTTTTTTTTATTTTCAGTAGCTTTTGTTTTATGGACGATTTAGGTCAATATTATCTATTGAGGTAAAAATTGGGTGGAATGACAAAGTAGTAGATTAATTAGCAAAACTAGTAAGAGAGAGTATAATTTTTTTTTTAATACCAAACTACCCTCAATCTATCTTGTCAATGAAAAGATTCGAAAATCTGAAAAATACAGCTAGTAGATATTGGTTATTTGATAAATTGATAATATTTATCTATTAACTTGATAAATTATTAACTTGAGAAATTATTCCCAATAAACTTAGCATAAGCAGTTTGATAAACGACTATTTAGAACAATATAGGTGACTATTTATAAACCAACTATTTAACGTTTATGTGACTATTTTAAAAATTGATGGTGATTCATGTTCAATAACAAGATTAATAGTCTACTATGTTTAAAATATTACATGATTTAAAATTTTAATAATATTAAACTATTGTCATTATAATGTTATGACACAAAAACATAATCCATAAACAACATGACCTAGACCCGATAGTCAATAATCTAAACCCTAAATTCTTTGACCTTACCTAAGACTTACCGAACAAATGGTACATCATGTTAGTGTACAATTGAAATAGATGACGATTTTAGAAATATTCCATATGATATATTTCTCTAACTATAATAAATAAGTGATTATTTATAAACAAACTATTATATATTTATAGGTGACTATTTATAAACCACAATTTTGAACTAAATAAGTGATTATTATTTTTAAAAGGTAAACCCAAAACCCAAAACCTAAACCCTAAACTCTAAACCCTAAAACCTAAAACCTAAAACCTAAAACCTAAACCCTAAACCCTATACCATATACAATATACCCTAAACCCTTTACCCTATACGGTTGAAATAGATGACTATTTTAGAAATATTTCATATGATATATTTGTAACTATAATAAATAAATGACTATTTTAGAAATATTCCATATGATATATTTGTAACTATAATAAATAGGTGAGTATTTATAAACAAACTATTATTTATTTATAGGTTACTATTTATAAACCACAATTTTGAACGGAAATTTATTTATGATAGACTAGTTCACATGATATATTTGTAACTATAATAAATAGATGACTATTTTAGAAATATTCCATATGATATATTTGTAACTATAATAAATAGGTGAGTATTTATAAACAAACTATTATTTATTTATAGGTGACTATTTATAAACCACAAATTTCACAAAGGGAAATTTCATGTGAATGTTAAAACAAAAGGAAAACGGTGTGGAATTATAGGTGACTATTTAGGTGACTAGTTCATATGATATATTTGTAACTATAATAAATAGATGACTATTTTAGAAATATTTCATATGATATATTTGTAACTATAATAAATAGGTGAGTATTTATAAACAAACTATTATTTATTTATAGGTGACTATTTATAGGTGACAATTTGTTTATAGGTGACTATTTAGGTGACTAGTTCATATGATATATTTGTAACTATAATAAATAGATGACTATTTTAGAAATATTTCATATGATATATTTGTAACTATAATAAATAGGTGAGTATTTATAAACAAACTATTATTTATTTATAGGTGACTGTTTATGTGTGACAATTTATTTATAGGTGACTAGTTCATATGATATATTTGTAACTATAATAAATAGATGACTATTTTAGAAATATTCCATATGATATATTTGTAACTATAATAAATAGGTGAGTATTTATAAACAAACTATTATTTATTTATAGGTGACTATTTATAAACCACAAATTTCAAAAAGGGAAATTTCATGTGAATGTTAAAACAAAAGAAAAACGGTGTGGAATTAATTTGTATTGAAATTGTATTACGGCGCGTGTTAGCAAAAATGAGTAGGTTAAAGATGTAAATCAAAAGTGACTTGACAGGAGAGAGAGGTTCGCTTGTGTCAGAAAATTCCAACAACCCCCTAAACAAAATAATTTGCAAGCAAAACACATTTTGTTAGATTAGGGGCCAAAAGTAATTCTTCTATGAACAGAACATGTCATTTATTTCCCTAATTACCATCCACCATATGTATACTGAGCCTAAATTCCCCTTGTTTTATCTCTTAAGCCTTAAGTTAGTTTTATCTAAATATGTTAGAGAATTGTACTTGCTTGTATAGTTGTATACTTTTACATAAACCACATACATTAATTACTAGGTTTCATTAAAAATAAAAACTTAATTAGTCGAATTTACCATTGAGACCCATACCATAGATTCTTGTGAATTTTTGAGTCTTTGTTTCTATATCTTTTCTGGAAATCTTTTATTTCACTTTTTGTATTAAAAATGTCCAAATCAAACTATATATCTAACCAAACCTTTGTGAAATGTAGCCATGTATTTTACAATTTTTTCCATCTGAAAAACCAATAAAATATCAGGCTATAGCATTAGTAAGTAATAGATCTATAAATTTGTTATTTTTGTTAAAATAGTATAAAAAAATGATTTAAAAATGTAGTTAGACGTTAGCTACACCAAAACTAGATAATAATCTAAAAAAAATTATGAATATAATAAATGGATATGTCAAAAAGAAAAAATAAAGAACGATAATACAAATAACTATAAACGGTGCCAACTACCACGCATTTAATTTATTTCCTTTTTCATTAAACACCTGTTAAGTCTTGTTGTGATTGTATGTCTCTCTTTCTTTATATATCATCAACATTACAATTATTCCACCAAAAAAAATCAACATTACCATTATTAATCCTCTTATTAATATGACTTTTCAAATATATATATACTACTAAAATAAGAATTACTCTAAAGTCTAAAGAAAGATAAAACAGAAAAAATGGAATTCTAAAGTATTTATAGTTATTTATGTTTTGAACAAACGCTGCTTTTGATTACTAAACCAATTTTAAAAGATAATTTTGCATTTTGTGTGGTATTTCTATATTTGTAAGAAAAATTAGCATATTTTGTAAAAAAAATGTCCTCCTTATTTTTATCAACCTATCATTAAAGGACTCCCTCTTAAACCATATAATTGTAATACCTAGTTTGTTTAAATCAAATGTAAATATTTTATCCAAAACGAAAATAATCATAGGTTATAATTGCACTAAAAAGGTAATTTGCTGTCTTAAATTCTTGTTAGAGAACATTAATTACGAAGAACCGACATAAAAAAAGTATATATTATAATACGTGTATATATATATATATATTCACATGTATATTGTCAAATAAGTTGGTGTTACTACACGGATGATTTGTACACATTATAGACCTCAAGATTCACAAAAACTCTCATTCTCTCACTCTCACATTAATGATCCCAAAGAAAAAAAAAACTATATTATATAATTATATGGTTATGAACTTGTTATCATATTAAAGCCGCCCATTAAATGTAATTAGTTGTTTGTTGCTATCATCACCTCATCAAAAACCTTGTAGACCTATACAAACATTAATCTCTATCTTTATAATTACCTCTCTCTCTCTCTCTCTTCTAAGTTCTTGTTTGAGATCAAACAAGAAAATATGGAGTTAGAGAGTATGACTAATGCTAAGCCATCTCGTCGTCCTCCGCCGCCGCCACGGCCGGAGATAAGCCGTGGTGCATATTTGGCATGGGAGGATTTGACGGTGGTTATACCAAATTTTAGTGGCGGACCGACAAGAAGGTTGCTAGATGGGCTAAATGGGTATGCAGAACCGGGTCGGATCATGGCTATTATGGGTCCTTCTGGATCCGGAAAGTCTACACTTCTTGATTCTCTTGCAGGTTTGTCTCTCTTTTTTTTCTTCTTGTAATTAGTGAATGAGAATTATTTGATTAGGATATAGTATAAATGTATTACGGGAGAATTACAAAACTACACCATTTGAATTATATTTCACAAAACTATACCGTTTCAAAATAACTTCACAAAACTACACATAAATTAACACTAAAAATTAAATCCAAATAAATTCTACCCACACAATCCTACCTTTTAATAATATACCCTAAACACTAATTAGCAAACCCAAATGAAAAGATTTTAATTTTGGTAATTTTTAAAAAGGTAAATCAAGCTTTTAAAATTTTGAAAGGATGTAAATATGTAAACAATTTAAATTAAGTGTAGTTTTGTGAAGGAGGGGTTGAAAGAGCGTAGTTTTGTGAATTCATCATGTATTATTACCAATGTTACTCTTCTTTATTTTTATTTTCAAACTTTCCATTTTATTACTGATTTTTGTTTTCCATTGAATTTTTTTAATCTGTGCGTTATATGTTTTTTTGTATATAAAAATATATAGAGTAAAATATTTGTAAATTAGTAACTCGGTAAATAAAATAAAAAAATAAATATATATCGTTCCTAAAATTGATACTTTGGTTCTGTTAATTAGTACTCTCGGAAATTAATATTTTGATCAATCGAAAAATATTAGTCTTAAAAATTATTAATTGATAGATGTTTTGCTGTATATATATAATATATTATATAGTGTTGTTTTTTTCAATATGCTATGTTATTTTAATATTTTGTTTTAAGATGAACCTACGTTTTAAATCACTCATAATCACAATTCTTGTTTCTAACCCGCTCATAATTTTTTGTTTAAAGTCACACTCATAATTCTAAGAAGGCCTAATTGGTTCGTATATTAAAAATAATTAAACATATTAGGGAGAATCACAAAACTACACCATTTGAATTATATTTCACAAAACTACACCATTTCCAAAATATTTCACAAAACTACACCTAAACATTCAAAATTAAATTCAAATAAACTCTACCCAAACAATCCTACCCCCTTAATACTATACCCTAAACACTAATTAGCGAACCCAAATGAAAAAAATTTAATTTTGGTAATTTTTTAAAGGTTAAATCAAACTTTTAAAATTTTGAAAGGGTGTAAATATGTGAAAATATTAAATTAGGAGTAGTTTTGTGAAGAAGGGGTTGAAAGGGTGTAGATTTGTGAATTCCTCAACATAATATTATATCATAATTAGAATTTTAATATAATTGTTACAAATCAATCCATATTTACTATAGGTAGACTTGCGAGAAACGTGGTTATGACCGGTAATCTTCTATTAAATGGCAAGAAAGCAAGATTAGACTACGGACTCGTCGTAAGTATTCATTAATTAATTAACTAATCATCAAAATTAATATCCAAAAATTTAATTTTCTTGAATTTAATGAATATAGGCTTATGTAACACAAGAAGACATATTAATGGGAACACTAACGGTAAGAGAGACAATAACATATTCAGCTCATCTAAGACTACCAAGCGCGTTGACCAAAGAAGAAGTCAACGACATTGTTGAAGGAACAATCATGGAGCTTGGACTTCAAGATTGTGCAGACAGAGTAGTTGGTAATTGGCAATCTAGAGGCGTGAGTGGCGGCGAAAGAAAACGTCTTAGCGTCGCGTTAGAGATACTAACGCGGCCGCAGATTCTGTTTCTCGACGAACCAACGAGCGGTTTGGACAGCGCTTCCGCTTTTTTTGTGATACAAGCGCTTAGGAACATTGCGAGAGAAGGCGGTAGAACCGTTGTTTCGTCGATTCATCAGCCTAGTAGCGAAGTTTTCGCTCTTTTCGACGATCTTTTCTTGCTCTCGGGTGGCGAAACTGTCTATTTTGGTGAAACCAAGTTTGCTGTTGAGGTAAAAAAGGATAATTTTTCATGAATTAATCAAGTTTTTTTAGCAAAAATAGCACACACCCTTGAAAATTTTACTAAGATCATCTCTAATGTATTTCCCTATCTCTATCTCTAAAATAGAGGAACTCTATTATAGAGTGCATTTTTCTCTATTTTTCTCCAATGTATTTCTCTATCTCTATCTCTAAACAAGAATATTCTATAAAAGATTTTATTTACATTTTACTATAACACCTTTTATTTATTAAAAGTTGCAAATTAACCCAATTAAGTTTAATTTTTGCAAAATCTTTATAAAATTATTATATATAATAATACATTACACAATACAAAAAACTATCATGGAATAAATAAAAATATTTACATAACTTTATATTTCTTTTTATAAAACTTTATATAATTTATTTTTTGTAAATAATAATCTAAATTTTTGAGTTAATATTTATAACTTGTTTTTAATTATAATTATAAAATTTAAATGATTATTTTGAAAATTTAAAACATTTTTGAATTTAAAATATAAAAGAAAATGACATTTTTATATATTTTAGTTATAGTTTATATAGAATAGATAAATTAAAGGACTACTATGCGAAATAAAAAAATTTGCCTCTATTATAGAGGAAAATATAGCATTTCTCTATATATAGAGGAAAATATAGCAATCTCTATTTTATTTTAGAGGAGAAAATAGAGATGACTTGGAGCAAATATTGCTCTAAAATATAGATTAAAGGCAAATATAGAGGTGTGTTGGAGATGTTCTAATAGTATTAAAAATGTTTATTCTAAAAAATACTAAAAATCTTAAATTAGTTTAACACTTTCCAAACTAAACCCTTAATCTTCCAAAACTAAACTTTACCATATTTAAAACTAAACCAAAACACTAAATATCGAACCAAAATGAAGAAAGTTTAATTACAAAATGTTAAACTCGTTTTTTTCGTGTTTGTGTTGTTTATGTTTTAAGAAACAATTTAATGGTACTTTTTAGGCCTGGGCATTCGGGTATTCGGTTCGGTTCCGGGTCCGAAATTTCGGTTCCGGTTCGGTTCGCTCTTGAATCTATTACCCAATCACTACTTTTCAATATTTCGGTTCGGTTCCGGTTCGGTTCCTATCGGTTTCGGTTCGGTTCTTTGTTTGAGGAACCGAAAAATACCCGAAATTTTCGGTTCCTGTTCGGTTTCGGGTATTTCAAATCAAAAATAGAAATTTACCCAAAAACATAAAATATACCCAAAAAAGTTCATAAAAATACTCAAAATTATGAAAAAAACCCGAAAATTGAAAAAAATACCCAAAAACAAAAAAATACCTGGAATATGATAATAAAAAATACCCGAAGTTAGAAAATAACCAAAAATACCCGAAAATATAAAAAATACTCAAGGTATATAAAAATATTTCGGTTCTTCGGTTCTACCCATGGGTATTGGGTTCGGTTCCGGTTCCTACCCGATACCCATGGTTCTTAAGTTTAGGAACCATCGGGTATTTAGGGTGGAATCGAAACCAGAACCGGAACCGTTTTTTTCGGTTCTTCGGTTCCGGTTTTTCGGTTCCGGGTATTTTGCCCAGGCCTAGTACTTTTTATAATAAAAGTGAGTTTTTAGTGGTATATTTATTATAATTTTCAAAGTGAAAATCTTTTTGGGTGGTATTTCAAAGAATTTGTTTGGAAGCCCATAATCCTAACACTTTTTACCTTTTAACGGCTTCAAGAAACCGCGTTTTTCTTCTGTCTAATCGCTAAAAACTCTTTGAATGTAGTTCTTTGCGGAAGCGGGTTTTCCTTGCCCGAAAAAACGGAACCCTTCTGATCATTTCTTGAGATGTATAAACTCGGATTTCGATACCGTTACCGCTACACTCAAAGGATCTCAAAGGATTCAGGTAAGAATCTTTTAAGAAAAGAAACCGCGAAATATGTCGAGTCTTTCGAGTTAACAAGACTTTTAACTATCTTTGTTGTTATAGGAAACGCAAACTTCATCAGACCCTTTGATGAATCTAGCAACATCTGAGATCAAAGCTAGACTTGTCGAGAATTACCGCCGATCAATCTACGCGAAATCCGCTAAATCTCGGATCCGTGAACTAGCTAACATTGTAAGCAAAACTCTTTTTTGCTCATTCAAGAACCTAGACAAGTTCTTGTTAATGTTTTTTAGAAATTCCTTAAAATACTACAAAAATGTTTTCATTTCATAAATATAAAAATATCATTAAAGTGTTTCTTAATATCAAAAATACCATTAAAAAGTTTTCTTCTACAAAAATACCACAAATATAAAATACGAGATTTAATGTTCTATTTTTTCTATTTCATTTGGTTTTGCTATTTAGTGTTTAGGGTTTAGTTTTGAAGGTTTAAGGTTTAATTTGAAATTTTTAAACTAATTTACGCTTTATGGTATTTTTGAGAAAAAAAACTTTTTAACGGTGTTTGTAAAACTTTTGTGAATGTGTGCTATTTTGTAAAAAGAAACTCGAGTTAGTGCTATATACGAGAATTGCTCGAAAGATATTTTATGTTGTGTGTATCGGTTTCTTGTAGGAAGGACATCATGAAATGGAAGTGAGGAAAGGAAGCGAAGCGAGCTGGTTTAAACAGCTAAAGACATTAACAAAGAGATCATTTGTGAACATGTGCCGCGACATAGGATACTACTGGTCAAGAATTGTGATATACATTGTGGTATCGATCTGCGTCGGGACGATATTTTACGATGTAGGACATAGCTACACGTCGATATTGGCCCGTGTTTCTTGCGGCGGATTCATTACCGGTTTCATGACATTCATGTCTATTGGTGGGTTTCCTTCTTTCATTGAAGAGATGAAAGTGTTTTATAAAGAGAGATTGAGCGGTTATTACGGTGTTTCGGTTTATATAATATCGAATTACGTCTCTTCTTTCCCGTTCTTGGTGGCGATTTCCGCCATCACGGGGAGTATAACATACAACATGGTGAAATTTCGGCCCGGGTTCTCGCATTGGGCTTTCTTCTGTCTCAACATATTCTTCTCCGTATCGGTTATCGAGAGTCTAATGATGGTTGTGGCTTCTCTTGTTCCTAATTTCTTGATGGGTCTCATCACAGGAGCCGGTATCATTGTAAGCAAAAACACATTTTACTTATGTTTCAAGAATCCTCTGTTTCAAAATACTCTGTTTCAAGAATACTCTGTTTCAAGAAACCTATGTTTTCCTTTTGTTTCTTCTTTACAAGCCCATATAAGCTTTTAGATACATTTTGGGAGTATTGTTATGTATCTAAATTTTTTTCTTGATTCTTGTTTTGATAGGGAATCATTATGATGACTTCCGGATTCTTTCGACTACTTCCCGATCTTCCGAAGATCTTTTGGCGTTATCCGGTATCTTTCATGAGTTACGGTTCTTGGGCTATTCAGGTACTATGTTTGCTTTATTCATAAGAACCATTCAATACAATTCTAGCCGCCTCCTACTATCAAAAATACAATGGCACGAGGCGGATTATATGTACTCGTGGCACGTACATTGTCAATTAGTTTTGATATGGACGCTGGACTATTCATGATTCATAAGTTGACACATTGTGCATGTCTTTTTTCTTGTTTTGGTCTACTTTAGGGAGCATACAAGAACGATTTTCTCGGTCTAGAATTTGACCCGATGTTCGAGGGAGACCCCAAAATGACAGGAGAAGAAGTAATACAAAAGATATTCGGAGTTAAAGTCACACATTCGAAATGGTGGGACTTATCCGCGATCGTGTTGATCCTCGTGTGTTATCGCATTCTCTTCTTCGTAGTTTTGAAGCTTAAGGAGAGAGCGAAGCCGGCTTTGAAAGCTTTACAAGCGAAAAGAACGATGAAGACTCTTAACAAAAGACCTTCTTTTAGGAAAGTTCCATCTTTAGCTTCATTATCTTCAAGGAGACACCAACCTCTACATTCACTTTCTTCACAAGAAGGTCTTACTTCTCCAATCAATTAATCACTATATATATCTTTTATATATATATATGTGTGTATACACTTTTGTTTCTTGATTTTATTTGCACATACATTAGTTTCAAACATGTTTATCAATATGTATAAGCACATGATGATTTTATTGTTACTAGAACAAGCTCTATTACTGTGGCAATGAATCAAGAATATATACACATAACCTAAAGTAATTTAATTGGACAAAGAACAAAGAAGCATATCATCTTTGTACTTGATAGCAATCACTGATGTTCCTGTAAAACATAAGGATACCTAACCAAACACACAAAATTAAAATTAAATACAAAAATCAAAACCTAAATAATCTCAGATTCAAAAACCCTAACGAGAAAGAGAAAAGTGTTTACAATGTTCTTTGAGATTCAGCCTCGGCGTAAACTGTAAATCAAAGATCAAAATCATCAAAACCCAAAAAAAACACACAAAAAATTAGACCATGAGGAATTGATGAATCTACACTTACAGTCATCTTCTAGATGTTAAAATACTTTGTATAAGCAAACACAGAAGATTCAAGTAAATCTATTTGATGGTTTTGTTCACTGAAAATATCAAAGAGGAGCTTCTTCGACAAGTACTTCTCCTTGCGCAAGAAACAGATGAAAACGGGTCGGGCCTTAATGTTTTTATTGGGTCCACTTACTTTTAAACTTTTACAAGCCCAAGCAGAATATTTAGGAGAGAAGTAAAGATTATAATTCTCAAAACTCGAATATTAAACTTTTAACTTTTTTCCGGCACGTACGTGGGTGGGGTCTCGTATATATAGCTAAAATATTGACATGATATTAATGTAAATTGTTTTATTGTAAGAAAAAGGTAATTAACACTTAAAAAATCCTTTAAATAACATGAAAAAAGTATTTTGGACAAATTTTTTTTTCTTTAAATATTATTAAAATATTTTTGGAGGGAATTACAAAACTACACCCTTTAAATTACATTTCACAAAACTACACCATTTTTTTTTTTTTCACAAAACTACATCTAAACATTAAAAATTAAACCCTAATTAAGTCTACCTACACAATCCTACCCCAATTTTCACTAAACCCTAAACACTAATTAGCGAACCCAAATGAATTTAATTTTGGTAAATTTTGAAAGAGTAAATCAACCATTTGAAATTTTAAAAGGGCGTAAATATAAGAAAAAATTGAATTAAGTAGAGTTTTGTAAATGAATGGATAAAATGGTGTAGTTTTGTGAATTTCTCGATATTTTTTGGATTAAAATACCATAAACACAAAAATCTATTTTAACATTTTAAAACTTAAAATTTTTTGGTTCGTTATATACTGTTTATGATATAGTATCGAAGGAGGTTTGGTTTAGTTTAATTGTCCCCTAGTTTGATCGGTTTCATTTAGATGCTCATATAAAACCATCTAGCTTGCTACCCAGTCAAATAAGTCAACTTCATCAATATTCACACCATTTTTTGTCTTCTACCTCATCTCCCTAGCCACAACTAAAAATATGACTTGTGCAGAGAACCTTTATAACCATCATCTCCAACGGTGTTATTAAACCATGAGTTTCTTAAAATAAATAAAAAAACAAAAATAATTTTATTTAGAATAGATTACTTAAAGAAGAATTCACAAAACTACACTCTTTCAACCCTCCCTTCACAAAACTACAACTAATTCAATATTTTCACATATTTACACATTTTCAAAAATTTTAAAGTTTGATTTACCCTTTAAAAAATTACCAAAATTAAAATATTTTCATTTGGGTTCGCTAATTAGTGTTTAGGGTATAGTATTAAGGGGGTAGGATTGTGTGGGTAGGGTTTATTTGAATTTAATTTTTAGTGTTTAGATGTAGTTTTGTGAAATATTTTGAAAATGGTGTAATTTTGTGAAATGTAATTCAAATGGTGTAGTTTTGTGATTCTCCCATACTTAAATTATGAAGAAACCTAGCCCAAAGTTACTAAAGTAAATGATTTTAGTGACATTGAAGTGAGTTTCTTGATAATTTAAGAAATCCATTATAAATAAAATTATTTTTTTTTCTTTTTATATTAAGAAATTCATGTTTAATAACACCTTTGTAATGCTATAAGCCTCTACAACGTTATTAAGGGCATGTTTAGTGAGTTTCTATTTCAAATTTAGGTGGGTTTTTACTTTGAAAAAAATAATAAAAATAATTAATAGTGGATAAATAGAGTAAAGTCGATTCAATAAGCTTTGAATGTTGAAACATATATATAGCTTTTGAATTTTTTTTAAATCAATTACATATTTGAATCTTAAATGTTTCTAAATTTTTTTCCTTTTAGAATTCCTATTGGATTTTATCAATGGAGGCAAAAATAACTTCAATATATGAAAGTTTCTAAAACAATAAAAATACATTAAAAACTTACTTTATTCAATTTTAGAATCCATTAAAAGTTTTATCGATGAACATGCTCTAACAATTATATAGAAGTTCAATCTCTTTTCGAGCTCCAAAAGACTGGATGATTTAGCACATAAGACACAATTGGACTGCAACATTCACAAAACAAGAAATTGGGTTAATTGTGATAAAGACCGACATTAGTAAATCACATGACTTACCTTTCATTAACTCGATTCGATATCAATGACCTGATAAGATTGTAGAGGCTTCAACATCGACACAATCGTCGAGGTTCGGCACTCACTGCAGCATCAACTTCTCAAGTGATGTATGTTGTTCTTCCTTTCTAAATGGATGTCCACCACCAGTCATACAATAGTAGATAATCAGTCCAAAACTGTACAGATCTACCGAATAATTCTCCGGATATTCAGCAACGACCTTCTTATTAGTTTGGCCTACATTCTCACATGTATCAAAATTATTCATCATCATTTTCTTTTTGTTTTGGATCTGGTCTATTGCTAGAAACATCGTAGCATCATCGTCAGGGTAATCTGCACACATAGAAAGATGAATTAGTATAAATTTATTGTATATTCAAATGAAAAAATTGAACTTACTTAATCTTTTAAAGTTATAACCCGTCGGTGTTTTACTCTTCGATTGACTGCGTGATTTACTATGCGGTTCTTCTTTGTTAATATGCTCACATATTTCAAAGTTGCTATCTTTGCAACAAATGAATTCTTCTCACACGTGATCACAATGTTGTCCGGATTGAGACAACGATGGTAGAAATTTAACCCGTGTAAATGATTATGACATTCATCAAACATCTTCTATGATCTTCAACATAAGACGACGACGACGGACCTCTTTGTCTAACTAGTCTTTTTGTCTAAATTGGCTTCAAGAGAAGTACCTTTAATCAAAGGCCGTAAAGAACTAAAATCTTGATCTTTTAAATTTTCTTGTTCTCGTATATGGGGTCTCGTATATAGCTAAAATATTGACATAATATTAAGATAAATTGTCTTATTGTAAGAAAAAAGTAATTAACACTTAAGAAAATCCTTGAAATAGCATGAAAAAAGTTATGTACGGTTTTTGTCCAAAAAACTATTTTTCATGATATTTTTGGAAATTGACATTTAACTATTTCCTTTTTTCTAGTTTTTTCCATTTACTTCATTTTTCTAATACTAGATGATGTTCCCGCGCGTAGCGCGGATAGAGATTATTATGTTTCGAACTTTTTATATTTTGTTGTTGTTGGTTTATCGGAAGTAAAGTTTTTTATTTTATGTTTTTACGATATGTTTATGAAAAAATAATCTTTCTGATTTTGAAATATATGATATTAACTCCAATCTAAAAGTAGCTTGAAACATAAGTATTTAATTTATTGTTTAAAAGGTGTACCATTTTTACCATTCCATCTTTTGGTTGGTGATGTTTCCGAGCTACACATTAATTTATCTTATACGAAAAAAAACTTGCACTTGTTTTCCGTTATTAATTATTATAAAAGAGATGATTTGAAATAAAAAATGGTAAGTATTTTTATTACCGAGTCTTTTCATATTTATGTAGTGTCTTGTATTAATATTTCTTTTCTTACATATATTATGTTTTGAAATAGTATTCACAATATTCTTTTTTTATTCTACATTTAAAAACATATTCATACCAATAATTTCAGATAATATTTCAACTTTTGTCATTCCACCAAATTGATTGTTTTGAATAATGTCTTTCATTTTGAAGAACTTAATTCCAAGATAATGCTTTTACTTTATTTGGTCTATGAAATCTTATACAATTATATATTTATAGTTCTGTTATTTAGTATAGATGTATATATTTATCACTATATGCCATGATTATATTGATATGTTGTTGTCTTTCCTAAATATATTACCAAAAGTGAAAAAAGTTTTTTTGTTTAGAAAACTTAATTTTAACTAATACCCATAAACAATTTAATTAGCAATTATTCGAAAAATAGAAATGTTAATTAACCTTTTGGACTTTTAAAGAGTTATAGATAGAATATGTTTCTTACCCTTTCTTTACTAGCGTTAGGAAGAGAAACAATATTCATTGGTTGGCAGAATATCATGAAAGATTATTCTAATCCTTTCAAACTTTTTTCATAAACTAACCTTTTTTTTTTTGGTCAACAAAACTAACTAATTTTTTATATGGCTTAAAAGTATGTCAACTACTAAAATCTTAATATTTCTTTAAATGTGATTTTATTATTAAAATTTAATTGAATAAAGTTGTATATGATTTATAATTATTTTTCTAAATAAATTGGAAGTGGTCTCTATATAAACTAACCTTAAAAGCAAATGTTTTCTCCAAAAGAAAGTACACATATTTTAAAGGGAGAATTACAAAACTACACCATTTGAATTACATTTCACAAAAATACACCATTTCAAAAATACTTCACAAAACTACACCTAAATACTCAAAATTAAATCAAAATAAACTCTACCCACACAATCCTACCCCCTTAATATTATACCCTAAACACTAATTAGCGAACCCAAATGAAAATATTTTAATTTTTGTAATTTTTAAAAGGGTAAATCAAGCTTTTTAAATTTTGAAAGGGTGTAAATATGTGAAATAATTAAATTAGGTGTAGTTTTGTGAAGGAGAGATTGAAAGGGTGTAGTTTTGTGAATTCCTCTATTTTAAAAGCTGAATTTGTAATCAAATTTTGTGTTACATGAGTATTTTTTTTGTTTATGTTATTCTCAAGGTTAAATATTAAAACTGACTATACCAATTATATATAAAAAATATGTATTAAAAATAAACAACACATGGTTTTAGTTTAGTTAGATCAACATATATTTGTTCATTTTGGTATGGATACTAAACTTCTCTGATCTCATTCACAATTACCTTCCTTGTGCTTTCTTCTTCTTCTTCTTCTTCTTTGTTAAAGTATCGGTATGAACAACAACAAAAATAGGAAGAATCAATATATTAGAGACCATTTAACGGCCGGTGTGATAGCAAAGATTGAGTTTTTTTCTTAACATAAATTTGTCTATAAAAAACTCTGACGCAACTACGACGGCACGAAGCTCACAACTTCTCAACAAAATTGTAACAAAGATGTAATGGTTGTGACATGGTCCGTATCGCTTTTATAATGATTGATTTTGTAAAGGTTCGAAAGCATAAACGTTTTAGCTTACATAGAAAGATAATGGTCATGTAGGTTACATGAAGAAGAATACGAAATGTCAAGAGTTGTTTTGGATGTTAAATTATAGTATTTCTTTTTAATGAATTTAATGGGAGAACAATAAATTGGGGAGGTGAAATGTATTATAGTAAGTGGCCCGTAGAACACAACTAAATGCAAAATAATACACATTGATTTTTTTAACTTAGATGATGTGGCATAGGTATAGAGCTTCAAAAATGATGATGTGGATTCTCCTATTGCCTTCAAAAGCTTCCTTTTATTAGTAGAGATTTTGGAAGAATTAATCAACGTAGTATTCTTGGATTTTTCGTATACATAATTAAAGTGAATAATATACTTGGTTTTGCCTTTATGTTAGTGGTTTAGGACAAGAAAAATACAAAAACTACATATAATTTGTTTATTTATGAATTGACATGCATGGACACATATTAAACTAGAGCATGTAATAGATTTCTTAGAAGTTATGCTTGGCAAGAGTATATAACAAGAACAATAACAACAACATGATTGACTGAGATTTAATATTAAATCATTATAAATGTATTAACACATGTACAACACACATAAGTTTCAATTAGGTTTTTTTTTGGGAGAATTACAAAACTACACCATTTAAATTGCATTTCAAAAAAATACACATTTTTAAAATCACTTCACAAAACTACACATAAATACTAAAAATTAAATCGAAATTAGCATTGCCCACAAAATCATACACCTTCAATATTATATCATAAACACTAATTAACGAACCCAAATGAAAATATTTTAATTTTGGTAATTTTTTAGAGCATAATTGAACCATTTAAAATTTGAATTGAGTGTAAAAGTATGAATAAATTGAATTAGGTGTAATTTTGTGAAGGAAGAATTGAAATAGTGTAGTTTTGTGAATTTCTCTTTTTTTTTTAAAAATAAACAATATATAAATATATATATATATCCTATATATTAAGAGGAATTCACAAAACTACACCTTTTCAATTCCTCCTTCACAAAACTACACCTAATTTAATTTTTTCACATATTTACACCCTTTCAAAATTTTAAAAACTTGATTTACCCTTTTAAAAATTACAAAAATTAAAATATTTTCATTTGGGTTAGCTAATTAGTGTTTAGGGTATAGTATGAAGGGGGTAGGGTTTATTTGAATTTAATTTTGAGTGTTTAGGTGTAGTTTTATGAAGTATTTTTGAAATGATGTAGTTTTGTGAAATATAATTCAAATGGTGTAGTTTTGTAATTCTCCCATATATTAATGAATGTGGATAATTTTTAGTGAAATTACAAAACTACACCATTTGAATTACATTTTACAAAACTATACCATTTCAAAAATACTTCACAAAACTACACTTAAACACTCAAAATTAAATCCAAATAAACCCTACCCACACTATCATACCCCTTAATATTATACCCTAAACACTAATTAGTGAACCCAAATGAAAAAAAATTAATTTTGGTAATTTTTAAAAGGGTAAATCAAGCTTTTAAAATTTTGAAAGGGTGTAAATATGTGAAAAAATTAAATCATGTGTAGTTTTATGAAGGAGGTGTTGAAAGGATGTAGTTTTGTGAATTCCTCTCTAATTTTTAGGGTAATTGTTTGGCGATAATTTTGCTTAATGGTCTACTTACAAATATTAATCATAATCTTTAATACTCATAGACTTTTAGGAACAATATATTCCTTAATACTCATAGGAACATTATATTCCTGATCATTCCCTTTTGTATATTACTATTTACAATGAAATTTTATTTCAAACAATTTCCTTTCATTTCTTATCTTTTTAGGGAATTGTAGAACAAAATCATTTCCAATCAAATTTGATAAGTAATAATTATTCATATCCCGAATCATTCATTTAGTGTTACCGGTTAGAGCCTTAGATAAAACTAAGTTAATTAGGCTTAACAAAAAAAGCTACTGATTATAAAAAAGTAAATGGCGAAAGAAATGATACTAAATTTTGTATCGTTTCCTAATTTTTAATACTTAATTATGTAATTTATTCTCAAAGTATTTTAATAGAGAACTACATACATTCTCTTACTCTCTTTTTGTTATTTTGTAAATGCATGTAAACTATATTTATAAAAATTTAAATTTATATTAAATTAAAAATTTTGACATTTTGGATCAAGACAAATTATTTCTAATATTTTACAACTTTGATCAAATTATAATAAAATAGTAACATGTCAAATTTTGGCCACCATAATTAAAGCTAACAAGTTGGAGGTAGAAAAGAACAATGGTTTATATAAGTATAGATAGTTGTATTAAATTTAGGTGTCTGACATAGGCAGTTTACAGTTGAGATGTAATAACGAAAGTTTTCAATTATATTTATATGGCATTATAGTACAGAATAATTACTTTTATCTGTCTCTATATTTATTTCATATCTTATAAGTTGTAACCAAAAGAAGCTAATTAACTTGGACATTATTTTTGTGTGTTTTCAATCTTTGTCACCTGTTCTATCATTCTCTCTGTCAATAAATGATAAATTTTAAAATATTCTTATTAATACATTTTTTTTCCATATCGTATCAATAAAATTTTGAGATAAACAACGCTTTTAGTATTATTAAACATAAAAAACATTGTTTCCAATATGTATATAGAGTTCTAATAATAACATTTTAAAAATAAGGTTTTACATTTTTTTAAGCTCAATCACAATATTATGGGCATGAAAGAATAGAAGTTTGTATTAAATAAGTTTTTTTTATTGATAAGATGTATTTAATAAGTTCAGCTAACAATCTATGAAAGAAGGAGCAAAGCTCAGTGAAAGAGAAGGTGAATATTATTGATTTCACTCTTGATATTTCATGGGTTACAAGATTGTTTATTTATATTAAGCATACAAAAGGAAAACCCTAGCTTTTGCAGCCGTTAGCGCAGTCTTCAAGGGTATCAAATCTGTTGGAGATTGGTATTGCAGAGATCTTATCCATTGTACGGTTCTTCATCACATGTCCTGCGTGTGTGTTGTACGGATCAACGTCTTCTTCCTTTGCTCTGCTTTTGTCGTTTGTTGGAGGAGAAGACCGTTGAGCAGCGTCGTCGTTTTGGCAGGAGGAAGATGTGGGCTTCACGGTTTGTTTTTGGCCCATTACTTGCTGATCCAGAGATTGATGAAGAACGGTGTCGTTTTGGATGTTATTAGCCCCTCTCAAACTTGGTGTGGGTGGAACATCAACACCAAGTTTGAATCGAAGAGAGACGAAGGCTGGTCCTGGTAGAGGCTTTGTGAAGATATCAGCTAGCTGAAGATGAGCTGGTACATGAGAGACTTCAAGTAGGCCAAGAGCAACTCTTTCGCGGACATAGTGCCAGTGAGTCTCGAAGTGCTTAGACCTTGCATGATAGGCTGGATTAGCCGTTAAGAAGACAGAGGATTTGTTATCTCCAAACAGTTCCGGAGTTACATACATAGGAACTCCCAATTCCTTCAGTACTTTGCTGATCCAAGTTAGTTCAGATGCAGTTTCAGACAGAGCTCTGTATTCAGCTTCCGTTGTGCTCTTTGCCACTGTGTCCTGTTTCTTTGAACTCCAGGATATGAGGTTTTGTCCGAGAAAGGTACAATAACCACCAGTAGAGCGTCTTGTGTTTAAGCATCCTCCATAGTCACTATCACTATATGCCCTTAAGGTGCAATCTGAATTTTTATGAAAAGTTAATCCCATTGTTATTGTGCCTTTTACATACCTTAGTATTCTTTTCAGGAGATTGAAGTCAGACAAGGTTGGAGCATGCATTTTCTGACAGACGAAGTTAACAGCATATTGAATATCCGGTCTTGTTAAGGTAAGGTATTGTAATTTTCCTGCAAGACTTCTGAAATAGGTTGGATTAGTGAATGGTTGAGACTGATGAGGTGTTCTATCAGGTTGAATGGGAAGTGGTGTTGATACAGGAGCACAGTCACTCATGGAGGCTACGGTGAGTAAATCTTCTGCATATTTTGGTTGAGACAAAAAAAGCCCCTCTGAATGAAATTGGGCTTGAACTCCAAGGAAATAATGTAACTTTCCCATGTCAGTCATCATAAACTGTGTGTTTAATTCACCTAGGAGAAGACTTAGAAGAACAGAGCTGTTTCCGGTTATCACCATGTCGTCAACATATAGCAGAAGTATAATTATATCATTATCTCTCATACAGATAAACAGAGAAGGGTCTGATTGGCTGCAGAAGAACCCAAATTCAAGCAGGAAATTGCTGAATTTGTCGAACCACGCACGCGGAGATTGCTTAAGACCATAGAGAGACTTATGAAGAAGGCAAACATGGTCTGGTTTGTTCTTGTCTACAAAACCAGCAGGTTGTTTCATGTAAACTTTTTCTGTTAGATCCCCATGTAGAAATGCATGTTTGACATCCATTTGTTTGATTTCCCATTGGCAGATTGTTGCAAGGTGCAGTATCATCCTCACGGTTGTTGTTCTGACCACATGACTATATGTTTCAAGGTAATCAATTCCTTCCTCTTGGTTGAATCCTTTAGCCACAATTCGTGCCTTTAGTTTATCCAAACTGCCATCAGCTGATAGCTTAGTTCAGAAAACCCATTTACAGCCAAGTACATGCATGCCAGGAGTATAAGGAACTAGAGACCAGGTGTTTGCCTTTTTACAATTTCCCATTTCTTCTTTTAAAGTTGATGTCCAACCAGAGTCCTTAAGGGCCTGCGTTATCGTCTTAGGTTCTGGATAAGATATCTTGTGAGTTAATAAGACGTATCTTTGATTGGGTTTGAAAGTTCCAACCTTTGACCTTGTAATCATTTGATGCTGACCTATGCTTTGTCTTTGATTTGATGAAGTTAGTGGCACAGGTGGTAACTGATGTTGTGGTGAAGCAGCAAGAGTGTCTGTCCTGGTTGGTGAAGAAGTGGAGTTGTTGCCTATAGGATCAGGATCTGAGCCTACCGTACACACAGAACTTCCACTTACGACATTACCAGTAGACAATGCTTGCTCAGACACATCAGTTTGAGGAGGTAAAGCAGGTTCAGGAAGAGACTGTGCAGGTTGAGGAGGTGAGGGCATAGGTATGATATCATCATAATCATGTGGATCTTTTTGAGTAGATGTAACAGGTTTGAGAAAGCTCATTTGCCAAGCTGCAATTAATTTTGTGTCTGCTGGTGATTGTAAATGCAGATACATGTCTGAGAAGGGAAAGTTGTTCTCATCAAACAATACATGGCGGCTGATGTAAATTCTCCCAGTTGGTGGATAGAGGCACCTATATCCTTTGTAGATGTTGTTGTATCCAAGGAAGACACACTTTAAGGACCTTGGATCAAACTTATTTGAAGCATAATCACGAAGTGTTGGGTAGCAGGCGCAACCAAAAACTCTGAGAGAGGAATAATCTGGTGCTTGACCCAAGAGTTTCTCATAAGGACTGCAGTGACCATCTAAGACAGAAGAAGGCAGGAGATTGCTGAGGTAGTTGGCCGTGTAAAATGCCTCTACCCAGTATTTTTGTGGTGTTTTGCTGTGAAACATCATAGTTAGGCCTAGCTCCGTGAGATGCCTGTGTTTTCTTTCAGCTATACCATTTTGTTGAGGTGTATAGGGACAAGATATATATTGTTGTATTCCAGATTGTTGTAGATGATTAGTGAATAATGAGCTTGTAAATTCTCCACCACCATCACATTGAAAAATCTGTATCTTTGCACTAAACTGATTCTCAACAAGCTTCTGAAAGTTTGTGAAAACATTGAAGAAATCAGATTTAAACTTCAGTGGATAAAACCATGAAAATCTTGAAAAATTGTCAATGAACACAACGTAATATTTAAAACCCTGAACCGATTTAATAGGTGCAGGACCCCAAAGATCACAGTGGATTCTTTGCAATGGTTTGGTAGCTACAAAACTAGAAGAAGGAAAAGGCAGCCTTGTGTTTTTGCCAAGTCTACAAGGTTCACATACAGATCTTGTAGATTTGGTTATTTGGACTGCTTTATTTTGAGAGAGCCATTGGAGGATTTGATCATTTGGATGTCCTAGTCTTCTATGCCAAACTTCATCCGTTGTAGAAACTTGGTGTGGTGAATAGAAGACTTGAATTGCTTTATCCTCCAGCTTATACAGGCCATTAAGGTTTCTTCCCAGCATCAGAACTTTATGTGTAGCTTTGTCCTTTACAATTACATCATTAGCATCAAATGTAAAGGAACAAGGATAATCATTGGTAAGTTTAGAGACAGAGAGCAATGATTTTGCAATATCAGGGCAGACCAAAACATCTTTTAATGGTAAATTACCTGATGAAGAGGGAAGTGTAGCGGATCCTACATGTGTAATGGGTAAGAAGTTACCATCACCAACCATTACAGAGTCAGATCCAAAATAAGGCTGAGAGTGATTGAGCCTCTGAGTTGTGTTGGTGACATGAGTCGTTGCTCCGGTGTCAGGAAACCACTCACGACCATTAGTGTCTGTCATATCTGTTATCCTCATAGCTGCAAGTGCGGATGGTGAGTCTTCAAGCTGGTAACTATTATCAAACCTGTGCCAACATCCCAGAGCATGATGACCTGGTTTTCCACAAATTTGGCATATTTGTCTTTCAGATGATGCTTGAGGATTTGATGGTCTTTGATTTGGAGAGAACTGCTGGTGGAAGCCACGTCCTCTGGTTGTGAATGAACGTCCACGGCTTCTCCCACCACCAAATATGCTGTGAAAATAACCTCGTCCTCTGTTTTGATAACCAGATGACACATTTGTGTGAAAAGCAAGGTGAGGTGAGATATCAGAGGTTAGATTGTATGTTTGCAGCCTATCATCAAAGCAGATAAGACGGTATGCAACATCTTCATAGGTAGGACTGGTTTGACTGTCCATGGAGCTTTCAATGGAGGTTATAATAGGCTCATAGTCACGGCCAAGACCATGGATGGCAGCATATATCTTCATTTTATCAGAGACAGTACTTCCTATGGAGGTAAGTTGGTCACAGATACTCTTTACCTCTCTAAGATATTCATTCATGGACTTATCTTTCTTAGACACTATTTGCAGCTTTCGTTGTAGTTCAAAGAGTCTAGAAGAAGATACCCGATTGTAGTGAGAGGCTAGGGCTGACCAGACAGCTGGAGATGTTGTTAATCCTATAACCACGCTGAGAATATCTTCAGACAGGGATCCAAGAAGCCAAGACATAACCACCTGATCAGATCTTACCCAAGCTACATAGTCTGGATTCGGAGTTTCAGACTGATCCAGTAGAGGAACTGGTAAGGTTTGAGCCGGCGGTGGTATGTCTCCGGTGACGAAACCAAGCAGCATCTGGCCCGAGAGAAAATATTCGAACTGAGATTTCCATAAGATATAGTTTTTATCGGTGAGTTTTATTGTAACACAATGAATGATATTGAGAGCAGGATGAGCATAGAGATCCATGGAAGTTTGTTCCATGGCTCTTATACCATGAAAGAAGGAGCAAAGCTCAGTGAAAGAGAAGGTGAATATTATTGATTTCACTCTTGATATTTCATGGGTTACAAGATTGTTTATTTATATTAAGCATACAAAAGGAAAACCCTAGCTTTTGCAGCCGTTAGCGCAGTCTTCAAGGGTATCAAATCTGTTGGAGATTGGTATTGCAGAGATCTTATCCATTGTACGGTTCTTCATCACAGGTCCTGCGTGTGTGTTGTACGGATCAACGTCTTCTTCCTTTGCTCTGCTTTTGTCGTTTGTTGGAGGAGAAGACCGTTGAGCAGCGTCGTCGTTTTGGCAGGAGGAAGATGTGGGCTTCACGGTTTGGTTTTGGCCCATTACTTGCTGATCCAGAGATTGATGAAGAACGGTGTCGTTTTGGATGTTATTAATCTATAGTTAGGTTCTCGCAGTAATGATTCATTACTTTTTAGTACAATTTAATAGAAGATTCAAATTAAATGTTGTAATATTGTACTCATCCGTTTCAATTTAATTGATGTTTAAGGTAATGACACATTTTGACAAAAAAAAAGGTAATGACACATAAATTAAGAAAAACTTATAAAATATTTATTTTAACCTTATTATCTTCTTTATTCATCATTAAGTGATTTTGACCATATCGTGAAATGATAAAGGCAAAACAAGAAACATATGTTAATTTTTGTATTGGTAAGCGAGAACACTACTTATTTTGAAATAAAAAAAACTTTTTTAAACAACAACTAAATTGAAACGGAGGGAATACTTAAACTTTAACTAGGGTTAACAGTCACTAAACAACATCAAAAATATATATAATTTTAACATCTATATTTACATATATATATATATGGTTAGATAAAAAAATTATTAACAAATAATTAGTATTTTAAATGTTATCTAGAGTTTTGTATAAAATATAATTTAACATAATATAATCATTTAGTTTGAATATTTTCATTATATAAATATATTATACTTTTTATGTATTATTTAACCGATATTTAGGTTATATTTGATAAAAACATATTTTTCTTACCAAAATAATAATAATCAAATAGTATTAATGAATATTTTATATGAGATATTATTCAAATTCTTTTTTTATATACTAATTCAATTCAACTTTTTATTGGGTTTAAATTTGGATTGGTAATTACAAAAATAAATGTTTCAAAAACTAATAATATACAAGGTAAGGCTTGCAAGTACAATGTGTAGCAAAATTAATTTCTAAAATGCACTATAACAATGTACATTTTGCATTAATTCTATAGGGACCCTTCATGCAATGCAAAAATTATAACTCCAATAATATATATATGCATGTTCGTGAAACATTTGCATGAAATTGTTAGCATATAAATTTTGAGCAATTAAAGCTTAATGATCAAATTTTTCAACACCATTTTTTATGATCCCAACATAATCCAACAATTCTACAGTTAAAACAATGTTTTAAATTGTCATTAATATCTACCAAACAATTACTCTTGGAATTTTAAAAGATCTAAACTATGGACCTCTTTTTGGTTATAAATTGATAGGTAAAGTGTTTTCAACGGTGCACTTAAATTCGTTTAAAATTAATTTGCGTTAAAGATTGTCCCAAACATGACGTTTTAAAAGGATAATTTAGTTGATGGGGACGAATAAAATTTTGTTATCATAAATTTTTTGTTATGATATTATATAAAAGAGGAAATGTAATAGCAATTGGTGAAGAGCTTTTAAAGTAGGAAACAGACTTGACATGAATATTTAGATAATGTTTTATGTGTCCATAGGTTACAAGTCAGAAAGATATTCATAATTGAAAAAATTGAATTCATGATACCTATTTTTAGAAATTTGTTATTACAAAAAGTATTTTAGTTTTTATGATAATTTTAATCACCGCTAATTTTCCAATGTTTATACAACACATATATTAACCAACACTACGTTTACATTATGAATCTGTTAATGTCAACTTTTAGGCCGATTTTTAATAAATGTTTAGTTGAAAGATTTTAAATTGCTTGAAAAGAAATTTATTGCAATTTAGATGATATATATGATACATTGTACAATAAAGTGTTATGTTTCCTAAAATTGTGATACGAAAACAATAAGTTTCATATCAATCGCATGTCTTTAAAACTTGACTTATATGGTACCTATTTAATTAATGGGTCCAACAAGTAAATTAATTTAACATCAAACGTCAATTATTCTATCACATGCCTTAGTGTATGCATGCAATGCATGTTCAAGTATGGGCAATGAGAATTACTATTTATATATAGACATATACTATATGTATATTCTTTTATATCTTTGCACTTTCTTAATTAATCCATTTTTTGTATTTTATATGATTTTTTTTCCTCTATGGAATATGTAAACCAATAATCATTTAGCTCGGTATTATTATCTTTTTATGCTTTTTTGTATTGAGTACGAAGATTTTAAACTAATAATCATTTTTAATTATTTCTAAAGTACTAAAGTACAATAACAACACTAGTTTTATTTCTAATTATACTAGCACATTTAATTTTTTAATTTCCAAAAATACTAAAACCTAAAAAAATGTAAAAGATTTAGTATTTAGAATTTAGGATTAAGGTTGATATTTTGAGTTTAGTTTTTAGAATTCAAAATTTATTTTTAAGAATATATGGTTCAAGGTTTAGTTTTTAGAATTTAAACTTTATTTTAAAATATTTAGGGTTTAAGGTTTTAATTCTGAAAAAAACTAATTTGAGATATTAATGTGGTAGTTTTGATAAGAATTGCTCTATGGTTTGGGTTTGACTCAAAATTGGTTAAACTAAACCAATAGGACCATTCACAATTAATACATTCACACCACACAACACCAAACTTTTTTTTTAATTATTATAAATAAGACCATAACAATTTCACACACACACACATTATTATTACACTCTTCTTCTTCTTCTCCCTAAAACCCTAATAATTAAATATCTACAAGTCTAATAAATAATACACCTAACTATATTCTTTTTTTTGTTATAACACCTAACTATATTCTTAATAAATCTTTAATAATGGCTAGTCTTGAGGAGGAGGAGGAGAAGGTGGAGGAGCACGGTGGTGATAAGGCGGCTATGTTTGTGGCTTGGGAGGATCTTACGGTGTTGATACCAAATTTTGGTGAAGGACCAACAAAGAGATTGTTGAATGGTGTGAATGGTTGTGGTGAACCAAATAGGATCTTAGCCATTATGGGTCCTTCTGGTTCTGGTAAATCTACACTTCTTGATGCTCTTGCAGGTAAGTTTATCATGCATTTTATGTATAAGTATTACATTTTTTTGGCTAATTTTAGTATATAATTATTTTTTTTACGATCTACGCGATTTATACATATTAACTAGATTTTTTGGGGCTAAATCGAATGTTTAGTCCGACTTGCCCGAGGACAGGTCCTAAGTGTGACTTTGTGTATGTAGTGTTATACTATAGTTTACTATTATGATTTCCAAAGAAAATAACTCAAAACTTTGAGAATTATTGACCTTGAAAAGATAAAGAATTTTTTTTCATTAGTAGTTAAACTTGGTATTAATTACTTGTGTATCATGTGTTTGTCATACTCTACTTAATATATATCTGATTAGTAATTTAAAAAAATATTATTAGTAAATAACATGTAATTTTCTTATGAAACCAGAAACAATACTCAATTTTGTTCTTTTAGTATCACAAGAATATATATATATATATTATCAATAAATATAAATATACATATATATATATAACTTTCTATTTTGAAAGCAATCAATGTAATAGCTTATGTTTTGCCATCTTGGTGAAGTAAAACATAATTGAAGTTCCCTCTCAATTATGTCACTTTGACCAAACTCATTCTGTTTTATTTATGAAATATTGATATTATACATATATATCTATATTTATATTTAATTATTTATACGTATATCTATATTTATATTTAATTATTTAAACTTATATCTATATTTTGTTCTTTTAGTATCACAAGAATATATATATATATTTAAAGTGATATATAAAGACATATATAGCTGCAATTTTTTCTACGGTTCTTATTAAATTTACATGTTACGTACAATTTTAAATTGAATAAATTGATAGCTACATTTCTCTAACACATAGTAACTTTTGTTATTATGTTATGATGATTTTAAATGCTAACCAACTACCAATATACCAAACACCCTGACACCAAAATTTAGAGTTGCACTATCCGGTTTACCGTACGATATCAAATTTAAACCAAGCTTGAATACTAACAAACAAGAAATTTTGACAAATCTTAAATTTTTATCTTGTTAAACACTGCTTAATTAAACTAAACTCATTTTTTTCCTTCTAATAAATATACACTTTTTAATGAGTTAAATGATTAAAAAAACACCAAGGATTTAACATTACACATTTTCAAGAGATTGATTTTGATTATAATTTACAATTTAAACTTTGAAATGGTACAGGAAGATTAGCAAGTAATGTTGTAATGAGTGGCAAAGTACTTGTCAATGGCAAAAAGACAAGGCTTGACTTTGGTGTTTCTGTAAGCAAAATCTAATCCTTTTCTCTTACACAACCAAACTATTTACTTAATGTCCTAAAACCAATAAAATATTTTATTTTGGTTTCAAAACTCTCAGGCTTATGTGACACAAGAAGATGTGTTGTTAGGAACTTTAACAGTAAGAGAATCCATAACTTACTCAGCTCATCTCAGGCTACCATCAAAGCTTACCAGAAAAGAGATCAACGACATTGTCGAAGACACAATCACTGAGATGGGTCTTCAAGAATGTTCAGACAGGACCATTGGGAACTGGCATATGCGTGGAATAAGCGGTGGAGAGAAGAAACGGCTCGGTATCGCCCTCGAGGTCTTGACCAAACCAAGTCTCCTCTTTCTAGACGAGCCCACGAGTGGATTAGACAGTGCTTCGGCTTTCTTCGTGGTTCAGATTCTTAGAAACATCGCTAGCAGTGGCAAAACCGTGGTTTCTTCGATTCATCAACCGAGCGGTGAGGTTTTCGCGCTCTTTGATGATCTGCTACTCCTGTCTGGAGGAGAAACTGTCTACTTCGGAGAAGCAAAATCCGCAACAAAGGTAATAAAAGTATACAATACCATGAAGCTATCGATATTGTACCATCATCATATACTGATTTGTGTTGTTGCGGTTTCTGACTTTGTAGTTCTTCGGTGAAGCGGGTTTCCCTTGTCCTATCAAAAGAAACCCATCTGACCACTTTCTTCGCTGTGTAAACTCAGATTTCGACAATATCACAGCGACTATGGTTCAATCTCGACGAATCCAAGTTTGTCTTTTAGCCCCTTTTGTTTACATAAGCTTTTACTACATATAAACTCCAGCTTTTGACGTCTAAAGTTATTTGCATCTGCAGGATTCTTCTTTCTCTCTTTACCAACTACAAGCAAGGTCAAACACGTCAGATCCTATAAATGATATACCAACAGGAGAAATCAAAACAATACTCATCAGAAAATTCAAATGCTCTGAATATGCAGCAACTTCAAGAGCAAGAATTCAAGATATAACATCCATTGTAAGCTATAGCTACCATTTCTCTTTAAAAACTACAAAAGGTATCGCATAAACAAGAGTCTCATAAGCACATATATAACTTACTTCATGAAACAGGAGGGACTTGTCAGCGAAAGGAGAAATGGGAGCCAAACAAACTGGTGGAAACAACTCAGAGTGCTTACGCAACGATCTTTCATCAACATGAGTAGAGACTTGGGGTATTACTGGATACGGGTCGGGGTGTACATAGTTTTATCCATCTGTGTCGGTTCGGTCTTTTTCAATGTCGGAAAGAACCACACCAACGTCATGACTACTGCCGCTTGTGGAGGTTTCATGGCAGGTTTCATGACATTTATGTCCATAGGAGGGTTTCAATCATTCATTGAAGAAATGAAGGTAAAGAGCCTAACACCAAACTTCTCTCTATCTTTCTCCTAAAAAAGCGTCTTTATGTTTTAGCATCTTTGTGGTAAAACCAGGTGTTTACTCGAGAAAGGCTCAACGGACACTATGGTGTTGCAGTGTACACTGTGTCTAATTTCCTCTCCTCCTTACCTTTCATATTCCTCATGTGCCTCACCACAACTTCAATCACTAACTACATGGTGAAGTTTCAACCCTCAGCTTCTCATTTTTTCTACAACTGTCTCGACCTCATCGGTGCAATCGCAACCGTGGAGAGTTGCATGATGATGATAGCTTCACTGGTTCCTAATTTCTTGATGGGAGTCGTTATAGGAGCTGGCTACATCGTAAGAACGCTTTCTGTCTCTTTCTCTCTCACCAAAAAGCTCTGTTATATATCTCCAAAGACTGATTGTTAATCGAAAACTGATCTTGTTGTCCATGCCACAGGGAATTATGGTGTTGACTGCGGGTTTTTTCCGACTGTTCCCTGACTTACCTATGGTGTTTTGGCGATATCCGGTCTCTTACTTAAACTATGGTGCATGGGCACTACAGGTAACCAAGTTTTCTCAACTTTACGATGCAGACTATATAGGCTAATAGATATCTAAAATGGACATACCTGAAAATGCAGGGAGCTTTCAAGAATGAGATGATTGGAGTTGAGTATGATTCTCCGTTACCTATGGAACCGAAAATGAAAGGGGAGCTGATTCTTGAAACCGTTCTAGGCATAAATGCAGAACGTTCCAAGTGGTTGGATCTAGTTGTTGTGATGATCATTCTCATTGCGTATAGGCTCTTCTTCTTCGCCATTCTCAAGTTTAAGGAAAAGCTTTTCCCATTGATTCACATTTTGTACACGAAGAGAACTCTAAGCCATATCGAGAAAAGGCCTTCTTTCAGGAGAATGACACCTTTCTCTTCCAAGCGATACAATGTTCACAATGCCCTCTCTTCTCAAGAAGGACTCAACTCTCCGCTGAATTAGAAGCATATACAACAAGAAGCAATCTCAAAGTGTGGACGAAAAGATATATTACTCGCTAACCTTATGCTAGAAATTCATATAAATATGCCAGATGTTACTCTCTTTAAACTTGTTAAACTATTTGCAGCCTATTGTGTAAGGGAAAAAAGTAAAAATAGAGATATTATCCTTCCGATTAATGAGATTTGATAGAAGGTGGATTATACCACACATGCAGACACAAATTATTCAAAACAGCTGAATTGCATTCTCAGATTCTAAGAGATGCAAGCATGTACTTCTTAGACACTAGAGCGAGTATATCGGTGTACCACGGAAAAGCAATTAATCAAATAAGACATTCCTTCTCTACCAACAGCCTACAGATCAACATGAGACAATGGAAAAACTTGTTACCCGACAGTATAAAGGTAGTCTTTGTTTGCAGACTGCAAATCTTGAAATATGCGCAGCACATGAACAAGGGGAAATATCTTTCCAGTTTCCAGGCAAACAAGAGTCTTGACCTGTGCACGTTTAACTTACATCGGTCACTCAATTCCCTGAGTCTCCGCTTGTGGCGTATAACCGCAAAGGAATAGAACCAAAACTAACAAAAGTACTCCCCCAAATGTCTAGTGAAGGAAGATTGAACAGACAGAGAACAGATAGTAAGATGCTTCAAAGTTCAAACTTTAAAAGTAAAATACCGAACGAAAAATGTTAAGTTTCCAGCCTGCGAAGAAACTGATTTATAAACTCGAAAAAGTTACATATCAAAGGAAAGACAGCAAACAATCAAATAACTTTCGACAAATATGGCTAATCCATATCAGAGCAGACATGTATAATACAAGTTTGCTCATTTACTAAGTACAAACTCAGCTAAATCCGAATCATTATCTAAGTTTAACCGTTTAAGAAACTATGCTCAAGTGTCAAGAACACGCCTTCCTGTTCTCTCTAACTCTTCATATCATCAGAACCATTATTTTCAGGGTTACCATTAAATCCATGATATGGAACCTCCAACATGGGCTTTGGAGTTGCCCTCCCACCAAAATCTTCAGGGTAAAATTCAAAATCAGGGCCAAAATTGAACTTCACAGCACAATTTGACTGGTCGGGGAGAGTGTACATGGAAGCAGCAGGGTAGTAACGGCCGCCAAAAAGATCTTTGAAGGCAACTCCTTGACATACACCATTTTTGAAGAACGATATTTCACTTCCTGCATAAGAAGAAATGTTAACAAAAGGTTGGTCACAAGGGTAAACATATACATCACATATCGAAATTTGGGCATTTAGCCATGTGAACTGTGATTAAGAGTCCCTACTATCTCTAAGAACATAATCTAAATCGTTACACTATAAAACCAAACAAATTAAACTAACTAAAAGCAGAACAATGGCCCCAAAAACACAAACTTTAACAAATAAGTAGCGAAAAACACTTACCTGGTACAGCTTTAGGAGGCTCCTCTTTAGTATCAGGGGCACATATATATCTCTGCCCTTTATACCAAACATAATGTGGCGGCTTTGGAGCGAAAGATTCGCCATCAGGCAGATTGATATAGAATCCAATAACATCCCCTTCTTTATACCCTTCCTCTGCATACTTCTCCCTTAAAGCCTTGTGTATCTTACACCCATCAATGTCCCTGAAACCGAAACTATTCCCATCGTAACCAACAGGAGCTTGCAACTCTCCTTTATCGTTTGACCAACCGAGTCGTGTATGACCCGTTTCGCCCAAGTTCACAACTTTGATCTCAAAATACCAAGCTCCTTCAACAACTCCTCTCGTAGCTCTAACCATTCTATACCCTTTGCTGCTCTCTGCAGTGAGCCTATCTTCGCTTATCTCGACTTTCTCGGCTTTGTATACTTTCGAAAGGCAAATAACCGATTCTAACGTGTCGTCTCCTTTATCTAAGAACCTAGGCACAGGTGTTATCAATACCTTGTCTTCTACAGCTGTTGAATTTGGCGTGTTGGTTTTGCTCTTCTTCTTCCCTTTTCTTGTGCTCTTTGTAACCCACACATTGTTGTTCTTCTTCTTCGATTTCGATTTCTTCGCAATCGGATTATTCGCCGTCGTCGTTGTTGTCTCCTCTATAACCATTGGCTCTGGCTCAACTTCTTCCTTCACGGAGACTGTAGTAGTAATAGAATCAAGCTTCTTCTGCTTCTTAGGCGTTGGCTCATCTTCTTCTTCGATAGCGACGGATTCGGGTTTCGGAGAATTAGGGCTTTCAGAGGAAGAAGCAATTGGGTTTTCTTCAGAGACTGAATCGGATTCGATTTTGAAGTCGGATCCGGGTCGTTCGGATTCGGGTTTCTCCGAATCTTCGCAGTGTGGTTCGACGATTGCAATCGCCGCAGATGATGGCTCGTGCGGCATCGAATCGTCGAGTCTACCGATTGGTTCGTGTGGAAGCGAGATTGGGACTAGTGGGTCTTCGATTTTGGATTCGGATCCGGGTCGATTCGTGTCGGGTTTCTCCGGATCTTCACCGTGTGGCTCGAAGATTGCAACCGCCGGCGATGATGATGATGATGATGGCTCGTGCGGCGTCGAAACTTTGAGAACGAGAGGCGCGTGAGGAAGCGAGATTGGGACTTGTGGTGCTTCTTCGATTTTGGAGTTTTGTTGAAGAGAAGAATCCATTGGAATCAAAAAGTTTGATTTTTGTGAGATTTGGGAAGAGACATGAAGAAGATAAAGAGTTAGTTTTCTGGAACTATTTATTATGGGCTTTTATAGGCCCATTAAGAATTAAAGGGTCTGGATAATGTTTAACCACAGTTTCATTACATTTCTTTTGTCGCCCAATTTTTCATTACCTTTTTAGTTTTTATTTGTTACTTTAGTTAGTAGGGTTTGGTTTATAAGATGTGTAATTCTCAAAAACGTCATGAGTTTATGTTTATCTTAAATACCATAATAAATTCTTCGACTACAACTAATTCTTTTTTTCTAAAATTATTATAATCTCGTTTTAAAACCTTATAAGAAATCATAAACCCTCGAAATAAAATTAAATGATAATTCTTTCAAACAACACTAAAGGGCCCAGATTTGATAATTTATAGAAAAAATCATGTCATATAATGAACACATATGCATGATACATCTAAAATAAAAGAAAGGCTGACAAATATATATATTTAGAGAAAAACATATTTGTGTGACTTATGGTATAATGAAATATTATGTGCTCGGACCCACTAAATCTTTAGTGACTTAGACCATTAACATCGGCAGTTCTACAACAACTTATAAGTCGTGGGAGCCACAATTTTTAGAAAGAACAAATTCCAAAAAATCTAATATAAGAGGTGCATCTTTTACTATTCGCGGACCCCAATGCTACATGGCGGCTCACGATTAGTCCGTTTTTTATTTTTATTTTTTTTCAAAAAAAATTTAAAATTTAAGAGGTTTCTTTTTACCTCCACCGATAACAATGGTGTTATATTATTACGATCATGATTCATATGAAAGCTTTATGACTCCATACACCATATCTTGTTTTCTATTATAATACATTCACTATTTTTCAATATAGAATCAAATCTAAGTTAGTTTAGCTACATTATAGTACATTATATGAATATCACTATCTAGTTTCTAGACCTTGAAAAGCCTATAAGTAGTTGCATGGTGACAACTATGAAATTCCATTTTGTATCGTGCGCATCATGATCCTTGTAAGTTCTTTTTAAAACTTTTGAGTGGTCTAGCCACTCAAAATACACTCTAAGCATGCAATTTTGTTGTGATCCTCCAACATGTTCCACCTTTTTTTTAATTGTTGGTTTTGGTCCACACAACTGGCTGACCTAATAGCCATGAACTTCATCGTATGAGCATGGTTTCGATTCCTGGTGGGTTAATGCTATATACTTTTAGTGAACTTATGAATACCACTAAGCTAAAGTTAATTCCCCAGCTTGTTCCACCTTGTATGATTTTACCGGTTAATTATGCACATATTCTAGCTAATCATTTCTATTTAATAAGGTGCAACAATAACGTCTTGGATCAAGGATTGCGATGGTCTCATATTTATGGAAGTTTATAACAAATTAACATAATAAATTTAATTATATATTTGCACATTGTGAATCATGTGATTAATGCATACAAAATATAATAATTAAACTTATATGAATTAATTAAGTTGTGACAAAAAAAATTATTATAGAGGTTATATTGTAGACATATTCGAGTAATTATATTTACAATTGAATATTTAAAGTTTCACATTTTTTTATAGCAACTAAAGTTTCCCATTTTCCAAACAAAGATTATCCCTAAATAATCTTATGATCAATTATTATTATTTATTTATTTTCAATTTTTTACTAAATTAAGTCGATACTTTTTTTTTGGGTCAACATTTGGGCAACAAATGATCGACCCATTAGTCATTCCTACACTGTCGTAGGTACTGAGATTCGATACCGGATGGGATGGTGTTACCTGTCTCATGTGAATTTATGTCTGCCAATAGGCCAAGGTCACTTCCCCATTTAAGTCGTTACTTGTTTTGGTCCTTTTGGATAATCATCATCATTAACCTTCCCAAAAACTTGTTGTAGATAATTTGCAATATCTTCAGGTCGATGAGGCTCTAGCCTTGGCCGGTCAGGCAAAACCCACCGACCATCTCGGTTCTTGACCATCCCTTTGTTCTCATCTTGTCTCCAACAAGGAGGCACATGATAATCACTTTTCAAGAAATCACAACTCTTGTTCACTAAAGCTATATCTCTCTTTGTAACCAAACTAAACCTCTTATCTTCTTTCCCATGATATCCATCCACTAAATGAAGCAAAGCTTCTAAGTTATGTGCACATCCCAAATCTTTAGTAGGTTTCAAAAACGGGCTTTTCTTGTGATCCAAGGCAAGCTCTACACCTACATGAGCATAACTCCATGGGAATGATGTAGTTTCTTCTATGTACTTTTGAAATTGAAACTTCTCGTTTGTTAATATACCCGGAACATAAGGTACCTTGTCATGCACGTTAAGCACTCTCAACACTTTGATACCTAGCTCTTCGCAACGTTCCTTGAATCTCAAGTTACCTACGCGAGGTCCCGAGAAAGAGAACACACTTATTGGTACTTTATTTTTGCTCTCTTGCGTGTGATTCACGTTAAGCTCTGCGATATCATAAGCGCTAACCAAAGCAAGAGCTGCACCTAGACTATGACCCGTCACGGTGATGCTTATCTCTTGACCTAACTCTCCATAGTACTCTAGAAGACGTTTCACTTCGGATAAAACTTGTTCACGAGCAGAAAACGAAGAGAATTCGCAAGAATCTTCTTTCTTGGTGTACAAGTCATGAAACCCTAATTCAATCTTGATCAAAGGATCATTATGACCACCAAAGTTTGCTGAGCAAAGAATGTCTTTTAAGTCATAGATCCATTCAAGATAAGTCACTGTGCCTCTCCAAGCTATGACTATGTCTCGTCTCCCGAGCCTAGCCACCTCTTCTTCGTCCGTAGCTACCGCCACATAACCCATCCAATTAGCATGTTGGCTCCATATAGAAGTGAGTTTTGCTCTTTGAAAGAAGTTTGGTAGGTTTATGTTCGACGTTGCGTATAGGTAACGTGTGATTGTGTAGCCTTTGTGGAGATTTAGGTCAAGGCTTGTGAAGAAATGTGAAGGATGGTACTTGCACGAGCCACAATATTTAGAGTGGGGATCGAAATCGAATGAGTCGTAACAAGCTTGAGCAAACTCTCCATAACGTATGATCTCTCTTCTAAGATGATTGTTCATTGGATCTAAAAGTCCTTGCCAATTATTACAACCTTGTACTTCTCTCCAAATCTCTCTAAGTTCCTTGTCTTCTTGGACTAGTGCTTCTTCTTCTTCTTCTTCTTCTTGTTTGTTGTTTGAAACTTGTTTATGTGGAAGCTTGTGTTGTGTGGTGGATGATGAAGAGCTTATGCTTGTGCATGAACGTATCTTGATGATCTTTGTAGTCAAGATTAGGGTTTTGGGCTTGGTTTTCTTGATGTTGTGATGAGGAGAAGAAGTGAAGAATCTTGAGTTCTTGAGAGTTGTTGGTGATGATAAAGAAGCCATTTAATTTTGGTGGTTATAGGGTCACAAAATCTATATTGCTTATGTGTAAAGAAGGTAGAGAGCAAATGAATATGTTTGTATGTTACCTATATATATATGATTTTTTTTAATTAAAATTTGCTATTATTTTGTGTGGTTATAATTTGGTATGATGAAGAATTTGGTATGAATGTGTATTGTTATTGTTGTGTGTATTTAATGGGGTGGGTGAAAAATAGAGAGGCGTGCAAGTTAAGAGCATCTCGATATTTAAATAATATTTTTATATTTAAAAAACTTAGGAACTGTGAAAGAGAATTTATTTCTTAAGAAACTTTTAAAAAACTCTCTCTAAGAGCATCTCCAAAAAGGAACTTCAAATTTGAGGTTTCATTTTCATGTGTTTCTCTCCAAAAGAAAAACCTCAAACTTAATTTTATATATTGCATTTAAGTCCTTAATATTTTTCACAATTAAATAAATCTCTTAATTTTTGTAGATAATATAAAATATATCTCAAATAATTATTAAACCAATAAATAATTACTAAATTAATATTTTTTATTTTAATTTAAAGTCTTTCTTTTAGTTTAACATGTGAAAATTAAGTTTATATTTACAAAATATAATTTTTTAAGTACTAAAATGATGAAATTAAAAAGTTAATAAAGATATTTGTGAAATATTATTAATTGGAGGGATGAAAGTGCAAAAGAAAGATGAAACCTCAAATTTGAGGTTTTGAGGTTTCTTTTGGAGAACACAAAAAACCTCATATTTGAGGTTATGAGGTTTCTTTTGGAGATGCCCTAATCATTACCACTTTTTACTTAAAATATAATAAATATAATATTATATTTATTGGTAAGAAATTCAGGAAGATTCTTAACAATGAGGATGTCCTAGTGGAGGTTTCTTTTTTCTTCTTTTAACGGAAGCTCAAATTATATTCTTTCTTTATACTATATAGCCACTCATTGTTTGACACGTGTATTATATTCTTTCCAACTAAATAAATATGATAACACCATCTCCATAGCGTATTTTAAACATATTATCTAAACTAAATAAATAAATAAATAATATTAATAATATTAATTAGAACGAGTTTTTTAAATTCCTAAGAAACCCCAGTGCAAAATCTTTAAATAATTTTTTTTAGATATTTTGTGATGAGTTTCTTAGGAATTAAAAACTCAATCTATATAATATTATTATTTAGGGCAATTCTTATGAACATCACTAATTTTTTTTTTTTAACACAATTAGCTAAGATTTTGAAAAGTTTTACAAATACTATTAAAAAGTTTTTTTTCTCATAAATACCAGAAATCTTAAATTTTCATAATTACACCCAAAACCTCCAAAAAAACTATACTCTACCCCTTCTAAAATATACCCTAAACACTATATAGCGAACCCAAATGAAAAAATTTAAAATATAAAAGTGTTAAAACTCGTTTTTTGAATTTGTTGTATTTTTGTAAACTACTACTTTTTGATGATATTTTTGTTATAAAAAACATTTTAAAGGTATTTTTGTTATAAAAAACTTTTTAAGGGTATTTTCAAAATAAAAACTTATTTTGAGGGTATTCTAAGAAATTTCTCTATTATTTATTATTATTTTTTAAGAAACTCAAAATTAAAAACATCTCCAGCCATTAAAAACCATCTGACATCGTTAAAAAAATAATTATTAATATTTTGATATAATTTAGTTACGTAATTAAATTTTAAATCATAAAATAACTATTTTCAATCATATTTCAACAAGTGTATAATTTATCTTTTAAAATTTCACCAAATCTATTATATAATGAGGCACTTTTTGCTTCTCCCACGAGAAGCCACATCATCATCATCATCTTTAAGAAAATAAAATTTTTAAAAATTCTATTATTTAAGATAAATATTTTTTTTATGAAAACGTTAATACAATTATTTAATATTAATAAAATTCAAATAAAATTCCAAAAAATATAAACAACATCACTAAAATATTTTTGATAAAACCCTTTAACATTAATAAAATCCGAAAAAATATTTTATAAAATATTTATATATATACGTATATCAATTTTAAATATCTATTAAAACTAATAATAAATAAATCTTACGAACGATATAAACAAAAAAACAAGAAAACTAGAAACATCTTACAATTCATATGATCACAATCAATATTTAAAAAAACAAATTAAAATAAATATAAGTGAATTGTGTATATCTATACTATTAATTGGGAAGAATTTATATAGAGAAACCCTTCAAATCATCTTTAATTTCAGGGTCTTCAGCCAAAACTCTGTCAAAGTATTCTCTATTCTTTTTTTTTATTAGCTTTTCTAATAATGATGAATTTTTCTTACACAACTATTTTTTTGACAACATTTAATACAACCATTTAATACTAATAAAATTCAAATAAAACCTCCAAAAATATAAACAACATCACTGAAATATTTTTCATAAAACTCATTAACATTAATAAAATCCGAAAAAGAAATATTTAATATAATTTTTAACATTTATAAAATATTTATATATATAGATACATATATCAATTTTAAATAGCTATTAAAACTAATCATAAATAAATCTTACAAACGGTATAAACAAAAAAATAAGAAAACTAGAAACATATAACAATTCATATGGTAACAATCAATATTTTAAAAAGCAAATTAAAATAAATTTAAGTGAATTGTGTATATTTATACAATTAATTGGGAATAATTTTTATAAAAAAATCCTTCAAGTCATCTTCGCGCCTTGACCAAAACTCGTCAAAATATTATCTACTCTCTTTTTTATTAGCTTTTCTAATAATGATGAATTTTTTTTACACAACTATTTTTTGACAACATTAATACAATCATTTAATACTAATAAAATTCAAATAAAACCCCAAAAAAATATAAACAACATCACTGAAATATATTTGATAAAACTCATTAATATTAATAAAATGAGAAAAAGAAATATTTAATGTAATTTTTAACATTTATAAAATATCTATATATATATAGATACATATATCAATTTTAAATAACTATTAACACTAATCATAAATAAATCTTACAAACGATATAAACAAAAAAACAAGAAAACTAAAAACATATTACAATTCATATGGTCACAATCAATATTTTAAAAAGCAAATTAAAATAAATTTAAGTGAATTGTGTATATCTATACTATTAATTGGGAACAACTTTAATAGAGAAACCCTTCAAATCATCTACAACTTCAGGCCCTAGACCAAAACTCTGTCAAAGTATTATCTATTCTCTTTTTTATTAGCTTTTATTATAATGATGAATTTTTCTTACACAACTATTTTTTTGACAATATTAATACAACCATTTAATACTAATAAAATTCAAATAAAACGTCAAAAAAATATAAACAACATCACTAAAATATTTTTGATAAAACTCATTAACATAAATAAAATCCGAAAAAGAAATATTTAATGTAATTTTTAACATTTATAAATATCTATATATATAGATACATATATCAATTTTAAATAGTTATTAAAACTAATAATAAATACATCTTACATACGGTATAAACAAAAAAACTAGAAACATCTTACAATTCATATGGTCACAATCAATATTTAAAAAACAAATTAAAATAAATATAAGTGAATTGTGTATATCTATACTATTAATTGGGAATAACTTTTATAGAGAAACCCTTCAAATCATCTTCAACTTAAGGGTCTTTAACCAAAATTCTGTCGAAGTATTCTCTATTCTTTTTTTTATTAGCTTTTCTAATAATGATTGATTTTTCTAGCTTTATACATTTAACTGAAATGAAATTCAAAAAAATATTTTATAAGTAATTTTTCAACTTATCATGGTTTATAATTCTTATTAGTAATTATGTAAATATACAATTTCTGATACTAAAGTTACAAATATTTAGTTTTAGTTTTAGTTAGTAATAACTAAATTCAAAATAATTATTTAAAGGAAAACTAAGTGCATCACACATTATTACGTCTTACTGAAATTGACGACAATCATTGGCATAACGGTCATGTGGTTGTTTACTTGTCTCGTGGGATGATGTTGCGTCTGTTTTTAGGGGCATCATAGGACACAATCTGTCATGTTGGTCACCACTGTTAATCTCGAACTTTTTGGAGGTAAAGTCTTGAAATTTGTAAACTTTAATTGGTTCTATGAGCACCATTGGTGGTTCTCTAATAAGTTGTTGTTTCGGTGGTAACTCAAACATTCTTTATATTTGAAATAAGTAAGAAAAGATGAGCAAGTGTGTGTTGCCTTATCACTAACATTATCATCATTCTTCATTTAAGTATCAAACTTAACCGAATATATCTTCCTTTGATATTTTTTGTCCTCCTTGCCATGGAATGTGATATTATCTTAATAGTGGTCGTTTGACTTTGTTTTGTTTACTTTTATCTTCCTTTCATTAAACCTGATATCTCGGTGACTAAAACTTGGAACCCACCCCCGAAGACAACACTTTTTTCTTTAAAGTATTCGTATCTTTTTGTTTTTTTAATGACAACGTTTTCTTTTTTCTTCGCATATAGTTTGTTCTCTGTTTTCTCTTCGCATATACAAATAAAAACGTATTCGCTCTTTAGGGTGCATATGTTTCTCAGTCTATATTTATGAACAAGTTTCACTTTAAAATTTTCTAACAATTATTCAAACTTTAAAAATAAAAAAATTGTCACCCTATATGTTCACCAATTTAAATTTTCATCAACAGTATTAGAAACTATCACAATTTAAAACCCGCCTCTTACAAATGGAGAACAAATATAAATACATCCACTGTTGGCATTTGATATCTGCCTTTTTTGTCGTCACAACACTGCACACTCCTACTTCAGCTCATAACTTTTCTCATCGATTCAACATTAGTTAAATATTTGTTACCTTATTTAAAATACACATACGTCCCCGCGCTTGCGCGGGACTTCGCCCCTAGTCATATATATAATGAGGCACTTTTGTCTCTGAGCACAAAAAGCCACATCATCATCCTTAAGAAAATAAAATTAAAAATCATATATATAATGAGGCACTTTTGTCTCTCAGCACAAGAAGCCACATCATCATCCTTAAGAAAATAAAATTAAAAAATTATTTAATACAACTATTTTTTATGACAACATTAATACAACCATTTAATACTAATAAAATTCAAATAAAATCCCAAAAAATATAAACAACATCACTAAAATATTTTTGATAAAACCCATTAACATTAATAAAATCCAAAAAAAATATTTTATAAAATATCTATATATATACGTATATCAATTTTAAATATCTATTAAAACTAATAATAAATAAATCTTACAACCGATATAAACAAAAAAACAAGAAAACTAGAAACATCTTACAATTCATATGATCACAATCAATATTTAAAAAAACAAATTAAAATAAATATAAGTGAATTGTGTATATCTATACTATTAATTGGGAAGAATTTTTATAGAGAAACCCTTCAAATCATCTTCAACTTCAGGTCCTTGACCAAAACTCTGTCAAAGTATTCTCTACTCTCTTTTTTATTAGCTTTTTTAATAATGATGGATTTTTCTTACACATCTATTTTTGACAACATTAATACAACCATTTAATACTAATAAAATTCAAATAAAACCCAAAAAAATATAAAAAACATCATTGGAATATTTTTGATAAAACTCATTAACATTAATAAAATCCGAAAAATAAATATTTAATGTAATTTTTAACATTTATAAAATATCTATATATATAGATACATATATCAATTTTAAATAGCTATTAAAACTAATCATAAATAAATCTTACAAACGGTATAAACAAAAAACAAGAAAACTAGAATCATATTACAATTCATATGGTCACAATCAATATTTTAAAAAGCAAATTAAAATAAATTTAAGTGAATTGTGTATATTTATACTATTAATTGGGAAGAACTTTTATAGAGAAACCCTTCAAATCATCTACAACTTCAGGGCCCTAGACCAAAACTCTGTCAAAGTATTATTTATTCTCTTTTTTATTAGCTTTTCTAATAATGATGGATTTTTCTTACACAACTATTTTTTGACAATATTAATACAACCATTTAATACTAATAAAATTCAAATAAAACGCCAAAAAAATATAAACAACATCACTAAAATATTTTTGATAAAACTCATTAACATTAATAAAATCCGAAAAAGAAATATTTAATGTAATTTTTAACATTTATAAAATATATATATATAGATACATATATCAATTTTAAATAGTTATTAAAACTAATCATAAATACATCTTACATACGCTATAAACAAAAAAACAAGAAAACTAGAAACATCTTACAATTCATATGGTCACAATCAATATTTAAAAAAACAAATTAAAATAAATATAAGTGAATCGTGTATATTTATACTATTAATAGGGAATAACTTTTATAGAAAAACCCTTCAAATCATCTTCAACGTCAGGACCCTTGACCAAAACTCTGTCAAAGTATTCTCTACTCTCTTTTTATTAGTTTTTCTAATAATGATAGATTTTTCTAACAAAAGGTATAAATATAAAAACAAGAAAACTAGAAACATCTTACAATTCATATGGTGACAATCAATATTTAAAAAAAACAGATTAAAATAAATATAAGTTAATTGTGTATATCTATACTATTAATTGGGAAGAACTTTTATAGAGAAACTTTTCAAATCATCTTCAACTTAAGAGTCCTTAACCAAAACTATGTCAAAGTATTCTCTATTATCTTTTTTATTAGATTTTCTAATAATGTTGGATTTTTCTAACTTTATACATTTAACTGAAATGAAATTCAAAAAAGTATTTTATAAGTCATTTTTCAACTTATCATAGTTTATAATTCTTATTAGCAATTATGTAAATATACAATTTCTGATACTAAAGTTACAAATATTTAGTTTTAGTTTTAGTTAGTAATAACTAAATTCAAAATAATTATTTAAAGGAAAACTAAATGCATCACACATTATTACGTCTTACTGAAATTGACGACAATCATTGGCATAACAATTAGGTGGTTGTTTACTTGTCTTTGTGGGATGATGTTGTGTCTGTTTTTAAGGGCATCCTCAAGTCGGGTGATAGGACACAATTTGTCATGTTTGTCACCACTATTAATCCCGAACTTTTTGGAGGTAAAGTCTTGAAATTTGTAAACTTTAATTGGTTCTATGAGCACCATTGATTTCTCTAATAAGTTGTTGTTCAGTGTTAACTCAAACATTCTTTATATTTGAAATAAGTAAGAAAAGATGAGCAAGTGTGTGTTGCCTTATCACTAACATTATCATCATTCTTCATCTTTTTTTTTCGAAAACATCATTCTTTATCTAAGTATCAAACTTAACCGAATGTATCTTCATTTGATATTTTTTGTTCTCCTTGCCATGAAATGTGCTATTATCTTAATAGTGGTCGTTTGACTTTGTTTTGTTTACTTTTATCTTCCTTTCATTAAACCTGATATCTCAGGTGACTAAAACTTTGAACCCACCATGAAGTCAAGTCTGTGTTCTTGCGTTTCTTTTTGTTTTTTTAATGACAACGTTTTTTTCTTTAAAGCATTCAGTTTGTTCTCTGTTTTCTGTTTTCTCTTCGCATATACAAATAAAAATGTATTCACTCTTCAGGGTGCATAGGTTTCTCAGTCTATATTTATGAACAAGTTTCACTTTAAAATTTTCTAACAATTATTCAAACTTTAAAAATAAAAAAAATTGTCAACCTATATGTTCACCAATTTAAATTTTCATCAACAATATTAGGAACTATCACAATTTAAAACGCGGCTCTTACAAATGGAGAGCATATATAAAATACATCCATTGTTAGCATTTGATATCAACCCTTTTCGTCGTCACAACAATGCACACTTCTACTTCAGCTCATAACTTTTTTCATCGATTCAACATTAGTTAAATATTTGTTACCATATTTAAAATACACATACGTCCCCGCGCTTCGCCCTAGTATATAAAATAAGAAACTCTTCTTTTCTCTTTTATGGGTTTTTTATTATTTTTCATCAACTCATTAAAAAATCTTCGCCGACGATGCTCTAAGAAATTAGACTATGTGCATTGTGCAATGCATAATGTTATTATTTTTTCATTACACTTTAAATCCCATCATTGTTTATGCTCTTAGAATGCCACAAAAGTTTGATATTATAAACTACTTAACTAACTTTTATAAAGATATATATATATTAAATATATAAGCATATATATATATCCCTTATCGTGCCATAATTGAAAATCATAGAGTGATGGAGTTTCCTAAATTCATTATCACGTGTTGGTCGAGCGTAGTGAAACTAAATTATGATTACGTTAACATATATAGCAACGAAGATTAACACAATATATTCTACATATTATATTATGTGAAATATGAGAATGGAACGGTTTTGATGTTAGAAACAAAATTTGTCAATGGATGTGATAATAATTTTAAGAGATTCGACCATCAAATTTAGTAAAAAAAACGTGCAAAATATTCAATTTAAAGTGTAAAAAATTATTTATTTTTTGCTTTAATGAAAGGCCGAAAGACGATTTAAGGTTTCAAAAGGCTATTTTTGCGTTCCTCATGGCCCAAAAGACTATCTTTTTATTTCATTTATTTTTTTAGTCAACCAAATCTTAACTATTAATTAATCGGAAAACATTTTACAAAAGAAGACAAAAAATAATTTTAATTACAATGAAATGTAACTAGAGTTAACCTATGGTTTTCTCATATTTTTTAACAATTAATTCTAAAAACAAATAAAGAAAAAAATTAAATTCAAAGATTAAAAACAGAAACAAATATGAAAAAATAATATTCCTAGATATCTTTCATAAAAATTGTATCTTTACTAATTTTAAATTCGAAAGATATTCTAGAAAAATGAATAAAGAAAATAAAATAAAAATCGATTTAAATTTCAACATTTATATATAACAAAATATGATAAGAATAATATTCGCGAAATATCTTTGATAACAATGGATTTAAATTGATAATAGTTTTCATATCGAAATAAATAAATAACTTAAATTATTCGAAAAATAATATCGACAACAATCCAAACTTGCTTTATTTTTAAATTCATATTTAACTAATTAAAACATAAACAAAGAAAGGATAACAAAAATATATTTTAATTTTCAGTACGGGTCGCTAAAATATCACAAAGCGAATTTGAAACAAATGATAATTGTTATGAGATTACATCAAATTAAATTTATGTATAAATATATTTGTGTAATTTTGCGACGGATCTAAAAATAACATAAATAATTTATAAGATATAACTAAATTATATTCCTAATATTAAAATATACATAATATACTTTTAAACTTTATATTAAATATAATTCAGTAAACAAGTTTTATATTTGTATCAAAACATCTTGGAAGATATGTGAGAGGGTAAAATTTTAAATATTTCTAATACGCGTATCAATCCCGCTTTAAACCATAATTTATTTGTTACTCCGCACAATGTACGAGTTTAATTTAATGTACTCTATGAAATAAAAGACTATATACATATAATCCAAATTAATAATTTAATATATATTTTTAACTAAGTGATTTTAAATATATAAAAATATAAAAATATATTAAATTCTGGAAGTACGTGCGGATCTTCAAGTTAAATACTATTTTTGTTTATATTTTTTTATATTTTGGTTAACGTACTATTTCTGTTTTTAAGTAAATACTAAATAGAGTAAGTAAATGTTTAGGAAGAAACACATAAACAAAACAGGAAATTTTGAATAAAGTTTAGGAAGAAAGAAAAGAGACACAAAAATAATAATAGTATTTTTGAAAACATAATATAAAAAATGGGACAATTACAAAAACACTTTTTGCATTGCATTTTACAAAACTACATCATTTCAAAGTTCATTTTCAAAAGTACATATAAACACTCAATTTAAATCCAAATAAGCTATATCCACATAATTCTATTTGTTTAATATTATACCCTAAATAAAACCAAACTTTTTGAAGTTAAGTTTGAGTTAGAATGTGGTATGATTGAGTTATAAATTTGAGTTACTCTTTTGTAAAATTGTTAACTCTAAAGTTTATTCAACATCAATAAATATTCATGCGTTATGTGTGAATTAAGATTTTTTCTATTAATATTCATTTTTAATAATTATTTAGAAAGCTAGTAGTAAATAGACCTTTTTTATTTGACTAATGTTGTTATCATTATTATATCTGTTAGTCTCTCTTCCAACGAGAATAATTGACTTTTTCAAAAAAGTATAAACTATAGGTAAATATTATCTAGCTGATTCCGATTATGCAAATAAGCGAGGATTTCTAACTCCGTATCGAGGAAACAATAGAGAAAATATTAGATATCATCTTTCAGAATTTGATGTGGGACCTCCTAAAAACAAATAAAATTGTTTAATAGATGGCATGTCTCACTTCGTTCTATGATTGAAAGAACATTTGGAGTTTAGAAGAAAAAGTGAAGAATTTTAGACAATTTGCCTCGCTATGATGACAAGACTCATAACAGAATTATGCATGTTACTATGGTTATTCACAATTTTATTCGGCTTGATAAAATTTGTGATGTTGATTTTGAAGAAGCAAATCGCAATGTCCCAAATAATTATGGTCGACGATTTGGAAGTGAATAACTTAGACGACTTGAAGAAGAAGAAGCAACGAGTGATGATGGTCAATATATGAATAACATACGAGATGAAATCGCAAATATGTTATGAAATGGAATCAAATGCTATAATACTCTTTGACTTAAAGTCAAAAGCTATTATACCCTTAAATAATTTTGATTTTTGTTTTGATTTTTATAAATTTCAAAATAAATAATTTTATAAACTGAAAACGTGATTATTTTTTATTTAATTTTAAGAATTTGATAAAAATATTTTAAAACAAAAAAGTAAAAAAAAAATGTTTTTAACAAAATCGTCAAAATATGATATAAAAACGATTTTAAAATATTTTTTTTTGTTGAATTTAAAGGTTTAGAAATTTAGGGTTTCCATTTGGGTTCGCAATTCCAAATTCAAGACCATTGTGATTAGTTTAGAGTTTAGATTTGAAAATATTTAGTGTTTATGTTTTTGGTCAATGAAAGTCAAAATGTATGTAGACTATGTAGACTATATAAGGGTATGAGAGATCTTGACTTTTAGTCAAAGGGTATAATAGCTTTTTACCCTATGGAATGTACGTCATCTGATCTTTTTTCTCGTTTTATTTGCTTTTTATTTTTGATTTTTTTGTTATTAATAATTTATTTTAAAAAAATTTGATAATACAACTTATACATCATAAAAGTTATCAATCAGTGTTATTTTTGTCAAAAATGCTAACTCATATTTCTACAACAAACTTCCGATTAATACAATTTCTACCACATTTTTTTTACTGCAAAGTATACCACATTTTGTAATTCAACTTCAGTAACTCGAGTGACCTGTCGGACCCTTAATTAACAAACTCAAACAAAATGATTTTAACTTTGGAAATTTTTTAAAAGGTAAATTGATCTTTAAAAAAATTGAAAAAACGTAAATATGTAAAAATATAAATTAGAGATGTAGTTTTGTAAACGAAAGATTGAAATTGCGTAGCTTTGTGAATTCTTAAAAAAATTAAAATAAAGTTTTAGGAAGAAAACAAAAGAGACAAAAATAATGATATTTTGTGGAAACAGAAACAATATAATAGTAACTTTTTAAAATAAAGTTTATATGAGGTTTTGACTTCTTCTTCTTCCCTCCCTCACTTTCTTCTCTCTCTCAAAAAATTCCTCTGAATCAAAAATCTTTAATCGATTCTCTCCTCTTTACACCAAAATCATCCTATCGCATTTATCAGGTTTGTACTTTTTCACCTAACCTTAACGATCTAATCGCACAATTTCTCATAATATTCGATGTTTAGGTCAACAAAACCAAACGCTTGAATCGCGACGCGATTCGATAAACGCTAGTTTCAAAATCTCTCAATAGATCTATCATTCTCTGAAAAATCAATGGATCGATTTACATCTCCTCCTCGTCTAATGCTAGTCTCAGATCTCGACGATACAATGGTAAATATTACAAAACGCGTTTTTGTTTTGATTCTATTGCGTTTGCGTTTTGAATTACCTGAATAATCCAAAAAACGCCACTAAAAATCGCGATTCGATTGATTGGTTTCATAAACTCTTTTGGTTTGATTCTATAGAAATTCCTTAAAATACCACCGCAAAAATCTTTTGTTTCGAAAATATCATTACAAAGTTTTTCATCAAAAAACTACCATTAAAATGTTTTTAAATATCAGAAATATAACTAAAATGTTTTAGTTTACAAAAACTACCACAAATTCAAAAAACTAGTTTTAACATTTTAGAATTTATTTATTTTTATTTGGGTTCGCGATATAGTGTCGAGGGTATAATTTTTGAACGGGATAGGGTGTAGATTTGAAAGTTTACGGTTTAGTTTTGGAATTTTAAACTAGTTTAACATTTGTGGTAGTTTTGAAAAAACAAATTTAATGGTATTTGTTAAATTTTCAAGAATGTGTGCTAATTTTGTATAAAAACTTAATTTAGTGCTATTAACTTAAGATTCTGTTGCGTTTTTTTTTGTAATTGTTTGTTTGTTTTTTTGAAGGTTGATCATCACAACGATCCTGAGAATCTTTCTCTGTTAAGATTCAATTCGTTGTGGGAAGAAGCTTATAGACACGATTCGCTACTCGTTTTTTCGACAGGAAGATCATTAAATCTGTACAAGAAGCTAAGAAAAGAGAAGCCATTGTTAACACCTGATGTTGTTATTACATCTGTTGGAACTGAGATTGGTTATGGTAACTCCATGGTTGTTGATGATGTTTGGTTTGAGATTATGAATTGTAAATGGGACCGAGGAATCGTCGAAGAAGAGACCAAGAAGTTCCCTGAGTTAACTCTTCAGGTACAAAAGTCTTGTCTTTGATGTTTCTTTGTCTGTGTAGAGAATGGTCTTTGAGTGTGTGATGATTTGAATGCAGGGAGAGTGTGATCAGAGGCCGAATAAGGTTAGCTTTCTTGTTGATAAATGTAAAGCTCAGGATGTGAGTAAGGAGCTATATACGCGGTTAGAGAAACGCGGGGTAAGCTTAGTAATCTTGTGCTCTTGTTTTGTTTACTTTACAACTTTGTAGTATAAAATAACTAAGCTTGTTTAGTTGCTTTACATAAGCTTAGCGATCTTGCTTCATTACTTTATATAAGATTAGTGATCTTGTTTAGTTACTTTACAACTTTATATAAGCCTAATGATCTTGTTTCATTACTTTATATAAGATTAGCGATCTTGTTTCACTATTCTATATAAGCTTAATTAGTGATATTGTTTAATTACTTTATATTAAATTAGTGATCTTGTTTAGTTACTTTACAACTTTACATAAGCTTAGCGATCTCGTTTAATTACTTTGTATAAGATTACTGATCTTATTTAGTTAATTTACTGCTTTATATAAGCTTACTTATCTTGTGTTATTGTTTTGTTTACTTTACAACTTTGTTTAAGATTAGTGATCTTTTTTTGTTTACTTAACAACTTTATATAAGATTAGTGAGCTTATGTTGTTAGTTTACAACTTTATATATGACTAGTGATCTTGTTTTGTTAGTTTACGACTTTATTTAAGCTAAGTAATCTTGTGTTATTGTTTTGTTTACTTTGTAATTTGTTATATGATGTTGTTATCTTTCAGGTAGATGTCAAGATAATCTTTAGTGGAGGAAAGGCTTTGGATGTTTTACCAAAAGGAGGAGGAAAGGGACAAGCTCTCGCTTATCTTCTCAAGAAGCTAAAGACCGAAGGGAAACTCCCTGTTAATACTCTTGCTTGTGGAGACTCTGGAAACGATACCGAGCTATTCACCATTCCTTATGTCTATGGAGTCATGGTCTGTCTCAATCAATTTCGAATCTCTGTTATATGCTTTGTGAGTTTCCATGTTTTCAAAAATCTCGTCTTTGTTTTTAACAGGTAAGCAATGCTCAAGAAGAGTTGTTGGAGTGGTACGCTGAAAACGCGAAAGAGGATTCGAACATAATCCACGCCAGTGAGAGGTGTGCAGGCGGGATCATACAAGCCATTGGTCATTTCAAGCTTGGTCCTAACCTTTCTCTTAGAGACGTTTCCGACTTCTTAGAGCCCAAGGCGGATGATAATGATGTGAGCCCCAGTCATGTCATTGTGAAGTTTTTCTTGTTCTATGAGAGATGGAGACGCGGCGAAGTCGAGAACAGTGAGACATACATATCAAGACTCAAAGCTTCATGTGTGAGTCTTACAACAACATTGTTTCCCTTCTTTATCTCCAAATCTTACCGTAACGAAGAAACTTAACGATTGTTTTATCTTTTTGTTAAACAACTTCAGCACCCTTCCGGTGTCTTTGTTCATCCATCTGGTTCTGAAAAGTCTCTCAGAGACACCATTGATGAGGTTAGGAAGTACCATGGAGACAAAAGAGGGAAGAAGTTTCGGGTTTGGACAGATCAGGTTTTAGCAACAGAGACTATCTCTGGGACTTGGATAGTAAAGCTTGATAAATGGGAACAAACTGGTACTTAATATCACTCACATAAACACCATACTAGTTAACCAATGCTGTTCCTGTAATATTCGATAATCGGAATTGTTGATAATCGCAGGTGATGAAAGGAGATGCTGCAAAACAACCATCAAATTCACCACAAAGGTAGTAAAAGAGATGATGATTAAGACAGTATTATAAGTATCTTGATGATTGATAATATTAACTTGAGTCTGCAGGTTAATGAAGGATTAGTATGGGAACATGTGCAGCAAACATGGTCGGAAAAATCAGAAGTGAAGGATGATAGTAACTGGATCATATGAAACATACAAACTATAAAGTTGTTTAAGTGATTGAAGCGACAATATACGGTTTATACACATGTATCTCAAACAAGGATGTGCCTGAATGGTTTATTTTCCAATGTTAAATTTTGGAGTAGGAAGCAATCAAGAAACATACAACTCAGCTTGTCCGTCGATAAAGAGACTCATGAACTCTTCACCGTCAACAGTTTCTTTCTCGATCAGGAGCTGCGCTAGCTTGTGTAAGATGTCAATATGTGTTGTCACGATATCCGTCGCTCTCTTGTACGCTTTCTCCACTAGCTCTCTCACCTCGGCGTCAACGATATCTGCGGTTGCCATCGAGTAATCTTTCTGTGAAGACATCTGCAGAGAAACAAACAAACAAACAACAGTTCATTGATGTGCAGGAACAACCATAATGGTAATGAAACTTGGAAACAAAGGGTTTTTAAGCAATGTACTTGTTGACCCATGAAGGGGTTTCCGCCGGGGCCACCGACAGCAACTTGTCCGATTTTTTTGCTGAACCCAAACCTCTCAATCATTTGACGTGCCACACGAGAGACCTGCATGAAATCGTTTGATGCTCCTGTCGTCACATTCTCATCGCCAAAGATCACTTCCTCTGCAACTCTGCCATAACCCAACACATATATATATATAGAGAGAGAGAGAAACAGAGATGGTTTAAACACAACCATACCCTTTAACATGGCCTTTGTGTTAAGGCTATAGTAATAACTAACCTTCCGCCAAGTGCAACAGACATTTGGTTCTCGAGGTAGCTTCTACTGTACAATCCAGACTCGAGCCTCTCTTCGCTTGGGGCGAAAAAGGTGAGCCCACCAGCTTGTCCACGAGGAATGATAGAAATCTTGGCGACGGGATCATATTCCGGCATAAGAGCACCCACAAGTGCATGACCAGCCTCTGTGCAAATACATTCGAGATAGGGTCAGAAAACAAACGGTAATACAACGAGACATATAGTTATAGAAAGAAACGCTAACCATGGTATGCAACGAGTCTCTTCTTCTCATCAGAGACAACTGCGTTCTTCTTCTCAGGTCCAGCAATGATCCTCTCAAGAGCATCAGAGATCTCGTCTTTGCTTATCTCCTTAAGCTCACGTCTAGCCGCAAGAATCGCAGCTTCGTTCATCAGGTTCTGTAAGTCAGCACCTGTGAAACCGGGTGTCCTCCTCGCAACCTTATCAAAGTCCACATCTTTACCAAGTGCCTTACCTCTAGAATGAACCTAGAAACAAAAAGAGACACAAGCATCATTAATATAACTCCATAGACAACCACTACAAAGCTTTGTTAAACAAATATCAACGAAACCTGAAGAATCTTGACTCTTCCAGCAACATCAGGCCTATCCACAGTGACCTGCCTATCAAACCTCCCAGGCCTCAACAACGCGGAATCAAGAACATCCGGTCTATTCGTAGCGGCCAAAACAATCACACCGGAATTTCCCGAGAACCCATCCATCTCAGTCAACAACTGATTAATCGTCTGTTCCCTCTCGTCGTTACCTCCTCCCATACCAGCTCCTCTCTGTCTCCCTACAGCATCAATCTCATCAATAAACACGATACAAGGCGCTTTCGCTTTAGCCTTCTCGAACAAATCCCTAACTCTCGACGCACCAACACCAACGAAAAGCTCGACAAACTCGGAAGCCGCGCATGAAAAGAACGGTACTCCTGCTTCTCCCGACACGGCTCTAGCCAACAGCGTCTTGCCCGTACCGGGCGGTCCAACCAACAAACACCCTTTAGGTATCTTAGCACCTAATGCAGTGTACTTATCAGGATTCTTCAAGAAATCAACAACTTCTTGTAACTCAAGCTTGGCTTGATCAGCACCAGCTACATCAGCGAAAGACACACCAGTCTCTGGCACTTCTTGAAACTTCGATTTCGATCTTCCGAAATCCATTGGCCCGCCTAAGCCGCCGGGACCACCGGGACCGCCACCAGCTCGCCGGAAAAGCAGAAACAAGCCACCGAAAGCTAAGATCGGGAAAATCAAGTTCCCTATGATTGTGAATATATCGTTACCGTTAGATTCGCCTTCAGAAACGGATATATCTACACCGTTCATAGCTAAAATATCGATCAGATCTGGATCGTTAGGGACCACGACGGAGGCACGGCGGTTATCGACGGCGGTTAGCTGAACAACGGAGCCGTCTTTGCTAAACCTAACTCTCTCCACTTTCCCTTTCTTAACGGCGTTTAGAAACTCGCTGTATCTCCATTGAGATCCTTCGGGGAGATCCGATGATGATCGAGATTGTGGATTCGGCGCCGTTATCGATTGATTCTGAGTAAACGGAGACGACGGAGATTGTGACGGAGATAGTGTCTGTGCTTCGATAACGATCGGTTCTGTAACCCTAATTTGTGGCTCGTCGATAGCTAAAGCTAAAGGAGACGAAGAAATCGAAGTTAACAGTATAGTCGCTAAAGCAGCAGATTTCGATGATGATTTGATTGGTTTTAAGTCTTTGTTTCTTCGTAGAGAAGATTTGGTGACGAAGGAGAAAGGTAAAGAAGAAGGGTTAGTAGTGGTTTTAGGTGTTGGGAAGGAGATTATGATGTTGGATCCGAAGAAATTCGAAGAGCGTAACGATGTAGAAGAAGACGCCATTGTTGTTAAGCTTTCTTCTTCGAAGAGACAAAGATTATGGAGAAGAAGGAGAAGTAAAATTCGAAATTGAAATCTGAAGAAAATATTATATTTTTTTCAGAAATAAATAGAGATTTAGTGAAACGCATAAAAAGAAGAAGAAGAAGACATATTATCTTTGAGAGTGGCTTCTGATTCTGGTTTGGCTACGTATGTTATCTCTTATCCACGAGTGTTAAGTGATAGTGACAAATTTATCCCAAAAATAAAAAAATATATGAAACGTGGAAATTTAATTAAACGCAAAAAAAAAAATTGAATATTCCCTTTAGAAATTTTAATTATCAAACGACAAAATTTACCGACTAATTTTAGTTTTGAAAATGATTTGTTAAATGGTTTGTAAAATCAAAATCCCATAAATTTATAGAGAAATTCACAAAACTACACCCTTTCAATCCTCCCTTCACAAAACTACACCTAATTCAATATTTTCACAAGTTTACACCCTTTCCAAATTTTAAAAGTTTGATTTACCTTTTAAAAATTACCAAAATTAAAACATTTTCATTTGGGTTCGCTAATTAGTGTTTATGGTATAATATTAAGGGAGTAGGATTGTTTGGGTAGGGTTTATTTGGATTTAATTTTGAGTGTATAGGTGTAGTTTTGTGAAGTAATTTTGAAATGGTGTACTTTTGTGAAATGTAATTCAAATGGTGTAGATTTATAATTCTCCCAAATTTATATTATATTGTGAAATATATTTCTTCAATTTAGAATGATGAAATTGTGTATACAGTTAGTTTTTAGAGAAATTTCTTATAATACCATCAAAATAAATTTTTGTTTTGAAAATACCATTAAAAAGTTTTTTGTAACAAAAATATCATTAGAGTGTTTTTTATAACAAAAATATCTTTAAAATGTTTTTTATAACAAAAATACCATCAAAAGTAATAGTTTACAAAAATAACATAAATACAAAAAACGAGTTTTAACACTTTTAGATTTTAAATTTTTTTATTTGGGTTCACTATATAGTGTTTATGGTATATTTTTGAAGGGGTAGGATATAGTTTTTGAAGATTTTGGGTGTAATTTTAAAATTTGTGGTATTTATGAGAAAAAACTTTTTAATTATATTTGTAAAATTTTCGAAAATTTGTGCTAATTGTGTTAAAAAAACTTTCTTTAGTGGTATTCATAAGAATTGTCCTAATTTTTATATTTTTATAATCTATTATATAATAGCACAATACTCTCTCAATCTAAGGCATCCACATCATCAACATAAATAATTAAAATAATTCAATTAAAAAATCATTTAATGAAACTCATTCAATATTTATAAAACTCATTCAATATTAATAAACTATTAAAAACATTCAATATAATATTTAACACTAATAAAAAACATGTATATCAACTTTCTAAAATGAAAATATAAATTTTTTTTTATCTCTTATACTAATTTTTTGGAATATATTACATATGTCCCATTATCTAAAATTTTCTATCTAAAAGCACAAAATTTAAAAGTTATAAATGATGTTTAACATTTATTCAAAACAATTAAAAATTAAGACTACATAATATAAGTGGTCATACTATAGTTAATAAATAAAAAATACCCATAGAAAATTGTGAAAATCAAATAAAATGGAACAAATCAAAAGACCTAAAACATTTAAAAAATGGGTGAGAGAGAGAATATTTTAAAAATAAAATAAATATAAATTTATAAAAGTTTAAATAACTATAATTTGGGATGAAAAAACTCCATATATACATACTTTCTAAATCTAAATGTTTGTACCAAATAAATATATGAAATAAACTTAAAAAAATTACGGAGAAAACAAAACCACATGCAAAACAAACAATTACATATACAAATAATTCAATAACGTTATAGATAATACAAAACAAATATGATCTAAATTAATTGACGAGTTAAAACAACATACGTTTGAGAATAAACTAAAACATGCAAACAGAAGTTGTTCGTAAACAAAATCATTTTCATTAGTTTAAAATATAAAATAGATGAAAAATATCTAAAGTTAAACCATATATCTATTACAAAAATAATAAACTTCATAAAACAAACCAAAACACCAGTAAATTCAATGTAAAATTATTTTAAATTACTATAATAAATAACGAATATTCCGCGCAACGCGCGGGTTCTTTCCTAGTAACTTAAATTGTAAGAAAAATTACACATTCGATTAGGTTTGTAAATAACGTTCACTTAACAACATAAAAACTTAAAAGTTATCATGAAAAATAATAAATTCTAAACAAAAAACAAATCTTCTTCTTTGGTCAAAAATAAATCAGATAACACATTTATAATTCTAACTATCAAACTAAAATGTACTGTGTTTGATTAGTTTCACAATTTAAATTTTCAGGTCACCTTTCAATCTAAAAAAATATTATAGGTTTGCTCTAATATTATAAAATTTGGTAAATGATTTTTTGTCTAATTAATTAGAACTTCCAATGATTTACATTAGAGTGTAAAAACAAATTAAACAAAAGCACTTTTAACTTTCTCATTAATTTGACAATGTAAGAAACCACAATAGTCGTGGGTTTAAAGATGACAATAATTAATGGTCTGAAAAAGGGAAATTATTGCAGATTTTATATTAAAAATGGGGCTCAAGGAAAGGATCTTAAGTTGATCAATTGGATTCCATGGTGTTTTTACTACTGAAGGGAAGGTGGCTCTCCCGAAGCTACCGGCAATCACGTGAAAATATTAAGCTGGAATTGTCAAGGGCTGGGATCTAAATGGACAATATCTACATTAAGGAATTTATGGTCGAAGTTTAAACCCGACATTTTATTTCTTTCTGAGACTAAACAAAATAAGCCTTTCTTGACAAATTTTATACTACATTTTGGGTATGACAAAGTGTTCACGGTAGAACCAATTGGGAGTAGGGGTGGATTAGCTATATTCTACTATAACGATTTAAACTTGAAGATTATTTCGGCAAATAATCGGATTATAGATACAAGTGCTTTGTTCTAAGGAACAAAAAGGTTTTTTTATCTTTTATTTACGGGGATCCGGTGACTCAAAATAGGAAGATAGTGTGGGAACAATTAACACAAGTTAGCTCGACAAGGGTCGGTCCATGGTTAATGATTGGAGATTTTAATGAAATTAGGAGTAATAGAGATAAAAAAAGGAGGCGTCATGAGAAGGGCCTCAACCTTCATCGATTTTAATGGAATGTTGAGTACTTGTGGCATGTTAGAATTTCCAACAATTGGAAATCACTACTCTTGGCGGGGAAGACAATACGGGCCAAACAAGGAAAGGATAAGATGTAAACTCGACAGAGCAGTCGGAAACGAAGATTGGCACGATCTATATCCCCTTTCAAAGGTAAAGTATATGGAACTAATAGGTTCTGATCATCGACCAATCCTTGCGGAATGCTTGTTTGAAAATACATTAAGGAAAAAACATTTTCGCTTTGATAAACGATGGCTAGGAAAGGAAGGATTGCAAGAATCGGTCGAGACGGGGTGGGAATATAGGAAAAGGTCAGCAACGGGTATAGTGGATTATATAACACATTGTAGACATAATGTTGCAAGATGGAGAAAGGATAATGTACCTTCTAGCCTTGCTACAATCGAGAATCCGAGAGTGGCTCGGAAGAGGCACAAAGTGATGATCGATCCCCCAAGAGGAAGTGGATTCATTAGTACTAAAGTTGAAAGAAGCATATCTTGAGGAAGAGTTATACGGAAACAAAAGAGTAGAAATTTGTGGTTAAAAGAAGGAGACAGAAATACAAAATTTTTTCACTCAACGACAAAGAAAAGGCGGGCGAGGAATAAGTTGACGGGGTTACTAGACCAACATGGGAAGCTCGAGGACTCGGAGTCGGGGATGGAGAGCATTGCTACGACTTATTTTCAACAACTATTTAAACATTCGGACACGAGAAACATGGATGAGGCTTTGTGCGAGTTGAGAACAAAGTGGTACCCGACTATATTAATGTTTCCCTAACAAAGGATATATCAGAAGGAGAAGTAAGGAAGGCTCTTTATTCGATGCACCCGGAAAAAGCCCCAGGACCTGATGGGATGACGGCTTTATTTTATCAACGATTCCGGCATGTTATTAAACATGATCTAGTTCTCGTTGGTAAAAGAATTTATGATATCTGGAACTTTCGACCGAAGACTTAATGAGACGAATATTTGTCTAGTACCGAAAGTGGATAAACCTAAAAGGATGACGGATCTCCTACCAATAAGTCTTTGTAATGTGGCATATAAGGTAATCTCCAAGGTATTATGCTTGAGACTAAGGAGATTTTTACCCAAAATGATATCAGAGACCCAATCGGCATTTGTATCGGGAGACCGATAACGGACAATATTCTATTAGCGCAGAGATGGTCCACGGTTACGAACAAATAAAAAATGTAGGTTTGAGCATATGGCAATAAAAACGGATATGAGTAAGGCATATGATAGAGTAGAGAATGGCCTTTCCGGAAGCAAGATATCGAAACTAGGTTTTAGTACCACATGGGTAAAATGGATTATGTGGTGTGTTAGTTCTGTTTCGTATCAAGTCTTGATTAATGGCCATCCTAGAGGGTTGATCATACCGGAACGCGGTCTGAGACAGGGGGACCCAATGTCCCCATATCTGTTTATTCTATCTACGGAAGTGTTAATTTCTTTAATCAAGAAAGCAGAGAGGGACTCACACATCTCGGGCATTAAAGTGGCAAGGAATAGTCCTGCGGTGTCCCATTTATTATTTGCGGATGATAGCCTTCTGTAAGACAGACGAAAGAGAATGTAGGAAAATCTTGGGGATACTAGAGCTATATGGAAGAGCATCGGGGCAGGAAATTAATTTTTCAAAATCATCGATAATGTTTGGACACAATGTGGATTTAGGGACTAAGACGGATATGAAAAATATTCTAGGTATTCAAAAAGATGGAGGTATGGGTGCATATTTGGGAATCCCGGAAAGTTTAGGTGGAGCAAAAAGTAAAATATTCAGTTATGTTCAAGAACGGTTAAATGAGAGGATTAATGGCTGGACAACCAAGCTGCTATCACGAGGAGGGAAGGAAACACTAGTCAAATCAGTCATGCTTCGAATTGCCCCAGACGTTAACGAAAAAGTTAACCAGCGCGATATCCAAATTCTGGTGGATCTCCAATGGAAGAAACTGCGGTATCCATTGGGTAGCATGGGAAAAAATGTGTGAGTCCAAACACGAAGGTGGCATGGGCTTTCGATCGTTACAAGAGTTTAATAAGGCTTTATTAGCAAAACAATTTTGGCGTTTGTCTCAATTCCCAGAATCTCTGGTAGCAAGAGTGTTCAAGGGGAGATATTTCTCGAGGGTACACCCTTTTATGGCAAAGACACCACGAGCTCCATCCTTTGGATGGAGGAGCATTTATTCTTCAAGGGATCTATTGATGAGAGGGTTGAGGATAATGCCCGGGAAATCAAGCAAAATATCAGTCTGGGGGGACACATGGATTCCGGTACGGACCCAAGACCGCGCAAGGAAGAGGAAGTCCGTTATTTCCAGAGTTGAAAGTTAAGGATTTAATTAATCCTAACACTCTTGAGTGGGATAATCAAGTCTTAGCGTCCTTAGTAACCAGAGATGATAAGGTCTTAATCCAGGGATTACCGATCAGTAAAAGATCGGCTTTGGATAGATGGACATGGCACTACACACAATCGGAAAATATACGGTAAAATCGAGCTTTAACTTGCCGCAAAAAATCAAGAAGGAGAGTATCTCACTAATCAATGGGGACCTAATATTAACGGGTTAATAACAAAAGTGTGGGATACACAATGCCCACATAAATTGAGGCATTTCCTGTGGCAAATATTATCGGGGAGTATGGCAGCTAGAGAAAGATTAAAGTCTCGAGGTATACAATGTGACCCGGTTTGCCCACGGTGCGAGGAAGAGATTGAGACAATAAATCATGTGTTTTTTGAATGTACACATTCACTTTACACATGGGGTGTCTCACCAGTCTCAATCAATCAGGACTTTCCACAAGGAGGTATGTATTCAAACATGGATTACTTGTTATCCAAGCTGCAAGTAGTTGAGAGAGAGAATCATGAAAAAGAATGTTATCCTTGGATATTATGGTATATCTGGAAATCAAGAAATAGAAAGGTTTATGAGAATGTGGAAATGGATCCACCCGATATAATTGAAATGGCAATAAAAGAATCAAGAGCTTGGGCGGAAGCCCAAAACGTGGAGGAAGAGGTAGATAATAGGATAAGTTTCTTTGCGCTAGAAGAATCGCGAACGTGGTTTCGTGATTAGTTTGTCAAGTAGATGGATCATGGAAAAATACAGAGGTGTTTGAAGGATTAGGATGGATTTGTATAAATGGGGATGGCTCAAGCCATCTAATGGGAACAAGTCGGAGAAGACGGGGTTTATCTCCTCTCTACACACTAAGTTTTTAGAGCCTTATTATGGGCCATGGAAGTTATCAAAGCACGGAATATCTCCCGTCGACATTCGAATCGACAAGTACGACATTGGTGGCAATCTTGCAGTCCCGCCGCAGTGGCCTGCGTTTAAGACAATGATCGAGGAGTTTGAGACGTTGCTCGAGTACTTCACGGACTTCGAATCAAAAAAATATCAAGGACGAAACACAAAAGCAGATAAGTTGGCGCGTTCGGGAAAAGTTCATCCATTTGCTTCTACGTATATCAGCGAGGCTACACCGAGTTGGATTTACGACGAAACTGCTTGATTTTTAATTTTCGTTAACTGATGTAATAAAAAAAAAAAAAAAAAAAAATGGTAAATAACTTTTTTTTGTCAAGCAAATGGTAAATAACTAAATACAATTGATTATGTAACTATTTTAATTTTAATTTTTCTTTGTTTAATTGTTTGTAAGAAATTTGTTAGATGATTTTTTGTTAAGTGATTTTTTGTCAAGTTAATTATAAAAACACAAACAAACCAATATAATGATGAAGAAAATGTGAATTATGCAAACACAATCCATGAATTGAGTTAAGAGAAAATAAAAACACAAACAAATAAATAAAAAGAAACATGAGAGATTCATAAGTCATAACACAGACATATCCAAGTTTGGTTTCTGGTTTGATTATTAAATAACTCAGAATCTGATGAAACCTTTGTCTCTTAAACTCTCCACTGTCTCTTTAATACTAACTTCCAGTGGCACAAACTCAACCCCAAGCGATTCCGCTTTCTCTTTCGACACTTTATATGTCGGAAAATACACCTTTTCATCAGCACACCTGCCACAAAATTCAACACAAATCTTACAAAAATACCATTATTTAACCCAAGAACTAATTTCCACAAAGAGAAACAGAGCTTCTCTGTTTTTTAACTCTGTTTTTTAACTCTGTTTTGGACTCTGTTTTTTACGGTAAAAAAGTTAAAAAAAAAGACTTACTTCTCAGGGAGTTGAAAATCAGGGTAAAGATCATTCAAGATATTAACAACTTCAGAGTAATGTGCAACTCTCTCTACTAAACAATATCTTCCCTCGGCATTCGGATTCTCAAATGCTTGAATATGCGCGTTTGCCACATCTTTAACATTAACCCATCCGAATGTCGCATTAGGAAATGTTTGTGCTCCTAACCAAAAATTATATATAAGCAAAACATTCAAAATTACACTAAAATATCTAAACCAAACCCGAACAAGACCAATGTTGTTTGCTTTGTCTTTACCTTTGATCAAGCTTAGTACCGCGGCCGCGCTAGTGTTGAGTGTTGGTTGTAAGAGAGGACCAATCACCATTGCCGGGTTTATCGAAACCAATTGTAAATCATTCTCTTTTGCGAATTTCCACGCCGCGTTTTCAGCTAATGTCTTTGATAGTACATACCATAGCTATCGAAAAGTAGAAAATAGTGTTTTAGTTATAAAAAAGGGTAATCGCCAAAACTATCATTTTTAAAGGTTTTGTGCCAAAATTACCACACATTTTCTCTTGGGGTCAAAAGTACTATTACATAATTAATTCATAAACTTTCAAACTAAGTTGTATTTGTCATCAAAACTAAAACTCTAAACACTAAATATAGTAAACTTAGATGAAAAAAACTTAAACTCTATAAGTGTTAAAAAGTTGTTTATGTATTGTGATTTTTTTGAAAAAAAGACTTTTTAAATGGTATTCTTTTCTAAAAAAAACTTGTTGTATGGTATTTTTAAAAAATCTCTTTTAAATTACTTATTAATAGCTTCAAGTTAATGCAACATGAGGCTAGTTTGTTTGTATTTTAATATACCTTGGAAGCTCTACAATATTCGGGATCAGCGAACCAAGATTCATCGACTATAGTATCGGGTGTGCGAGGCATTCCATTAAAAGCAACAGCTGCTATAGATGATGTTAAGACAACTCTCTTAACAGATGATGTCTTTAAGCAAGAGCTCAAAACATTGATTGTTCCTTTCACCGCCGGATCGAGTAACTCGGCCTATACAAAATTCACAAAATCGAATTAGAAAAGTACGATAACCCGAGAAGATAGCTAGAGAGAGAGAGAGAGAGACTTGAGGATCTTTGACGTCATGATAGAAAGGTGACGCGGTGTGGAAAACTCCTTGGCATCCATCGATAGCGGAATCGAAAGAGCCTTCTTCTAATAAGTTTGCTTTGAAAAGTTTAAGTCTTTCTTCTGCTCCTTCTAATGCAAGTAAATGCTCTGTTTTTCTTGGATCATCTGTGATTATTTGAACCATATAATATAACATATATGTATGTATAAACACAAAGATACAAAAATGTGAATCTTGAATCATTTTACTAGTTTTAAAGATACATTAAAAAAAAATTATAATAACGTCGGGACTACACTATTTTATTAAAACATTATTGCCTTATAAAAAAACAAATTTTGTGACTGAAAAAAGTTATTATTTTATTGAAATATGTAGAGGTTATATTGTATATTTAACCATTTCTCATTCTTGAAAGTTTTATGATGAGAAAAATGAATCTTGAAACATGAATGTTGTATCTAAAACATAATTGGTTTCAATATAAAGATAGAATAGAGAAGACGGACTTGGATCGCGAACAGAGGCTTTAACGGTGTAGCCACGGAGGAGAAGAAGCTTAACAATCCATGAAGCAATGTAACCAGAAGCTCCTGTCACACACACCGTCTTCTCTTCCTTTTCTTCTTCGCCGCTCATTTTTTCTTTCTTTCTTTCTTTTAGATCTTCACAAATTATATTTTTCTTTGTTTGAAATCTTCAAAAATTAGTTTATGTGTCTTTTATGTTTATGTTTTTTTGTCTATTTTTTTTTTGTCTATATTTTGTTTGGCTTACAAGCGCGCCATTTTTGGGGAGAGTTCGTTAGAGATTGTTTCCTTACCAAGTGTGTTAACTACTCTTACTCTCGTCCGTACATTTATTTTTAGTAACAAAAAAATACAATATTTTTACCAATTTTGAATATTGATTTGCTAAACACAATTTGCAATGGATGAAAAAGTTAAACCAAGCTTTCATAGATTTAATTTGCAAATTTATGAACTAGAGAAAAGATTAAGAGAACTAAAGTAAGTTTTGATTTTGAAAATACCATTATAAAGTACTAGTATTTTACAAAAAATCACACAAATACAAAAAACGAGTTTTAACGTTTTTAAACTTTGAATTTTTTTCATTTGGGTTTACTATATAATATTTAGGGTTTTGAAAAGATAGGGTATAGTTTTGAAAAGATAGGATATAGTTTTGAAGGTTTATGATGTAATTTTTGAAAGTTTTACGCTAATTTAAGATTTGTATTATTTTCGAAAAAAAAACTTTTTAATGCTATTTGTAAAGCTTTCGAGAATATGTGATAATTTTTTTAAAAAAACTTTATTTAGTCTAATTCATAAAAATTGCCTAAAGATTTAACTTTGTCTTCCAAGAACAGAGCATTTGTGGATAAAGTATATATATATATATATATATATATGTGATAGTTTACATTCTAATTTATCATAAGAGCCTAAGCTATTATTCCAAAATCAAAATCAAACCAAGTCCAAGAAAACAAAACAAAAACTGATTCTTTTAAAAACCTTCTAGGCAAGATCAGCAGGCATTTCTCGGATTCGCGTACCGTAATACTTCTCAATATCCTTGAGAATCTTCATATCGGAACTTTTCACAAAGTTAATCGCAACGCCTTCTCGACCAAACCTACCAGCTCGGCCTATACGATGAATGTATAGCTCCGGGTTGTTCGGTATATCATAATTAATCACATGAGATACCTAATAATACGTATCAAAACATCAACACGCGAAAGTTAGTCTTTTCATAGACTTATGATCAAAAATCTAAAGAGAGAGAGAGAGAGGAGGAGAGAGAGAGCGTACGGTTTGAACATCAATGCCTCGCGCCCAAACATCCGAAGCGATTAAGACACGGGTTTTAAAAGAACGGAACTGGTTCATGATTTCGTCTCTCTCCTTTTGACGTTTGTCTCCGTGCATTGATGAAACTACGAAATTACTACTCCTCATCTTTTCTGTAAGCCAATCCACCTTTGTTTTAAAGACACGCAGACACAACGTTTAAGATCATCAACAATTATACAGAAACTAAAATTAAGAGCTTATTTTGTTCCAAAAGTACCACCAAAAAGGTTTTTTAGCTCAAAATACGACTAAAAACCCTCAAAACTAAATCATAACAGCTTCAAACCTTAACCAAAAACACTAAAAACTTAAATTCTAAAGCATTAAAATTGTTTTTATATGAGTGGTACTTGTGGTCGAAAATCTTCAATTTTAAAACATTAAACTCAAACCCAAAAACTTAAATTTTAGTGGTACTTATGGTAGAAAACACATTTGTGACAGTGTTATTTTGGGTTTTTTGGATGCAAAATTAGTGGTATTTTGGGCATAAAACATTATAAGTGGTATTTTCAAAAAATTATTCTAAAGACGAGTTATGTTTAGTCCTTGTAAAGTAATTGTGTTTACTACCTTTTGTCTTGTGTTGCAGAAGATAATAGCTTGGTTAATAACAAGCCTACCATAAAGATCGCAAAGTGTATCAAACTTCCACCCTTCTTCTCCAACATCTACATAGTATTGTTTTATTCCCTGCAAAAAAGATAAAACTAAATGTTGTAGTTTACGAGTTTTCATAACAAAACTAAAAGCTTGAGACATGGAAGAAGAAACTAACATCAAGAGTTAACTCATCGCGCTTCACAAGTATCCTAACAGGATCTGTCATAAACTTGTGTGTCATCTCCAATATCTCTTGAGGAAGAGTAGCTGATATCAAACAAACCTATGTAAGAAAACCAAATTCGTATTATGATTTTAGAGAACTTCCTTAAAATACCACAAAAATGCCAAAAATATCATCACAAGTTATTAAGGCCAAAATACGACAAATACAAAAAAGGTTTTAACACTATAAAATGTATGATTTTTTTTTAATTTGGGTTCAATATTTAGTGTTTATGGTTTAGTTTTGAAGGTTTAGGTCTAATAGCAAAGGTAATTAAAGCAAATAAAACTGTGGTATTTTTGGCCAAAAATAATTAGTAGGTTTTAAAGCAACTAAAACTTGTGAGTTGTGATGGTCTTTTGCCTATAAACTTACGAAATTTCCCTATGATTTAACCTAATTTAATTTTTGTGGTATTTTTGTCCTAAGGTAACAAGCATACAAGAAACTATTATTTGAAAAATCGGAACCTGAATATCGTGTGGAAGAGATCTATAAACGTCGTAAATCTGATCTTTCAAGCCTTTGCTAAGCATTTCATCAGATTCGTCGAGAATCAAAAGCTTAACAGCTTTGGTCTGTAAGCTTCCTCTCTTTATCATATCATAGACTCGGCCAGGTGTCCCAGACACGGCATGGACACCGCGCTCTAGCTTCTTGATGTCTTCACCGATGCTTTTACCGCCAATGCAAGCATGTGCTTGGATATTTGTATGTACTCCAATGGCTTGTATCGTCTTTTCGGTTTGTGAAGCTAATTCTCTTGATGGAGACAATACTAATACTTGAATCCTTAAGAACCAAACACAAGAAAATATTACCAAATTAAATTAGTAAAAAGCACAAAAAACACATATTACACAACTTTATATAAATACTTTGTAACAAATAACAAGTGATTTGAGCTAAGATCTTACAATCATAGAACAAATAAACATAATTTCAATTAAAAAAGTTAAATACAAACAAGTTATTCCCATAAATCAACAAACCAATAACCCATAAAAATTATCTAATCTATAAACCGATAACCCGTAAATTATAAAACATGATCATTAAACTAATTCTTGCTAATTTTCTTATAAATATTACCTCATAAAAACTCTACTCAACATATAAAAACCCAATTTTCATCTTATTATTATAAATAAGCCTACAAATAAAATTTGAGCACACCATCACAATCAATATATCCTACAAAAATTAAAAACCAACAAGCTAATAACCCATAAATCAAAAATCAATAACCCATAAAAATTATCTAATCTATAAACCAATAACCCATAAATCAAAAACATTATCATTAAAGTAATTATTGGTATAAAAAAACCCAACTTTCATCTTATTATATATAGAGAAATTCCTTAGAATACCATCAAAATAAGTTTTTGTTTTGAAAATACCATTACAAAGTTTTTTATAAAAAAATACCATTAAAATGTTTTATAACAAAAATACCATCAAAAAGTAGTAGTTTACAAAAATACCACATATACAAAAAACGAGTTTTAACACTTTTAGATTTTAAATTTTTTCATTTGGGTTCGCTATATAGTGTTTAGGGTATAGTTTTGAAGGGGCAGGTATTTTTTTGAAGGTTTTGGGTGTAATTTTGAAAATTTAAGATTTGTGGTATTTATGAGAAAAAAACTTTTTAAAGGTATTTGTAAAACTTTCGAAAATTTGTGGTAATTGTGTTAAAAAAAACTTTTTTTTAGTGGTATTCATAAGAATTGCCCTTATATATAAGGCCTACAAATTAAATTTGAGAACACGCATCACCATTACTACTTAAAAATCTTGCAGACAAAAACAAGACCAAAGATCATGTAATAGAGACAGAGAGAGAGAGAGAGAAAGAGACATACTTTCTAGAAGAAGTGTTGACTAATTGACAAACAGAGATAGCAATCATGGATGTTTTGCCAGTACCAGACTGTGCCTGAGCTATAACATCTCTTCCTTTAAGAATAGGCATAACAGCTCTCTGTTGAATCTCTGATGGTTTCTTGAATCCGTAATCGTATACTCCTCTTACCACTTTATCGCTCATACCCATTTCATCGAAACTACTTATGGGTTTGATTCCTTTTGTTGTTTCGAATACGAGTTTCTCTTCGTCTAATTCGCTTCCTTTTGATTCCGACATGTTTCTCATGAGTTTTGGTTTTTTTTAAGACCAAAGACAAGAAGTTATAATCAAGAAAGAAAGAGGGGATTTTATTTATTAGGGTTCTTTGTATTAAACGACGACGTTTTTAATCGTTTAATTTATAATGAGGCCCGTTTTGGGCCCATAAGAATATTAGTAATAAAAACTATTTAATGGGCCATTAAAGCCTAATGAAGATTAAGGATGATTTGTTTTTTTTTGGTTAACTTTTTCAAATAGATGCAAAGTGAGAGAGAATTTTAAGGAAAGTCACTCATTGTAATTCTATTTTTTGTCCAAATACGTTTAAACCTCTATGAATTAATAATGTCGGGACTACACCAGTTCGGTAAAAAATTATTAATTTATGGTGATTATTAATTTATCGAGAGAGAAATCACACTAAAAAATCAATTTTGTGACCGAAAAAAATTATTATTTTAGAGAGGTAACTGTACGTTTAATTTTTTGGATTTTAGTGCATTAATGTTGGTATGATTTCATTCTAATTATAGATGATTAAGTATATTTAAACGTAGAAATAGTTAAAGAAAAATAACATTATCTTCTCAATGAGACCAAAACCACAAAATGATATTCTCATGTGATGGTTTGGTAAATTAGTGTGAGTAAGTTTATGCTACTTTTGATAGTTAAGACTCAAAACAATCACATTCCTTTAACAAATTTTGTCGAAATAAAGTTTGAACATTACAAAAAAAAACACATCACATTCACTTTTATTAATTAGCTTGAGATTATTCCATGCTAGAAAAGAAAATTACACCACAAATTCAACAACAATGGTATCATCAACATAACCACCAATTTTCTCATTCACCACCTCGTCGCGGCCTTCCATTTCTCCAAGATCTTTAAAATACGCAATCGATGCAAAAGAGAAACCTTTTGTATGAACCAAACAAAAGTTATCTCCCATAGTCATATGATCAACACCACGAGATTTCGATAACTCCTTACCAACTTCCATAATCTCCGTTTTCGCCACGTCGTCAACGTTCTCTTTAACCTTTAACAACGTGGCTCTACCCACCGAACCGTGACACGGTGTAATTGTTCTTGGAAGAGAGTCAGCGACCCAGTCGATGGCCATGAAATCTTCCCATATCGGTAACCATTCATCGACGACACGAACGTGATCAAGATGTGCTAGGTAAGCGTTGAGATCTTCCTTGGATCTATACCGGCTATGAAGGACGTGAGTGAAGGCAATGGTGGATTTGAGATGGTGTATAGGACCTGCACAAAGGTAAAGAACCTTGTCTAAGGTGGCTAGGCCTATGAGATCATTAACCATGGCATTGATTTTGTTAGGATCAACATCGTTCTTAACCTTGAAAAGGACAATATGTTCGATGATTTGGTTATGATGATTTGTAGACATTGTTGGGTTATGAGGAGAAGGGGGGAGAGATTGAGACATTATATATACAAACTAACTAAAGACAAAACTATATTTTTCATAATTTATTTTATGGTAATATAAAAAGTAATTTTACAATGTTTGTTTACATGTGATATGTGATGTAACTCAATTAAAACAAAAAAAAGGAAACAAATATTTGACAAATCCATGTTTCGGAATAAAACTGTATAAAAATATCCACCAAAATTTGTTTAGAAATAGATAAAAAAATCTTCTAAACAAGCTAACCTAAAACAGAAAATATATTGCAAACAATAAAGAAATCAAAATTTCTTAAGTTGAAACTAATGATATTGTTTTTCAAACAAAAAAACTATTGTTGTTTGGGAGAATTACAAAACTACATCATTTGAATTACATTTCACAAAACTACACCATTTCAAAAATACTTCACAAAACTACACATAAACACTCAAAATTAAATCCAAATAAATTCTACCCACACAATCATACCCCCTTAATACTATACCCTAAACAGTAATTAGCGAACCCAAATGAAAATATTTTAATTTTGGTAATTTTTAAAAGGGTAAATCAAGTTTTTAAAATTTTGAAAGGGTGTAAATATGTGAAAAAATCAAATTAGGTGTAGTTTTGTGAAGGAGGGGTTGAAAAGGTGTAGTTTTGTGAATTCCTCTTGTTGTTTTTGTTTTGTACTTGTTGTTGATATTGTAAAAAAAAGGAAGTAGGCTCTGATAATATACTGTCACACTATGGTTATGAAAAAACTTTGAGATTTTGTGCATTTTAACAATTATCAAATTCATGCATATGTTTTTTTTTGGTTTATCCTTATACATTTACATCTCTTTTCTTCAACGAAGTAACCATAATAAAACGAAGTTATGTTTCATAATTAATTTATGAAAAAACTTTGAGATTTTGTGCATTTTAACAGTTCTCAAATTCATGCACATGTTTTTCTTTTCGTTTATCCTTATACATTTACATATTTTCTTTAATGAAGTAAAAAATAATAAAACGAAGTTATGTTTCATTAATCATAGTTGATGCAAGTTAACATCCAATAATCAAACTTCTTAATTAAGTGATGTTATGCAAGCATAAGATTGTAGGTTTCGTTTAGAAGATCATCATTATTAGCGATATGTATTTAATAAATGTGATAACGAATAAACAAAGCTATTCGACGTGGTCCACCTATTAGCATTAGATAGGTAAGTAGAATCGGCTACAAATAAGTTCAAAAGTGCTACAAAAATTACATTGACGATTGTAACCATTCATCAACGACAACAATGTGATAGGAATGTGATATGTAGCCATTGAGAAATCAGTAATTGATGAACTTTTGTGTTTAATTATATCGAAAATTTCACACATGTCAACCTAATCGTAGACTTAAGTTAAGTGTTTACATACATTGTCTAATAAAAGTTTTTTTCTAACCTTAAATATACACTCTTTTATGTAACGAGGGTCGTGAGCTCGCAGTGAGGCGTATCTTTCAATCTTTCAACAAGCCATGCACTATGGAATGCAATTCCTAGACACTAAAGAAGGGTTCTTTTGTGGGTAAGGTTATGTTATATATTATTTTTACACAATATGTTTCTAAATCTTGATCAAAACCACAACGTTACGAGCTAATTATATGTTAGTTAACATTTTATGTGTTTTGTTATTGTAGAACGTTGATGTAGAAGTGGCTTACCTACTTTGGTTGTGCATTAATAGCAAACCAAATAGTGTTTGATAGCAAACAAAAATTATCGTGCGTTGTCTTTTAGTGTGAACTTATGGATCTGAATTTTTATTTTTTTTGGTTAAAGGTGGATTTTGAAATTCTTCAAAAAGAAGTTAAATATTTTCTTCGGTACTATGATACTCTCTATTAATTTCGGGAAAAGAGTTTTCATCTTTGATATATTCACTTTGATTCTATTTTTGTTTTTACATTTACTATGGGACAACCAAAACGTAATACCTTTATTGATGAGACAAATGATGATTTCTCAGGTAAACTTTTTTTTCAATTCTCTTTTCTTTTTCCAATTATATTCGTGAAGTTTTTATAGGTTTCGATTGATCACTTTGTGTACTCAAAACTCTACTATTTTATTTTTATTTTCAATGTGAGATACTATTTTATACACTAATAAGAATGAAGGAGTATCATTTACATCTTATGTATATATATATATATATTGTCTTAGAGATCAATATTTTTATTACTAATTAATCATATAATAAATAAGTCTTACTTTAAAAAACTAATAAAGTCTTAGACCATAAGAGCATGATTATCAATAAGAGGTGAAAAAACCTCTTTTTAATTTTTTTTTTTAAAAATGGACCAATCACGAGCCGTCACGTGACAGTAGGGCACGCGAACAGTCAAAAAGGTGCCTCTTATATTGGATTTTCTAGAGTCACATCTTGCTTAAATTTGTGGACCCCACAGCTAAGAGGTTGGTGAAAAAACACTCATATTAATGGTCTAATCATTCGTAGAACTCGTGCACGGTTTCTTAGGCAAAGTTTTTTTTTAATTTTAAAAAAAAATTAAAAAACGTATCATGAATCGCCACGTATCAGTGAGACCCATAAACAATGCAAAAACTGATCCTAAATAAAGAAACAAGAGATGCAGTTTCTATTTGGTAGTACCCACCGCTATTTGGTAGTACCCACCTCTAATATCTCCACTAAAAGTTTGCAATAATCTTGTTCTAACCATTTCACAATTAACAATGAGATACATGCATGGATCCTCTACCAAAAAGAAACCCTTTTTCTTTATTGGCTTGTTTCTTCTCAATGATATAAACTTTTTCCTAACAAATCAAAATTAAAAAACTTTAAAAAAGTAAAACATCCACTAAGGTTTATACAAAAACACACACACGTATACTCTTCATATATATATAAACAACACACTTTTATCCCTCTCTCTCTCTCTCATCTAGTATCATCTCAATATCATCTCTATATATCTCTTCTAAAGAATGGGATCAAAAGAAAAGAAACAATCAAGAAGAATAATTACTACAAGAACAAGAATCAAGAACTCAATTAGTACTTCTCTTCCATGTAGTAGTATCAATAATGACGTCACCTTAACGTCATCATCTAGTGGATGTTGTACACCAAAATCTAAGAAGTCACGTATACCGGAGATGCTGACGTGTCCTCCCGCGCCAAAGAAGCTAAAAATGGCGCAAAACATTGCTTTGAAGAAGAGGAAGAGACAAATAGCTTTCTTTGCTAATCCTGATATAGAACTCTTCTTCGTTATCTCACTTGATGAACAGATTAAATAAATAGAGCTAAGTTTAGTATTTAATTAGGGTTTTGTGGTTATTTATATATTAATTAGCATGTTATTATGAAGATCTTTAAGTTTTTAGTGTGTGATTTTTGTTATAATATTGTTGAAAATATATTTTAATGAGTGTATTGTGTGAATGTGTTATGTTTTGGGTTTTTTCCATCTCTTGGTTCTCTTTTGACTATTATTTTGAATTTGTGGTAGGGAATTTTATTTTATTTTGGGTTAAAAAATTGTGGTAGGGTATAATTAATCAAATATACCTACTCTTTTTAAATATCGTTTTTTGTAATTTTGTTTGTTTTATGTAATGGATTAATGATGCTTGCTACCATTTTAGGCTTTTTATAAGATGTTTTTATTAAGCTTGTTATTTTTGCAATTTCGTTTTTAGTTAATTACGAGTTGGAATATTATTTTATGTGCATAATTTATTCGTAACTAATATCATTGAAAACCATAAAAAATATTTTGAAATATATTTTCTTTTTATTGGTTAAATGAGAAGTCATGAAATGACATAATTTTTAATAAGTGATGAGATTGCAAAACTTTGATCCGACTTCAAAATATAATTTTTTGAACTTTTAAAGTTTAATAGTGGATACTATTCTTAATAGTATATACAAAAGTTTTTGATATAATCTATAGTCAAGAGAATAAAAGATTCAACTATTACGTTGTTTGTTTCAAACTTTAATAGTGGATAATATGGGTACAAAATTTGTTGATATAATCTATAGTCAAAAGACTAAAAAATTTCAACAAATCTGTTGTTGGATTTAAAGTTTTATAAAAGTTGAGAAATTACTATGAACTATTTTGAACGAAAAGAAATTAGTAATTACCTTTTTTTTTTTTTTTTGTCAACATTCGCCATAACCGGCCACATTACCAATTCTACACTACCGTAGGCTCTGGGAATTGATCCCGGATGGGAGAGTGTTACCTGCCTCATGTGGACTTATGAATGCCACTAGGCCAAGGCCATTAGTAATTACCTTTAATGATATAATTTTAACCTTTAAAATAAAGACAATGTCTTTGAAGGGAATCCAATGAAAGGACTCGTCCGGCTTTTTTCATCATTTTCTCTCTTTTTCATTTTTGCCCACTTCCTTTTTTAACAAAATAAATAATTACACAAGTTATAACGAATATATAAAATTAGGGTATATCTATATATTTTAGTAGGTATGTAAAAAAGATGACATAATGACTATGACAGTAAATAATATAGTATGTATGTGATTTTAGATCATGTCCAACAGAGAAATCCTCAAAATTTCTTAACTATTCATTGGGACTCATGAACAGTTAGTTTAAAATAAAACAAAAATAAAATAATTAAAAATGCATCAATCATAGTTCGCCACGTATCCAAAGGGCCCACTAAATAGTTAAGATCCGGATCTTAAATAGGAAATATAAGATTCAGATCTTAACTATTTAACGGGTCTCACCTGCTAAGATCTCTTTAAGAAACACCAATGCACATGCTCTTAGTATCCATTCTTAATATTTTTGGTTAAAAATTATTTATTATTTGTTTTTATATATATTACAATAATATATTCATATTTCATTAATTGTAATTGTTAAAGTTATACCCTTCCGTGCATTATTTATTCGTTTATAATAAAAAAAAAATTATATTTTTTATTATTTGTCACCCATACTTTTCAATATTACACAATCATTAATTTATTTCTAGAATATGCTTTTATATACTTCTTGGTTGCATAATATAAGAAAGAAAAAACAATTAGATAAAATGAATCTTAAGATTACAAGGTTCACAAGAGAATATAATAAGACTTCAATTTAATTGCATTTGCAAATTTCTCTCTCTAATAAACAAACAAGAATAAACAAGAATGGTTTCAATTTTTTTGCTATTTTTGTAGAAATAAACTTGTGAATTGATTAGACTATAATAAGCATACATAATCTTATATTGTTATTAATTTCATTTTATAATACTTCATTGTAGAGATTTACATGCACACATGTCTACATGTGTTTTTCGACTAAAAGAGATAGAGAAAATATGCTAAAAATGGCCCTTGAAAAACGCTCTTGCGTTAAAACTTAAAACAATAATTATGTTCCATAATTCTCATATTTTATAATTTCCCACAAAAAAAATCTAAGAAAAAAAAAGATTAACTAAAATCCTATGTTTTAATCTTCTCCAACATATTTTCATGCATTGTGTTTCTTTGTCTTTGTCATGGCGATTCCTGCAGCTTTTGTCTTTATCCCTGTTGGTGTCTTGTTCTTGGTCTCAGGTCTTATAGTCAATCTAATTCAGGTCATAAATATTCTTTGTTTTTTTCGAAAACTCGGTTTTTTTGTACTATTTTACCAAAAGAAAATCATGTTTGTGTTTTATTTTAACATCTTTTGTTAACATTTCTTCTATGTTTTCAGCTTTTGTTTTTCATCATTGTTCGTCCATTCTCAAGAAGTTTGTATAGAAGAATCAACAAAACCGTCGCAGAGTTACTTTGGTTGCAACTTATATGGCTTATTGATTGGTGGGCTTGTATAAAGGTTTTTTGTGATTTTCTTGAAAATCTTGTTTTAGTCTACAAAAAAAGTTTATAGTATGGTTTATATGTGATGATCATGTGTTGTTGTTAATGCAGATTAATTTATATGCCGATGAAGAGACTCTAGAATTATTTGGTAATAAGATGAATTAGGAGCTTATGATTACAAAAGTCTATTAAGTATTTATATTATTATTCATATGTAAATTTCAGGGAAAGAACATGCACTTGTTTTATGCAATCATAGAAGTGACATTGATTGGCTTATTGGATGGGTCATGGCTCAGGTCTTTATATCTTATCTTTGTCTTAAAACAAAATAATTGTTGTTTCTTTAGATTTTATGAAAATATTTTATTATAAAATTTCCACATTGAAAATTGAGATATTTCTAAGCTAATATATAAGATTTATGGATCGCGCATTTCATTTGCCATGTATTTTGAGTTGGAAAGCCATAATTCGTAATATTTATGTCTCTGATTTAAACGTTTTAAATTATATAATAGCGTGCGGGTTGTCTTGGAAGCTCTTTAGCCATCATGAAGAAAGAAGCCAAGTATCTTCCGGTGAGCTCTTTTCGATAAATCTTGTTGAATCTTTTCGTCTTTAGTTTACTTTCTATCTTTGGTAGTTTGGTTATATTGTACTAAAACACTACAAGTCTTTGAAAGATCATAGGTTGGTCAATGTGGTTTTCGGATTACATTTTCTTGGAGAGAAATTGGTCTAAAGATGAAAATACCCTCAAGAAAGGTTTTAAAAGACTTGAGGACTTTCCTATGACATTCTGGTTAGCTTTATTTGTCGAAGGAACGCGTTTCACGCAAGAAAAGCTTGAAGCCGCTCAAGATTACGCCTCTACAAGATGTTTACCGTGCCCACGGAATGTCTTGATTCCTCGGACAAAGGTGAGTTTCACCAAAAGAAAACAAAATTTTGCTTTTACCGGTTTATTAGATGCCTTGGATTCACATATATTTGCACAATCAGGGATTTGTTTCGGCGGTTTCTCACGTACGATCTTTTGTCCCCGCGATTTATGATTGTACCTTAACCGTTAAAAACAATCAAACTACACCAACATTGCTTAGTATGTTTAGTGGACAATCATCTGAGGTATATAAGAAAGATTCAAATATGTTTTTGTTTGTATTTTTTTAACATAGAAGACTATGTTCACTATATCATAAACTCTTTGTCCTCTTATTTTTAAAGGTGAATTTGCAAATTAGACGCCACAAAATGTCCGAATTACCGGTAATCGATGCTGGCATTGCACAATGGTGTCAAGATTTGTTCATCACAAAGGTTCATAAATCAAACTTTTGCTAGAGAAATTTACAAAGTACACATTTTGAATACTATTTTACTAAATGACACCCAATTACAATTTATAATATAGTTTTTTCAAGGAATTTAATATGGGAGAATTACAAAACTACACCATTTGAATTACATTTCACAAAACTACACCATTTCAAAATAACTTCACAAAACTACACCTAAACACTCAAAATTAAATCCAAATAAACCCTACCCACACAATCATACCCCCTTAATACTATACCCTAAAAACTAATTAGTGAACCCAAATGAAAAGATTTTAATTTTGATAATTTTTTAAAAGGTAAATCAAGCTTTTAAAATTTTGAAAGGGTGTAAATATGTGAAAAATTGAATTAAATGTAGTTTTGTGAATAAGTGGTTGAAAGGGTGTAGTTTTGTTAATTCCTCGTTTAATATTAAGATTAAAAATAGTTTAGAGTTTAAATTTATATTTTTATTCAATATTTAGTATTTAGTACTTAGTTTTGACGTGAAAATGGTTTGTTGTTAAAAGTTTATTTGGATTAAAATATTGTGTATTAATGAAAATATAATTTAAGTAAGTGTATTTTTCTAATGTACAGTTTAAAATGCTTATTTTTTGTAATTTAATTTCCCCAAAATTCTAAGTAGTATCATTTTTTTTGTAAACTAGGATGCACAACTTGAGAAATACTTCACAAAAGACATTTTTAGCGACTTGAACTTTCACCAAATCAACAAGCCAATCAAGTCATTAATCGTAAGAAAACATCACATACAATATTATTGACAATCAAAATTGAATTATCTCATGCATGTAACTTTGTAAATGTTGTTGAAAAAACAGGTGGTTATAATATGGTTATGCCTCTTTATATACGGCGGTTTCGAGCTATTTCAATGGCTCTCCATGGTGGCTTCATGGAAGATAATTTGTTTATTTGTGTTATTATTGGTCATTGCAATTATAACAATGCAAATATTGATACAATCATCTGAGTCACAACGTTCTACTCGTGCCAAGAAACCTCTACAAGAACAACTTATTTCTGCTTAATTAGGACAAAAACAAAACCTTTTGTTTAAGCCAGAGAGAATTCTTATTATTACAAGAAAAAACAATTTATTTGTGCGGATATTAATATTACACTAGATAATTATATTTGTTTTGTTTAATTTATTTTAGTGGATAACACTTAAATTGTTTATGTATAGTTTTGTTATTCAATCGTCAAACTCTAATTTTACTGTATGTATATAGGTTTTTTTTGTTTTAAATAACCAGCAAAATTATTTTTGTGAATTTGAAATCATTTTCGGTATTATAATTTTTTAGTGAGTAAGACTTATTTTTGGGAAATTTAGATTATTTCATATCTATCCCTTGATTTTGTTGTTTAAATATTATACTTATCCAAACTAAAAACTTCTCCAACGAGAGATTTAACTTGTTCATGTTTGTTTTCAAATGTATCTAAGTATTATCCTATATCTAGTAGAGAATATATATATTTTTAGCTCAGATACATGGAGAATTACAAAACTACACAATTTGAATTACATTTCATAAAACTACACCTAAATTCTAAAAATTAAATCCAAATTAAGTCTACCCACTCAACCCTACCCCTTTAATATTATACCCTAAACACTAGCGAACTCAAATGAAAATATTTTAATTTTGGTAATTTTTTAAAGGTAACTCAAACTTTTAAAATTTGAAAAGGGTGTAAAAGTAGAAAAAATTGAATTAGGTGTAATTTTGTGAATAAAGGATTGAAATGGTGTGTTTTGTGAATTTCTCTAAATTAAAATATTTATGTGTACTTTGTTTGATATTATTTCATAAATAAGAATTTATTTTATTGGGGAGTTTTTTAAAACGAACATATAATAATAAATACAAAATTGTTGTTTAAGAAAAAGAGGAATTCACAAAACTACACCCTTTCATCCCTTCTTTTACAAAACTCTACTGAATTCAATTTTTTCACATATTTACACCTTTTCATAATTTTAAAAGCTTGATTTACCTAAGAAAAATAAGCCATAGTATGTAATATTTATGGGAGAATTATAGAACTACATCATTTGAATTACATTTCACAAAACTACACCATTTCAAAAATATTCCACAAAAATACACCTACACACTCAAAATTAAATCCTACCCACACAATCCTATCCCTCCCCCCTTAATACTATATCTTAAACACTAATTAGGAAACTCAAATGAAAAGATTTTAATTTTGATAATTTTTTAAAAGGTAAATCAAGATTTTAAAATTTAGAAAAGGTGTATATATGTGAAAAAATTGAATTAGGTAGAGTTTTGCAAAGGAAGAGATGGAAGGGTGTAGTTTTGTGAATTCCTCATATTTTATTTCACAAGAATATAATCTTTCTCCAAAAAAGAGAGTCTATCCGTGGGCTGCACCTCCCCTTGGGGATTAGTCTGGGCCTAGGTCCGGATACCCTAGGTTTACCAAAAAAAAAAAAAAAAAAAAAAAAAAAAAAAAAAGAATATAATCTTTCTATTATTTTATTGCAACAATAAAATAAATTATCACTAGTATGTAGTATTTATTTTGCAAAGTATTTTACTGTCGTAACGAGAATAATTTATGAAAATATTATATCTAGTAACGAAAATTTATAAAAATGTCTATGCAATAATCAATTTAATAAGGGAAATTACAAAACTACACATTTTGAATTGCATTTCACAAAACTACACCATTTCAAAGTCAATTTTCAAAACTACACTATTTCAAAGTCAATTTTCAAAACTCCATATAAATATTTATAATTAAATCCAAATAAACCTTACTCGCACAACCCTACAACATTAATATTATATCCTAAACACTAATTACCGAACCCAAATAAAAATATTTTAATTTTGATAACCTTTTAAAGGGTAAATCAACCATTTCAAATTTTAAAATGGTGTAAATATATAAAAAGTATTGAATTATGTGTAATTTTGTAAAAGGAAGGTTGAAATGATATAGTTTTGTGAATTTCTCATTTAATAACAGTCGATTTTATTACAATGAAAAAAAATCGTAAATTATGGTTCAAAACCGTACGTAAATGTTTTAATTTGCTTGAAATTATGTGACTTGTGATTTTACTTGCTCTCGATTTAAGAAATTTACAAAACAATGCTATGAAAAGGTAATCATGTTAAATTTAGTGTATATCTATAAATTTAAACGATATGGCCTACTAAATTAGACTCTTTCTTGGTTCATGTTTGTTTTCAAATTTAGCTAAGATCATAAAAAGATTTCTTTACTAAATATATAAAAAAAATTCCCACAATAAAAAACTTATAAATACTACATAGAAATGTCTTCTCTTAATCCAAAAAAACAATCACATATCTATTTATTTTTTTAAAAAAATGAATCATTTCATAACATTTCTAATGGTTATTGCCATGTACTTTGGACTAAACGAAGCTGGTTGCAAAAGAAACGGCGTAGTGATCCACAACGAACTCTCTCGCGGGGTCGTCCTCGACATCAAATGCAATTGGCAAAAACCGGACTACGATAGACCTCACATGACCAAAAGGCTTAACTATGGAGAGCCATTTTATGGTATATACTTCAAAGACAATGGAAATATACATTACCATACAAAAGTGTATTGTCGGATCGGTTTCGGGTCTAATCCCGAATATTTTTACCCTATCGAAGTCTATGCCGCGGATAAATATCCGAGATGTGGTCAATTACGTTCATGGATTGCTAAGCATGATGGGATTTACTTTACACAAAACTATTGGAAACCGGCAGGGAAAGTACTTGATTGGATGAAAAAGCCATAAATAAAAAAGTATGTATCTATATAATGGTAGTATATCATCTCATGGAATGATTCTTTACAAATATTAATTTATTTATATATGTGTGATTTTTGTAAAATGTGAGTTTCTCATTTTGACAAATTGTGTTGTTGTCTATATCTTGAGACTCTCATTTGTTTTAATTTTTTTTTAAAATTCTTGTATAATTGGAGAATTCATTGAACATCCCTTAAAATGGAGATGCTATGAGTTTCTTGCAAAATATTGTAAAAATATCATTTTGTTTGATATTTGCTAAAGTTAACAAACGTTTTATGTAAGTGGGTTTTATGTTTTCAAGTCTTTTATGAACTTAAAAACCCCCTAAAAATGTATCAAATGTATTTAATATATAAGAAGAAATATACTTTTACTTTTACATGAAGATGGTTTAGTCTAATGACTAAAAGGATACTTGATTCTCTTAATTATTAACATGCTTCAACAATAAAAAACACATTTTATCATAGACCAAAGAAGGAAGGAAACATACACACATAGTGCTCCTAAACAATAAGAAAGAGAAACAGAGAGACATCAAAATCATACATTTTTTCAAGACCACATTTTCATTTGCTTGCAACACACAACATATAATAGAAAGTTCTCACACCATAAATATCACATAATCATGGAAAAAGATACAAAGATCAAAACCCACTTTTTCGTTCATTCGACCACATAACTTTTCGACATGAGAGACATCTTGAAACCAGACACATACATAAAGAAGGAAACATTGGTGTGTACCTAAGTTTCGAGTTTTCAAATTTTGCCAAGCTTATCTGCTTTCACAACCGGGTTTGCTTTAGCTATAGCTTCTTGCGCAGCAGCATGGTAATTGAAAGAGCAGTCGTGTACGTTTGCGTAGCGGTGTGTTCCGCAGAAGAGGTTACCACATCGACATTTGAATCCAGTCAAACCAACCCGTTTATTGCAAGTTGTACATCGGCTTGGTCCTTGTTTCGGTTTCACAGCTTCTTCCGGTGCAGCCACCTCTGCGACGAATTGGAAAGAGGATGGTTGTACAGTGAGAATCATTGGCTCGACGGGTTTGACGATGTTGCTAGATGATGATGATGATGATATTCCAGACACTGTAGATGCAAACTTAGCACTCTGTTCTTGTTGAAACAAGATAGCCTTGTGACATTTCGAGCACATGTTCATCGTCGCAGAGCTTCCAAAGAAACCGCAGTTGTTGACACATAGCTTAGGACCTTCGGGTGGGCTTTGGCATCCAGTCTTGTCGTGGTCCATTTCTGCAGTTAAAAAAGAGTCACCCTCAGTTTCAATAACGTAGAAACTGACAGAATCGTAGACAATAACTATGAGTACATTAACGTCTTGGAAACAAGTATTATCGTTTTTCAAATACGACATAATCAACATAACTTCTATATGATCTCATAAATATTAACAACCTTTTCTATTAATGGTTCAAGAAAATAAAATATGGAGGGAGGAAACGAACAGAACAAGCGTAGAAACCGCTTTTCTCCTAACACTAAAACCGTAAACACAGAAAACAGATCCTACTAACACATGGTTTCTAGCTACACACACACAGGCTGCAAGTCTGCAACACTGAAGCTACCTTTCAGCTAATTCCAAAAATACACCTTAATTCACATAAATGAAGTTGTAGAAGTTATTCCTTTATATCAGAGCACAAAAGTTATGAACTTTCATAGCAAATTAGTATATAGCTGATCTGATTTCCCCACAACAAAACTTTCTTAGCAGAAATGAATTTATTAAAGGTGCTACTCTACATCAAGCATAGAAAACCCACATATAGCTAATACATCACTTTATGTCCAAATACTAACTCTCTTCATCAAAAGCTAACAACTTTTTTTTCATTTCAGTTACCTAAAAACATACAAAACCCACATATACAAAAAGGGGAAAATCAAAAAATTGATATGGAGAACGTAAAGCCGATAATGAAAGTATGAAATCAAAAGGAGAAATTTTACCTTACAAATCTCTCTTCCGGACAAAGATTTGTCTGCTGGAGAAGAGATCCAGCAGAAACTTGAGAGCTAGAGAGAGAGAGAGAGAGTAAAGGTCGGCTTTTTAGGCTTTTCTCTCTTTGGATTTTTTAATTTTTTTTTAATCGATTTTTAATGTTTGTTTCATACGCACACCGTTTGTGCTAGAGTCGGTTATGACGTGTACGTATCTGATTGGTTGATTTTTTGGCCTCTCTTCTGTTTCAAAATTTCAGCTGTTTTTTTTTTTTTGAAGAAAAAAGTTTATAGATTATGCTCCCAAATATTAATAAGACATACATTTTATAAGAGAAAAATAGAGATTGAAAGTTTTGTGAAAGCAAGAGACGTTACAATGGCCAAATTTGCAATGCGCGCACACACACTATGAGATGCTCCTTACATACTGATCAAGTGCAGTGTTGAACAACTCCGACCTAAAAGACCAAATTCAAAACACTTGTCAGCGACCCGGTTTACGATTCTCTACGAAATAACCTGTTCGAATTTCTAGAAAGCTTACTTGATTGGAGAACCTGGTGTGTAGATAGGGTTTTTCACCACGTATTCGACGTATAAACCGTAGATGTATCTGAGTGATTCACGTAAATCTCCCGTCTTTGGATGTGTTACTAAGATAATCTACAAAACAACAGAAACGAAGCTCTGGTTTATGAGTTTTGACGCCATGACCAAACTGAAGTAGCCTACATTAGCTACTACGGTTAAACGAGTTCGGGGAAGTAAACCGCGTCCGGGAAATAATCTAACACGTAATATTAAAAGACTCACAAGACTTCATCTATCTATGCTTAGTTTCAAACATATGATACATTTCTATGCTTCATTGTTTACACAAGTAACTAAACCGTATAGAACATTGTTGACAGAGATGATCCACAATCTAGCACGAAACCCAGTGACCGTTCGCTAAACAAGTGACTAAAACCATGTCCAAACATATCAAAATCTCGGTTGAGACATAAGTTAGACTCAGCTCGGACAAATTTGTTCACACTATTATTCTTGGCATTAGCTATTTTCTAGAATCTAGATCATCAACCACTTATTAGCCACGTCCCACCATAAGCAGAAGATGCTTCATGTCTTCTTTGTTTAGACAAGTAACTAAACCGTACTGACCATAGTTTACAGAAATGATCCACAATCTAGTATGAAAGCCAACGACCATTCACTAAACAAGTGACTAAAACCATGTTCAAACATATCAATCTCTGCTGAGACATAACTTAGACTCAGCTCAGACAAACTTGTTATGCTTTGGCATTAGCTAAGTTCTAGAATCTAGATCATCTACCACTTATTAGTCTATGAATCGAAAGCGCAAAATGAAGCTGACCTTAATACCAGAGGGAGTCTCCATGAAGCTAAGCTTGTAAGTGTTGGTACGGAAACTGTGGAAAGAGCATCCTTGTCCTGGCAACTGTGGAACCCCTAGATTCCCTTTATCCGCACTGCGAAATTTCAAATACTGATTCATCATACACCGTAGATTACTATGCCTAAGGATCTAGCATATCAAAACCATACAAACAAGTCGCCAATATCCAAATCAAACATCTGATTCATAATCCTTAACAAAACAAGTGCTGATCTTTAAGCCGCCTAAGGATCTAAACGAATCGATCGAAATCATCAACACGATACACACAATTCAAAAGAGATACGAATCAAACATCTGATTCATCATCCATAACAAAACTAGTGTTGATCATTAAGCCTAAGGATCAAAAACGATGCGAGCAAATCACAGAGATTCCAAATCAAACATCTGATTCAGTCCAAAACAAAGCAAGTGTTGATTAGTAAGCCTAAGGATCTAACGAATCGATCGAAATCGTCACAGAGATTCAAATCATACATCTGATTCAACATCCAATACAAATAAACTGTTCATTACTAAGCCTAAGGATCTAAGCGAATCAATCAAAAAACGATACACAAAAGTCACAAAGATCCAAATCAAACATCGGATTCATCATTTACACACAATTTCTGACTAATAAGCCTAAGGATCTAAGCGAAACAATCAAAATCATCAAAAATCGATACACAAAAGTCAAAAAGAGATACGAATCTGAGCGAGAAAGAGAAGGTAGAGATCTCTAACTTGACCGGATCCATTTTCGCGGTGAGAGATTTGAGAGAGAAGAGAAGACCAAACATGAGCTTGTGATCTTGCTGTTGATTAAGCGTATGAAGAGGACGATTCCACTCTTTGTAGAGAAGACAAACGCCGTTTCGGTTAAAAACGTACATCATGTGCGCGTTGTTTCCACTCGCCGTCGGAATCGGCGGCGACGGACTTATCTCCGATCCACCGAAGAATTGCATTGTTGAAGGCGATACACGGCGGCGACGGCGACGAGAGGCAACGTCTCCACAAGTCGTTTTGGAGAAAAGGTAATCTAATTAAGTCGCTTCTGTTTTTGCTTAGTGGAAAAGACCTAATTATTTCATTGACTTTCGTTATTTACAGGTCAAAACCCCTAAAATTGACCCGACCCGTATTACTGCATCGAAATTAAATTATTGTTTAATTTAATTGGTTAAACCGAACCGAACTAATATCTCAACCAAACCGAACCAATATCTCACCAATATACCTTGGTATAATTTAGTTTTACCTCCTTCTCCTCTTTTTCTTATTTTTTCCTTTTGTCGACGACGAACCTAAATTTCCCGACGAACACTCGAATCTCGAATCTCCCCTAATTCTTCCTATAAATTTCAAAATCGAAATCAGTGAAATATGGTGAAGACTCGGTTGGGTGAGAAGAAGGAGAAAGATGAAGAAGATACACTATTAACTCATTACAGGAGTTTGGAAAAGAAAAAATTCAAACTCACGAGATGTTCTAGGAAACTTCGTAGCCGCATTTTTTCTCCTTCTGCGACCGCGGCGACCGGGACCGCGGCGACGGGGACCGCGGCGACGGGACCGCGGCGACGGCAACGGGGACCGCGGCGACGGCGACGGGGACCGCGGCGACGGGGACCGCGGCGACGAGGACCGCGACGACGGAGTCGGGACCGCAACGACCACGACGACGGCCATCGCGAAGGAGAATACCACTATTTCCGGCGATGATGACTCGGAGAAAACAATGTCCGATGCGGTGAAGAACGAAGAAGAAGACGAAGAACAAGACGAAGAAGGAGAAGAAGAAGACGATGAAAAAGAAAATGAATTAGAGGACGAGGAAGAAGGAGAAGAAAATGATGGTGATGCAGAGAAAGTGATTGCTAACGAGGAGGTACAAAATTCATCCGTTCGACAATGAAGAAGTAAGAAATTAACAATTTACTTTGTTTTATTGTATCGATTGTTGTCAAACTAAGTAAAACTTAGGATTACTAGATAACATATTTGGTAGCAGAATATGTAATACTATGAAAACTAATGAATATTGGTAATACATTTGGTAACATAGCATAAGTTTATAAAACCGAAAATCTCTCACGGACGGATCAACAATAAGCTCCTTAAGCTTTGCAATTTCTTCACCATAACATCCACCCTCCTAGTTAACTTGTCAACTTCCTCCTCAACACCGAAAACCCATGGTGACGGAAGTGCAACCCATCGTCCCGAACAATCAACACGTATTTACGAAGTTATACTCGCTTTACGCATAATAGTTTTACATTGTTATACGCAGTTATACGCATTTAGTTTCGCATAGTTTCACACGGTTATACGCGGTTATACGCGCTAGTTTCACAAAGTTTCACACGGTTCTACGCAGCTTATACACGTACGTGGTTTTAAAACTAACAATTACCTTGTAGGTCTTGCACGTGAAGTACCTACTCCTGTAAAGTATCAAAATCGATCTATACTTTGGATTTGGAGTAAGATCCCGAATGATTTCTCCTCCACATGGACAACGAATTGGAATTCCGTTTTGCGCGTCGACAACGAACGTTTGCATGTCGAGGTGTTGCTTTGCCTTCTTCATCTCACGCCTCTCTTGTTTCTCCACCCAAGGATCCATGAAAGGAAGCAACATAGAGAAAGGAGGAAAGGAAAGGAAAGTGTAGGAAAGGAAAGGAAATATATTTGTTTGATTTTTTTGTGAAAGAATGAGAGGAGAGAGAGAGAAGTTCTTGTTTATAGGACAACAAAACACAGAAATCGAGGGAGAAAAGATGTGTGTCAGAATCTGTTTTTTTGCAACAAAATTATTATGTTTTTTTTTCTTTTCGTTTAGGCGCCAAATATATTTTCGGTTTCCCGCCCAAATTATTACACATAGTTTTACATAAGGTTATGGTTTTACCAATGTTGTTCATAGTTCTATTTTTGCTGATTTCAATAGTTTTTAGTTTTACCTATAATTTAAATTTGTTTATGAAGTTTTACTTTTCACATTTCGTTTTTAATATGTACGTAAACATGATTTTTGCAATAATACGTTCGAAATCATCGTTTTATAGAAAAGTCCTTTTATAAGTTGTGCTTAAGTAGAAAGTGTTCTTCGAAAGTGCTTGAACGTTAAAGAGTTTTTTGTAAACAATGTGTAATTTGTTTGAACATATTTTTTGTTAACCTAACATATATAAAAACAATGTGTAATTTGTTTGAACATATTTTTTTGTTGAATTAACATAAATAAATACCAAACACATAAATAAATACCAAACACATAAATAAATATCAAACACATAAATAAATAAGAAACCCAATAGTAATCCTTAGTTTTACATAAGTTAACAACACAATCATAGTTTTACATAAGTTGACAATACAGAAGTTCAACACCGTTAAAGAAGTTCAATCGGTCGGATAACGATGCGTTCCAAAAAGCAACCTTTTTTCCAACACAACCAAACTTATATCCTCAACTGTTGTCTTCAATGTTACACTATACATGCATCCTTTGAATTTGAAAAAAACGATAACGTATTTTGCCATTGTATCCCGCAAAAACAACAAAAAAATAAATTTTACCGAAGTATCTACATTTATACTGATTTTTACGTAGAATATAACAAATATCAGTTCTACTAGTTATAATAAGTTTTACATGGTAAATTACAACCATCAGTTCTACTAGTTATACAACGTTCTACATTGTATAACTACATATCAGTTTTACTAATTATACTAAGTTTTACACATGCGATTTTGAAAGTTTTTTGGTTTCGCGATACCACGATTGATTGATAGATTTTGGCCTATTGCATAATAAAGAGTAATACAATTACGAGAATCTCAAACAATCAACCAATTCCTTAAATACTCTATAACAATCATCAATATGCAACAAATCAAAAAATATTCATCAAATCCCATTGTGAACCCTAATACTATTTCAAAAACAATTGTGGATGAATTAACCCGCTCTCCGATTTGCAGGACTGTTGTCGGAGAAATCTTCTAGTGGAGGAGGTTGCGATGCGTCTGGCCGGAGAAGACGAGGTTTCCCGTCGCGCGTCTCGCCGGAGAAGACGAGTCTCGTTCTCGTCGTCGCGGAAGAAGCAGGTGAGTTTTTTTTTTTTAAACCAAAACCCAAACAGAACCAACCCAAACCAGAGAGATAAAACCAACCGAAAACCAAACCAAAATTTTTTTTTTAAGGGGTAAAATCGTCAGTTCGTATAGAATCGATAAAATATGGATATAAGGGATTTAAGGTGGGTATAGGAGAATACCTTTCCTCCAAAACGACCATTTTAGACGTTGCCTCCGGCGACGACGAGAGGATCCGAGAAAATCGAAAGTAAAGAGCAAATGTGAGAGAAACTTTGTTCGATTTTTTTTTTACTGATTTGGGCTTTTATTGGGCCTTATGTAAAGAGAGTTGCCTCACAAATTTTGACGCCGTTTGTTTTTCTGTTAACCGGTTTAAGTTTTTTTTTTTTTTTTTTTTTTGTTAATCTATTCTATTAAAAGAGAAGACAAAACGTCTACGTGTCGCGACGTGAGAGCTTTTAGGATATTTTTTATTTTTTGCGTTTTAGTCCTCATACATTTGAATTATTTTTGTCGACGAATTATATTTAAAGTCCAACGAATTCAGACCCACATATAAAACTTTTAAGAATTAAATTTCTCCCACATTGATAACAATAAGAAACAAAATAAGAAATCTTCTATTATAAATAAGATTTTATAAGTTGTCAAAAAAAAAAAAAAAGATTTTATCACATACAAAATCATTAAAGCGAGTCTTCGTCTAATAGACCTACAAAATCATAAATGATTGCGCCTTCATTTACCCGGTTATGCCTTATGAGGAACTTTTTCTTTGAATAGGCGTGCAAAGTTTGATTAGTTATTTTGGCTTTCAATACAGGATCTTTCATAGATGCATGCCTCATAAATTGGCCGACGGGCTCATTCGAGTTCAGATTTTTTGGGTTAGAGGATATAGGTTTCGTTCGAGTTATTTACAAATACGGTTCCCTTCGGTTCGAATCAATTCGGATTCAGGTAGAGTTTCATAATTTTATCAAAACCTGACATGAAACCAAATATTATTCGGTTCGGATTTTATGGTACAAATTTTTAGGTTTTTCATATTTTTAATAAGAATTTCGGGTCTTATTTCGGGTAATTAGGGTTCGGTTCGGGTTTTGTTTCGGCTTATTCATACAACCCACAAAAAATTGAAATAGCCTACTAAAATCCAATTACTTTATTAAAACTATAACATTTGTATATTCGGGTCTATTCGAGTACAATTCGGGTCTCATGTCTGTTCGGGTTAGAACGAAAACTCGAGTTAGAAAATATTAAAATCCAATAGGATAATATGAGAACTGAAACCGGAACAAACCAAATTTTTTGGGTCGGTTCGGGTTAGAACGGAAACCAGAGTTATAATATATTTAAACCCGATAGAATAATATGAGAACCAAAACCAGAGCAAACCGGATTTTTTGGATCGGTTCGGTTTTGGGTTTCAGATCTTGGGTTAAATGCTCAGACTTAAATTGATCAATTCATGTTATTTCATAATATTACTTAATATTATTTATGTATATCATGTCCCGCGCAAGGCGCGGGATACTTACCTAGTTGTATTCAAATTAAATGAAAAAAAAAAGTTTTACAAAGCCCAAAAGGCCTAGTTTTCTGGAAGCCTAGATTGGTGATAACCAAAACAAACAACTAAGTTACAAAATCCACGTTAAATCTGAACCAAATTGAACCAACCTAACCAGCTTGTTAGAATCTAACCAGAGATAAACGGTTGAGAAGAGAAACCGAAGTAAATGCGATGACGGTGAAAGACAATTCGATGAGAACAGATCTATGATTCATCAGAAAATAGAGAAGGAACTAGGAGAGCCACTGCCGAGGAGGCAATGAAAAAAGGATTATAGCCGAGGAGGCTTAGGGATAATTTCGTCCCAACCAAGCCTGAAGGATTCCCGAAGCTAATCTTGGTTGGTTTTCACGGAGACTTGAAGCTTTGTTCCTCACGATGGAGTCAATGTTTCTAAGGAGAATAGCCGTCGATTTCGTTGACCTCTGATGAAGGCGATCATTCCTTTCAGACCAAAGCGTGTAGAGAAGTACCTTCCAAGCTAGTAAGGTTAGTCTTTTTGAAAATTGTTTCCCCTCAAATTGATTAGATCTTCAATCGTTTTCCTCCATGATCGATCTCCTTGAAATCCACAGCGTGTGCTAACTGGGTACCACAAGCTCCAACTGAAATCACACTCAAAGAAAATGTGGTTCCTAAATTCATTAGATGTTCTACATAGTAGACAAATTGGATTTGTTGTCAATCCCCAACCAATGATCCTGTCTCTTGTAGGACACCTATTTTGGATGATTAGCCAAGCAAGAAAATTATGTTTAGGGATTCCTGAACACCAAACAATCTTTGACCATGGCAAGGAAGGTATGTCTGGTTTCAAAGTCGCATAGATCTTTCCTGTCGAATGAGCATCTCTAGCTTGATCATTGATCCACCAAGTGTAAGTATCTTGTTCTGTAGTCAAAATAAAAGACGATAGATGAGCCTGAACATTAACTTGTTTCTCTGATCTTGCAGGTGGTAGGCGCCAATATCCATTTGACCAGAGAGAAGCAAGAGTAGTTTTTAGGGGGATTCCTACTTGACGTGGACCTTCAGGATGTAGGTACATATTCAATCTTCCCAACTTAGACCAGTTGTCTGTCCAAAATGAGCATGACTTACCATTACCCAGAGATAGTTTGATCCACGAGTAAACCTCTTCACGGAGCTTCAAAATCTTGTTTGCTAACCAAGAGTTTTTTTGTTTAGTTTGTGCAGTCCAGAAGGTGCTTAAGTTTCCTCCCAACACTTCTTTCTTGAACCACGCCACCCAAATAGAACCAGCATTGAAAAAAATCATCCAAATTAGCTTAAGGATAGTCGCCTTGTTCCACAAGGTAAGATTTTTAATTCCTAGACCTCCTTCCTACTTTGTATTTGTCACTGAGATCCAGGATACCCTTGCAGAGTGGTTTCCCTCCGTAGAACCCTTCCATAGAAATGCACCAGACAGAGATTCAATGATTTTAATGCATTTCTTTGGAAGGATAAAAGTGGAGGTCCAAAAATTTGTAATTCCCGCTATAACAGAGTTTAGTAGTTGTAGCCTTCCTGCAAAAGAAAGAGATTTGGTGGACCAACTGTTTAGTCTTGATTTGATCTTTTCCAAGAGAAGAGCACAATCAAGTGTTGTTAAACCGGTTTAAGTTTAATTGGTTGAATGTTAATATTTCTTGATTATAACCGGTTGATAGAAAACTTACAATAAAATGTTATGATTGATTTGATTAAATATTTCTTCTTTTCCAAAATAAGTGTCATTTTAATTTACGAATAAATGTATTGATTTTGAATTTTTTGATTGATAGTTTTTTGTTGTTTTTTTCTTTTGTTGGTTGATTTACTCGTATTTTACGATGTTTTCATGAAAACTAATTACTTTTTTAATACGAGTACAATACTCTAAATTGACATTTATTTTAAAACGGATAGAATAGTATATAAGAGCATCATTAAACGAGAATTTTGTAAAAGTTTTTAACCAAAAAAGATAATAAAAAATAAAAAAAGAGAAAACAAGAGTTGGTTTTTATTTAAGAATCTCTTACACTATGTGTCTTCATTTTATTGGTCTAAATTTATTTTAAATATTAAAACTTTGATTATAAATAAAATTATATGAAAATACCAATATAATAATAAAAAAACATTTATTCAAGAGATTCTCGGTTGATGATGCTCTAAAAAATATAGGTTATTTTTAACTTATGTTGATTATTAGTTTTCAAATTCCATAAAAATCCTATGTTTCTCATTATATGACATAAGAATCAAAAAATCAATATGGTTAAAATGTTATATAATTAACACTATAGCTTAATGATACTTTTGAACTTAAAGACATTGGTTAATCAATGCTTAATAAGTTTTCAAGAAAAGGTAGTAAAAGTGCAAAAACCAAAAAGACTTCTTTGAAATGCATTTTTGTGGAATAAAAATAAGAAAGTAAAAAAAAAAATTCTATATAATAAGTGGCTTACTATAATTAGGAAGAGGATCTTCACGCCTAAACTTCCACGTACGTGAGAATGTGCTTCTCTGTTGTTTCCCACCTCCATTCTCACACATCTCAAAACCTTATCTTATATTTTATGTGATATTTTGTTTTTTTTTCTTCTAAAGTAAAGTACTTTCTTCACTCCGATATAATAGCTTTCTTATAAAAAAGTTATACTGAAATGGAGAGAATACGTTTTATTAGAAAAAAACTTGTGGTATTTTTTTCTACACCATTATATTTTCATTTGTGCTATGTGATTTTAAGTTATAAAAAACTAACATTATAATTGTATAACAAAGTATTTGTTAATATTGTAATTTGAGTAATTCCTCAAAACACTTTAAAAATATATAATTCGGATAAAAAAATACCACAAGTTTTTTTCTAATAAAACGTATTCTCTCCGTTTTTCAATGTAGAATTTTATAGCCCAAATATAATGGTCTATAAATGAAAATATAATGGTCTATAAATTAAGATAATGGTCTATAAATTAATACATTAAAAAACGGAGAGAGTAATAAAAGTTGGGTTAAACTCAGTGGCGGAGGCAGCATGCTCCTAGGTGGGTCAATTGACCCGGGTCAATTTTTAAAAATTAGTTTATAGTAAATTTTTTTTGTAAGATTGACCCATGTTAAAAATAATTATTGACCCGTGTGCATTTTACATTTAGTTACGGTACAGTAGTATGAAGTTAATTAAAGAAAAAAACCCACTAAAATTAATAAAACTTAATAATTTTAATAATACAAAATCAAAAAGTTGTTTCGTCTTCTTCTCTCACAAAAATTTTCACTGAAGTCTTTTTACTTTTTATCTTAGACATTGATATTCTTCAAGTTTTATATGATGAGTTCATATTTTTTTTTTATAAATTGCTCTTTTATAAATCAAGAGGTAAATAACATTAATAAAATATTTAGTGAAATCGACATCGCCTAATAATATTGGTGATGAATTTTTAAATGATTGTCTCGTTTGTTTTATTGAAAACGAGGTGTTTGATACCGTGACTAACGAAACAGTGATAACTCGGTTTTAAAATATGATTGAACGTCGGGTAGTTCTTTGATATACATTTGTAGTTTTTTTATTGTTTATGCGAACTTTTAAATCAATAAATTATTATGACCCCGGTGGATTTTAATTCTGTCTCCGCCACTGGTTAAACTACCATAAAAGCATAAACAAAAAGCAAGTTAATATTTAAAAATTTTCTTTTTTTTCGTTTTTGGTATATAATGTTTAGGGTTTAATTTGGAAAAGTGTTTATTTACTTTTAAGGATTTAAAGATTTTAAGTAAACTTAAACTCTTTCATGGTAATGAAAAAACTAAACACATGAGTTCAATACTAAAATTTATTTTTTTCACTGTGTTGTAAAGATCGTCATCAGAATTTTATACATACATAATATACATATGTGTTTAAATGTGAATAGTTGGATTTAGTCGCTTGAAATATTCCCTAAAATTTGGAGCCATAGATCATATAAACACATGTCGTGCTTTATTTTTACATTTTATTTTATTTATGATTTTTCTAATTTGATTATTATATGTATTTTTAAGTTGTCCGTCATTTCAGTAAGCGTCCTATCGACGTATGTCCTTTTTCGGGAAACCACTTTTTATGTGAATAATAGCAATATATCAAGATTATACCTCAATTTTTATAGGGAGAATTATAAAACTACAACATTTTACATTTCACAAAACTACACTATTTCCAAAATATTTCACAAAACTATACCTAAATACTCAAAATTAAATCCAAATAAACCCTACCCAAACAATCCTACCACCTTAATACTATATCCTAAACACTAATTAGCGAACCCAAATGAAAAGATTTTAATTTTGGTAATTTTTAAAAGGGTAAATCAAGCTTTTAAAATTTTGAAAGGGTGTAAACTTGTGAAAATATTGAATTAGGTGTAATTTTGTGAAGGGAGGGTTGAAAGGGTATAGTTTTGTGAATTTCTGTTTTTTATATCGTATTTTATAATCACAAACATACGTTAATTCGTTAAAACCGTCTAAGATCTGTTTTTCTGTTAGTCGAGTAAAATTATTCGTTAATTATGTCTATTACGTCCGCGTGATTCTTGCGTATCAAACACATATTAATTATTTTTAATAAAAACTACTAAGAATTGTTAAAAATTCAGAAAATTAGGCAAATAAATTAAATAAAATCAGGAATATATTAAAATAATATTTTTCAATATATTATTAATCTTTAAATTAACTAAGTTTACAATCAATTCCTAAGTATTAATTCCTTACAAAAAAATTAATGCATTACATAGATAGTTGACTAATTCATAAAAATTAATTCATTTCATGATATTTTTTTGAAAAATTATTAATATTTACATATTTTAAGTTTACAATCAATTCCAAAACTTTTTTTTATTTTATTTTAAGTCTAAAGCAGAGTGAGTTAGTTTGAAAGTTCTAAAATTATTTACCATATGAGATTTTTAAATATTTTTTTTCGGTCTTTCTTTACAAATCATTTTTGATAATTAACTTTTAACTTTACATGATAATTTAATTATTAACCCTTTCAAAAAGTGTATATTTGAAAAACAGAAAATGGTATGTTTTGATAAAGTAGTGTTTAAAATATAGGTAGTTTTCAAAATTTAATTTAATTTTAATTCTTAATATTTTCTAACGAATTGATTGTAAATTTAATAAATGTAAAAATTCATAATTTTTCAAAAAATATTCTTTTCCATATGTTTTTAATTATGTTTAATTTATTTTCGTAATTTATGAATTTTTAACAAGTTTTGTTGATTTTTATTAAAAATAATTAATATGTGTTTGATATACAAGAGCCCCGCGAGTCCGTAATAGACATAATTAACGGAGATTTAACTCGACAAACGGAAAAACAGATTTTAGACAATTTTCATGAATTCGTGAGTGTAATTGGAATTAAAGTTGAATACATACTCCCTCCGTTCCAAAAAACATGTAGTTTTAGAAGAAAATTTTTGTTTCAAAATAGTTGTAGTTTTCAATTTTAAATGCAAAATTTATTGTTGTTTTGTTTTTTTTGACCAATAGAATTATGTAGAGAATTTTTCTATTGGTTGTAAAATATATTAGGTAAATACTAAATGATGTTTTTGTATTGAAACACACAAAATTTAATAATTTCTTAAACATTGTGCACAAACCTTAAACAACATGTAAATTGGAACGGAGAGAGTATATGAATTGTCACACTATAAAAATTGAGATATATATCCATATAGTGTTATATTTCGGATATAAAAAAACCATTTTTACTACCTTTTTCTCACCCATTTTTTTTGGGAGAATTATAAAACTACACCCTTTGAATTACATTTCACAAGACTACACCATTTCCAAAATACTTCACAAAACTACACTTAAACACTCAAAATTAAATCCAAATAAACCCTACCCAAACAATTTTACCCCCTTAATACTATACCCTAAACACTAATTAGCGAACCCAAATGAAAAGATTTTAATTTTGGTAATTTTTAAAAGGGTAAATCAAGCTTTTAAAATTTTGAAAGGGTGTAAACTTGTGAAAATATTGAATTAAGTGTAGTTTTGTGAAAGGGAAGATTTAAAGGGTGTAGTTTTGTGAATTTCTCTTTTTTTTTTTTTATCAGCCATTTTTAAAGCTTTAAAAGTCAACAGCTTTAATTCCCTCAATAATATACAGTCGTCACTTTATTTAATTATCATTCTCTCTTTCGTATCAATAATTGCGGATTCACTATTTAATAAAGGTAGAATTATAAAACTACATCATTTGAATTACATTTCACAAAATTACATCATTTCCAAAATATTTCACAGAAGTACACCTAAACACTAAAAATTAAATCCAAATAAATCATATCCACACAATTCTACCCTTGTAATACTATATTCTAAACACTAATTAACGAACCCAAATGAAAAAAAATTAATTTTGATAATTTTTAAAAGGGTAAATCAAGCTTTTAAAATTTTGAAAGGATGTAAATATGTGAAAAAATTAAATTAGGTGTAGTTTTGTAAAAAAGGGGTTGAAAGGGTGTAATTTTGTGAATTCCTCTATATCTATTAAGATAAAAATATATATATTTGTATCTTTTAATTTAGGGGAATTATAAAACTACACCATTTGAATTACATTTCACAAAACTACACCATTTCAAAAATAATTCACAAAACTACACCTCAACATTCAAAATTAAATCCAAATAAATCCTACTTACACAATCTTACCCCCTTAATATTATACCCTAAACACTAATTAGCGAACCCCAAATGAAAAAAATTTAATTTTGATAATTTTTAAAAGGTTTAATCAAGTTTTTAAAATTTTGAAAAGATGTAAATATGCGAAAAAATTAAATTAGGTGTAGTTTTGTGAAACAAGGATTGAAAATGTGTAGTTTTGTGAATTCCTCTTTAATTAAATCGTAGAAATTTTGGATTTTTTTATCTAAATTCTAGTTGATCAACAATGATATCAAATTTAATTAAACGAGAAATTAATGAATTTTCTACAACATCAAATCAATAGACCACGCAAGTATTTGTTAAATTACCAAATATTTTTAGCATAAAAATTGGATGAAAAAAAAGTTGGATGAAACATAAAAATCAAATTCCAATGCTCGTGGTCAAATAGTTGGAGACGTTAGTTCGTTTCGATCATCCGGTTATCCAAAATTATGTCAAATTTATTTAAACATATTTGAATAAAACTGGAGAAAAAGTCCATGTATATGCTTTTCTCTGCCCATAAATCTGGAATAAATCAGTGAGTTATCTAATAAAGACATAAAAATCAACATCTATAATAGAAAATCTATAAAAAATCTACCGACAAAAACAATAAACTAAATTAATTTCTGTGCATAACAAAAGAAAACTAATTTTCCTACTGCTACATAAGTAAAACATAAACAACACAGGAAAACAATAATACAAACCAATAAAATAAAACATGGTCCCCACATAGATACGTGTCAACATCCCAAAGCCTCCACCCTCATAATAAACAAACACCACAAAGGGCATTTTCGTCAAACCATAAATGAAATCCCCAAATCTCCACCTGCCTTCTGTTGTTAACATTAACCTTCCTTCTCTCTCTCTCTTTCTCTCTCTCTTCACTATTAAAATCATTTTATTTTATAATTTAATCTCTCGCCGGAAAATACTCCCGGCGAAAAACTTCCGGCGATAAAACAAATCGAAGAAGAGAAAGATCTCTCTTTTAAAGATGGAATCAGAGTTTCATCAAAAACACTTTCATCTCCACCAACGACAAAATCAGATCAGACAAAGAAGCTCCTCCGGTTTGGTCCGTTACCAATCGGCGCCTACCTCTTACTTCTCGAGCTTTAATAACAACAGAGAATCTATCGAAGAGTTTTTAGATCGACCCACAAGTCCAGAAACAGAGCGGATCTTGTCTGGCTTCTTACAAACCACCGACACTAGCCACAACGTCGATAGTTTCTTACATCATGCTTTCTCCGACGACGGCGACGGCGGAGATAAACCACCACCGCTGCAGGTGGTAAAAACAGAGGAAGAGATTGATTTTCCTCCGGCGACGACGAGGAAGATGGAGGTTGATTCGGGAGGGTATGATGGTGTTGTACGGAGATTAGGACAGAACAAGAGATCGAGAGAGACAAGTCATTTGTCTCCGGCGAATAATTTATCTCGGCGTAATAGTTCTCCGGCGGGATTGTTTTCTTCCATTGATGTTGAAACAGGTTTTGTATAATTACTTTCTAATTTGGTATTTGTTTCTTTATTTCTGGTTACTTTTTTGAGGAATATGCCTTTGTGGATTTGGGATTTATTAATGACTAGTGTAGTAGGATATGTAATTAGTAACTAATTAAACACAAAAGTGAAATCAAAGTATAGTGTTTGGTCTAATTTGGCATGTCAATTTTTCAGATGAGAATATTTTGTCCTGATCTTGATCTTATTATATTTTGTTCAAACTATAATATTACATGAAAACAATTCAAAACTAATACTAATAGGTTGGAAAGTACTCTATCAATTAATAACAACGAAACAACGCTATTTTTACTTCGAAAAGTATTAATTTACAGTGATTGTTAATCTATAAAGATTGAAAAACACACAAAAAATAGACGAAAATTTTATTGATTTATAGATACATTAATCTTTCGCGTATTAATTTATAAAGATTATACCGTAGTTTAAGTGTCGTTTTAGCTGAATTTTTTTGCTCTATTTCGCATTATGTTTTCTCATTATGTTTTTTTTGTGTGTTTGTGAAATGGTAGCATATGCAGCAGTAATGAAAAACATGGGAGGAGGAGGTTATGGAGGAAGTAGTAATATGATGAACACAACAAGAAATGCCGAAACCTCTTCTCTTACTCCTAGAAGCATTAAGCTTCTTCCTCTTTCATCTTCTGAACCTATGTGTTCGATCCCCGAGGTTGATGTCAAACCTGGTTTCTCCTCTCGGTTACCTCCTCGAACACTGTCCGGTGGCTTTAACCGTTCATTTGGTAACGAAGGCTCTGCTTCGACTAAGCTGACGTCGTTAGCAAGGACACAATCTGGAGGTCTAGACCAATACAAAACCAAGGTAATGAAGCATATTACTGTTTCTTTCAGTAAATTATTTCCGCTTATGTTCTTGTTTTGGTTGATTTGTTACCGATGAAATTTTGAACTTGATAGGAGGAAGATTCTGCAAGTAGACGTCCTCCTTTGGCGCATCACATGAGTTTGCCTAAGTCTTTATCGGATATCGAACAGTTACTTTCTGATTCTATACCGTGTAAGATCAGAGCTAAGCGTGGCTGCGCTACTCATCCTCGAAGCATAGCCGAGAGAGTATAATTACTATCCTTCTCCTAGTAGTATGCTTGTCCTAATATATACATTTCACTTTTGTCCTAAGATTATATGTACTTGTTGTTGAAATAGGTGAGAAGAACCAAGATTAGTGAAAGAATGAGGAAGCTACAAGATCTTGTACCAAACATGGACACGGTGAAAAAAAAATCGACATTCCTTCTTTTATCGAGTTTTTCATGTTGTATTTATAATCTTTGAATTAAATACGCAGCAAACAAACACGGCGGATATGTTGGATCTTGCGGTTCAGTACATCAAGGACTTGCAAGAACAAGTCAAGGTAATGCTTTTGTATTGAAATCTCTTTGCTACTTTCTTTCACTTTGTTTACTTTTAAAGAACTTGTCGAATTTTGGACAGGCGCTGGAAGAGACTCGAGCAAGATGTCGATGCTCTAATGCGTGAGTTTAGCTATGTGCGTGTGCGTACCAGGGAGGGATTTGTGCATAGAAAGAAGAATGGGTTTTGGCCTACGGAGAAAGTCGAAAATAGCGAAATAGAAACAGAGAGCTTAATGGTCAAAGTTGGAAACTTGACAAAAAGAAGATGAAAGTAGTAAGTTTTGTGTTATGGTTTGATTTAAACTATGAAGCTTTTATTGTATGTTGTTCTTACACCCAACAAATAAGCAAGCATGTAGTAACTTAATAAGCTTCTTTTATTGTTGTAACTCAAGAATAATTAAGGGTAATTAGTTATTTTCTTTTGTTAAAACCGTTAATAATTTTGGAGCTTGAAACCTAAACAATCTCATACTTGGTTATTTAAACAATTTCTTAAACTTCAAGGACAAGCGTTACAGTGGATAAGGATATCGCCGGGTATTAGAGGCAACTGCAAGTTCTGGACTGATCCATGGACTCCTTTTGGATCTCTTCTCTCTTTTATTGGTGAAAGAGGACCTTCTCAAACAGGTCTACCTTTGGACACAAAAGTATCTACTCTTTGGAATCAACTTTCTTGGATTCTCCCACCGGCAAGAAGTCCAAAATTTGAACAGTTGTTGGTCTACCTTACCACAATCCAGTTGCATGATGATTTGGATTTGGCTCAGTGGTATTTTAATGGAGACTGTCACACCTCCTTCAGTTCCAAATCAGTCTACGACCATCTCCGCGCATTAAAGCCTTTAGTCCCCTGGTTTAAGGTGGTATGGTTTAAGAGGGGGATTCCGAAACACCAATTCTTAGTATGGCTCATGATACAAAACCGCTGCCCAACTAAAGACAGGATTGCGAATTGGGGACTGCCTACGGACCTTTCCTGCCTTCTCTGCAATGGTCATGTGGAGAGTAGAGACCACCTTCTTTTCACTTGCTCCTTCTCAGAACAAATCTGGTGTCGCGTGGCACATCACATAAGACCGGTAAATCTTCCTTCTGCTTGGCCGGATCAGATACTCTACCTTCAAAATCAAACAGGTAACAAAGCAATCAGATATTTAACTCTTCTAGCTTGGCAAGCGGCTGTGTACGAAATCTGGATTGAGAGAAACAATCGATGTCATAGAGGTTCCAGAAGATCGATTACCTCAATTGTTACTCGGATTGACTTAACAGTGAGAAATCGAATAGCTTCTTGGAGGGATTCAAATCCAATTTTTGCCTCACAGGCGCTACAACTTTGGTTCAGAACAAACTAATTTTTGCCTCATCTCGTCTCGTTATTCTTCTTCATCTCGTCTTCTTCGTTTAAGGGTGTTTTACGTTCAGGTTCTCTTATCCTATTATGTTGGCCATTAGGCCTGGTTTTTAGAAATGGGCTTCGAGTTTGGGTTCAAATGGTTCAGGTTTGGTTTATTTAAATTAGTGAAGCTTTAGATAGCTTTCCCTTCGGTCCAACTTTAACCCCTTTTGTAAAGGCTTATTGGACTAGTAGGGCTTTTGTAACTATCGGCCTACTTGCCACTCTTTTAATATAATGCAAAACTTTTAACAAAAAAAAAAAAAACCGTTAATAATTAACCAACAAAACATATCAATAACCATGTCTTTTATTTAATAATATTTTTAAAAAATATTATTAAATCTTGAAAATAGAATTTGTTTGAAATTTACTAAAATAGCAAGCATTGACCAAAATGGTCCACTTTAAAAGTTTAAAGACCAATGTTCTAATTATTTTACTATGTTTTCAATTAATTCTGATAAAAATCTTTTAAATTAGACGAATAAATGGTCCTTCCACATATATGATCAAAATTTTATTTTTATATAATTAGTAACATAGAAATATAGTCCAATGTCTTGTCAAATTTTTTTTGCATGCATTATAAAATGTTTGGGACCATGTCTTGTTGTTTTTATTTCATTAGCTCTTTTGAGGAGTTTTGTGAAGGTTACAAGTGTTGTTAATCATCGGTTAATACCAAAAAAGGTAAGTTAGGTAAAGAGTTATAATTCGATAACGCATTTTAATGTTGGGTCGTTATAAATGCTCATAATAGTGAAAGAAATTATAATGGACAGATAATTATGTGTCTATTATAAATTTAAATATGTTTGTTTATTTATGTGAGGTGTAAAAGACTAAAAGGTGTATGTATGAGAGATCTTGAAGAATTTTATTGTTAAATTAAAAAAAAAAAATTAAGGCCTAAATTCACAATATAATAAAAGATATGATGTCAAATTAAGGCCTAAATTCACAATATAATTAGCCCTCAATTTTTTGGATTAATTTAACAAACAAATTATTTAACTTTAAAGTCGAATTCATTTTTCTTTTCACAGTTTTCAATATAAGGTTTTTTAAGTATGTGTTAATTTTATAAAGTTTTTGTAAATTTGCACTAACAACAAGATTTTCAATATGATATTGGTTCTCCTTCTTTCATAATTCTCTACAAAAAAAAATTAAATTCCTCATGTTGAATTTATAAATTTTTATATGGTGAAAATGTAGTTTCTTTTTCTTTCTAAATGAAATGTTATGTTTTTTTCTAATTCAATACGGTCAACTTTTTTTTTTGTGCATTCTTTTTTTTTCTCAACATTTTTAGTATATTTTTGTCTAACACCTGAATGGCTGAATTCATACCAAACAACTATTTTTATCCAATTTTGGTAATTTATTTATGATTTATTTTATTTTATTTTTTTAATTATAATTGATAAATCCCAACTCAGACATAACTAATCGTACAATACTACAATCTATATACTCTATAAAATACAATAAATAAAATATCCAAAATTAAATTTCCACAAAAAAACACAAATATTCACATGTAAACCCACATAAATATATTTCCCATATTAATCTTCGTTTAAAACAAAAAGTTAAACGCTTTTAATTTTCCATTGGGCCCATTTTTTCACGAGCTATAATAAAATCGAAAACTTTTTCAATTATTTTAATTGGGCTTTGGCGGGAAAATCGTCTACTCTTCTTTTCCCCTTTTTCTCCTCAAAATATTCAATTAAAAAAATAAAAAAATCCCCAAATTCTCTCTGCCGTTAGGGTTTCTCCACTTTCTTCTTCTTCTTCTTCTTCTTCTTCGTCGCTTCCGCTTCAACTTTTTCTCCGTCGTAAACAACCGTCGAATCATCACCATGAGGAAGAAGGTAAAGCGAGAATCTGAACAAACCGGTGAAACCAGCGAGAGAAGAGAACCCAACGAAGAAGGCGAGTTTAGGTCTGTGAAGAAGGAGAAGACGAAGAAGACTCACGACAAGAGCTTAGATGATTCCGTACGAATCAACGAGTCTCAGATTCACGAGGAAGAAGAAGAAGAAGAAGAAGAAGAAGAACAAGGCATATCTGATAGGAGAGCTCTTAGATCTCAATATCTCGATTTAATCAACAAAATCAGCGGTTCGTATATATATATATAGATACGCTTTGTTTCTTCTCTTATTCTCTTCTTCTCTATATATTGATTTGTTTTGTGGGTTTTGTTACATTGTTATTGCAGATTCTAAAGACGATTTAACAAGAGTTGATTCAGACAAATTCTCCAGAATATTCAATGAATTCGAGAATCTGCACAAGAAAGGTGGAATCGATAAGACGAATCGAATTTTGAAGCTAAAAGCCTTATTGTAGTTCTGTATTGTTGTAAAAGACTTATCTTTTTTTTTATGGGTTTGTTTCGATTCTTTGTAGTTCAAAAGCCTAGAGAGCAAATAGCAGACGCAGAGGCTTTCCTTGACATAGCAAACACTTTAATGTCGTCGGTGAAGTCGCATTCTGCTCAGGGGATATCTCCTGCAGAGTTTGTTAACGCTTTGGTTAATGGGTTTGGTCAGTCTTCTTTAGGGATTGATTCCGATGAAACCGCACAAGCTTCTTTGAAATGGAAAGATCTCGGTTTCACTGTCTGTTCTACGGAGTTTGTGTCATGTGGAGGTTGTTCCACAATGTGAGTTCTTGTTATATAACTTATTAACCACTTTTAACATTGTCCTGCTTTGTTACAGCTATTGAATGTTTGTTTGATTGCGTGGCTATTAGGTTAGGACCTATGGATACTGAATTGAAGGAAAGGAAAAAGGCGGTCTACAGAAAACGTACAAAGCCTGGCGAAGGCATTCGTCCTGACGAGGTATGAATAGTTTTGCAGACCACATCTTGTTTTGAGTTTATCTGCAATATCGAACTGATTTTGGTCTGTTTCGACAAGAATGCTTTATATGTCAGCCTAATCAGAGGGAGTATTACGTCATTTGTGATGCAATGATGTGTAGACAACTATCATCTGTTGATTGATTCGCAATGGTTCTGATGCATTTCTTTTCGTCTTGAACTTGTTGATTGATATATAGTTTGGATTTAGATGAGAAGTAAAAGAGCTGATTTGAGTACTTGTGGTGAATCAACAGGTAGATGATACACAATCAGAAGAGAAAACTGATACGGACAAGAACATGGCGATAATGTTTAACATCTTACGTCAAAAGAAGCGCGTGCGGCTTGAGAATTTGGTGCTCAACAGAAGATCATTTGCACAGACCGTGGAGAATGTGTTTGCTCTGTCTTTCTTGGCTAAAGACGGACGAGTTGAGATTATTGTCGATAAGAATGGTTCTCATTTTGCATGTAAGATCACGTTTTCTTTCCTCTTATGTCGTATTTCGATAGTTAATTCATATATATAATCTCTCAATCTATCTTCAGTGCCGAGAAACGCTCCCGCTGCAGACCTGGTAATGTCGGGGAAAGTCGTTTATAATCATTTTGTGTTAAGATTCGATTTCCCAGATTGGAAGGTAATAAAAACATAATCTCACTTACTTCTGACACTCCAGTGATAGATTATGTCTTAAAGGTGTCTGATTTTTGTGGTAATAATGAGATATGTTTAACAGCTGATGTCGGAAATGGTGCCAATGGGCGAAGAGCTAATGCCACACAGAGAAACATCAATCTCGTCGTCTTCTTGTCCTTCTGCTTCAGTAGATTTTGTGCAAGATTCTCAGACAACGCCGATAAGAAAACTATCGAGGAACCGAGGTTTGGTTGTACAAGAAGAAACCGTTGTAGAAGATACTCCTGAAGTAAAAGGCAATGGAACTCAAAGGAGATGTAAGAAGAGACTCACTTGAGTAAAGATGAGGTCTCATTGTAAGGAGTATATAGAGAGATAAAAACTCTTGTCTTGGTGTTTCATTTTGTGACATTAGCTTAATGTCTTATCTATGGTTTGCTTTGTTAATTGGTAGGTTTTAACCTTTTTTTGTCTTTTTAAGTCTTAACTCTTGAAAGTAGCCAGTTAAGCCTTTTTGACTTTTTCTCCTTCTCTCTTGTCTACTAAAAGTGAGACATTATCTGTAACAAATCAAGACCAAAACCAAAGAAAGACAGAAGAAGATATTATTTGTGTCTTGATTTATATTTTACATAGTAGCAACACTTTTATCTTCTACTATTTGACAGTTTCTTATTACATGCTCTTATGTTTCATATATTCAGACAAGAGCATAGAACCATATCTTTTCAGGTAGCAATACTATCCTTTGATGCAGCTTAAGTTTCTCGGATATGCACGAAGATAATGTTATCGAAACCACGGCTTATTCTCATCTTCTCATCTGTGTAGCTACATAAACATAAGACCAAGCAACAACATATCATCAAGAAATCAATGAAAGAAGAAGAAGATTAGATAGAGAGAGAGAGAGAGAGATCTTACAGAATCTTAAGCTCGATATTGTTTGTTAATTCGATAGGATATCCGAATGGACCGCCTATAATCGCTGCATCATTCATCTTCAGTTCATAGGTACTGCCTCCTAGTTTTCTACATATCAATATGAAACCAAATCAAGAAAACAAGATCACATAAAAGTAGCAAAAATGACATTTTAAAAGACAAAAGAGAAACTTACAAGAATCTGCCTTTCATTGAGAATCTAAATGCTGGAATGATGTTAACTTCAAACTTTATTTTACCATCTTTCTCAATAATCTGAAATTTAAATCGCCGATTTTAAGCAAGCAAACAATATATTATACTACTTATAGAGATCATAATTAATAAAGTGTTATACTTGTTTTCCCATAAGACCATTTGCTGCATTTTCAAGCCAACTATCTGTATACATCTGCAACAACAAAAAAAACCAAAAATACCACTTATACAAACAAACTAAATTACTTGTTTACAAAAAAAGTGATGATGTTCTAAGAGATTTTAACCTGAGAGCTCCATATCATTTGCCAGTTTCCCTCTAAAAGCTCGTAATCCTCTTCCGCAGAATCAGAACACGACGCAAGAAACTCATCAATAGCCTGTGGTTATATATATATACTTTACTATCATCCATTTTTAAAATCCAAAAGGTTTCTTGAAAATGCATTATTATTAGTTTATTACACATTATTACCTCTGCTACTCCTTTGTTTTGAGATATAGTAGCTAACAACTTCTGCCTAGGAACTGTTTCTTTCTGAAGAACAAACGTTGTTCCCTGCACTACACTAACACATATATCAACCTTATGGCTAAAACCGATACAAAAAGCGCTTTAGTCTTTTACCTTGTTTCCCCTTGAGATCCTGAGGTTACCCGAAGGCGACAAATACGTAATGTCTAGCCAACCTTTAGCTTCATCACCAAGAAGTCTAAAAGGAACTGGATATGGAACTTTGAAAGGAAGAAACTTTATAGAGAAAGCGGCTCTATCGAAACGGAATAAAACCCGTTTCTCATTTTTAACCGAAGCAATCGCCTATTAACAAACAAAGAAAGTCTAAATTCTCAGCATTTTTAGTATAAAGACTTAAAAGTGAAGAAGAAGCTAACCTCAACTTTAAGCTCTCCAATGATGTCTGAGAACTTAACTATGTTTGAAACACGAGGATCATCGTTGTTTGTTGTCTTTAAGTAGACATCTTGAAACACAGTGAATACATCTACTCCTGTAAATGTTCTCTGCATACACAAAATCTTGTTACCTTCTTCTTACGTATATACAATCTCATTTGTGAGAAGAAACTAACTTGGATTGGTGATGAAGTGCCAGGTCTTGTAGTGAACATTAGTCGCCAACGACCTTCGATTAAATCAGAATCTGTCTAAAAACATGTTATGAAAAAACCTACTTTGATCAAAGAACAAACCCACAACACAACATAAACATTATAGTTAAGTGTTTGCAAGAAAACATTACATACAGGATTTGTAATGCCTTGTGACCCTTCAAGAGCTTTCACAGCAGATTCAACATCCTACACAACAACAACAACAGTTATGTTTCAGACAAAACCAAAAAGAACAAAAAAAGACAGAACCATGTAGAGAAGTGTTTAGGTAGTAATATACATTAAGTTGTGTAGGAGAAGCTGATTTGCCACGGCCTTGGATACCAATCAAAGCATCAATGAGTTTCATCTCAGCTTCATTGAAAGAAGAAGAAGATGATGATTGTTGTTGTGTTTGGTCATTGACAGTAGAAGAAGATAAACAACTGATTCTCAATGTTCTGTAACTTCTTGATGAAACTTGTAACTTGTTTCTTGTGTTGTTGAGAAGATTATATCTTGATGATGGGCTTGGAGATAGACATGGTAAAGACATCTCTAAGGTGTAGAATCTTCAAGAAAACTCCATTGTTGCTTTGTCTTAGTATAAGCTTTTTGTTTGATTGGTTTGAAAGTTTGCATTTTTGTTGTGTGGTGTATAACAAAAGCTTGAGACTTGATAAGATTTTTGATAATCTGTGGATAAATGAAAGTAATACAAAAAAGTATATACTATATCAATCAAAAGTCAACACTTTCATTAGTACACAAGCTTATTTATCATTTACATGATTGCTTAATCATAGTTTAAAGTTGTAATAAGATTATTATGATTATTATTGTTAAGTCTCCAATCACACAAAGCAATGTGAGAGAAGAATCATCACTACATCAAAAGGAAGAAACTTTGAACCATAAAGAGGCAGCTTCTTTGTGTTAAGCAACAGGAGGACGAAGAACATGGTCTTGCGATGTATCAACAACAGCAGGAGCCATGAACTGCCACATTGCAAACCCCGGATATGTCGTAAAAGGCACAACTTTGCTTCCTTGTCCTTGAGACAGTGTTTGGTTATTTGGTAAGAAACAAGGCTGTGTTTGTGTCTTAATTGCTTCGAGTCGCTTCTCGATTCCCTCCTTTTCGATCTTTAGCTTATGTTTTTCGTCGCGCAGCTCGTTCTTCTCATCCTACATTAACTTATAGAATCATTGTGAACAATCTAATAAAGATCTTGCAATGCTTACAATACCGAGTTTTTATTACCTTTAGCTCTTTGATCTTGTCCTGGAGGCTTGAGTTCAAGTCTTTTAGTCTCTGTGTTTCCTCTCTTACTTGATTCACTATGCGAATCGCGTCGTTTAAAATAGCAACCTTGTCTGTTTTCGGAAGCCTCTCGGGTTCCAATACCGAACTCAATTCATTAAACCTATTATGGTTAAAACACACCATAACCCAAAAGATCAAGAACTCAAAACATATGAAGATAGTAGAGAAGGAAGTGTAAGAGAGATATATACTTATCATTTAGTCTATCGCGTCTTTGTTTCTCCTTACAAGCTTTCGAGCTAGAACCAGCGCAAGGTTCAGACTTTATCATCATCCTGCATCAAAAAAAGAGAATGTTGGCATAAGATTTTTATAGTTACATAACCAAATCTAATAAGTAAAGATGGTTTGACCAAAGTATATAGTTTGATACCTTTTCTTTGAGTCAGGTTCTTTGATCACATCAGAATCACCACAAAGGAATCCATCAACTTCAACACTGTGAAAACAAAGATGACACATCACACATAAAGAAAGCAACATCACATCACACACATAAGGCTTAACAGTCTCTACTTGTAGAGAATCTAACCTAGACTGGTCTTACTTCTTTAGTAAACAGAGTACTAAAGACACATAAACAAAAGAGACAAAAGTCAAAAGAGACAGTTTCTATCACAACAAAATCAAAAATTCATAAACAACTTTCTCAAAAACACCATAAAGACAGAACAAGAGAAAACCCTTTGATAGGAACAGAACAATAACATGTCTATGTAAAGAGATGATACCTAACAGTAGCACAAAAACACATAGACAAAAAGTCAAAAAGCTTTCAATTTTTGCAGACACATGCCTACACTTTCTAATACAACATAAACAATTCAAGTAAAGAGAGAAACCCCTTTGATAGGAACAGAACATAACATGTCTCTGTAAAGAGATGATACCTAACAGTAGATTGGTCTATCTGCCATGGAAAGTTGAGATTTTGATCAGAGAAAGCAGAACAATCAATCAAAGGGTAATCACTTAACCAATTAGTATTCTCCGGAGACACCATTCTTCAAAGAAACAATGATCTGCAAAGTCAAAAAAGAGAAGCAAAGAAGAGATTTTGATGGTAAAGAGAGACTCTCTCTTTCTCTATTGGTCTTTGTTATGTTATTTTCAATTTTTTCATTGGATGTCATATACTATTGGCCCACCAATCATCATCAAACATTATAATATATGTGAATATATGTCATAATTTGCTCAATTATACACTTCTTATGATGTCACTAAATCGAAAAATTATAACTTTACCAAAAACCCAAATCCATGCTTGTTTCAAAATTTGTATAAAACATAAAAATCTTAAGACCAAATCTAAAAACCCAAAAATTAACTGAAGAAAATATGAACATTCAAATTAAAAGAAAGCAATAGATTCATTCACAATACATAATATCAAGAAGAACCCAAAAACACTAAATCTAAAACAATTATACTCCAAATAATAATTAAAATAAAAAAGCCAAATAAAACAGCAAAAATAACATAGAAATTAAAAAAAAACAATAAAATATTATTAATCATCATCATTAGATGGCTTAGAGGAAGCACCAGTCTTCTTAGGAAGAAGAAGATTGTGAATGTTAGGCATAACTCCACCTGCAGCTATCGTCACGTCTCCGAGCAATTTGCTTAACTCTTCATCGTTTCTTACAGCAAGTTGGATATGTCTTGGCACAATCCTTGTCTTCTTGTTGTCTCTCGCTGCGTTTCCAGCTAATTCCAATACCTTAAAGATTCGATTTTTTTTTTAATTTAGAAAATTAGGGTTTCGGAAATTAACAGCGAAATTCGAAAAACCCAGAAGAAATTTAGATGAATAAATTCAATTTTTAATTACAGAAAATTAGGGTTTCGAATTAACAACTAGATTTGAAAAGCCCAGAAAAAATTAAGATAAAAAGATGATTTTTTATAGCCAAATCTAAACCTAAAGTTTCGAAAAAATTACTGTTTTTATAAATACCACGATGTCGAAAAGACTCAGAACGATGAAGAAGATAAATAGATTATTTTTAATAGCCAATTTCAAAAACACCAAGATACAATTTTAAATTCCATAAATTAGGGTTTGCAGAAACACTACAAGTTTCGATAAACCCATGAGAAAAAGAAGTTAAATTGATTATTTTACCATCAAATTACAAACCTAAAGATTCAATTTTGAAAGGGTTTGCAGAAACACCACAAGATTCAAAAAAAAACCCGTGAGAAAAAGTAGATAAATTGATGATTATAGCATCAAATTACAAACCTAAAGATTCAATTTTTAATTTCAAAAAAATTAGGGTTTGCAGAATTACCACAAGATTCAAAAAACCCATGAGAAAGAAAGAAGCAAAAGAAGGAGAAGATAAATAAATGGTATTTTTACCTCGGCGGCGAGATACTCGAGAACGGCGGCTAAATAGACCGGAGCTCCGGCACCGACACGTTCTGCGTATTTGCCTTTCTTAAGGAACCGTGCGATACGACCCACCGGAAATTGAAGACCGGCTTTGCTACTTCTCGTCGTAGCTTTCTTAACCGACGAAGCAGTTCCTAGTGTTTTGCCACGACCCGCCATTGATTTACTTGATTTTAAATTTTTCGAATTATTTGGTTTCTCTCTATGAATAATTATGTTTACTTCTCTTGGGAGTATATATACTGATTTAGATTTGGCTTTAGAATTAGTAGCCAATAAGAATAAAGTACGCGGATCGATATTATTAACCGTTAGATTAGATCTTAAATCAACGGTTTAGATTTGGGTTTTAAAGATATGCACATGTGTATAAATATCGGAGATTTAGTTACGGTTTGAATTTTTTGGTCATTTTAGACTCAAATTTTTTAAATTGGCGGCCAAATAATAAAAACAAAGAGATATTCACGAAACTACACATAATTCAATATTTTAAGATAGTTACACTCTTTCAAAATTTAAAAAACTTGATTTACCCTTTAAAAAATTACCAAAATTAATTTTTTTTTATTTGGGTTCGTTAATTAGTGTTTAGGGTATAGTATTAAAGAGGTAGGATTGTGTGGGTAAGATTTATTTGGATTTAATTTTGAGTATTTAGGTGTAGTTTTGTGAAGTAATTTTGAAATGGTATAGTTTTGTGAAATGTAATTCAAATGGTGTAGTTTTATAATTCTCCCAAAACCAAATTGGTAAACCGTTGAAATTTGGATTTAATTTCATAAAAATAGATTTGGTTCGATATAAGGGTGGGAATTTGGTCCGATCGGTTCGGTTCGGGTCGGTTTCTCGGTTTTTCGGTTAATTCGGAATTTCAAAATCCTACCGAAAATAACCGATTAGAGTTTCGGTTCGGGTCGGTTCGGTTCTCGGTTAGTTCGGTTATTTCCGAAATGAACCGAAAAATTTAAGTAATTGGTTAAAAATTCGGAAAATTGAGTTATTTGGTTATGGTTGGTTAGTTCGGTTCAATATTTTTGATTGAAAAAACGAATTGGACTATTTTTTAACGAAAATCATTCTTTCATGGGCCTTATTTTATTAAAATTAAAACTCAAACCTCTTTTATTCGATTCTATACATACATATATTGTATATATCTTCTTCTTCATGAAAATCCAAGATCTGAGAATTCGACAAACGACAATGAAAACTGAGATTTGGCAGCGATGAAGACAACGATTTGAAGGCTATTGAAGAAGATAGTGAAATGGTTAATTTCTTTCGGTTAACCGTTCGGGTTGGATGAACCGAATCGAACCGACCCGATACCCGAATTCAAATTACAAAGTTGCCGATCGGTTCAGCTTGGTTAACCGAATCCGAACCGAAAACCGAAAATATCGGGTCGGTTCGGTTCGGAAATCTCGGGTCGGTTATTTATCGCAGCCCTAGTTCGATACATTTAGAATAGGTTCATGTTTGGGTTGAATTACAAAACTACTCAATTTGAGTTGTATTTTATAAATTTACGTCATTTCAAAGTCATTTTACAAAACTAAATTGAAACGGTCAAAATTCAATTTTAATATTATACCTTAAACACTTATTACAAAACTCAAATAATTTTTTTAAATTCTAGTAATTTTTTGAAAGAATGTAATTTTTAAAAAATATTGATTTAGGTAGAGTTTTGTAAAGTAAAAAATGAAATGGTGTAGTTTTGTGAATTCTTGTTCAATTTATTATTAGTTTAAAACTTTAAATCGATTCAAATTCATAAAAATGTAGTTACCCTTTTTAACAAATAAACATATTTTTCCGATTATTTTGTAGTTTGGTTTGGGTTTATTTTGGTGGACTCTTTAAACTTTCTACAGTTTTGATATTAAACCGGAAATTAAAACGGCTATCATAGTAATGGGCCTATTATAAGTCCGTTTTAATGGTTACATTGATGTTACGCCCAATTTTAATATTTTTTGTAACTTCGGATATTTGGATGATTTGCAAGAAAAACACTAAAAAGAAGTGAAAAAGCCAAATAAAATGGTATAATGATAAAAGAGTTTAAGAATTTATGAGGTTACAAAACTTGTTGATAATTTTCAAAATGATTAAATTTATTGAACGATGATTCATTTCACTATTTTATTTCATAAAATAATTATTAATATTTTACCATTTTTTTTGGTAGGAGTCACCACAAAGTTAATTAGCTTGATAAGAATATGAAATATAATTAATTTATTCCCATCACTAAAGAAAGTGTGTGAATAGAAATATGGACATTATATAAAAGTTTTACAAAATATTATTTTTCTTACATGCATCTATTATTATTATTAGACCTTGCTTTAAAACATAGAGTAAGTTAAACTAAAAGTTTGAGAAAATAGGAACAACAACAACAACAAACATTAATTAGTTTTTATTTAATTAACCTCTCTATTAAAAAAGGTTAGTAATATTTAAAAAAGATAGATAGATTCAAATGAGAAACCTAGACAAGCCTACCTTATCACCAGTTTCTTTAACATCACGTTCACTCTGGTCTTTATACTCTTTGAAACTAAATCTTCTATACTTTTTAGGAATCCCATAGCTTTCGATTTTGGTTTCGGGGTACGGACACACGAAGAACGCTATCGATAATCTTTCGATGTTTATCGGAGATATCACTCTATGTCTCACACTTTGGTACACTCCATTGCTTATTGCCTACATAAGATATAAGACTAGTTTTAGAATTTTAAGTAAATTATATATATACTTAGTTAGTTTTAAATATTAATGAATCACAACTATTAGATTTTGAATTATAAGATATGGTCTAATATGTTTTTTGGACTAGAATCTAACAAATAACAACTCTCATTTTTTTAAAGTTAGGGTTTGCCCTGAAGCTAGATGATTTATATATAGAGAAATTATATATATTAGTTGATATACTTTTGCATTCACTATAAACATAGGAATAACAGAAAATATATTTTGATAAATGATAACACTCATAATTCATAACAATAACAACAACAAAAAATTGAAACAAAACTATTTGATAATTCTTGAACTTCTTTGCAATTTTTTCATCTATATAGTTATCATCTAGTAATTATACTAAACTATGTAACTTCCATTAGAATATTAGGATATACTGATATTTTTAGTTATTGGATTGTAATTATCATAGTATATATGATTTTAGAAGTGTAGAACTTATATATAATTACAGTAAAGCTATCTATTATATTAAAAGAGAAGACAAAACGCCTACGTGTCGCGACGAGAGCGATTATAGGAAATTTTATTCTTTTTTGCGTTTGGGTCCTCATATTTTTAAATAATTTTTGTTTGGCGAATTTTATAAGTTATATTTCAGGCCCAACAAATTCAGGCCCAAATATAAAACTTTTAAAAATTAAATTTCTTCCACATTGAAAACAACAAAAAACGAAATATGAAATCTTCTATTATAAATAAAGACTTGATCACATACGAAATCATTAAAGCGGACCTTCGTTTAATGGATCTGCTAATTTCGAAAAATGAAAACCGAATGTCCATACTCTAATCCACTAATCAAAATCTCCGATACCCGTTGGCCAATTTATGAGGCATGAAAGACCAGTATCGAAAGCCAAAATAACTAATCAAACTTTTCAGGCCGAGTTCAGGTCGGGCTCATTCGAGTTCGGGTTAGGGATATAGGATCCGTTCGAGTTATTTACTAATACGGTTCTGTTCGGTTCGAATCTATTCAGATTCAGGTCGAGTTTCATATTTTTAACAAAACCTAACATGGAATTAAAATATTATTCGGTTCGGATTTTTTGGTTCGAATTTTCAGGTTTTTCATAATTTTGGTAAGAATTTCGGGTCTTATTTCGACTAAATCGAATTCGGTTCGGGTTTTGGTTCTTATTCATATAACCCACAAAAAATTGAAATAGCCTACTAAAATTCATCTATCAAAACTATATACGTGTGTATATTTTCGGGTCTATTTGAGTACAATTCAGGCCTCAGGTCGGTTGGATTGGAACGGAAACCCGAGTTAGAAAATAGTTAAACACGATAGGATTAAATGAGAACCGAAACCAGACCAAACCGGATTTTTTGGGTCGGTTCGGGTTAGAATGGAAACCCGAGTTAGAAAATATTAAAACCTGATACACTACAAGAATCTGCGCAAATTACCACGAAAAATTTACAATGATTTGAATCGTCGTAAACTTACGACGATATTACGACGATTTTACGACGATTTTGGTAATCGTCGTAAAATCGTCGTAAAAGTTACGACGATTAAAATCGTCGTAAATTTACGACGATTTTACAACGAATTTCCGATTAAACACCAAATCGTTGTAAAATCGTGGTAAATTTACAACGATTTTACAACGTTTTGGTTTATAAGAATATTTCGTCGCTATATCGTTGCTAATTTACCACGAATTTACAACTTCGATTTTGGGACTTTTTAACAACGATTTAAAGACATTTAATCCGGTAGTTGAAAACGTGTATTTATCGTTGCACCTAATTATTTACAACTTTCATTTTAGTCGTTAAATCGTTGTAAATTCGTTGTTAATTCCTTGTAGAATTATGAATCGTTGTAAATTAGTAGTTAATTTCCTTGTTAAAAAGTTGGAAAATTTTTAAAAATCCTATAAATACCTCCTCATCTTTCACCATAAATCACACCATCAATTTTATATCTCTCTATCTCTCTCACTTACAAAAAAAACTCTTTTTATAAAAAAAATGTCCGGAGGCGATATTTACGAAATCCGAAAATGGATGTACATACATCGAGGCGATGACGGATCGGTGACACGGGAGTTCCTCGACGACGGGTTGAAGTATTCATGCAAGCAAGCCACAAATCTACCCGTCACTATCGAAAGCGGTAAGATGTTTTGTCCTTGTATCAAATGCGACAATAGACGATTCATTTTGGTTGAAAATGTTTGGAAGCATTTGTTAAATAGAGGATTTATACCACAATATTATATATGGTTTCGCATGGGGAAGGTTATTCTGGTAATGTTGCTAGTAGTAGTAATTATCATCGGAATCAGACTATGACAAAGATGTAGAAAATGAGTATGATTTTTATAATTTTCATCATGATCATGGAAATGAACCGGATAGGATAAATGACATGGTTAGCGATGCATTTCGTCCCGAAGTTGCATCCGATGGAAATTTAGTTGAAGAACCTAATTTAGATGCTAAAAAATTCTACGACATGTTAAATGCCGCAAATCAACCAATATATGATAATTGTAGAGAAGGGCACTCTAAATTGTCATTAGCCGCTAGAATGATGAATATTAAAACAAACCATAACTTATCCGAGGTTTGCATGGATGATTGGGCCTCATTGTTAAAAGAATATCTACCCTCCGATAATTTAGCCGCCGAAACGTTTTATGAGGTTCAAAAATTGGTTATCAGTCTTGGTCTTCCGTATCGTCAATTGATGTCCGTGTAGACAATTGTATGATATTTTGGAAAGACGACGACATTCTTGAGGAATGTCGTTTTTGCAAAAAACCAAGATATAGGCCGAAGGAGTAGGTCGGAAGAGGGTACCGTACCGAAGATGTGGTATCTTCCTATAACGTACGTACTACAAAGGATGTATCACTCGGAGAGGACGCCTTCTTCGATGAGGTGGCATGCGAACATACACGAAGCTCTGGAGAGGTGACCCACCCATCCGATGCGAAAGCGTGGAAACACTTTAACTCGGTGTACCCCGATTTTGCTAGACGAAAAGGTAACGTCTACCTTGGTCTATGTACGGATGGATTTAGTCCATTTGGTATGTCGTGTAGGCAGTATTCTTTATGGCCCGTCATCGTCACCCCTTATAACCTCCCACCGAGATGTGTATGCAAAGGGAATTTTTATTTCGAGTATTTTAGTCCCCGGACCTAAACATCCAAAAAGATCCTCGATGTTTTTCTACAGCCTTTGGTGGAAGAGTTGAAGGAGTTATGGCACACCGGAGTAAAGACTTACGATTGTTCGAGGAAACGGAATTTTACAATGCGTGCGTGCTTCTATGGACAATTAGCGACTTTCCCGCTTATGGAATGTTGTCGGGCCGGACTACACACGGACGACTATCTTGTCCTTACCGCATGCATCGTACCGACGCCTTCCAATTGAAGCATGGAAGGAAAACTAGTTGGTTCGATTGTCACCGTAAGTTTCTTAGTCCGCGCCACCCTTATCGGAAAAACAAACGATTGTTTAAAAAGAACAAAGTGGTTCGTGATCCTCCACCAGCTTATTACACGGCGAACAAGTCGAGGCGCATATGGATCATTACCGTGCGAATTACACAGCTCCCCAAGGAGGAAACCGGCATGTCCCGCCTAATCCGCCCGATGGTTATCTTACGGAACACAATTGACATAAGAAAAGCATTTTCTCGGGAGCTTCCATACCGGAAAGATCATCTACTTCGACACAATCTTGACGTGATGCACATAGAGAAGAACTTTTTCGATAACATTATGAACACTCTTTTGAATGTGCAGGAAAGACAAAAGACAATTTTAAATCACGTCTTTACTTGGCCGAGATATGTGCGAGATCCGAATTGCACATTGATAATGACGGAAAAGCCCCAATACCTATATTCGATTATCGAGTGCGGCGAAGATGTCGTTGTTCCAAAGGTGATCTCTCGAAGTTAAGTTTCCCGATGGTTTTGTTTCTAATCTTTCTCGGTGTGTAGATGGTAGTAAATTCACAGTATGAAAAGTCACGATTGTAATGTGTTCATGCAATGATCGCTACCATTTGTCTTGGCCGAACTTGTTCCACAAAATGTGCACGAAGCAATTGCTGGTACGTATACGTAATGTCTAATAAAATATTTCATAACTGAATATATCGTAATACGTACGTTTTATATAATTTGTGTAGGTGTTGGGTTGTTCTTTCGTGATCTTTCCACAAGAACGTTGAACGATGAAGTAATAAAACAACTCGACGAGAACATTCCTCTCATTTTGTGCAATTTGGAGAAGATATTTCCCCCATCCTTTTTTGATGTTATGGAGCACCTACCAAGACATCTCCCACACGGCGTAACTAGGGGGCCCGTTCACTTCCGATGGATGTACCCTTTCGAACGATTTATGAAACATCTAAAAGGGAAGGCGAAGAATCTAGCTAAAGTCGAGGGTTCAATCGTTGCGGGTCGTATTACAGAGGAAACGTCTCACTTTACGTCGTACTACTTTGCACCAACTGTGAGGACACGTAAAAGAGCGCCGAGGAGATATGACGACAGAGGCATTCAAACAACGTACGCGGTGGAAGGAGTACCTGACATATTTTGTCCCATTGGTCGGCTTAGCGGACGCATAAAAGAGGTTTGGTGGAGCAACGAGGATGAAATTCATTGTGCCCACACGTACATTGTATTGAATTGCGATATTGTTACTCCATGGGAAAGGTAAAAGTAAATGTTTTTTAATACTCTTTAATTCATTACAACACTCATGAAATATTGTTTACTTATGATATTTTCATATATATATAGTATCTTCGTCGAACAAGTTCAAAAAGGGATTCCGGGATATCTCGAAGATGAGCTCGATTCCCGTAAAACTCAACACTTTGTGATGTGGTTGCAAAGACAGGTATATGAAAATATCAAATATGAAATTACATATAAACATAATATATTTAAACAAAATTATTGTTGGTGTCTCGCAGATTGAGTACGAGGATGAATCTTATCCGGTGTGGTTCCACGAGATGCTACAACGTCCCCTTGCGAAGATTCGGACATCGCCAATGTATTTTACAAGAGGTTATGCTTTCCACGCGTACGATTACGGGCGACATCGAACAAGTGTTAACTACGGTGTTTGTGTTAGAGGAGACATTGATTTCTACGGAATCATCCAAGAAATCATAGAAATAACGTTTCCCGGTTGCTCATGTTGAAGTGCGTACTCTTCAAGTGCGAGTGGTTTGATCCTACGATCGGAAGAGGTGTACGAATCAACAAGTCCGGGATCGTTGATGTCAATAAGAGTAGAAGATACAACAAGTTCGAGCCTTTCATACTTGCATCGCAAGCCGAGCAAGTAAGCTTCATTCCTTATCCGCGTCTCAAGTCCACAGAATACATTGGCTATCCGTCATCAAAATTGCCCCGAGAGGGTACATAGTCGGGGAAGAAGAATCACCACTACGAATGACACGTCCGTCGATATTCCTTCGCCGTAACTAAACACGTACATGGTCTTACTCGTTGATCCACATAATAGGGAAGTCCGAAGAGGTGAATGAGGACGAAGAAGAAGTCGAAGAGACCGACGAATTTGATGAATCCGACTCGAGGACGAACATGAGTCCGCCGATGACTCCGAGTAATAAATAAGAAAATAATGTATTTTAAGAAAATAATGTATTTAATTTTTTTTTATAAAATAAATTAACAATCGTGGTAAATTCGTGGTAAATTTACAACGATTTTACCACGATATGTGTAAATTTAACAATTCGTGGTAAAATCGTCGTAAATTTACCACGAATTTACCACGAATAATCTTATAATTCTTTGTCTTTTAAAGACATCTAATCCTCAGGAGTTTTGTTTGTACGAGGTTGTCGACGTCAACGATTACCACGAGTTTACAACGCTTTAAAACGAAATCGTTGTAAAATCGTGGTAAATTTACCACGATTTTACAACGTCTTTTTGTATAAACCCCTAAACCCTAAACATTTTTAAAAGTATGTCTTATATTATGTACAAACACTCGTTAAGACCTCTAAAGTCAATGAATAACTATAAAAACAATGTTAAAATTGCTTATCAATAAGTTTTGTTTACATATTCTTAGAATTCATAAAGTTTAAGATAAAGTGTACTATAATATATTGTTGTTAATATGTCTATATGTTCTAATTTTACCAAAACTTGTTTTTCTGCAATCATACGACTTAGTATGATTTCATATGCATACAATATCATAATTATATTCAACATGAAGTCAAATGGCGATGAATTTCAAATAAATCCATTTAGTGTAATAATTCGTCGTAAATTCGTGGTAAATTTACCACGAATTTACGACGATTCACACAAAATCGATGGAAATTCGTGGTAAGTTAACAACGAAGTTACGACCAAAATTGAAACTCTAAACGTCAAATCCTCAGGAGTTTTGTTTGTACGAGGTTGTCAACGTCAACTATTACGACGATTTTACAACGATTTATAAAGTTCAAAAAGACGTTGTTAAATCGTGGTAAAGTTACCACGATTTTACGACGATTTAAAAGGTAATCGTTGTAAAATCGTGGTAAATTTACCACTATTTTACAACGTCTTTTTGTATAAACTCCTAAACCCCAAACATTTTTAAAAATATGTCTTATATTACGTACAAACACTCGTTAAGACCTCTAAAGTTAATGAATAACTATAAAAACAATGTTAAAATTGCTTATCAATAAGTTTTGTTTACATATTCTTAGAATTCATAAAGTTTAAGATAAAGTGTACTATAATATATTGTTGTTAATATGTCTATATGTTCTAATTTTACCAAAACTTGTTTTTCTGCAATCATACGACTTAGTATGATTTCATATGCATACAATATCATAATTATATTCAACATGAAGTCAAATGGCAGATGAATTTTAGCAAAATCCATTTAGTGTAATAATTGTCGTAAATTCGTGGTAAATTTACCACGAATTTACGACGATTCACATAAAATCGATGGAAATTCGTGGTAAGTTAACAACGAAGTTACGACCAAAATTGAAACTCTAAACGTCAAATCCTCGTGAGTTTTGTTTGTTCGAGGTTGTCAACGTCAACTATTACCACGATTTTACCACGACTTATAAGGTAATCGTTGTTAAATCGTGGTAAATTTACCACGATTTAACAACGAATTTATTAAATCAAATCGTTGTTAAATCGTGGTAAATTTACCACGATTTAACAACGATTTTATTTTCATCATTCCCAAAACGCGGCAAACCAAACGAACCAAAACGTTTCAATTTTTTTACAACGATTTAACGACGAAATCGTCGTAAAATCGTCGTAAATTTACGACGATTTTACGACGATTGCTTATACTATATATAGTGGACCAAAATTATTCATTTTCACTCATTCTCTCTAAATCTCTCTATCTCTCTAAAACTTTATCTCTCTAAAACTCAACAACTTTCACACTCTTCAACATCCCCAAAGGTAAATATTTTTAATATATGTGTTATAAAACCGGATTTTAGAATTAGTTTTAGGAATTGGAATTTAGTTTTAGGATTTAGAATTTAGTTTTAGGCTCGGATTTTAGTTTTATGATTCAAATTTTAGAATTATATGTTTAGGACATATAATGTCATTAAAATACTTATATAATGTTTAGTTTTTAAATACTTAATGTTTATTATTTAAATATTTAATGTTTTTTTTTGCGTGTACTTATATATGGCTCCTAGGAGAGGGAAGACCTTACCGCCGGACTACTTGCGATGTTGGCGGAGAGGAGGGCTTCCCAGAAGGCTCGGCTTCCCGGGAAGGCTCGGCTCCGGTTCGCCTTCCCGACATCTCTCGTCCACACCGGGACGTCCGTCCATGGCGAGCATCCTCCTCCTCCTTCGTGCCCGCCGCCGCCGCCGCCGCCGCCGCCGACGATATCCCGGCCCGGTACATCCGAGTTGGATGTACCGGACACGCGCCGTACTCCAACCTCCGGGTTGAAGATATTCTCGCTCAACCCGACATGACAGCCTCCGCCGGTTAGATCCGTACAAGTCTCCGGCACTTATTGGTAATTAACTTAATTTTTTTTTTTATTATTTTTTATTATATTAATAAATTAATTAATGTTTTTTTAGGTTCAAGTACGACAACCGTGTCTCGCGTTCTATCGCGGACATAATCAAGGGATACTTCACCGAGTCGCATCCCAATTGGAGCAAGACACCCGAGCACATCAAGAGAACGTGGTTCAAATGTTTCGCGGTAATGTTCTAATTTAATTTCAATTTAATTTATTTATTTAAGTTTAAATTTTTTATTATATATTATTCGCGTAAAGTAACTTATAATTTCTCATATTTTGCAGCAAAAGTGGCATTGGGATGTCTCGATCAACGAGACCGTGAGGACGGAGTTCAACAAGACGGCGAAATTCCGTCTCGTCAACACGGTCTCTCGACCGGAAGGACAAGTGGAGAGTCGTCGGCGACGCGGGGAAGCCGGTTTATCTCTCGGTCGCGGTCCGGGACGGCTTGAAGAAATATTGGACGGATGGCCACAACGCGACCGTAGCCGAGAAGTGTTCCACCTCCAGGAACGCGAAGCTACCCGACGGGACGCCGAAGCGTATGGCTCACACGTCCGGACAAATCCCGTTCGCGGGTCGGGCGCACGAAATGGTAAGTCTTTCTTACTAACTCTTCCAAATTATTTTTATTTTCAAATTACTAATATTATACTAATGCACATAAATTTTATTATTTGTTTGTAGGCCAAGGAGCCGGGTCACAACCGGCCGTCGCTGCCGTCTTCGAGAAGACGCACCGGAAAAAGACCGGCGAGTTCGTTGACTCCCATTCCGAGCGGATATTCAACGATCTTGAAGCTCGGAAGACGGAGATCGAGACTCAACGATCTCGTAGATCCCCGGGAGGCACTCAATATCCGGGCGAGCCGCTTACAACCGCCGAGCTCGATCAAATATATCATGAGGTAAAATTTTACCGTAAAATTATTTTTTAAAACATTCATTTATTAATTGTTTAATTTTATAGGTTGCTCCTAAGAAGAAAGGACGGGTTCTAGGCATGGGATCCATGCAGACGTCCCACTTGCTCCTCCCAATTACCGATCTCAGCCGAGTTGCAGCCGAGATTCGAACCCGCATTCGACTCGGCGAACAACATGCGCTCTACAACGACCGTTCACGGTGCTTTCGCATCTAACCCGAACTACTTCGGACGATGCGTACACATCCCCTCCGTCCGACGACCGAGCAGCCGAACAAGCAACGTAGATCCCGAGAACGCAACGCAAGACTATTTCGGGCCTAATTTCAATTTAGACGACTAATTATTTTTGTATTTTGTATTTTGAAATTGTAATAAAAATATTTAAAAAAAATAATATTTTATTTTATAAAATATTATTTTTTTTTATTTATAATAATATTGATCGTGGTAAAATCGTCCCTAATAAGGGACGATTTTACCACGAATTGTAAAATTTATATTTCTTACAATCGTGGTAAAATCGTCCCTAATTAGGGACGATTTTACCACGATTAGTAAAATTTATATTTCTTCCAATCGTGGTAAAATCGTCCCTAATTAGGGACGATTTTACGACGATTGTGAGAAATATAAATTTTACAATTGTCGTAAAATCGTCCCTAATTAGGGACGATTTTACCACGATTGTAAGAATTTTCGATTTATTATAAATACAAATTTACAACCAAATATTCGTTGTAAAATCGTTGTAACAATTACAACGATTTTACAACGAATATGTTACCACGAATTTACAACGAATTTTATTCGTCGTAAAATTTACCACGATTTTACGACGATTTACCTTTTACTTCGATCGATTAACGACGAAATGGAAATCGTCGTTAAATCGTGGTAAACTCTATTTTACAACGATTATGGTCGTGGTAAAAGTCAACGATTGGACTATTTTTTAACGAAAATCATTCTTTCATGGGCCTTATTTTATTAAAATTAAAACTCAAACCTCTTTTATTCGATTCTATACATACATATATTGTATATATCTTCTTCTTCATGAAAATCCAAGATCTGAGAATTCGACAAACGACAATGAAAACTGAGATTTGGCAGCGATGAAGACAACGATTTGAAAGCTATTGAAGAAGATAGTGAAATGGTTAATTTCTTTCGTTAACCGTTCGGGTTGGATGAACCGAATCGAACCGACCCGATACCCGAATTCAAATTACAAAGTTGCCGATCGGTTCACTTGTTAACCGAATCCGAACCGAAAACCGAAAATATCGGGTCGGTTCGGTTCGGAAATCTCGGGTCGGTTATTTATCGCAGCCCTAGTTCGATACATTTAGAATAGGTTCATGTTTGGGTGAATTACAAAACTACTCAATTTGAGTTGTATTTTATAAATTTACGTCATTTCAAAGTCATTTTACAAAACTAAATTGAAACGGTCAAAATTCAATTTTAATATTATACCTTAAACACTTATTACAAAACTCAAATAATTTTTTAAAATTCTAGTAATTTTTTGAAAGAATGTAATTTTTAAAAAATATTGATTTAGGTAGAGTTTTGTAAAGTAAAAAATGAAATGGTGTAGTTTTGTGAATTCTTGTTCAATTTATTATTAGTTTAAAACTTTAAATGATTCAAATTCATAAAAATGTGGACTCTTAACAAATAAATTTTTCTTTCGATTATTTTGTAGTTTGGTTTGGGTTTATTTTGGTACAGTTTTGATATTAACTTTCTACCAGTTTTGATATTAAACCGGAAATTAAAACGGCTATCATAGTAATGGGCCTATTATAAGTCCGTTTTAATGGTTACATTGATGTTACGCCCAATTTTAATATTTTTTGTAACTTCGGATATTTGGATGATTTGCAAGAAAAACACTAAAAAGAAATGAAAAAGCCAAATAAAATGGTATAATGATAAAAGAGTTTAAGAATTTATGAGGTTACAAAACTTGTTGATAATTTTCAAAATGATTAAATTTATTGAACGATGATTCATTTCACTATTTTATTTCATAAAATAATTATTAATATTTTACCATTTTTTTTGGTAGGAGTCACCACAAAGTTAATTAGCTTGATAAGAATATGAAATATAATTAATTTATTCCCATCACTAAAGAAAGTGTGTGAATAGAAATATGGACATTATATAAAAGTTTTACAAAATATTATTTTTCTTACATGCATCTATTATTATTATTAGACCTTGCTTTAAAACATAGAGTAAGTTAAACTAAAAGTTTGAGAAAATAGGAACAACAACAACAACAAACATTAATTAGTTTTTATTTAATTAACCTCTCTATTAAAAAAGGTTAGTAATATTTAAAAAAGATAGATAGATTCAAATGAGAAACCTGACAAGCCCTACCTTATCACCAGCTTTCTTTAACATCACGTTCACTCCTGCCTTTATACTCTTTGAAACTAAATCTTCTATACTTTTTAGGAATCCCATAGCTTTCGATTTTGGTTTCGGGGTACGGACACACGAAGAACGCTATCGATAATCTTTCGATGTTTATCGGAGATATCACTCTATGTCTCACACTTTGGTACACTCCATTGCTTATTGCCTACATAAGATATAAGACTAGTTTTAGAATTTTAAGTAAATTATATATACTTAGTTAGTTTTAAATATTAATGAATCACAACTATTAGATTTTGAATTATAAGATATGGTCTAATATGTTTTTTGGACTAGAATCTAACAAATAACAACTCTCATTTTTTTAAAGTTAGGGTTTGCCCTGAAGCTAGTTGATTTATAGAGAAATTCTATATATTAGTTGATATACTTTTGCTTTCACTAATAAACATAGAAATAACAGAAAATATATATTTCGATAAATGATAACACTCACAATTCATAACAATAACAACAACAACAAAATTGAAACAAAACTATTTGATAATTCTTGAAATTCTTTGCAATTTTTTCATAGTAATTATACTAAACCATGTAACTTCCATTATAATATTAGGATGTACTGATATATAATTATGTAGTTATTGGATTGTAATTATCATAGTAGTGTATATATGATTTTAGAAGTCTAGAACTAATTATAATTATAGTAAACCTATTATATAATTAGAACTAAACCTTAATTAAAAGGATTAATTAATGGTACTTAATTAGGCTTACTTGAAACATATCACCAATGTTAACAGTAAGAGCCTCAGAACAAGGCTTAACACCGATCCATTGTCCATCTTTTTGCAATTCTAAGCCACCAATTTGGTCTTGAGAGAGTATAGTAATGAAACTTGAATCGGTATGTGGAACCAAACCAAACACTTGAGAACCAAACACACGAGGATGATACTTGTTTAGCCTTATAAAACTGTTTTTTAATTCACAAATATTTTCGAAATATTTCGAGTTTGCATTCACTTGATTGCCTAATATTTCAAATATTGTTTGTGCCACTCGTGTTATCTCTTGCACATATATTCCAACGGTTGTCCTGTAATTAAAAAGAAAATTCATAAATTAATGAATATAAATATATAATGAAGATTTATTTATATGTTTATGTGTATCTTTAACAACAAATTACCCGATCTCTCTATATAAAGTGTATCAAAATTTTCATTCAATATGGAATAATTAATTAAGACTATAAAGAAATATATTTCATTCATTCCAAATAAATCAAATACTTTCATTTGTAACATGTTTCATAAAATGGTTTTAAAGTTGATTCTTGAAATTTGAGGGAAAATAATCCTTGCCCTTAAATAAAATCATTGTTTTACAAAAAAATTATCTTAACTAAAGGTAAAGAACAATTTAAGAATTAGGGTTTCATCATATGAGAGATCTCAAACAAACTTTAAAACTTAAAATAAGTAACTAAAATAACCTGAAGTTGTTGGAATCATCAGAAAAACTTGAGATATCTCCAAGAGTGATATGAAACGCTTCCGACAAAGAGTATTGAGCCGGGGAAGTCGCGTTAGGGTTTCCCCATCGATAATTATTTTCTCGGACTTTTTCAGAGAACGATCGGTCAAAGAGATTCTTCTCTTCGAGAAACATCATCTCAAAGACTTCTTTAGGAACCCCATGGTTCACAATTTGAAAAAATCCCCACTCTTTCGCGGCTTTGACCATTTGCTTCACACATCTTTTGCGTTTGACCTCATCGCCATTAGTCAGATGGCTAAGATCTATAACCGGAAGCTTTAGGTTTGCGGTCTGGAAAGTTGTGGTGTCCGTATTGTTACCACTAGTTGAACCCAGAAAAGAGTTTCCGAAAATCGCGGAAAAATTGGTCTCAAAGGGCGGTTGAGAAGCCATCTAAACCTTTGGTTAAAAAGAAAATGAAATTTTAGAAAGATGATTTTTTGTCTATGATTATTAATTAGCTTTTTGCTTTATAATGATATAAGAAGAATAAACCCTTACCATCTATATATAGTATAAAATTTCATGTGTCACTATCATCCAATCTCTATAGTTGGAAAGAAATTATTAAAGGAGAGAGGCATATACTGTTAGAGAAATTAATTAAATAACATCTAGGGTTGGTAGATATTACATCAACATTCAATTGAAGAAAATTTTAATTTATGTGTATAAATATAAAACGTAAATTTTACGAAAAATAAATTAAAAGGTATAGACATATATGATCAATTAATATTTATGATGTTTAATGATGCATAATAATATATACCTTAAAATAAAAATATATTATTATAAATTATTTACTCGGGGAAGTGGCCTTGGTCTAGTGGCAGTCATAAGTCCACACAAGGCAGGTAGCACCACCCCACCCGGGATCGATTTTCCACACCTACGATAGTGTAGGTTTGAATAATGGACCGGCCATTTGTGGCCCAAATGTTGACAAAAAAAAAAAAAAAAATTATTTACTCGTATGTGACATGCCGTTCAAATAACCAAAATTAAAGTGCAGAAATCTTCCTATTCATTTTCCAAATACGGAAATATAAATATAAATAATTAATGGGCTTGCAAAATTTTCAACAAAAAAAGGAAATGCTTTAATTATTATTATATATATAGATCCCATAAATATTTGATTGAGATGTTTCCATAAAGTCCATTGATATATTATCGTTAAAAATATTATCGTTAAAACTTGATGGACCATTAATGATAGTTTCTAAAATTATGAAACCACGTGTTTATGTTTCTATATTTGTTTTACTCCCCTAATTAAATAGATTTATTTTAAGAAAAAAAAACATCAGAGCATATATATCCCTAGAAAAACTCTTTAATTTTCGAAATAGTACCATAAAATATACTCCATATGTTATAATATATAGTTAGTTAAAGAAAAAACATCAAAGAATATATATCAAAAATGAAATTTATACATTTATTGCTTTTGCTTGAAATTTTTGGGGACTTTATTAGATTTTTTTTACTATTTTTAATAAGCACACCCAAATGAAAAGTATATAAGTTTGAAAAAGTGATCATATTGCACTACAATCTTCAATGGCGGCGGTTTGTTTGGAATTTTTTAAATTTATAAAATTATATTGAAATATAAACCCTTTAACCAAAAAATATTATATATATATATTGAAAATATTTGTTCATTTAAAAAAAAAATTAGAGAATAAGAGTATTATATCTTCGAGTGCTTCAAAGCACCCAACTTGTGACATTTTACTTTATTAAATATAATCTTAATTCTCAAGACGCTGCCAAACAAAAAAATGATTTTAAAAACTATTGATCCACAAAATAGATTTAAGTACTTTAAAATTCAGATTTAGTTACTGTAAACTTTGACAATATACTTTAATTATTTTTTTTATATCAATACTTTAATCATATTTTAAATTGAAAAACTATACAGAATATTTCCTTAATTCATATCTCCTTTAAATACTGTTAGAAGTCGAAGAATTCACAAAACTACATTATTTCAACTCTTCTTTCACAAAAATACATGCAATTTAATATTTTTACAAATTTATCCCTTTCAAAATTTTAAACGGTTGATTTACCTTTTAAAAAGTTAATAAAATTAAAAAAAAAACTGGGTTGACTAATTAGTGTTTAAAATATAGTATTAAAGGGGTATGATTGTGTAGGTATGATTTATTTGAATTTAATTTTGAGAGTTTTCGGTGTAGTTTCGAAAATTGATTTTGATATGGTGTAATTTTTTGAAATGCAATTCAAAAGATGTATTTTTGTAATTGTCCCTTACAAGTTTATCAATTGAATTAAACTTTATGTGGTAAATTGTTAGTTTTTGTTTACAATTGTATATGTTGACCCACCAATAGATACAAAAGATAATCGTTTTTGTGTACATTTAATTACTGTCGTTTAATTTATTCTAGCTATATTTCATGATCTGTTGATTAACCACTAAAAATTAAAGAGAATTAAATAATTTTATGCACAATAGTAAAATGTTTAGATAGTTTAGTTAAGGAATTTAAGTGTTTTTGGAAAAATAAATAAAATGATGTTTATTTTTGAGGAATTCACAAAACTACTTCATTTCTTCCTTTTTTTACAAAATTCTACTTAATTCAATTTTTTCACATATTTACACCTTTCAAAATTTTAAAAGCTTGATTTACCCTTTTAAAAATTACCAAAATTAAAATCTTTTCATTTGGATTCGCTAATTAGTGTTTATTGTATAATATAAAAGAGGTAGGATTGTGTGGATATAGTTTATTTGGATTTAATTTTGAGTGTGTAGGTGTAGTTTTGTGAAGTAATTTTGAAATGATGTAGTTTTGTGAAATGTAATTCAAATGGTGTAGTTTTGTAATTCTCCCTTTATTTTCTCACTTTATTTTTTTGTTAAAAAAATAAAACGATGTGGTGTAGTTTTGTAATTCTCCCTTTATTTTCTCCCTTTATTTTTTTGTTAAAAAAATAAAACGATGTTGGTGGTTTAACTGATTTAGACGGACTTTATGATTCCAATTTTGACTTGTTTGGTTTAAATTTTGCTATATCCTGTTTAGAGCCAAAGTCAACTTGGACTTGTTTGTTGACTGTTTGGTCAACTCTCCCAATAAAAAAAAAGTTAACGTAACCAACTACGATTATGGGCTTGATTGGAAAGGGCTGTAGAAACTTTCTAAAGCCAAAATTTAGTATAGAGTCAATTTATAAAGCCAATTAAGCTTTACCTTATTTTAAAATCCTACAACCAAAAAAATAAAACATGGCTTTAGAATGGCTTTAGAATGGCTTTAGAAAGCCATTTTTCTACAACCTAAAATATTGTGTTTTACAAATCTTTTAAACCAAAATATCACAATATTACTTATCAATGTTAACATATCCATACAAAATACATATATAACATATATTATAACTATTATAGTTCATGATAACATATATACTTTAACATACGTATATGTTATTTTTCAACTAATATATAATTTATTGGAAATTTATAAAATACTTTTTTCAACATATATTTGTGTATATATATATATATGATTATCATTTATTTTTTAAATTTTAGATTGTATTTTTATTTTGTTCTTTATTACAAATGTGTATATACATAACATATTAATGATGTATAAATATTTTATAATTATGATACTTACTATATAATTTTAATTTTTAAATAAAATTCTACATTATTATTTACAACATTATCAAACCAATCACAATTTTTTTTTAAACTCACAATTTAAAATCTAGAGTCAAAATCTTACAGCAACAAAATCTAGAGCTACAGCAAAAAAAACTACAGCAAAATTTCTACAGCCAAAAGCTAAAAGCTACAGCTTCAACCAATCGGACCCTATACATTCTTGTATGATATAATTGGGGAAAAAGCCAAAAAATTCCTCGACTTACAAAAAAATAAATCGCTTAATTGTCCAACTTACGTTTAAGCCACTTTATTCATCAATTTTTAAACGTCAAACATTTAAATCTCTATAAACGTTTAAAGACCATTTTAAATCCAATAAAAGTCAAACAATTAACTTAATGTTAAAAAACCGTTAAATGGTAAAACGTCTGTGTTTAATATTCAAGTCAAAATTAGAACGAAATTGTGTTACAAAATTGTTTTTGAAAAGAAAAAAAGGGGAATAAATTGATTTTGTAATTTAGGGATTTAAGATTTGTGTATTTGGGAATTTTTCAAGTGTTAAAACGACGTAGTTTTATCATTTCCGTTCAAGTTTTGATTTGAATATTAAACACAGTCGTTTTACCACTTAACGGTTTTTAAAATTAAGTTAATGGTTTGAATTTTATTGGATTTAAAATGGCTTTTCAACGTTTAGAAAGATTTAAATGTTTGGTGCTTAGAAATGGAGGAATAAAATGGGAGGCGGTGCTTAATAATATTAGTTTTTTTTATATAAAACTACATTATATTATTGAATAAAACTTCACTAATTTATTATCAACGGTTATTTTATTGGTTATATTATATAATCAAAGAAATATTATGTGACCTAATTTGGTGTTATTTGAATCACATATTTATATAAATATGTGATGCAATAATATAACGAATTACTTGTAAATAAATATTACTCTCATTGTGAAAGTAAAGATAAATAAAAAAGAATTCACATAACTACACCATTTCATCCATTCATTTACAAAACTCTGTCTAATTCAATTTTTCTCATATTTACATCTTTTAAAAATTTTAAAAGCTTGATTTACCCTTTCAATAAATTCCAAAATTAATTTTTTTTCATTTGCGTTCGCTTATTAGTATTTATGGTATAATATTAAGTGGGTAGGATTGTGTGAGTATGATTTATTTGGATTTAATTTTGAGTGTTTATGTGTAGTTTTGTGAAGTAATTTTGAAATGGTGTAATTTTGTGAAATGTAATTCAAATGGTGTAGTTTTGTAATTCTCTCATAATTAAAGAGGAATTCACAAAACTACACCCTTTCAACCACTCTTTCATAAAACTACACCTAATTTAATTTTTTCACATATTTACACCATTTCAAAATTTTAAAAGCTTGATTTACCCTTATAAAAATTACCAAAATTATTTTTTTTCATTTGGGTTCGCTAATTAGTGTTTAGGGTATAGTATTAAGGGGGTAGGATTGTGTGGATAGGGTTTATTTGGATTTAATTTTGAGTGTTTAGGTGTAGTTTTGTGAAATATTTTTGAAATGATGTAGTTTTGTGAAATGTAATTCAAATGGTGTAGTTTTGTGATTCCCCATAATTAAAAATGAATATTTTGTGAGACGATTTGTAATTATAAAAATGTTTGATTTCCACAAACGATAAGGCAATAAATTATTTTTTATATTTTGTATCAGGTTTCATGGATTTGAATCTTTGATACAAAATATAACTATAGCCACTAAGAATTAGTAAAACAGTAACTAAAAGTAAAAAAGACTCATAACAAATGAATATAAAACACTTAAATGTCGACGATGTAATACATTAAAACTAGTGAGATTTTCTGAAATAGGTTGAATTGAATTTGAAATTGACTTGACCGAATATAATTTTAAAAGTTTTTTTTTTGTGCCAAATCCAAAAAACCAACATTTAATTTTAGTAACAAATTGTTGTAATAAAATAAATAAATTTAGTAACAAATAAAACTAAGATATGATGTAAATGTCGGCACCATTAGTAAAATGCCACGTGGGAAAGTGAAGATCATCGACATTATATTATATCACGAAAATTATATTTTTTGGGCCTCTTTAAGCTGTCATATCTTAAAAGAACATTATTATTTATTTTCTAACACTCACTATCAGACTCACTTATCATTATCAGTATCATTAAATAAATCATTATACTATTGTATTTTTTTTCTTTACATGTTGTAATCAATTAATCATTGTTACTTTTAAAATTTTATTTGGAGCTAGGTTTTGTTTCTATTGTCGACATGCTTATAAACATTTTATATATGATTTATTACAATGGATCCTAGTGAGTTATATGCCTAAATTAAACCGAACTCAAAGATATTTCAAAACTAAACAAACTCTAACTGAAACAAAATTGAACTAACTCAAAGATAATCCAAAATTAAAGATTTTAATATTTTTGATGCAATAACTAGGATGCTTAATTAAAAATAACCAAAAAAACTAGGATGCTTAATTAAAATTAAATTTAAACTATATACTATAATACAATTACATCACGGCTAAAACAAAAAGTTCGAAAAAATTACGGGCCTTTATTTAATATTTAATGGAAATTCTTTATTACATATATATTTTTTGGGCAATTTCCAAAAATACCATAAAAAGTTTTTCGGATAATAATAACATTCTAACTTTTTTCCCTTAAATACCATTAAAAAAATTTTGGGACAAAAATACCATAAACTTATAATTAACTTAAAACTGTCAAAATTAAAATGCAATTCTCCAAACTAAACTCTAACCCCTTAAATACTATACCCTAAACAGTATACAACAAATCCAAATGAAATTTTTTAAGTTTTAAAGTGTTAAAATAAGATTTTTGTATTTATGATATTTTATTCCAAAACATATTTTAATGGTACATGAATAAAGTTTATTTTGTCAAAAAAACATTTTTTCATGCTATTTTGATGAATTACTATATTTTTTCGAAAAAATACTTGTGAATGCTTAAATTACACCAAAAAATTGTATTGAACTAATCAAGATTGTAATTTGTTTATTAAACTAATACTCTATTAGATCTCTATGCTCAATATTCAAAAAAAGTAGAATTGAGGTACATATACAAATCTTACATAGTTTCAAGAAAACAGAACAAAAAGTCCAAGAAAACAAACAAGTCAATACTTTCTCTCTTAGTGAATGGTTTTCTCTGTTGCCTTGTGACTCAAGGAAGCAAAAAGGCTATGGGGAAACAAAACCTAGATTGTGTAAGATAGCCATTAAAGTTAAACCATGTATTGTATTTTATACGTTAATTACATTGTTCTGTTTGTAATTCTCTCTGTTTTTCTTGCAATTTTATTGCTCTGTTTTTATTGGTCTAGTTCTCTTTTGGTTTAGTTTAAAATTGAAAGAAAAATGACACATCCTAATCCATCAGATTCAAGACACAATAAAGCAAAAACTCTGATACATCAAGAAGCTATAAACTCATAACTAAAAGTTCAAAACATACAAAAGAAACAAGTCTTGAGAAATGATACTAAAAGCATAAAAAACACAACAACACATGATTGTCCACAAAAAAAACTGTTAAAACAGGGTTCGGGTAGGATACCGAACTGAGATGATTGTTACAAAAGTGGGGTCGGAAAACTCGTTAAGTGATAATGGTACGAACAAATAGTGCCGAAGTGAGAATAAGGACAAATGCCGATGTGAAATTATAAAATGCCGATGTGAAATTATGATTAAGAACTCGGAGTTCGTTTGTTTATTGATTGAACGATTGTTTGATACAATGTCGAAGTGAAAGTATAAGTTTCTTGCTATTTTCTCTCTATAGATTCTCTCTCAAAATTCCGGATCCTTTTGCTTATGAGCCGGGACTCTCTATTTATAGTGGAGATTTCGGGGACTTGGCGGGGTTTTGCTCTTTGGCGGGATCTCTTCGGCGCATGCTCGACATACGGAAAGCTGCTTTGTCGAACATGCCTTTGCATTTAATGCGGTTGTCGAGCATGCTCCCGCATTTAATGCCCGTTCGGCTGACTTCTGCATCTTGCAGGTCCGTACTGACATCTCTCGCCGTCCGTGCCGAACCGCCGTACAAACGTCACCTGTGTCAGTCGTGGCAGGTCCGTACCGATGTCACTGTCGCGCATGCTTCCTCCAAATGGGCCTTTGACTTCGGCTGGGCCTTGACTTCGGCTGGGCCGAACTTCGGGTAAGGCCCAATGAACTCTCTTGGTGACTTCTGGAATGGGCCAGGCCTGAGTGGGCTTAGGCCCACCCTTAACATTAGTCCCTCCCCCAGTTCGGCTTTTTAGGAGAGGCGAACTAAAGAGATCGGCCTTAGGCGCATTCTAGGAGTTACCATCGGCGATTTGATTGTCTTCGGCGATCGGTCGCTTCGGTAAATGCCACGTCACAGTGATGCCACGTCGATTTGTTGAATGCCATGTCATCTGAGTTGTGCATTTGTTAGAAATTTTGGGCGGCGCGTTGGGAGGCGTGCGCGCTTTTTGGCGAATCGCCGGATGCCACGTCATTGTAATGATGAGCTCCCGTCGCTTCGTATTTCGGAGTCGTGTCGTCGAAGCTGCGCCTTTTCTCTGTCAAATAGGGAGATGCCACGTCATCGTAATGATGATGGTTCGTTTCGCGCCCTTCGATGGCGCCTCTTCGTTTTCCTTATTTCTCTATAAAATGATCTCTTCCGCCTTCATTTCTTCATTTCGTTCTCTCGCCAAAAATTGAGGTACTTTCTCTCTCTAGCTCTTCTCTTCCTTCTCTCTAGAATTTTCATTTAGTTATGTCTTCAAGGACAAGTTCATCTCCTTCCGGTTCGGCATCGCGCCCCGTTGCGAAGAGGGTTGATCGTTCGCCGTGCCGAACGAACGATTACGCCGTGGTGACGATAGATTATCTCCCGCGGCGGGTTCGGCTACCGATCGTGCTAGCGATCTGCCTTCGTCTAGGATGGCGGGGTCTTCTTCTGGTTCAAAGGATCCTGTTCGGATGGGTCCTCCTCCGAAGCGAGCCAAAGTATCGGCAAAGAGTGCCGTGAAGCCAGTTGGGACGGGGAGGATGTCGCCGGCTCCTAAGAAAGCGAAGGCGCCGAAGGTGCCGAAGCCGGTCCATTCCTTTACTTCATCTAGGAGTAGGCTTGAAGGGACCCTTGGCAGGATACGTTCCTTTGCAACGTCTGGTGAGGAGTTGGAGCTTTTGGTTCCATTGCCGGACCAGAGGCCCTGGGACTGCCCCCCTGGTTACATATGCTTGTACGAGCATATGTTTACCCAGGCGGGGTTGTGGTTCCCCTTGCCCCGGCTTCTCGTCTCTTTTGCCGAAGCGAGGGAGGTGGCTATCTCCCAGTTGACGGTTCCCTGCATTCGGAACCTGGTCGCGGCGATCGTGGCGGCTGAAGAGATGGGTCTTGAGATGTCTCTTCGGCTGTTCGAGGAGATTACGCGCATCGGTGCGAACCATTCCCCGGCCGGGACCTCGGTCGATTTGCCGGAAGCCCGGCTTCAAGCTCACATCGGACACTTCGGTGAAGTTGCCTCTCTGGTGGGAGAAGTATTTCTTCGTCAAAGTGAACTCGGCATCCGTTCTGGATGTCGATAGGGTTTATCAAACCAAATGGTCGCCATGCATCGGTAGGAAAGCCGATCTTCTTTTTGTACTTCATTACTTTTGCTAACACATTTTTCCTTATTTTCCGCAATCAAACCTCCGTCGATTTATCCTTTCCCGGACGAGTATCGCCGTTCAAGGATCGTTTTTAAAAGGGAGGAAGTGCCGTGGACCGAGGTGCTTCGGCAACAGAAGATCTATTTTGCGTCGTTGGGAGGTGAGTTCGGCATATATATATATATTTTTTTTTTTTTTTTTTTTTTTTTTTTTTTTTTTATTCTCTTCGTCATTCGTAGGTTCGTTGAAACTTGCGCCGCAAAATCCAAGTGGGGTGGATAGGATGAGGAGACTCTCCGATTTCAGGGGTCTCTTCGATGATGAAAGGGAGGAGGAGTTTCTTGCCGAAGAGGAGGCATAAGGAAGGGAGACTGACGAGGAGTTGGGTTCTCCTTTGGTTCGGGAGGGTTCCTTGCCTTCACCAACAGCTGACCCGCCATTGCCAGCGGGTAATCCACCTGCGGATGCTGCTCCGCCACCTCCACCGACTCCCGAGGATGCGTCGGTGATCCAGCACGCCTCAACTGAAGTCGCGCCAACGACTGGGGTGAAGAGGGCTCGTGAAGCTGTGAATGAGCCTTCGGCGGGTGAGGAGGATGCGCCTTCGGAGATCCAGCACGCCTCAACCGAAGTCCTGCCAACGGCTGGGGCGAAGAGGGCTCGAACTGAGGCAACGCCGATTGAGAGTCGGACTGGTTCTGGTGAACCAGCGGTGGTCGGGGATCAAGTCGCCGGGCTTGGGTCCGAGGACGCGGGTCGGGCCGCGGCCGATGTCGATCCTTCCAGGCAGGACGACGAAGAAGGCGATGGGCTGGTTGGTGGAGATGGGTTCGCCCATTCGCTTGAGGAAGGGAATGAACACGGGTTCTACTTTGCCTACAACGGCACGGTCCCCTTCCTCAATCACAAGGAGGCGAGTGCGGGCTTCCAGCGGGCCGTTTATTCGGCGTTTCACGGCGAAGATCCCCCTTCCGAACTGGTGTTAGCTGCGGAGGTCGCCGAACTGGCGAGATTAGAGCAGAGAGTAAGTCTTCGTTGCCGAGGTCTTAGTGGCTTATTATTGTACCTTTATTTTTTGCTTCGGTCTAAAATCTGTGTTTGTTCAGGTTGCCTACAAGAGGACCCGCCTCAACTTCTCCTACGAAAGCCTTTTAGCCGAAGAAAAGAGTTCGGCCCAGGCACGCCTCGTTGCCGTTGAAGCGGAGAGGGATGCGGCTGTAGCCAAAGTCAAGGAGCTTGAATCGAGCTTGGCTTTGGTGAAGAAAAGCGGGAGGTCGAAGAAGCTGAAGAAGCAGCTTGACAAAGCCGAAGCTAGTAATGCCGAACTCAAGAAGAAGCTGGCAGAGTCGGAGGCCGAGAAGATCGTTCTCGGGAGGAAGGCAGCGATGGCGGAGTCTGTGAAGATCGGCATAAAGGAGGAGCTGAGGAGAATGGAGTCCGAGAAGGACGCCCTTGAGAAGGCACTTGACGCCGAGGCTGAGGCGTCAAAGATCCGCGAGTTGGCTCGAAGTCGTCTCGCGAAGCCGAAGAGGCGGAGCAAGGAGCTCGCCGAACTTAAGGCCGACTACGATCGCCTTTCCGAGGTCGGTGCATTGGAGGTCAAATGCTTCCGCGAACGCCTCGTCGTGGCGAAACGGCGATTCGATGCGCTCCGTGCGCTCTTCGAGGCCCGGCTAGGCAAACTCAAGGCTTACCTTGAAGAGCGAAAATCGGCCGAGGAGTACTCCTCCTTCTACATTCAGATGAAAGGGGTCTTCGATACCCTAGAGCGGCTGGAGAGGAAGTTCGCGATCAAGATCCCGCCTATCTTCGAGCGTCAATGTCGCGAGAGAGAGGGAAATCTCGAACGTTGGCTTGAGGAGAGGCCGCAGCTTTCTTACGAGGCCTCGGACTTCGAGCTTCCTGCCGACCTCGAACTTGACTCTCTCATCGACTTTATGGTGGAGGAGCCGGACGATCGCGCGGATGACGCTCAAAACTGTGGTGGCCGAACCACTGAAGAAGTTGTCGAGGGGGAGACGGCCGAAGTTGAGGTAGCCGAAGATGTGGAGGTAGAAGATGAAGTGGCCGAAGGCGAGGAGGCCAGAAATGAAGAGGTCAGGGATGAAGTGGTCGGAGATACCAACTTGCCCGAAGAGTAGGGTTAAGTATTTTTTGGATGATCGTTGTGATCGGTCTTTTTTGTCGTTGTTGTTTTTTTTTTTGTAATCTTTGTTGGCCGATTGTTGGGATCGGCTTTGTTGTTATCCTTATTAATATAAATACACCTTTTTTCTTCTCTCCTATCGTACTTCATTTCTTCGTACATCCCTTCTTTATTCGGGTCGATATTTAGGATCGGCTTTTTGATACTTGATGGTTCGTCTTCGTGTTAGTATGCTGAACTCGTTTTATTTCTTGTACAGTCTTCTTTCATAGTTCGCAAATGATACGAACCGTTTTTCGAAATTGCGAGGTACTCGGCTTTTGTGGTTTCGGATTGGGCCACTGCAAGTGTTGAACATGAGTTCGTAGATATCTTCCTTGCAAAATAGTGGGTGATCGGTCACCGCACTTTAAGATAGTGGCTAATTAGTTTGCGGAATAGACCGGCTTAAAAATGAGAGCGCGGAGCCCGTTTTAGTATAAGCGAAGAGCTTGTGTGACCGAACTCGGAGTTCGTTTTTGTCTGAGCGCGGAGCTCGTGTTTCCTGAGTTCGGGACTCGTATTAAGGAAAAAAAAATTTTTTTATTATCATAGCTGCGCCTTTTGGAAGGCTGCCTACGTACCCAATAAGGGATCAAGCCATTCGTAGTTCGGTTTACATTTTGTTTTTTTTTGAATAAGAACTCGGAGTTCGTTATTTTCTTTTTGAAGCCGTTGTGGTCGATCTTTGGCTTTTGTTGTCTTCTATGTTGATTGACTTCGGCATTTATAGTCTTCGGTGCTGACGATCTTCGGTGCTATTTCTTTCTAGTGGTAGAACCTTTTGAGGTGCGTCGCGTTCCAGGACCTTGGGATCGGTTTGCCGCACATCTCCATGAGTTCGAAGACGCCAGGCCGAACGACTTTTGAGACGAGGTATGGACCCTCCCACTTTGCTCCGAGTTTCGTGATTGGCCTCTCAGCTGTGTTTTCGAACACTTTTCGGAGGACCAGATCGCCCTCTTCGAAATGCCTTCCCTTCACCTTCTTGTTGTAATACCTTGCTGCCTGGTGTTGGTAATTTTGGATGCGGAGTAGGGCGTGATGCCGTTGCTCTTCGGCGTGATCTAGTTGGTCGGCGATCATCTGCTCGTTCGTCAGTGGGTGTTGAGTCAGCATTGTTCTGCGGATGCCGGGGACGTTGACTTCGGCAGGAGACATGGCCTCCATTCCATGGGAAAGTGAGAAAGGTGTTCGCCCCGTCGAACTACGTGGACTTGTTCGGTGTGACCAGAGGACGCCTTCTAGTTCGTCAGCCCAGAATCCTTTCTTTTCTTCCAGTCTTTTTTTGATGCCGTCGATGATCGTCTTGTTCGTTGCTTCGGCTTGTCCGTTCCCTTGAGGATATCTTAGAGTTGATTTGTTTAGCCGGATGTTCCATCTTGCGCAGAACCCTTCGAATTTAGCCGACGTGAACTGGGTTCCGTTGTCAGTGACGATCTCGTATGGGAGTCCGTGGCGGCAGATGATGTATTTCCAGACGAAGTTCTGGACCTTCGTTGCATCGATCTTCGCGTATGCCTTCGCTTCTACCCATTTTGTGAAGTAATCGGTGACGATCAAGAAGTATTTCCGCTGTCTTGATGATGGTAACGGTCCGACGATGTCCATAGCCCATCTCATGAAAGGATAAGGCGCAGTTGCCGAACTCAGAAGTTGTGTCGGAGCGTTGATGAAGTCTCCGTGTCTTTGGCACTTTTCGCATTTTTGGGCGAAGTCGGCGCAGTCCTTTTGCATCGTCGGCCAATAGAAGCCGTGGTTTTTCACTTGAAGGACTAGTGCGCGTCCTCCGGAATGATTACCCGCTGCTCCTTCATGGGCTTCTCGCATAACCCGGTCGACTTCGTCGCCCGTTATGCATAATAGGAGGGCTCCCGATGCGCTCCAACGATAGAGGCGATCGTCGAGGAGGGTGTAGCGGGCCGCTCTGCATTTGAGTCTTCGGCCTTCCCACTTTCCCTCGGGTAATTCGCCGGTCAGCAGATATCGAATGATTTCTTGCCGCCAATCGTCTGGTCCTTCAGGGGTTTGAGTGCGACGGTCTTCTCTTATTGGTGAGGCCGGCGTACGAAGGTCTTCGTCGAACTCATCTGTTTCTTCGACATCTCGATTGATTATGCATACGCCTTTTGGAAGGGCTATGCTCGGATTCTCGATGCATTCAATGGGGATCGTCCTCCGAAGGGTCGGGTCTGACGTCGAAGCTAAGGCTGCGAGTGCGTCCGCCGAGGTGTTTTCTGCCCTCGGTATTTTGGTGATGGTGAAGTGCTGGAGTTTTTTGGCCAGTTCCCTGACGACTTGTAGGTATGCCTCCATCCTTTCGTTTTTAGCGTCGAACTCGCCGCCGAACCGGCCGGTAACGAGCCGTGAGTCGCAAAATGCGTCGAGCTCCTTCGCTCCGAGTTCGATTGCGAGGCGCATGCCGGCTATCATTGCCTCGTATTCTGCTTCGTTGTTGGAGGCCTTGAAGCCCAGTCTGAACGATTGTTCGAGGACTTCGTCGGTTGGCGATTTGAGCGTAATGCCGATGCCGGATCCGTGCTGGCTAGAAGACCCGTCGGCATGAAGTGTCCAAGTGTTCTTCTCTGATGCCGTTGTCATCTCTGGTGGTAGTTCGATCAGGAAGTCGGCCAGGACTTGTGATTTTGCGCTGGTTCGTGCCTTGTATTCGATGTCGTACTCGCTGAGTTCGACTGCCCACTTGGCGATTCGACCTGACTGCGTCGGACTGTGCAGGATGGTCCGCAGCGGCTGATTCGTGAGGATCACTATGGAGTGAGACTGGAAATATGGTCGGAGTTTTCTGGCCGAACTGACCACTGCCAGGGCTAACTTCTCCAGGGTCGAATATCTGCTGTCCGCACCGTCGAGGGCTTTGCTCGTGTAGAAGATAGGTTGCTGATCACCGCGATCTTCTTTGACCGCACGTCGCTTCCGCCGAAGTTGATACGGCGATGTAGAGGTACAGGGTCTCTTGGTCGACTGGTTTGGCGAGGATCGGTGATGTGGAGAGGTACTCTTTGAGCTGTGCGAATGCCTCTTCGCATTTTTCATCCCACTCGAAGCGTTTGTTACCCTTTAGGAGCTGATAGAAGGGTAAACATTTGTCCGAAGATCGCGATATGAACCGGTTGAGTGCGGCAATCCTTCCTGTCAATCTTTGGACTTCCCTAGTTGTTCGGGGTGAGGGAAGGTCCCTGATGGCTGCGATCTGCTTCGGGTTTGCTTCGATGCCCCGTTGAGTGACAATATACCCAAGAAATTCGCCCGAAGTCACGCCGAACGTGCACTTCGCGGGATTCAACTTCATCCCGTACTGATTGAGTGTTGCGAAGCAGGTGGCGAGGTGATCGACATGGTCTTTGGCGGCTAATGACTTGACCAGCATGTCGTCGATGTATACTTCCATCGTTTCGCCTAGTTGGTCGGCGAACATGCGGTTCACCAGTCGTTGGTATGTTGCCCCCGCGTTCTTTAGGCCGAACGGCATGACCTTATAGCAGTAGGTACCCCGATCTGTGATGAACGAAGTCTTTTCTCTATCTTCGGCATGCATCATGATCTGATTGTAGCCCGAGAAAGCGTCCATGAAGGACAAGAGCTCGTTCCCCGCCGTTGCTTCGACGATTCGGTCGATGTGGGGTAGCGGGTAGCTATCTTTCGGACAAGCTTTGTTGAGATCGGTGAAGTCGACGCAAACTCTCCACTTGCCGTTTTTCTTCTTTACGACCACGGGGTTGGCCAACCAGTCCGGGTATCTCACTTCGTCGATTGACCCGACGTTTACGAGTCGTTCGACTTCGTCATTTACAGCTTGAGCGCGCTCTGGTCCCAACTTTCTTCTCTTCTGCTTGATCGGCTTGAAAGTTGGATCCACGTTGAGTTCGTGGCAGGTGATGTTCGGGTCGATGCCGTGCATGTCTTCGGTACACCATGCGAACGTTTTATAGTTCTCCTTTAAGAACTCGATCAGCTTGTCCTGCAACGTTTGCTCGAGGTTGGCGCCGATGCCGACACATCGCGTGATATCGCTCAAGTCGATGTTGACTTGCAATATCTTGTCTAACTTCGGGGCCTCTTCGTTCGTTGTTTCTTCGTATTGTGTTGCCGAAGTGGATGTTGATGGATCGGATGGCGCGATGTTTACCCTTGACTGAAAGGCTTCGGCCATTTCTTCGTCTTCTGGCTGAGTTATTGCGCAGGACTTTCTGATTTTGAGTTCGGCGATAAAACGGCTTCGCGCTATGCGCCGGTTTCCTCGAATCACATCGTTCCCGTTGGACCCGGAATTTCAGGCATTGATGGTAGGTGGATGGGATGGCTTCCATAGCATGGATCCATGGAGTTCCCATGATTGCGTTGTAGATGGCCGGAGTGTCGATGACGTCGAACTTGACCAGCTTGGTCACTCCTCCGATGTGCACTGGGAGTTTGATGGTCCCTAGTGACATAGTTGTTTCGCCGTTGAACGCGGTCAAAGACTTTCGATTCTCGCTTGATCGTGTAGTCCTTCAACTCCATTCGCCGTAGAGTCTGTAGAAAATGAGATCGACCGAACTACCGGTGTCGATCATAACCTTGGCTACTTCGCAGTCGGCGATAAGTAGCTCCAAGACCAAAGGGTCGTTGTGGGGGAAGGCGACGCTGGTCGTGTCGCGTTCGGTGAAGGTTATCTCTTTCGCCGCGTTTGCCGGTACGTCGGCTGTGGGTGCCCATTTGACCGCGGCTACAGCTCCGCGTTCGGCCCTCTTGATTGACCGGATCGAGTCGTTGCAGTCGACGAGGCCTCCCATGATCATCCCGATCTTTTTGCGAGCGACTTTGGGTGGGCCGGGGAGTTCTTCCCGTTCTCTTTGTCGACGAGTCTTGGTTTCGCGTCTGATTGCGTTCGGCTTGCCCGTTTGCCGTTGGTTGGGTTCGGTTGTACGTGTATGCGGCTTTTATCTCTTCCGCCGTTGGCAATTTGACCTGTCCGGCCATGTATTCGCGCATCAGCAGGCTCCTCAGATGCATGCACTCTTCGTTAGAGTGACCGTCTTGACCGTGGAAGCTGCAATGTTTGGACGCATCGTGTCTTCCTTGCTGGTCATTGTTTTGTTGGCTCGATGAGCCTCTGTTCGGGTTGTCACCCTGCGGCCTGTTGCGATATCCTCCTGAACTACTCCTCTCTTGGTAGTTCCCTCTGTTCGGATATCCCGAACCGTTCCCCGTCCGGTTATACTCGGGACGGTTGACGTTGTAAACTGTCTGTTCCTCGACATCCTCGATTGAGTGGATTCTGGGGTGTCGGCTTTTGTATTCCGCGTCGTAGTGCTGTCGCGGTTCCCGGTGTTCCTCTTGTTTCTCCTTTTCTTTTGGGACGGTCTTCGCCGTTCGTTTTTTCTTAAAACTGGCAATGTCTTCCTCCAGTTTGATATACGCCGTCGCCTTATGCAACGCGTCTTCCAAAGTCTTCGGCAAATTCGTCGTGAGTTCGCGGAAGAATTGGGATTCGGTCCAAACTCCATTGCGCAGTGCTTCGATGGCGACATCATCAGGCACTTTTATTTTGGAGGCGACCTCCTTGAATCTTTCGACGTATAGCCGAAGCGATTCTCCTTCCGCCTGCGTCATCTTCCACAGGTCGGCAATGGACAACTCCTTGTGGATGTACATGGAGTAGTGTTTGAGGAAGATGGTTTGGAGCTCGTGAAAGTTCCTGATGGAGTTCGGCATGAGTCTGTTGAACCATCGTTGTGCTCCTCCTGTCAGGTTTTCGACGAAGAGCTGACAGTAACCGGCGTCCCTCAGTTCGGGTGCGAACTGTGCCCTTCCCATCGATATGGTGAATGAGGTAACGTGTTGCACGAGATCCTTCGTCCCGTCATACTTCGGGATAGTGATTTTCCCGGGGTGCGGAATACGGAAACGCGTGATGTCCGATGTGAAGGGGACATTTTGTGCTTCTCTTAGGACGCGGCCGATCTCAGGTGCCGCGCTTGTCGCCTCGTGGACTCGAGAGTTCATCTCGGCCGCTCTTGGCGCATTCTTTCTAGCTCGTAATCCCTCCCGGTTTGGGCGAATGTTGGTGCGTCTTGGAAGAGATGGTTGTTCGCGGCAACTCGGGGGTTGGCGAACGGCGGGGTTCGCTGATGAGTATTAGGTCCGGCGGTCCGGTGAGCGAACCGCGGAGTGTTGTAGATTGACATCGGGTCATGAGTCCCGTAAAGATGTCCCCGTCGGCGGGCCGAGAAACCGATGGTTCGATTTTCCGTGTCGCGAATTGAGTCGCATCTCGGTGAAGGTCCTCCGAACAAGTTTCTCGAATGTTCGGCGAAAAGTTGGCGACCGGTCTTGGGTTTTGAGATCTTTCGCTCGAGAGCGCCTCGAATCGTTCGTTTGTGGACTTGGTGAGGGTGTCCACCTTGTCCATTAGGCCGATGAGGAGTTCGGCGATTTCTGATCGGCCGTCTTGGTTGTTGCGACTGGCTTCGGCAGCCGATGTTGGCTCAGCACTTGGTATGGCTATAGTGACTCTTGGTTCGCGGGTTGGTTCGACAAGAGTTGTACGAACCGCCGTCGGCGTGTGGAGCTCTGATTCTGCGACTATTGGTGTGTGATCGGCTGGGATCGCCGATGTCTGCGCTTCGGCTAGAGCTGCTTGTAGGACGATTGGTCTGTGTGAAGCGTTCTCTGGTTGGTTTGTCATTGTCGCTGGAGATGTTGATATTCTTCTTGACTTCGGGCTGTTCGTGAATTATCGTAAGCGTGAGAGTTTTTCCTGAAATGTCCCCTCAGACGGCGCCAAATGTTAAAACAGGGTTCGGGTAGGATACCGAACTGAGATGATTGTTACAAAAGTGGGGTCGGAAAACTCGTTAAGTGATAATGGTACGAACAGATAGTGCCGAAGTGAGAATAAGGACAAATGCCGATGTGAAATTATAAAATGCCGATGTGAAATTATGATTAAGAACTCGGAGTTCGTTTGTTTATTGATTGAACGATTGTTTGATACAATGTCGAAGTGAAAGTATAAGTTTCTTGCTATTTTCTCTCTATAGATTCTCTCTCAAAATTCCGGATCCTTTTGCTTATGAGCCGGGACTCTCTATTTATAGTGGAGATTTCGGGGACTTGGCGGGGTTTTGCTCTTTGGCGGGATCTCTTCGGCGCATGCTCGACATACGGAAAGCTGCTTTGTCGAACATGCCTTTGCATTTAATGCGGTTGTCGAGCATGCTCCCGCATTTAATGCCCGTTCGGCCGACTTCGCGTCTTGCAGTCCGTACCGACATCTCTCGCCGTCCGTGCCGAACCGCCGTACAAACGTCACCTGTGTCAGTCGTGGCAGGTCCGTACCGATGTCACTGTCGCGCATGCTTCCTCCAAATGGGCCTTTGACTTCGGCTGGGCCTTGACTTCGGCTGGGCCGAACTTCGGGTAAGGCCCAATGAACTCTCTTGGTGACTTCTGGAATGGGCCAGGCCTGAGTGGGCTTAGGCCCACCCTTAACATTAGTCCCTCCCCCAGTTCGGCTTTTTAGGAAAGGCGAACTAAAGAGATCGGCCTTAGGCGCATTCTAGGAGTTACCATCGGCGATTTGATTGTCTTCGGCGATCGGTCGCTTCGGTAAATGCCACGTCACAGTGATGCCACGTCGATTTGTTGAATGCCATGTCATCTGAGTTGTGCATTTGTTAGAAATTTTGGGCGGCGCGTTGGGAGGCGTGCGCTGCTTTTTGGCGAATCGCTGGATGCCACGTCATTGTAATGATGAGCTCCCGTCGCTTCGTATTTCGGAGTCGTGTCGTCGAAGCTGCGCCTTTTCTCTGTCAAATAGGGAGATGCCACGTCATCGTAATGATGATGGTTCGTTTCGCGCCCTTCGATGGCGCCTCTTCGTTTTCCTTATTTCTCTATAAAATGATCTCTTCCGCCTTCATTTCTTCATTTCGTTCTCTCGCCAAAAATTGAGGTACTTTCTCTCTCTAGCTCTTCTCTTCCTTCTCTCTAGAATTTTCATTTAGTTATGTCTTCAAGGACAAGTTCATCTCCTTCCGGTTCGGCATCGCGCCCTGTTGCGAAGAGGGTTGATCGTTCGGCCGTGCCGAACGAACGATTACGCCGTGGTGACGATAGATTATCTCCCGCGGCGGGTTCGGCTACCGATCGTGCTAGCGATCTGCCTTCGTCTAGGATGGCGGGGTCTTCTTCTGGTTCAAAGGATCCTGTTCGGATGGGTCCTCCTCCGAAGCGAGCCAAAGTATCGGCAAAGAGTGCCGTGAAGCCAGTTGGGACGGGGAGGATGTCGCCGGCTCCTAAGAAAGCGAAGGCGCCGAAGGTGCCGAAGCCGGTCCATTCCTTTACTTCATCTAGGAGTAGGCTTGAAGGGACCCTTGGCAGGATACGTTCCTTTGCAACGTCTGGTGAGGAGTTGGAGCTTTTGGTTCCATTGCCATAGCCATACCGAGTGCTGAGCCGACATTAGCTGCCGAAGCTAGTCACAACAGCCAAGACGGCCGATCAGAAATCGCCGAACTCCTCATCGGCCTAATGGACAAGGTGGACACCCTCACCAAGTCCACAAACGAACGATTCGAGGCGCTCTCGAGCGAAAGATCTCAAAACCCAAGACCAGTTGCCAACTTTTCGCCGAACATTCAGAGAAACTTGTTCGGAGGACCCTCAACGTACGCGACTCAATTCGCGACACGGAAAATCAGAACCATCGCAGCTTCTCCCCACCGACAGACATCTTTACGGGACTCATGACCCGATGTCAATCTACAACACTCCGCAGTTCGCCCACCAGACTGCCGGACCTACCACTCATCAGCGAACCCCACCGTTCGCCAACCCCCAGGTTGCCGCGAACAACCATCTCTTCCAAGACGCACCAACATTCGCCCAAACCGGGAGGGATTACGAGCTGGAAAGAATGCGCCAAGAGCTGGCCGAGATGAACTCTCGAGTCCACGAAGCGACAAGTGCGGCACCGAGATCGGCCGCGTCCTAAGAGAAGCACAAAATGTCCCCTTCACATCGGACATCACGCGTTTCCGTATTCCGCATCCCGGGAAAATCACTATCCCGAAGTACGACGGAACGAAGGATCCCGTGCAACACGTTACCTCATTCACCATATCGATGGGAAGGGCACAGTTCGCACCCGAACTGAGAGACGCCGCCATCGTCGCTCTTCGTCGAAAACCTGACAGGAGGAGCACAACGATGGTTCAACAGGCTCATGCCGAACTCCATCAGGAACTTTCACGAGCTCCAAACCGTCTTCCTCAAACACTACTCCATGTACATCCACAAGGAGTTGTCCATCGCCGACCTCGTGGAAGATGACGCAGCGGAAGGAGAATCGCTTCGGCTATACGTCGAAAGATTCAAGGAGGTCGCCTCCAAAATAAAAGTGCCTGATGACGTCGCCATCGAAGCACTGCGCAATGGAGTTTGGACCGAATCCCAATTCTTCCGCGAACTCACGACGAATTTGCCGAAGACTTTGGAAGACGCGTTGCATAAGGCGACGACGTATATCAAACTGGAGGAAGATATTGCCAGTTTTAAGAAAAAACGACCGGCGAAGACCGTCCCAAAAGAAAAGGAGAAACAAGAGGAACACCGGGAACCGCGACAGCACTACGACGCGGAATACAAAAGCCGACACCCCAGAGTCCACTCAATCGAGGATGTCGAGGAACAGACAGTTTACAACGTCAACCGCCCCGAATATAATCGGACGGGGAACGGTTCGGGATATCCGAGCAGAGGGAACTACCAAGAAAGGAGTAGTTCAGGAGGATATCGCAGCAGGCCGCTGGGTGACAACCCGAACAGAGGCTCATCGAGCCACCAAAACAATGACCAGCAGGGAAGACACGATGCGTCCAAACATTGCATCTTCCACGGTCAAGACGGCCACTCTAACGAAGAGTGCCGGCATCTGAGGAGCCTGCTGATGCGAGAATACATGGCCGGACAGGTCAAATTGCCAACGGCGGAAGAAATAAAAGCCGCATACACGTACAACCGAACCCAACCAGCGGCAAACGGGCAAGCCGAACGCAATCAGACAAGAAACCAAGACTCGTCTGACAAAAGAGAACGGGAAGAACTCCCTGGCCCACCCAAAGTCGCTCGCAAAAAGATCGGGATGATCATGGGAGGCCTCGTCGACTGCAACGACTCGGTCCGGTCAATCAAGAGGGCCGAACGCGGAGCTGTAGCCGCGGTCAAATGGGCACCCACAGCCAACGTACCGGCAAACGCGGCGAAAGAGATAACCTTCACCGAACGCGACACGACCGGCGTCGCCTTCCCCCACAACGACCCTTTGGTCTTGGAGCTACTCATCGCCGACCGCGAAGTAGCCAAGGTTATGATCGACACGGTAGTTCGGTCGATCTCATTTTCTACGCACTCTACGGCGAATGGAGTTGAAGGACTACACGATTAAGCGAATCGAAAGCCTTTGACCGCGTTCAACGGCGAAACAACTATGTCACTGGGGACCATCAAACTCCCAGTGCACATCGGAGGAGTGACCAAGCTGGTCAAGTTCGATGTCATCGACACTCCGGCCATCTACAACGCCATCATGGGAACTCCATGGATCCATGCGATGGAGGCCATCCCGTCCACCTACCACCAATGCCTAAAGTTCCCAGGCCCAACGGGAACGGTAACAGTCCGAGGAAATCAGCGCATAGCGCGAAGCTGTTTTATCGCCGAACTCAAAATCAGAAAGTCCTGCGCGATAACTCAGCCAGAAGACGAAGAAATGGTCGAAGCCTTTCAGTCGAAGGTAAACATCGCACCCTCCGATCCTTCAACATCCACTTCGGCGACGCAATACGAAGAAGCAACGAACGAAGAAGCCCCGAAGTTGGACAAGATATTGCAAGTCAACATCGACTTGAGCGATATCACGCGATGTGTCGGCATCGGCGCCAACCTCGAGCAAACGTTGCAGGACAAGCTGATCGAGTTCTTAAAAGAGAACTATAAAACGTTCGCATGGTGTACCGAAGACATGCCTGGCATCGACCCGAACATCACCTGCCACGAACTCAACGTGGATCCAACTTTCAAGCCGATCAAGCAGAAGAGAAGAAAGTTGGGACCGAGCGCGCTCAAGTCGTAAATGACGAAGTCGAACGACTCGTAAACGCTGGGTCAATCGACGAAGTAAGATACCCAGACTGGTTGGCCAACCCCGTGGTCGTAAAGAAGAAGAACGGCAAGTGGAGAGTTTGCGTCGACTTCACCGATCTCAACAAAGCTTGTCCAAAGGACAGCTACCCACTACCCCACATCGATCGAATCGTCGAGGCAACGGCGGGGAACGAGCTCTTATCCTTCATGGACGCTTTCTCGGGCTACAATCAGATCATGATGCATGCCGAAGATAGAGAAAAAACTTCGTTCATCACAGATCGGGGTACCTACTGCTATAAGGTCATGCCGTTCGGCTTAAAGAACGCAGGGGCAACATACCAACGATTGGTGAACCGCATGTTCGCCGACCAACTAGGCGAGACGATGGAAGTGTACATCGACGACATGCTGGTCAAGTCGTTAGCTGCCAAAGACCATGTCGATCACCTCGCCACCTGCTTCGCAACACTCAATCAGTACGGGATGAAGTTGAATCCCGCAAAGTGCACGTTCGGCGTGACGTCGGGCGAATTTCTTGGGTATATTGTCACTCAACGGGGCATCGAAGCAAACCCGAAGCGATCGCAGCCATCGGGGACCTTCCTCACCCCGAACAACTAGGGAAGTCCAAAGACCGACAGAAGAATTGCCGCACTCAACCGGTTCATATCGCGATCTTCGGACAAATGTTTACCCTTCTACCGGCTCCTAAAGGGTAACAAACGCTTCGAGTGGGATGAAAAATGCGAAGAGGCATTCGCACGGCTCAAGGAGTACCTCTCCACATCACCGATCCTCGCCAAACCGTCGACCAAGAAACCCCGTACCTCTACATCGCCGTATCAACTTCGGCGAAGCGCCGTACGGTCAAAGAAGACCGTGGTGATCAGCAACCTATCTTCTACACGAGCAAAGCCCTCGACGGTGCGGAAAGCGTATATCCGACCTTGGCTTTGGAAGTTAGCTTTGGCGGTGGTCGGTTCGGAAGAAAACTCCGACCATACTTCGGGCCGAATCCCACTCCATAGTGGGCGGTCGAACTCCTCACGAATCGCGTCCCGCGAGTACAAGGCATCATCCGCACAGTCCAACACGGTCGGGCCGATCGCCAAGTGGGCGGTCGAACTCGGCGATCGACATCGAGTACAAGGCAAGAACCGGCGCGAAATCACAAGTCCTCGCCGACTTCCCGATCGAACACTTGGACACCAGAGATGACAACGGCATCGAGAAGAACACTTGGACACTTCATGCCGACGGGTCTTCTAGCCAACATGGATCCGGCATCGGCATCACGCTCAAATCGCCAACCGACGTGGCATCCAGCGATTCGCCAAAGAGCAGCGCACGCCTCCCAACGCGCTGCCCAAAATTTCTAACAAATGCACAACTCAGATGACATGGCATTCAACGAATCGACGTGGCATCACTGTGACGTGGCATTTACCGAAGCGACCGATCGCCGAAGACAATCAAATCGCCGATGGTAACTCCTAGAATGCGCCTAAGGCCGATCTCTTTAGTTCGCCTCTCCTAAAAAGCCGAACTGGGGGAGGGACTAATGTTAAGGGTGGGCCTAAGCCCACTCAGGCCTGGCCCATTCCAGAAGTCACCAAGAGAATTCATTGGGCCTTATCCAAAGTTCGGCCCAGCCGAAGTCAAGGCCCAGCCGAAGTCAAAGGCCCATTCGGAGGAAGCATGCGCGACAGTGACATCGGTACGGACCTGCCACGACTGACACAGGTGACGTTTGTACGGCGGTTCGGCATAGACGGCATAGATGTCAGTACGGACCTGCAAGACGCAGAAGTCAGCCGAACGGGCATTAAATGCAGGAGCATGCTCGACAACCGCATTAAATGCAAAGGCATGTTCGACAAAGCAGCTTTCCGTATGTCGAGCATGCGCCGAAGAGATCCCGCCAAAGAGCAAAACCCCGCCAAGTCCCCGAAATCTCCACTATAAATAGAGAGTCCCGGCTCATAAGCAAGGGATCCGGAATTTGGGGAGAGAAGATAGAGAGAGAAACAACTAGAAATATATACTTTCACTTCGGCATTGTATCAAACAATCATTCAATCAATAAACAAACGAACTCCGAGTTCTTAATCATATTCTCTGTTCGGCACTTTATACTTTCAGTTCGGCATTTATCTTTATTTCGACTTCGGCATTATCTGTTCGTCCCCATTATCACTTAACGAGTTTTCCGACCCCATTTCTATAACAATCATTTCAGTTCGGTATCCTACCCGATTTGGGCGAATGTTGGTGCGTCTTGGAAGAGATGGTTGTTCGCGGCAACCTGGGGGTTGGCGAACGGTGGGGTTCGCTGATGAGTGGTAGGTCCGGCAGTCTGGTGGGCGAACTGCGGAGTGTTGTAGATTGACATCGGGTCATGAGTCCCGTAAAGATGTCCTGTCAGTGGGCTGAGAAACTGCTGATGGTTCTGATTTTGCTGTGTCGCGAATTGAGTCGCGTCTGTTGAGGGTCCTCCGAACAAGTTTCTCTGAATGTTCGGCGAAAAGTTGGCAACTGGTCTTGGGTTTTGAGATCTTTCGCTCGAGAGCGCCTCGAATCGTTCGTTTGTGGACTTGGTGAGGGTGTCCACCTTGTCCATTAGGCCGATGAGGAGTTCGGCGATTTCTGATCGGCCGTCTTGGCTGTTGTGACTAGCTTCGGCAGCTAATGTCGGCTCAGCACTCGGTATGGCTATGGTGACTCTTGGTTCGCGGGTTGGTTCGACAAGAGTTGTACGAACCGCTGTTGGCGTGTGGAGCTCTGATTCTGCGACTATTGGTGTGTGATCGATTGGGATTGCCGATGTCTGTGCTTCGGCTAGTGCAGCTTGTAGGACGATTGGTCTGTGTGAAGCGTTCTCTGTTTGGTTTGTCATTGTCGCTGGAGGTGTTGATATTCTTCTTGACTTCGGGCTGTTCGTGAATTATCGTAAGCGTGAGAGTTTTTCCTGAAGTGTCCCCTCAGACGGCGCCAAATGTTAAAACGGGGTTCGGGTAGGATACCGAACTGGAATGATTGTTATAGAAATGGGGTCGGAAAACTCGTTAAGTGATAATGGGGACGAACAGATAATGCCGAAGTCGAAATAAAGATAAATGCCGAACTGAAAGTATAAAGTGCCGAACAGAGAATATGATTAAGAACTCGGAGTTCGTTTGTTTATTGATTGAATGATTGTTTGATACAATGCCGAAGTGAAAGTATATATTTCTAGTTGTTTCTCTCTCTATCTTCTCTCCCCAAATTCCGGATCCCTTGCTTATGAGCCGGGACTCTCTATTTATAGTGGAGATTTCGGGGACTTGGCGGGGTTTTGCTCTTTGGCGGGATCTCTTCGGCGCATGCTCGACATACGGAAAGCTGCTTTGTCGAACATGCCTTTGCATTTAATGCGGTTGTCGAGCATGCTCCTGCATTTAATGCCCGTTCGGCTGACTTCTGCGCCTTGCAGGTCCGTACTGACATCTCTGCCGTCTATGCCGAACCGCCGTACAAACGTCACCTGTGTCAGTCGTGGCAGGTCCGTACCGATGTCACTGTCGCGCATGCTTCCTCCGAATGGGCCTTTGACTTCGGCTGGGCCTTGACTTCGGCTGGGCCGAACTTTGGATAAGGCCCAATGAATTCTCTTGGTGACTTCTGGAATGGGCCAGGCCTGAGTGGGCTTAGGCCCACCCTTAACATTAGTCCCTCCCCCAGTTCGGCTTTTTAGGAGAGGCGAACTAAAGAGATCGGCCTTAGGCGCATTCTAGGAGTTACCATCGGCGATTTGATTGTCTTCGGCGATCGGTCGCTTCGGTAAATGCCACGTCACGTTGATGCCACGTCGATTCGTTGAATGCCATGTCATCCGAGTTGTGCATTTGTTAGAAATTTTGGGCGGCGCGTTGGGAGGCGTGCGCTGCTCTTTGGCGAATCGCTGGATGCCACGTCATTGTAATGATGAGCTCCCGTCGCTTCGTATTTCGGAGTCGTATCGTCGAAGCCGCGCCTTTCTCTCGTCGAATAGGGAGACGCCACGTCATCGTAATGATGATGGTTCGTTTCGCGCCCTTCGATGGTGCCTCTTCGTTTTCCCTATTTCTCTATAAAATGATCTCTTCCACCTTCATTTCTTCATTTCGTTCTCTCGCCAAAATTGAGGTACTTTCTCTCTCTAGCTCTTCTCTTCCTTCTCTCTAGAATTTTCATTTAGTTATGTCTTCAAGGACAAGTTCATCTCCTTCCGGTTCGGCATCGCGCCTGTTGCGAAGAGGGTTGATCGTTCGGGCGTGCCGAACGAACGATTACGCCGTGGTGATGATAGATTATCTCCCGCGGCGGGTTCGGCTACCGATCGTGCTAGCGATCTGCCTTCGTCTAGGATGGCGGGGTCTTCTTCTGGTTCAAAGGATCCTGTTCGGATGGGTCCTCCTCCGAAGCGAGCCAAAGTATCGGCAAAGAGTGCCGTGAAGCCAGTTGGGACGGGGAAGATGTCGTCGGCTCCTAAGAAAGCGAAGGCGCCGAAGGTGCCGAAGCCGGTCCATTCCTTTACCTCGTCTAGGAGTCGGCTTGAAGGGACCCTTGGCAGGATACGTTCCTTCGCAACGTCTGGTGAGGAGTTGGAGCTTTTGGTTCCATTGCCGGACCAAAGGCCCTGGGACTGCCCCCCTGGTTACATATGCTTGTACGAGCATATGTTTACCCAGGCGGGGTTGTGGTTCCCCTTGCCCCGGCTTCTCGTCTCTTTTGCCGAAGCGAGGGAGGTGGCTATCTCCCAGTTGACGGTTCCCTGCATTCGGAACCTGGTCGCGGCGATCGTGGCGGCCGAAGAGATGGGTCTTGAGATGTCTCTTCGGCTGTTCGAGGAGATTACGCGCATCAGTGCGAACCATTCCCTGGCTGGGACCTGGTCGATTTGCTGGAAGCCCGGCTTCAAGCTCACATCGGACACTTCGGTGAAGTTGCCTCTCTGGTGGGAGAAGTATTTCTTCGTCAAAGTGAACTCGGCATCCGTTCTGGATGTCGATAGGGTTTATCAAACCAAGTGGTCGCCATGCATCGGTAGGAAAGCCGATCTTCTTTTTGTACTTCATTACTTTTGCTAACACATTTTTCCTTGTTTTCCGCAGTTAAACCTCCGCCGATTTATCCTTTCCCGGACGAGTATTAGCCGTTCAAGGATCAGTTCCTTAAAAGGGAGGAAGTGCCGTGGACCGAGGTGCTTAGGCAACAGAAGATCTATTTTGCGTCGTTGGGAGGTGAGTTCGGCCTATATATATATATATATTTTTTTTTTTTTTTTTTTTTTTAAATTCTCTTCGTCATTTGTAGGTTCGTTGAAACTTGCGCCACAAAATCCAAGTGGGGTAGAGAGGATGAGGAGACTCTCCGACTTTAGGGGTCTTTTTGACGATGAGAGAGAGGAGGAATTTCGGCCGAAGAGGAGGCGAGAGGCGAGAGAGACCGATGAGGAAGGGGGCTCTCCTTCGGTCCAGGGGGGTTCGTTACCTCTGCCAGTAGCTGACCCGCCATTGCCAGCGGGTAGTCCACCTGCGGATGTGGTTCCGTCGCCTCCGCCGACTCCTGCGGTTGCGTCTACTGAGAACTTGCCTGCTTCGATCGATGCAGCGCCAATAACCGGAGTGAAGAGGGTTCGCGAGGAGGCGAGTGAGCTCTCTTCAGATCTCCCTCCGGCGACGAGGTGTCGGACTGACGACGAGGGTGGGGCTCAAGTTGCTGAACTTGGACCCGAGGAGGCGGGTCGTTCCGCGTCGGATGCCGATGCCTCCCAAGCTGACGAAGAGGGAGTTAGATCTCCGCTTGTGGAGGAGCAAGGGGATCGAGCTACCCAGTTCGGTCCTGAGGAGGCGGTTCAGGCCGCGGCTGGCGTTGACTCCGCCCAGAAGGATGGTGATGGGTTCGGCTTTTCGCTTGATGAAGGGAACGAGCACGGCTTCTCCTTTTCCTATGATGGCCTGGTTCCTTTTCTTAACCACAAGGAGGCCAGCGGTGGTTTTCAGCGGGCTGTCTACTCGGCCTTTCACGGTGAAGAGGCTCCTTCCGACCTTGTTTTATCCGCCGAGGTGGCTGAACTGGCGAGGTTGGAACAGAGGGTAAGTCTTTTGGTTTGAACTTTCTATTTTTGCCGATCTGTTTCCTTTGATCCTCACCTGACTTTTTGTCCAGGTTGCGTATAAAAGGACCCGTCTCAACTTCTCTTATGAGAAGCTCTTGGCCGAGGAGAAGAGTTCGGCTCAGGCACGCCTCGTTGCCGTTGAAGCGGAGAGGGATGCGGCTGTAGCCAAAGTCAAGGAGCTTGAATCGAGCTTGGCTTCGGTTAAGAAAAGCGGGAGGTCGAGGAAGCTGAAGAAGAAGCTTGATGCAGCCGAGGCTGAGAATGCCGATCTCAAGAAAACGCAGGCGAAGGCGGAGGCCGAGAAGGTCGTTCTCTTGAAGAGGGCCGAGAGGGCGGAATCTGTGAAAATCGCTCTCAAGGAGGAGCTCAGGAGGATGGAGTCCGAGAAAGGCGATCTCGAAAAGGCACTCGAGGCCGAGGTTGAGGCGTCGAGGATCCGTGAGTTGGCTCTGAAATCATCTCGCGAGGCCGAAGAGAGCGGAGCAAGGGAGCTCGCCGAACTTAAGGCTGACTACGATCAGCTTTCCGAGGTCGTGGCTTTGGAGGTTAAATGCTTCCGCGAACGTCTCGTCATGGCGAAGCAGCGGTTCGATGCGCTCCGTGCTGCTTCCGAGGCCCGGCTTGCCAAACTCAAGGCCTACCTCGAAGAGCAAAAGTTCGCCGAGGAGTACTCCGCCTTCTATATTCAGATGAAGGGGGTCTTCGATACTCTGGAGCGGTTGGAGAAGAAGTACGCGATCAAGATTCCGCCTATCTTCGAGCGTCAATGTCGCGAGAGAGAGGGGAAAATCGAACGTTGGCTCGAGGGGAGGCCTCAGCTCTCCTACGAGGCTTCGGACTTCGAGCTTCCTGCCGACCTCGAGCTTGATTCCCTTGCCGACTTCTTGGTGGAGGAGCCGATTGAGGATGCAGATGAAATCCGAGGCGGTGATGGTCGAGCCGGTGGTGAGGTTGCCGAAGAGAGGACGATCGAAGACGAGGTGGCCGAAGGCGAGGATGCCAGAAATGAAGAGGTCAGGGGTGAAGTGGCCGGAGATGACGTGGCCAGAGATGAAGTGGCCGGAGATGACGTGGCCAGAGATGAAGTGGCCGGAGATACTGACTTGCCCGAAGAGTAGGGTTAAGGATTTTTTGGGCCGATCGTTGTGATCGGTCTTCTTTTGTTGTTTTTTTTTTTTGTTTTTTTTTTTGTAATCTTTGTTGGGCCGATTGTTGGGATCGGCTTTGTTGTCATCTTTATTAATATAATACGCCTTTTTCTTCCTTCTTTTGTCGTACTTCTTTTGTTCGTACCTCCCTTCTTTCTTCGGGTCAATATTTAGGTTCGGCTTTTTAGGTACTTGATGGTTTGTCTTTGTATCCATATGCCGAACTCATTCTATCCCTTGTACAAAGTCTTCTTTCATAGTTCGCAAATGATACGAACCGTTTTTCGAGATTGCGAGGTACTCGGCTTTTGTGGTTTCGGATTGGGCCACTGCAAGTGTTGAACATGAGTTCGTAGATATCTTCCTTGCAAAATAGTGGGTGATCAGTCCACTGCACTTTAAGATAGTGGCTAATTAGTTTGCGGAATAGACCGGCTTAAAAATGAGAGCGCGGAGCCCGTTTTAGTATAAGCGAAGAGCTTGTGTGACCGAACTCGGAGTTCGTTTTTGTCTGAGCGCGGAGCTCGTGTTTCCTGAGTTCAGGACTCGTATTAAGGAAAATTTTTTTTTTTTTTTATATTATCATAGCTGCGCCTTTTGGAAGGCTGCCTACGTACCCAATAAGGGATCAAGCCATTCGTAGTTCGATTTACATTTTGTTTTTTTTTGAATAAGAACTCGGAGTTCGTTATTTTTTTTTTTTTGAAGCCGTTGTGGTCGATCTTCGGCTTTTGTTGTCTTCTTTGTTGATTGACTTCGGCGTTTATAGTCTTCGGTGCTGACGACCTTCGGCGCTATTTCTTCTAGTGGTAGAACCTTTTGAGGTGCATCGCGTTCCAAGACCTTGGGATCGGTTTGCCGCACATCTCCATGAGTTCGAAGACGCCAGGCCGAACGACTTTTGAGACGAGGTATGGACCCTCCCACTTTGCTCCGAGTTTCGTGATTGGCCTCTCAGCTGTGTTTTCGAACACTTTTCGGAGGACCAGATCGCCCTCTTCGAAATGCCTTCCCTTCACCTTCTTGTTGTAATACCTTGCTGCCTGGTGTTGGTAATTTTGGATGCGGAGTAGAGCGTGATGCCGTTGCTCTTCGGCGTGATCTAGTTGGTCGACGATCATCTGCTCGTTCGTCAGTGGGTGTTGAGTCAGCATTGTTCTGCGGATACCGGGGACGTTGACTTCGGCAGGAGACATGGCCTCCATTCCATGGGAAAGTGAGAAAGGTGTTCGCCCCGTCGAACTACGTGGACTTGTTCGGTGTGACCAGAGGACGCCCTCTAGTTCGTCAGCCCAGAATCCTTTCTTCTCTTCCAGTCGTTTTTTGATGCCGTCGATGATCGTCTTGTTTGTTGCTTCGGCTTGTCCGTTCCCTTGTGGGTATCTCGGGGTTGACTTGTTCAAACGGATGTTCCATCTTGCGCAGAACCCTTCGAATTTAGCCGAAGTGAACTGGGTTCCGTTGTCGGTGACGATCTCGTATGGGAGTCCGTGGCGGCAAATGATGTATTTCCAGACGAAGTTCTGGACCTTCGTTGCATCGATTTTCGCGTATGCCTTCGCTTCTACCCATTTCGTGAAATAATCGGTGACGATCAAGAGATATTTCCGCTGTCTTGACGATGGCAAAGGTCCGACGATGTCCATAGCCCATCTCATGAAAGGATAAGGCGCAGTTGCCGAGCTCAGAAGTTGTGTCGGAGCGTTGATGAAGTCTCCGTGTCTTTGGCACTTCTCGCATTTTTGGGCGAAGTCGGCGCAGTCCTTTTGCATCGTCGGCCAATAGAAGCCATGGTTTTTCACTTGGAGGACTAATGCGCGTCCTCCGGAATGATTACCCGCTGCTCTTTGGCGCGTTGGGAGGCGTGCGCTGCTCTTTGGCGAATCGCTGGATGCCACGTCGACAGAAAAAATACTTGTGAATGCTTAAATTACACCAAAAAATTGTATTGAACTAATCAAGATTGTAATTTGTTTATTAAACTAATACTCTATTAGATCTCTATGCTCAATATTCAAAAAAAGTAGAATTGAGGTACATATACAAATCTTACATAGTTTCAAGAAAACAGAACAAAAAGTCCAAGAAAACAAACAAGTCAATACTTTCTCTCTTAGTGAATGGTTTTCTCTGTTGCCTTGTGACTCAAGGAAGCAAAAAGGCTATGGGGAAACAAAACCTAGATTGTGTAAGATAGCCATTAAAGTTAAACCATGTATTGTATTTTATACGTTAATTACATTGTTCTGTTTGTAATTCTCTCTGTTTTTCTTGCAATTTTATTGCTCTGTTTTTATTGGTCTAGTTCTCTTTTGGTTTAGTTTAAAATTGAAAGAAAAATGACACATCCTAATCCATCAGATTCAAGACACAATAAAGCAAAAACTCTGATACATCAAGAAGCTATAAACTCATAACTAAAAGTTCAAAACATACAAAAGAAACAAGTCTTGAGAAATGATACTAAAAGCATAAAAAACACAACAACACATGATTGTCCACAAAAAAAACATTGAACACATTTTTCAGATCAAACGAATTTCGGCGATTTTTCTCTGTTTTGTAGCTTTCCTTTCAATCAACAATGCCACATCTCTTCGAGCATCGATGATACGCTCTTCTATCGAAGGTGCAAGCATCTTCGCATTGTTCAATCTCTTTTCATATGAGGAGGAGTCATTACCGATATCTTCGTTACTCTTCTCTTGATTCTCTAAGTACTGCTCACTTGATTTTGTAGTAGTTTCTTCACTTCTAAAGACAATATCATGAACCAAACAATCATGTTCTTGAGTTATAGGACTTGCATTGATGTGAATGTTGGGCTCATTGGTTGTTTTATCTTCATTAGGACATGAGGTTGATTCATTGTTGTCTGCATTTGGTGTAAGCTTTGTCTGGATCAAACCGTCATCACCATCATTGATCATAGTAGTCATCTTCTCTACATTGGTTCCATATACAACAACCTACTCATCAATGATTGGGCTCAAAACAGAACTCTTTCTTGCTTTTCCTCCGGTTTCATCGGTTTCTTGATTCTTCTCCTCTATTTCTTGTGGTGGCACAGTTTGATTCCCAACAGATCTTATCGAAGCAAGCTTTTGAAAGGGGCTTGAATCATTGTTATCCTCCACAAGACTACTTTTCTTACCAACCGGTTCAATGGCGAGGCTAAGATCTTCTTCATCATTGTCTAATGGAACTTCTAGCTCAAAACAACCCCTAGTACTCTCACCGTTCTCACAAGCTCGCTTTTATGTATTTGAGTCTCTTTTCTCTAACTAGTTTCATGTACTTTCGCTTCTTGTCACGAGCTAGCTTTGTGCGTTTAAGTCTCTTGCTTGTCGAATCTTCAGCTATCTTGATACAAACGTTGTGTTTGCGTGTTCTCCTCATATTAGAGCTTGAAGGAACAAAACTAGTTGTGTTGCAACCTTTGCTTGTCCTGCTCATTACCACTTATGGTGTTTCTTGGTTTCGATGTATCAGTTGATTCAACAACACCTTGCCTCCTCCTCCACTCACAGAACATTGGAGTAACACAAGGTAAAGAGAAACGAGAAGGGATGTACAATGTCAAATCATCAATAGGCTTATTGTATTCATCCCAAGATGCTTCCTTTGAGAGATTGTTCTTATTAACACGAGAACAAGGAACATCTTGAACCATACCGAACTGTGAAGCCACACGGTCAGGAAAGTAATGCTCCACACAATCAAGTCCAACAAGCTCACACACTTTGATGAACCGAGTAAAAGAGATAAACTCATCATCAAGGCTCGGATCAACACAAACCCACATCGATTTCTCGGGATAAAACTTAGGAAAGTCCCAATCTTTCACGGTCTTCGCGTAAGGACGCCACTCAAACTTGAGACTAGAGCTCTCAAGAATCTTCCTCACGCCGCGGTTTCTCTGTTTCAAGTCAAACCAACGAGCCAATCTCGCCTCGCCTTTTTGCAACGCCTTTGGTATTGGCCTTGTATCATCAAATCTCTCCCAAGTCCAAACTTGAACTAACTTAAACAAAGCACTTAGACTAGTTTTCTCTATAAACTCCGATTTGGCGAAATCTCTAATGTGGTGTTTCAAGAGAGTTAGGTCTCTATACAAGTGAGCAAGAACAGGAGGAGCAAGAGAAATCATAGTATTACATGAAAGATGAACACATATAGGCAAAATAGCTTTAGAGATCTCATGAGAACGTGAAGGAAACACAAAGTAACTAACCCATAAGACAAGGAAAGCCACATGTTCAAGCTCATCATCATCACTGTCCTTTGAATCTCTTCATCCAAATCGTTTGGCTTACGAAACTATGCTTAATCTTGAACCATTCTCTCTCTAGCTTCTCCTGGATCTTCTCTCCTGAGCTATCTAAAGCAGCGAAAACCGGTGAACCCAAAACAGAGAAGCCTAAGAGAAGCTTAACATCTTCAAGTGTTATGGTTGTTTCACCCCAAGGGAAAGCGAAAGTGTTGGTTTCAGGACACCATTTTTGAGCAATAGACAGAACCATATCTGTGTTTTTACAGATATTGCTTGTTGATGACATGATAGCTTCAAAGATTCCAGCTTTTTCCCAAGTGGGTTTGTGTAAAGATGCCATTTTTGTAGCCCAAGATTTGAACTTTGTGTTGGGTACTCTCCACCCATCAAAGGAAATGCTTAAAGACAGAGACTTTATGTCTTGGGGAGAAGATTTTGAAATGTTTTGATGAGCTAGAGATCCATCAATGGAGGTTTTTACGGCGAGACAAGGTTTTAAAAGATGGGTTTTTTTTTGGTTTTTTGAGAAGGTGAAACCATGATTTCTTCTCTCTCTTCAACGAGATCTTCTATTAATTTTGAATCATCCATGAGATTTGGAGAAGAAGAAGTTAAAGAAGTAGAGAAAATTTTGTTCTTTTTGTTTTTTTCACTTTTTTTAATTATTTGGTTTTAACTTTTAAGGATTTGAAAATAGAGAAGGAGAAGCTATGTTGCAGGTTTTGCAGTGAAAAAGCTATAGAATAAATAGTATATTACATTTATAGTCACTTTATAAACTTACATTTTCACAATAAGATACTTACACATGAAGGTGCACTTTTTATGAATTAAATGACTATAATACCCTCTAACTAAGGGAAAGTGTTAGTTAGATTTTTTTTGTTGATTTTAAAAAAATTTGAAATTCAAATAGATTTCAAAAAGAGAATATTCTTTAATCGTTTAGAAGATAGAAAACAAAAAGCTAAAGCGTTTAGAAGATAGATATATATCTCTCTCATTATTTTGTCGATCTTTGGCTCAATGTCTCTTCTCTAATCTGCATTTTCTCTCTTCTCTGTTCTGTGTTTCCTTTGTTCAGATCCACTTTAAAGAGGTAAAGGTTTCTCCTTTTTTTGGTAAAGATTAGATTTTTGTAGAGAAGAAAAAGGAACTATCTTGCATTCTTCAATGTGTGATGTGATTGTTTTAAAAACCCTCTTTTGTGTTCTGGTATTGTAATGTTTCTATGCGTTATTTGGTGTTATAGTGAGAGAGCGAAGAGAGGAAGAAGACGAAGAGTGTTTGAGGTTTAGAGATCTTTCACCAAAACGATGTCGTTTACAGGAACACAACAGAAATGCAGGGCTTGCGAGAAGACATTGTACCCAATGGAGCTTCTCTCTGCTGATGGAGTGCCTTTTCACAAATCTTGCTTTAGATGTTCTCACTGCAAAAGTGATGCAGCGGCGAAAGCGATTAAGGGATAAATTAGATCTAACGAGAGAATCTAGTTAGAACATAGGGGTTGAGAATACTCTTCTCCGTGGTATTGCTACCTCGTTTGGGTTTGTGAATACTCTTCACAGTGGTTCCGAAGAAACCTCTTGATAAATGAGTTATTAATCAAAATCAATATCAATAAAACAACTCCCATAAAACGAAAGACCTAACAAGCCTATTTATAATAAAACATAAAACCCTAGAATATTCTATAATAATAATTACAAAATATCTAAATAATTAAATAAATGGAAATAGAATAATAGAAGATATTTGGAATATCTCCAAATATCAATCTCCATCAAAAAGCACCCTTCAAGTAAGTCTTTTGCTCTTATGTATGTGTTTTATCAGTTATTGGAACATGATGTGTCTCATTGTTGAGTCCAAAGATTCAAGCTTTTTGATTCTGAATTGGTTATGCTTTGTATGATTCCAAAGCTAAAACTGTGTTTGATCAGTTCTTGAACACAATGTGTCTCATTGTTGAGTCCAAAGATTCAAGCTTTTTGATCTGAATTGTTGATTTCAAAGCTATAATGTGTTGATGGGTTTTGTACTTTTATAGCTGGATAATATCAACTTTTTTAATGTGATTTTTCTATGAAATTGTTGTTCTCATGGATGCATCCATGTGGATATTGTTTGGCGAATCTATAGGTCTATCCAAACTCGTCCACATTTTCATATCCACGTGTTCGTCAATATATATGTCCACATGGACAACACTAATAATTTTAGCTCTAGTCATCCATGTGGATGACCACGGGATATGACGGGATATGGTCACCATTTTTTCAAAAATATATCAATATGAATGTCAAAATATAAAACTTTTAAAATCATAATCAGAAACACTAAAAACTAAATATTGATAATTTTTCAACGTCGTCGATGGTGCTCCGCTTCTAATCGTTCAACTTACTCGACGCATATTTTACTCTATTTTTGTATTGTGTAAAGGTATGAGATGTGGACGGTGTTTGGTGGACGGACAGATAATGAGGCTTTTTTGAATGAGTTTGGTCATTTCTAAAACCCAAAACCCTAAACATAAACACCAAATCATGAAATATATTAAAGTTCCCAAACACTAATTTCTAAAACCCAAAACTCTAAACGTAAACACTAAATTGTAAACTCAATTCGAAATTAGTACGCACTAAATAAGTCCACATGGACAACATTGATTATTTTAGTTCTCGTCATCCATATGTATATTCCATGTATTTTGATTCTAAATAGTCTTCTTCATGAACGATTACTCGTGGACGTTTTTTTGTGGACGTTGTGGATACATCACATTTTCAGTCCACACAACGGCATACTTGTGGACATCGTAAAACACACGGCATGGACAGTTGTCTCAATCGATAATCTAAAACACTAAATCATGATAAATATTAAAGTTCCCAAACACTAATCTCTAAAACTCAATACCCTAAACGTAAACACTAAACTTAATTCGAAAATTAGCACGCACTAAATAAATCCACAAGAACATATCCATCTAAAAAACAGTAAGTTAATATGTCTATCCAAAACTTAACATCCACGTCACTACAAGAAACTGGGCTTTTAGCAACAAAATTTAGCAAAAAAATAGCGACGAATAAATATAGCAACGAATTGGCGACGAAATAGCAACGGAGAATATTGTCGTCGCTAAATCGTCGCTATTTAGCGAGGTATGTTTTCGTCGCAAAATTGGCGACGATTTAGCGACGATTTTGGCGACGAATGAGTTCCGCGTCGCTAAATCGTCGCTAATTAGCGACGATTTAGCAACGAATCTATATCCTTGCTAATTAGCGACGAATTAGCGAGGAGGGTCGCTAAGTAGGTAAGCACGTTTTCAAAAACGTTGCTAAATCGTTGCTAATTTTATTTCCTTGCTAATTCGTTGCTAATTTTCCTTGCTAAAAGGTTGCAAAAATTTTAGAATGGGACTATATAAACCCATCTACACTCTTCAAAAAATCACACCACAACACAATACAAAAACATTCACTCTATAAAAATATAAACACTCTAAAAATTTCAATATGTCTCAAGGTAATAACAATATATACGAGTTACGGTCTTGGATGTATCGGCATAAAGATCGATCGGGGTAGTTACAAACGAATTTACGGAGGGACTTCAAGCATTCATGCAGAGGGCGGAAACATGCGAATACGCAAGATACCGGTAAAATGTATTGTCCATGTAAGAAGTGCGTTAACACTAAATACGTGTTTGTTGAAACCGTATGAAAACATCTTTTTAATAGAGGTTTTATGCTGCAGTATTTTGTTTGGTTTCAACATGGGGAAGGGTATAACTCTAATAATACTGAAGTTGGAGATAGTAGTTATACGTTTCCTGTTACACTACAAGAAAAACGGCAAATAGCAACGCCATATATCGTCGCTAAATCGTCGCTATTGGCCAATAGCGACGATTTAGCGACGAGAATATTTTCGTCGCCATACGCTCGTCGCTATTCAAAATTCGTCGCTAAATCGTCGCCATTTATTAATCGTCGCCAATGTAGCGACGCCGTATAATCGTCGCTAATGATATTTCGTCGCTAATTCGTCGCTAAATTAGCGACGAATTAGCGACGTTGGTCGTAAAATATTAGCGACGAATTAGCGACGATATATAAAAAATAAATTTTCAATTTAAAGATTTTGCGGAAACAAATCGTTGCTAATTCGTCGCTAATTTAGCGACGAATTAACAACGATGTGTTAAAAAGTCGTTGCTAATTCGTCGCTAAATTAGCTAATTTAGCGACGAATTAGCAACGATTTTAAAAAAAAAAAATTAAAAAAAAAACAAATTTAAAAACCAAATTTTAAAAAAAAACAATTATAAAAATATTAAAAAAATACAAAATATTTTAAAAATACAATAAATTAAAACTAAACAGCGGGATCATCGGGATCGACGACGTAATCATCAATCCCGATATCACGTCCAAGGTCTTGTGCTGCCGCTACATCTGGAGGGATCACTGGTGACTGAGTTGGTTGGACTCCCCGCTGTTGCATCAACCTCGCGAGGTTTGGACTTTCCATCGCGATGATGGAGAAGAAGTCTGTGATGTTCTGATAGCGGACTTCTTGTGCCGCGAGCTGCTTCCTCAACCGAACATTCTCTTCGGCGTGATCTTGGGAAGTGGGACGAGGCTGCGAAGAAGAAGCAGCAGGAACCGTCTCAATCGAACCGACTCCAAAAGTGCGGTTCTTCTTCGTCTTCGGGGCCACCTATATAGACAATTTAACATCGTTAGATATTATAATAAATATTATTTTGAATTAAATTAAATTATTTTAAATTATTACCTCATAGTAGATCCGGTCGCACTCGGTGACCGACACTGTCCCCCGAGGAGTTGACCGAACTACCATCGGTCGACGTCGAACCACGACTAACCCGCTCGGCGACTCTAGCCTCATATGCGTTCACGATCTTTTCGGATCGTGAACTCACATAGGTCCCGTCCTTCCTCTTCCGGACCTTCTTCAAAACTTCCACAATGGGCGGAAGCTCGCCCATCTCCTTGCGCTATTGAAAATTATAATTAAATTTTATATTTTTAAATTTTATATTATTTGAAAAAGTAATTAAATTTTAAATATATATTAATTAATACAATCTGTATACGCAGTCCGGCGTAAGAAGTCGGTCCTGAGGTGTGGACATATGGACCGGTCTCGTCGATCGGTGTGAGTCGGGACTTGGAGCAGTTACCCGCAACTTGAACCGAATGCGGGTTCGTCCAATAGTCGCAAAGGCCCTTCCACACCGCCCCATCCATTGTTATGGGTTTCGCTTCGTCTCCCTTCTTCAGCCACTTAGTCTTCCCTTTGTTGATAATCCCAGTGAGGCGATGCATGACTTTCTCCTCGAAACCCTTGCGGACTTTAAACATGTCTTCCTCCCGCCAATGCCATTTTTGCTATTTGAGTTTTTTAAAATATTAAAATAAAATTTAAATAATAAAAAAATAAATTTTGTAATAATTATTACATTTTATATAATATATGTTATTTTATTACAATAAATATTTATATTAACTTTTTATAATGTTTAATTTTTAAAATTTAAATAATTAAAAATTTTACTTACCGCAAAAGATTCGAACCAGATGTCCTTGATATAAGGAGGCGTACGCGACCGGTTGACGTGCGGCTCCACGAAATACGTCTTCATCACATCCGAGACACTCCTACTAACCTTGTTATCGCAAAACCTACGAAAAATAAATTTATCGTTAGCAATTATTATATTCGAAAATCAATTAATTAAAATAAATCAATTAATTAAATAATATAAAAATCAATTAATTATAAAAATCAATTAATTAATTACCAAAATGTCCCATCGGGCCGACCCGGAATGGAGCAACGGTAGGTACCGGTGGCTCTCCTGCCGAAGAAAGTCGAGGATCCGCTGCATGTGCGGTCCAAGATGCTGAGGTGGTGGTAAATCGACGAGGGGATCGGCTGGAGCATCGGGAATAGGCTCTTGTCTTGGGTTTTGTTGGTGTGGGTCTTGTTGGGGTGGGTTTTGTTGGGGTGGGTTTTGTTGGGATGGGTTTGAATTAGAGGTGGAACCGGATCGGTTCCTTATGAAATTATAATAATGAGGGGGTTGATTATTTTCAGACATGTTTTTGGAGTTGATTTGTGGAGTTGGGTTTTTTTTAGAGAGATAAGTTTTTTAGAGAGAGAGAGAGATTGAGATTGTGTGAAAAAAATGGAAAACTCGTCGGGTATATATAGGATTTTGTGGCGTCGCTAATTCGTCGCCATTTCGTCGCCTCTTTTGGTTCAAACCTTTTGGTTTCCCACCCGCGGCAAACGAAATAAAGGCGACGATTTAGCGACGAAACAATATAGCGACGATTTAGCAACGAATCGTTGCTAATTCGTCGCTATATGGTAACGTGACACGAAGCGACTTACATCGTACTTAATAAGTACATGCATGTCATAATTCGTTGCTATTTCGTCGCTATATATATTTAGCGACGAAATAGCAGCGAATCGTTGCCAAATCGTCGCTAATTCGTAGCTATATGTTAACTTGACACGAAACGACATTCATCGTATTTCCAAGTACGAGAATGTAAGGAGGTTTAAATTTAGCGACGAAATAGCAACGATTGGTTCGTAAATCGTCGCTAAATGTTAATAGCGATGAAATAGCAACGATTCGTCGCTAAATCGTCGCTAATGCTAAACCCTTATTTTAGGGTTTGGAACCCTAAATTCGGTTTGTATCGTTTTTTTACCACTTTTTCGCCAAAACGAGTTTATAACATTGATCATATGAAGTCACAAATTCAATATATGACAAAAAAACTTGTAAACTAGTTTATTATGAACTTTATAATATAAACTCTTATAAGTTATGGTTTACTTAGCTTAAATGTGTTAAGTATAATTTTGTAATCTATAATTTTTATTGTTTTATACAAATATATTACTAGTTTTGTACACTTTTTTAGTTAAGCAAAAATCGTATAAATCGATATTAAGTGGTGTTTTAGGGGTTTAAAGTTCGAAGGCTTGCAACGACTTAGCAACGAATTGGCAAGGAATCATGGTTAGCAACGAAATGGCGACGATTTGGCAACGATATGTCATTAAGTTTAGCGACGATTTAGCAACGATCTTGAACCCCTAAATCGTAATCCATCGAAAATTAGATTTTTTTTATAAATCGTTGCCAATTCGTCGCTAATATAGCGACGAATTGGCAACGAAAGTAGGTTAGCGTTGCTAAATCGTCGCTAATTAGCGACGATTTAGCAACGGAAATTACAAATCCTGGCTATTTCGTTGCTAAATTAAATATTATTTTAAAAAAAAAAATTACAAAAACACACACAATTATTACAAAAACACACAAAGATTACAAAAACACACACAAATATTACAACTAACACATGTACACAATTATATTACAAAAACACAAAGAAAATTATTCATTATTATCGGAATCAACAGATTCGACTTCGCTACTTTCATCGAATTCATCTGCACCTCCGTCGTCTTCATCATCCACAATATCTTCAACAACTTGATTATCGGGGTCGCCAATTCGTTGCTATTTCGTTGCTATATTTATTCGTCGCTATTTCCTTGCTAAATTTCGTTGCTAAAAGCCCCGTTTCTTGTAGTGTTAGTGATCATGTTAGTAACGAACCTGCTAAATTAACGACGAATTAGCAACGATTTGTTTTCGCAAAATCTTTAAATTGGAAATTTATTTTTTATATATCGTCGCTAATTCGTCGTTAATATTTTACGACCAACGTCGCTAATTCGTCGCTAAATTAGCGACGAATTAACGACGAAATATCATTAGCGACGATTATACGGCGTCGCTACATTGGCGACGAAATAGCGACGATTAAAAAATGGCGACGATTTAGCGACGAATTTTGAATAGCGACGAGCGTATAGCGACGAAAATATTCTCGTCGCTAAATCGTCGCTATTGGCCAATAGCGACGATTTAGCGACGATATATGGCGTTGCTATTTGCCGTTTTTCTTGTAGTGCGTGTTTGTCGATATATATGTCCACACGGACAACATTGATTATTGTAACTCTCCTCATCCATATGGATATGTCCACGTATATTGATTTATAAGTGGAATTTAGGAATCGAATTATTCATGTCCACAAGATATGGTCAACATTTTTTAAAAATATATCAATATGGATGTCAAAATATAAAACATTTAAAATTATAATCAGAAACACAATCAAAATTATTTTTTGTAAACTCAAAATTAAAATAAATACCATATACAAAATAGATAAAAAAACAATAAAGAAACTCACCTATTTAGTTACAATGTAATTGGAGGGAAACAAGAGGTATGACACATCATTAAATGCGTGTGACTAAAGATGAGTCGATCCGGTCACAATTTAATTGGAGGGAAAAAACTATGTTTTTGGCTCCGAAAAGACGAGGGCAAAATCGTCCATAATTCATCAAAACTTAAAGAAAAGTGCACCTTCATACCAAAGTGTCTTTTTGTGAAACAAAAGAGCACCTAAGTGACTTTATATGTAAACAACTCTAGAATAAAACAGTTACTATATAAGGTAAGTGAAAAGAAACTAATTAATAAAAGTATTAATCAATCGATATTTAATAAATGGATGAATTTGCTGTATATTACTATCAAGGCTTGAAATTGGGTCTCATACCTTTTTATATTAATTGGCCCCTATAACACTTAATGAAACAACAATAATAATTGGGGTCGATAATAACCCTACCTCCATCGTTGAAGCTGCTGGTCTGACAAGGAAAAGACATGTGACACATAAACAGCTGTTTGAAAGGTTTCTATCAAGAACAAAGAGCTATTACTCAATAAATATACTCGAGTACATAAGATTCAGCTGGATTTTAAATATTTTGTTATTTGTAATCTAATAAGGAGAACAAAGAAATAAAAGATGGTGAGTTTATTTATGTAGAACATATACAACTCAGAATTAATAGTCACACAAGAAAAAATAAGAGGTTAGATTTTCTTTCGTTTATTTTTCAACATCGGCTATTAAATGGTTGTAGTTGATGCTAATGTCTATATTAAATTATATTTGTTGTCTTAAATGAGTTCTTCCTTTAATGCCAATGTCTATGTTTTCTCTTATATAAATAGAAGAAGAGAAGATGACATAGCCTCAAATTGTGCTCCTTTTGGTGGGGCAAGGGGTGACAAACGAGTTTGGTACCTCCATTTTATTTTTTTGGTAGAAGGGTGGAATTCGTAGAGGGACTTGTACACGGTGCAAGTATGTTCAATATTGTTTGCTATTTCATTATTATGTTCAATATTGTTTATGTTTTAAGTTCGCTGTCTGTAATGAACCCTTCAATCTTTCATATGTATTATGTTCGAATCTTTGTTATATGCAATGCTATTATGTCTTCTTAAATTCAAATTCGAACCTTTGACATTTGAATCAAGTTAATTTGTGTAATTATTTCCTTTCTTCTTAATGTCTATCTGGTGCCTTTGCCGGTCTTGGTAATTTGTATAGTTGACTATAATATAGTCGTATTTTAACATTTAATAAACTAACTAATATTTTTTTATAATATAGCCCAACGAGTTAATATGGTACAATAGTCTATATTGAATGAAATTTTAGCCTATATTGACTTAAGTTGCTATATTGAAATCAATTCAGCTCATATGTATATAATATGTATAGTCATCTATAATGTGTATATATATAGCCATTTATAATGTGTTTATTATATAAACAGACATTCATAATGTGCATATATGTAGTCATCGTGCATAGACGTATATAAATGCACATAATTAATGTGCATATTTCTTTAATAGACATCCATAAACTAATCGTCCTCAATAAAAACTCTAAACACCATAACCCCTAAATCCTAGATAATAAACACTAAACCATGAACCATAAACCCAATGATATAATAAACAGGAACCCAAGTACCAAATCCTAGATAATAAAAACCCTAAACACCCTAACCCCTAAATCCTAGATAATAAACAATAAACCCTGAACCATAAACCCTATGATATAATAAACAAGAACCCAAATACCAAATTAATTAGTATGTTGATGTGGTTATTAAAAACAGGAACCCAATTAATAATTAATTATCTGAATAGTAAACTTTAATTGCATAATCTATTTATGACATAGTCTTCTATTAAATCGTCTATTATCTAGAATATACAAAAACACAATTTTGAAGCATTAGCGAAATAGATGAATAATATATAAATAAATATATGACCCCAAACATAGCCATTTATTTTGAATAATATTCATACATTATTACCCTTCTATACAAATTTATTGACATTGCATTAGACAGATTCATACACTATTATCATTTGTATATAATATGTATAGTCATCTATAATGTGTATATATATAGTCATGCATAGTGTTTATTATATAATAAGACATCTATAATGTGCATATATGTAGTCATCGTGCATAGATGTATATAAATGCACATTGTGCATATTTGTTTAATAGACATCCATAAACTAACCATCCTCAATATAAACCCTAAACACCCTAACCCCTAAATCCTAGATAATAAACGCTAAACCCTGAATCCTAAACCCTATAATATAATAAACAGGAACCCAAATACCAAATTAGTATGTTAATGTGGTTATTAAAAACAGGAACCTAAGTAATAATTTATTATCTGAATAGTGAACTATAATAAACGTTAGTTGCTGTTGACAAAAAAAAAAAAAATAAACGTTAGTTGCATAATCTATTTATGACATAGTCTTCTATTAAATCGTCTATTATCTAGAATATAAAAAAACACAAATTTGAAGCATTAGCAAAATAGATAAATAATATATAAATAAATATATTACCCCAAACATAGCCATCTATTTTGAATAAGATTCATACATTATCATCCTCCTATACAAATTTATTGACATTGCATTAGACAGATTCATACACTATTATCATTTGTATATAATATGTATAATCATCTATAATGTGTATATATATATAGTCATCCATAGTGTTTATTATATAAATAGACATCTATAATGTGCATATATGTAGCCATCGTGCATAGATGTATATAAATGCACATTGTGCATCTATATTATTATTTTTGGAGTACTAATTTGAATATGTCCAAAAAATTACTCAATATTACACATTATGCCATTGAGTTTATAAGGAAATAATTTTGAACATTTAATTACGAACAATCAAATAAGGAAATATTACAATCCCCTCCAAAAATAAACTCAAAAATATTAAGGAAATTATGTAAAAATCATTTGGAAAACAAAATAAGATATATGATATTCACATAAATACACTATTACATAGTTTTTTATAAAAAAATACCATTAAAATTTTACTTAAATCAAAATACCATTAGAAAGAGTTTTTAAAAAACCATAACATTATTTTTAACAAAAATAACACACAAAATAAAAAGGAGTTTAATTAATTTTATTAAGAATTCTAAAACGAGTTGAAACATATTTTTGTTAAAAATATCAAACAAGTAAAAATAGTCCGTAAACGGGTTCGGTTTCCGGTTCGATTCTAAAAAACAGAAGAAATTGCAATTATATTAAAATTTAAATCTTATATTACATATTCAAAATATGTTTACAAGAATTATATATATATAATCAAAATAATTATAATTTTAAATAAATTTGGGTAAATTGCATAATTCGATTTGTGTATTTCGATTAGGTTTCGGTTTGTATTTTGAATCCCGATTTTTCCCAAATAAATAATAAATTATAATAATTTGGTCTAATCAACTTACAAATTATATTAAAATTTTGCTATACAAAATATATAATAAAAATATTAAATAGTAATTAAAAAAATTCTCATTTCAACCATATTAATTGATCCTATTTTGTTTAAAAAATGAAGATAAAATAATATTCAAAATTTCTAAATTAAATATATAAAATCATATAGAAAACATAAACCCGTGGTGAATCACGGGTTAATTCCTAGTATTTCTTTAATATACATCCATAAACTAATCATCCTCAATATAAACCCTGAACACCCTAATCCCTAAATCCTAGATAATAAACACTAAACCCTGAACTTTAAACCCTATAATATAATAAACAGGAACCCAAGTATCAAATTAGTATGTTAATGTGGTTATTAAAAACATGAACCCAAGTAATAATTTATTATCTGAATAGTGAACTATAATAAACTTTAGGTGCATAATCTATTTATGACATAGTCTTCTATTAAATCGTCTATTATCTAGAATATACAAAAAACACAAATTTGAAGCATTAGCAAAATAGATGAATAATATATAAATAAATATATTATCCCAAACATAGCCATCTATTTTGAATAAGATTCATACATTATCATCCTCCTATACAAATTTATTGACATTGCATTAGACAGATTCATACACTATTATCATTTGTACAATTTCCCAAACTGAGAATCCATCAATGTTTGAATTTGGTCCTTGTCTAATAATTTCTTCACAACGCCGAGATGGTTAAAACATAAATATGCATTCACTTTTTTCTTCATAGGCTTGTGTTCATATATGAACATCATCATTGGCAAAGAAGGTGTGGAGTCTTACATTATGTAATAATGAAACAATACAACAATTATTATGTATCTTATAACTTCTTATTGATAAATACACTGAGACGTATCACCAATAAAATGAAAAAAATTCAAACCAAATACAAGCTTCGATTTTGACATTTATAAATCAAAATTAAAACCCTTAACTCTTTAGTGGGAACCCTAAAAATCATTTGTTTTTAATTCACACAAATAACAAGGAATCAAACTTCTTTCACATAAGAGCCGAATTTAATGAACAAAATATTACAAAACTGAATTACAAACATACCTATCTTTCAACTTCAACTGACTCGGATCTGCTTCTTTCTCGGTTGAAGATTGTGGTTTCCTCTGATTTTTGCGTTTACGAGTTCCTTTATCCATTTGTTCACATTTCCTCAGATCTTCGTAGATAAATATGAATGAGAGAAAGTTTAAGAAGATAGAAAGATTGAAAGTGATTTTGAGGAGAGAGAATAAACTTAAGCGTATAAAGAAAAATAAAGATTTGATAAGACTTTAAAAGATTATGTCAGTATCTAAACTTTTTAATTTGTTACAAAAGAATCGAATCATAATAACACTTCAAAAAATAGGGGTAGAAACGACTTTTTACATGGTGGAAAAATCACCTTTAATTTTAGCAAATTACCCTTTCAGATACTATTATTCAGCCTAAATATCCTTAATATAAATCCTGATGTAAAAAGTGAATATTTTAAAATTTTCTTATTTTCTAAAGCATGAAGTGTGACCCTTTTTTTGCGCCAAATTCAAAGTTAAACTATTGGTTCCCTCCATTAAATATTTCTTTCAAATACTATTAAATAAAGAGTAAAATAAATCACACCAAAAGATTGATATTGTGTGACATTGATTAGCTAATTTTTTTTGTCATCAATTAATTAGCTAATTAGCTACCACAAGTTATGGAAGATAATCTCCTTGTGATCAACCAAGTTAGTACCATTTAAATTTATGCTAAACATAATTAGATAAAAATTTGTGGAAGCTTATAATAAGAAAAAACGATCTAAAGTATATTTTGTTATAAGCATAATTTGTCTTAGTTTCTGAACTTAAATGGGTAAATGATTCATTTTGCAAAGTGTTTAACTTTCAATAATAAATAACTCCACACTATATACATTTCACTTGTCAATAATATTTTTTACAGAAAAATAATCAAAAGAATAAAAAATAATCATTTACAAATTAAAACTTATAAAAAATCATCAAACAACAAAGTTAGATAACATTGATAAAGGAACTACACAAAGTCCTCTCTTCTTTAATTCAGAAAATAAGAATTCTTCATTTATAACTTCACTTATCTTTGATTCTGTATCTGTTATACATCCCCTCTCCTAAAAAATTAATCAAATTTATAATTTAGTTTTGATAGAAAATATGACATATGAGTTAGTTTTATCAAACAAAAACATATAAACTAATTAATTATATATAATCACCTGGGATGTAATATGATCCATAGATTTTCCATGTTTTGTATAATATTCCACATCATTCAACATAGTAAAACCCTAAATAAAACCAAAAACAAAAAAATTATAAGAAAACTAAAATTAACAAAAAAAAAAATATTACACAACTTAATTTAAAATAAATAACTAGCCTTGGTTTTATTAGAAGGAGAAGAAGCGGTGTCTTCTTCTTCTTCTTCTTCTTCTTCCTCTCCTTTTTGTTTTTCTTCTTCTTCTTCTTGATGAAGAATGATTCTTCTCTTTTTAGGGTTTATATTAATACTATTACTAGCCTTTCGACGAGCAACAACATCATAATTAGCCTTTGTTGTGTAGACAGGAGAGGCAGCATCTGAGATCATTGATGAATCATTATCATAGTTATAATGATGAATCATATTATTGTCTTCTTTGGTTATTATCTTTTCGTTGTTATAATGATCAATATCTTCAAAGTATATTAGCCAACTACTATCTTCTTCTTCTTCTTGATTTTCTTGATTTTGTATGGTTTTGATTTGGTGATTATTAGAGAATACTCTTTGTGTCGTTACAAAGTTGTTGAAAGAGTTTTCCATTGAAGTGTTTGGGGGGAAATGGTATGTTGTAGAATATTATGTTGGTATTGAGATTTTTGTTGGTTAATGATTTTGATAAGAATAAGCTCTTATTTATATTAGTAAAAAGAGCTATAAAGAGAGCGATCATGGAAGTTGTAGGTGTGGCACATTTTGGTCCGTTTGTATTTTTTAAAATTATAGTATAAATAATTTTTTTTATAACAAGTAGGGCTTTATTTTATATGTTATGTACCTTTTTCAACAAATCAAAGATTCACAAAACTATCTAATGTGTTGGTGTTTACATGTGAAATATTTTTTTGTTTAACGTTTTACATGTGGGATATTTACCATGTTCAAGTTTTATAAAGTTCAAAAAGCAATTTTAAAAATTTTATTTTGCAAAAAAGAATTTTTTTTCAAGTGTTTTCTTCAAATAGCAATATTCTAAAAATTTGGATACTTTTCATTTTGGTTAGTTAAACTTTTTCATGAAAAACATTGTTTATATATTATGAAAATTTGTTGCGATTATATAGGATGCGTGCAATGTTTACATAAATATTGGCGAATTACAAAACTACACAGTTTGAACGTCATTTTACAAAACTACACCATTTTATAGTCAATTTTCAAAACTAAAACTAAATACTCAAAATTAAAACCAAATAAACCCTACACAAACAATCGTATCCATTTAGTACTATACCATAAACATTAATTAGCGAATCCAAATAAAAATATTTTAAATTTTGGTAATTTTTTAAAAATTTTAAAGGGTTAAAATATATAAAAAATATTAAACTATGTGTAATTTTGTGAAGAAATGGTCAAAAAGAGTATAGTTTTGTGAATTCCTCGTAATTATTTAGCTTGGTGTAAAACTAGTGAATATTAAAAGTTATATTTACTACTAACTTTCCAAAAGATAAAAAAATAGCCACCAAAAACCTAATATCTAAATAGTTTAACTTAAAATAATAAATTGTGTTGGTTACTTGATGTACAAGAATTAGAAAAGGAGGAAAAGTGGTGGACCGTTTTGTTAGTTAGTGGATAATATGATTGTGCACGTTTCACAATATTATTCTCTTTGGTCTCTAAACTAAATCTAATTCTCCTCGGATTACATTATATTATCATCATGATTCATAACTTAAGAAAATAAAATAAATATATACTCTTTTTTTGACATCAGTAACAATATGTTTGATTTCATTTATTAAAGAGAGATGTAAATGCTAAGCCATGGCATAATTAATCCACAAGATGCTTTCGTTATAATTTTGTGATTAGATAACGAGAAATTCACAAAACTACACCCTTTCAACCCTCTTTTCACAAAACTACACCTAATTCAATATTAAATATCTGAAAACTAAAATAAGATGTCACAACTAATTAATTACAAATCGTAAAATATCTTATATCCCCGACAAACACCTGAAACATTAAGGGTTACTTAGATCTATATATAATTTTATATCTTATATTTTCAGAATTTAACTTCAAAATATAATTTTATATTTAATTAAATTAAATTAAGTATTTGATCACAAACTTTGAGTAATAAATTGAAGTAATCATTCATGAACTATTATCGTTTACTTATGTCGGTATTACATTCTTTACACTATACATTAACATTTTCATATTATTTTTATTATTAAAACATTTATAAATTATGGTAAAACCCCGAATAATTATTCTTTTAAATGCTACCTTTAATCTCTATATATAATATATTATATATATGTATATATATATAAACCCTAAACCCTAATTACAGCTTCCTCTCTAAAAGAAATGAGTGACGTTTTAAAAAGTGACACAAATTGTAAAATATTTTAGGTTCTTTGAATAACTCTCTCTTATCTTTTCAATAATATAAACAATTCTTTTTAAAAACTATTAAAAGACAAGTGATTATGAATATTCGCTAGATGGCAACCACATTAACATAATCAATTTAACAAAAAATATACATTAACATATCAATCTTTTTCACCATGACGAAATCTAATCTAGTTCAAAATTTCGACACCTTAACATGCTTACGCATACCCTTACGTCACACATTTCTTGATGCGTCACTAAAATTATGAAGAAGATCTTATAATCATTAGATAAAATTCGGTTCAACATTTTTCTATTTACAAACTCACACATTTCATTTTAATATTCTCCTTGAAAGTTAAGTGATAATAACAACAAAAATACAATATGTGTTACATCAACCTATATATGTTTATTTTAATTTTCAAAAATATTATGAAATAAGTTTCTAGAATTAAAATGACATGATAATTTTATTTTTTGAAAATTATTAAAATAAACTCTGAACCAAATATTTAGTTCAAAACATTCAAAACTACACTTAAGCTTTCAAAACTAAATCCTACCCGCTACAAAACTAAACGATAACACGAAATCTCGAATCAAAATAAAATAATTTAAATTCTAAAGTCTTAAAACATTTTTGATAGTTTTTTGGTCTAAAAACTTTTTTATATTATTTTTAAAAATGACTCTAATCCAATTAATTATTAAAATTGTGTTGCCGGATTCAAAAAGGTTCAAGAATCGTGGACCAACTATTATAATATATATATGCTAACTATATAGTATTAGTTTATATTATACGTCCCTTTGTGTTAATTGGCCTTAACCTCACTATTACCTTCGTCACGTTTCGTTTATTTTAGTTAATTATTTAGTGTTTTTAAAAAAATTAAACGAAGACTAATTACGCCTGCTAGCCACGTTATAAACCACATTTTCGTTGAATCTTTATTACCACTTCCCACGAATTACATGTCTTAATCATTGACCAAATTTTTATTTATTACAAAAAGCAATACTCTTTTGAAATCGTTTATTTTTCTATCTTTTGCCGTCTCTTAATTAAAACCATATGATATAATCTTTTTTTACACATATGCCATCTACTAGTCCCTAGATTTTATGATCAAGTTGTATATTTTGACAAAAAAATGATCAAGTTGTATATTATTTTCTCAAAACATAAAGAAGATTTTTACTTTAAAATAGCAAAATGCCACTTAAAAAAATTAAAATTTGGTTTGTTTATTTAAACATTTACTAAAAGTTTTAATTTGTTTACTGGTGTATTTTAAGTTCTCTTTTATAACAGTGTGCGTGCGCAATGAGTAGTGTGCTTAATTAGTTGATTACGTAATGTCTTTGCACAACAGTTTATATTTAAAATTAATTATCTTAAAATCAAGATTAAGTAAAAATACATGTTACTATAGTATATATAAATTATGCGTATTTATAAGATTCAACTCAACCTTAATTTCTAAATTTGACGATCTAGAAATGCCTTGCAGTGTAACTAATATTAAACATATTTAATTGAACCAAGAGTGTATGGTATGATCATTTGCTAAAATAAACCTTGAATAAATAATATGATAGAGGAATTCACAAAACTACACCGTTTCATCTCTTCCTTTACAAAACTTTATCTAATTCAATTTTTTCCTCATATTTACACATTTTCAAAATTTTAAAAGTTTGATTTACCCTTTAAAAAATTACCAAATTAAAATATTTTCATTTGGGTTCGCTAATTAGTATTTAGGGTATAGTATTAAAGGGGTAGAATTATGTGGGTAGAGTTTATTTGGATTTAATTTTGAGTGTTTAGGTGTAGTATTGTGAAGTAATTTTGAAATTGTGTAGTTTTGTGAAATGTAATTCAAATGATGTAGTTTTGTAATTCTCCCATAACTAGATTCTCACCCGCGCGGGAGTGCGCGGAAGTTAAGTATTTTTTAATGTTGGAAAATGCTATTTTGATATATTTAATATATTTAGGGATTTTTATATTTAATAATCTCTTTATCGATTGAAAAATAACGTATATAATTGAATAGTTTATAAAATTAAACAAATATAAATTAAGTTTTTATAAAGTATACTCATGTGAAAAACTAAAATATCGAAAGCACAAAATTTAGCTATACAACAACTCAATATCTACTCTAAAGTCGAGCAAAAATATTTTTGAATGCTTCATCAGTCACCACCCAAACTCATACCACATATATTATATTTTATCAAAATTATACTGATATTGGATGGTTTTCCACATGTTTTATATTTTTATCAAAAATTAATATAAAATAATTTAATATAATTTTTTATGGGCTGCGAGTTGGCTTATGTTACACCAACATATGTGAATTTTTGAAATGAAAAATATAATGTAATTAAATGGGTTTTTGATATTTTTATGGATATTTTAAAAACCAATTATTTTGATAAAACATTGAGTATAATTTTGACATAATAAAAAAACAGTAACTTCATAAGAAAATGAATATTCAGTATGATTTTATAATTTAGTTATAAATATAATTATTTTAATCTCATCAAATGATACATATCTCACATTAGTCAAATATTTTCGATGATTCGTAAAATAAAATAATTATCACAACAACTTTTTTAAATACAAAATACTCATCAACTTTAATTTTATATTAAAAATTATCAAAATTCTCTTAACAAAAGATTATAATGTATAAAAATACTCATCAATTTTTTTTTTGTGGTGTAAAATGTATAAAAATCAGATTACATTTGATATTCAATTTTTGCTTGTGTTACACCAACATATGAGACCTCTTTTTGAAATGCAAAAATGTAATGTAATTATATGAGATTTGATATGTGGGCTAGTAATAAATTGTTGTTAGTGTTTTAGAATGGTTCTAATAATGACACGTGTTATATTTTCTTGTTTAACTCAAGTAATGTTTCTCAGTTAGTATATATAGGATAAGCTTTCTATACCAAAGTTAAATTAATGGGCCGATAGTTAACATTAGATAGGCTTGTTAACAGACCAAATAGAAAATAATTAGGCTCGTTTTGTTTGTGTTACACCAACATATGTGACATCTTTTTGAAATGAAAAAAATGTAATGTAATTATATGAGCTTTGATATATGTGCTAGTAATAAATTGTTGTTAGTGTTTTAGAATGGTTCTAATGATGACACGTGTTATATTTCCTTGTTTAACTCAAATAATATTTCTCAATTAGTATATATAGGATAAGCTTTCTATACCAAAGTTAAATTAATGGGCCGATAGTTAACATTAGATAAGCTTGTTAACAAGCCAATTAGAAAATAATTATGCTCGTTTAGTGAGAAGCGTTGTTATCGCGACACGTATTTTTCCCCCTAAATAACTTACCTAATATTTCTCAATTAGTATATATGGGATATGATAAAATTTCTATACCAAAGTTAAATTAATGGGTCGATAGTTAACATTATATAGGTTTGTTAACATGCCAATTAGAAAATAATTAGGCTCGTTCAGTGAGAAGCGTTGTTATCGCGACACGTGTTTTTCCCCATAAATAACTCACCTAATGTTTCTCAATTAGTATATATAGGATGATAACTATACCTGAAACCATTATTAATTTTTTTTAATTATATGTATTATTTTGAAAATATAACTATAGTAAAATTTCTCTAAATAATTAACTTCCGAATTACACTATTTTATTTAAAAATATGAATTTATGGGAAACAAATAACACCAAATATTAAATTTCAAAATAAGAATAAAGAAGAATTTACAAAACTACACTATTTCATCCATTCCTTTACAAAACTCTATCTAATTCAATTTTTTCTCGAAATTACACCATTTCAAAATTTTAAAAGGTTGATTTACACTTTAAAACTTTACCAAAATTAAAAAATTCATTTGGGTTCGCTAATTAGTGTTAAGGGTATAATGATTAAGGGGGTAGAGTTGTGTGGGTAGGGTTAATTTGGATTTAATTTTATGTGTTTAGGTGTAGTTTTGTGAAGAAATTTTTAAAAAGTGTAATTTTGTGAAACGTAATTCAAAAGGTGTATTTTGTAATTCTCCCATAAATGATTGAAAAATAAAGAAAATTAGTCTATTGAATATTGATTTTTAGTGGTAACTTTTGGTAACTTTCTATGTTTTCTTTTTCTGTTAAAATGTGTTATATTAAGAGGAATTTACAAAACTACACCATTTAAATCATTCCTTCATAAAACTATACTATTTCAAACTTTTCTTCACAAAACTACACCTAATTCAATATTTTTACATATTTACACCATTTCGAAATTTTAAATAGTTGATTTATGTTTTAAAAAGTTACCAATATTAAAATCTTTTTATTTTGGTTCACTAATTAGTGTTTCAATTATAATATTAAATGGGTGAAATTGTGTGGGTAAATTTCATTTGTATTTAATTTTGAATGTTTTGGTGTAGTTTTGAAAATTGACTTTAAATGTAACGATTCCGACCCGGACGTCCGTTACTTTTGAGAGTCTAACATTTTCTTAATGTGATATTGTCCGTTTTGAGTCTTAGGATCCGCACGGTTTTGCTCTTAGTTTCTATCCCAAGAGACCTCACATTAAATTGGGGTTAGACTCTCCCTAATATTTTAGATTTTTCATTCTCTAAATATTTGATGTATGACGAATGTTACATTAAAATATTTCAGTTTTGTGAAATACAATTCAAATGGTGTAGTTTTGTGATTGTCCTTTCTATTAAAAAAAGGGAGAATCACAAAACTACACCATTTGAATTACATTTCACAAAACTACACCATTTCAAAAATACTTCACAAAACTACACCATTTCAAAAATACTTCACAAAACTACACCTAAACACTCAAAATTAAATTTAAATAAACCCTACCCCCACAATCCTACCCCCTTAATACTATAGCCTAAACACTAATTAGCGAACCCAAATGAAATTTTTTTAATTTTGGTAATTTTTTAAAGGTAAATCAAGCTTTTAAAATTTTGAAAGGGTGTAGATTTGTAAAAAAATTAAATTAGATGTAGTTTTGTGAAGGAGATGTTGAAATGTTGTAGTTTTGTGAATTCCTCTAAAAAAAACATGTGAAAGAAAATAATATATAGGCCCAACCCTAACTAATAGTTAGAATCAGACCAGGCTCAAGAAGATTTAACCGGACTTAACCGGATATTTATATAAAAAAGGTTTAAGCTTATAAAACCCTAAAATTTTCGATCTTCGTCTTCTCCGATTAAGAGAAATCTCCAGAATCAAAATCGAAATCTACACAGAAGAAGAAAAAACTCCATGGACGATACACAAGCGAAATCGCTAGAAGAGAAGCTTAAGAATCAGCTTTCTCAGCTCGAAATCGAGCACGCGGTCTTCGAGAGAATGGTTTACAAGAATAAGAACCAGCATCGACGTTGCTCTTACTTTCACTATCTTCTCAAGGTATAATCTCTTCTTCTTCTTCTTCTTCTTCTTCTTCGTCTATGTTTCGATTAGATTCAATGTGTGTTTCGTTAGGTGAGAAGAGATCTAAGACTTTTGCGAACAGCGAACATGACGGAGATTCTGAGAATTTGCTTTCATGTTGTATCTGGTAAAGGAGCTAAACAGAAGCTACATGTATTAGAGAGGTTATTATTGGCTTTTTGTTGATTTTACTTATATATGAGAATAGTGTGTGAGCTTAGGTCTCTGATGTGTAAGTGTGTGTAGCTTGAAGTTGAAAAAATCTGATAATGGGAAAGCAACTGTATTGGATAGACTTCTTGGTGCTCTTCATCTACTTTCACAGGTAAGCTTAAGCTTATCTTTCTTTGCTCGAGAGACAAGTTTTGATTTTTTGTATATATGAACAAGATTTTGAGTGTTATGAGTTATGGTTATTGTGTGTGTTTTGTTGTAGATGACTGAGCCTATCTTGAAGGCTGCTAGGTATTTGATTGATTTTTATGAATTGGAATGTTTGTGTGATTTCTCGGGTTTGGTTCGTAATTGGTGTTTTTGTTTGGATTTTTTTCTGCAGTGGGATATCGATTCTGCTAGCTCGTTCGTTTTTCTTGGGATTTTCCATGACATTTTTGGCGCTGCTTGCACGTCTCCGAGTGTTGATTCAACAAGTAAGTTGAATCTTATGTTTGTTATGTTACCTTGGTGGATCTTATTGCATTTGTGTAATGTACTTAAGTAGTTAAATATTTTTTTGGCTTTGTGCAGATATTACTTGACGCTGTTTCAATTTTCAATACGGTAACCTCAACATCAGTGAAGAAACAGTCTGTAAAGATTGTACAGGATGGGATCGAGGTAGGTCTAGGCTTTGTCTTTTGGTCCTTTTGGTAGATCTCGTACACAGTTCAATGATCATGTTAGTAAACTATGTCTTTCTCTATTTTAAATAATACAGGTGTTCCGTGAGTTCTATCCAAATGATGAAGAGTCTTTCACCTTATTGGATTGTGTATGGAAAACCGATAAGTATGTTCTAGTCGAGAAATTGCAGAATCGTGAGAATAGTAAGGCTACGGAGGAAAATGTCACGGAAAACAATACTAGTAGGGATTCTTTGGTTCTATATCAAACATCTGTTTCTTCTCTCGGTGGTAAGAACCTTCAAATCTTCTAGTGTTTATTTCGAATTCCTAGTTCAAACGCTGGTTATGTCTTCAGTACCTAGATTTTAGAAAGCATCTCTTGTTTGGCTTATACTAGTTAGAATCCTGCCTTGTAGTTTAAAGGGCTCAAAAGTTGTAAAGTTTTGTTTTTAGATGGCTTTATCCAAGAATTGTCATATTTTGTGTTCTTGATTGAATTATCCCGCTTGCAGAAGATTGCTCTCCTCTGCTTGACGCAGACAACGCCAACGGTGGTGTTACTGTGAGAGAAAGTTCAACTCCCGTGGACGAAGCAGCTCCTTCCATGGCTAACAGTGAGTCGCAACCAGAAATTCCAGAAACCCCAAAACATGCTACAACTATGGATTGTTCAATTCAGTATCAAACATCTGTTTCTCCTCCCGGAGGTAAGAATCTCCACAGAATTGCTGTTTAGTTGTTACTTTCAGCTCTCTACTCCCTAGTCCCTAGACGTCATAGGTCATACTGGTTATGTCCTTTGCACCGCTCTACTAGTTAGGCTTATACATGTTTATAACTTCATGGTTTTAGTGTTTCAAGGGCTAACTAGCTTACTAAGAGCGTAGCTATGTGATACATTGATTTTCTGTTGTGCACTTCACTGAAATTTTTTATGTCCAGGAGGTAAGAATCTCTACAGAACTGCTGTTTAGTGCATTGCTAAGTAGGCTTATACATGTTTAGCACTTCATGATTTTAGTGTTTCAAGGGCTAAAGAGCTAAGGGTTTTAGACGGATTGTTTTACTAAGAGCCTAGTGATGTGATACATACATTTTATGCTTTGTACTTTACCGAAAGATTCATCCTTTTTGAATTATCTAATTGCAGAAGATATCGACTCTCCACCTCTTGTTGAAGCAGACACGATCGTTTGTGTCAATGCTACAGAGAGTTTGCCTCCCATTTCCGAACCAGCTTCGTGTAAGACCAACGATCTGTTACAAACAGAAAACCCAGAAGACGAATCTATAAATCTCGTAAGCCCGGTAAAAACCAACACAGAGACAATAAAACAAAGTTGTAGAGCAACAAAAGTGGCGTTTCTACCCGTGAAAAGACCTTCATGTGCAATAACGCGAAATGCCATGGAAGAACCTCCAATGAAAAAGCAAGAAACAGGGGAGAAAGACAAAAAGGTTAAAGAAGAAGAAGAAGATGGGTTCTATAATCTACTCATACGCGGAACACAGAAAGACAGTTTGTTCTAGAACAAAACATTTTTCGCAAGTTGGATCCGAACTTGCGCAGACCCGTTGGATGGTCTGAGCTTGGCGGGTCGGATCCAAAGCTTTAAAGTTTGGGGTTCATAGAACTCAAGAGGAGAATAGTATTGGGGAAGAAGAAGAATTGTTTCATATTCATAGTAAGCATAAATTCATCTGTTAATATAATGTTTTTGTCTTAAGTTTATAGAATGTCTGAAAACTATATATGCAATGATATATAGATTTTTTTAAGTACCACAAAAATCTATGACTAATAGTTTTATTCGTCTTATATCCATGGTAAGCAGTAATTCATATATGGTTAAATGAAAGGTCAATTTCCGAAAATACTTTTTTTTTTTGACAAAAATATCATCATAAATTTTTTTTTACTTAAATACCATTAAAAAGTTTTTTTGGACAAAAATACCATAAACTTAAAATTAAGTTACTTCAAAATTAACATGAAACCTTCGATGATATATAGATATTTGAGAAAAAAAAAATTGTAATATTTTTGACCATGTATATAAATACATACTTTTGACCAGCAAAAAAAAAATAATTCAAAACTAAAACAAATTTTGTAAATTCTACGGTCTACCAACTCTTGTTTAGATTTTGGGACTGAATTTATTGTTTCCTCAAAAACTAATTTTAAAACAGAAATATTTGATTTGACCAAATATTTTTGCGGATAAAATTTGAAAACAAATAAATAAAATAAATAAAATAATATAAAAAACAACTAAGCATAAACATGACAAAGACGTGGAGACCTCCACTCTCATATATATACCCAACAACAACACAATAAATCTCCACATCGTCGCCGGAGAAAAAAACAAGACCTCTTCTTCTTCTTCTTCTTCTTCCTTTTCTCTTGAACCTATAACAATGATCAAAACCCAACATTAGATTTCAAATCAAATCCGCCATTGAAACGCCTCACAAAGCTCAGAAAAACCCATCAATGAAACCTTCTTCTTACTCCGCGAGATCCTCATTCACAGTCTCGTCTCACTCTACAATGGTGGAGCTAAAGCAGAAGATCCTAACATCCCTCTCCAGAATCGGAGATCGCGACACATACCAAATCGCAGTCGAAGATCTCGAGAAACTCGTCGTCTCCGTCTCCGATTCGCCGGAAATTCTCCCCGTTCTGCTTCACTGCCTCTTCGATTCCTCTTCGGATCTTAAACCACCCGTGAAGAGAGAATCCATACGTCTCCTCTCGTTTCTATGCCTTAATCACCCAGATCTAACATCAACGCAGCTCGCGCGAATCGTGACGCACATCGTTAAGCGTCTCAAAGACGCTGATAACGGCGTTAGAGACGCTTGCCGCGACGCGATCGGGTCTCTCTCTGCGCAGTTTTTGAAGGCAAAGGAAGAAGATTTCGTTTATGGGTCTTCTTCTTCTTCTTCTTCGTTGGTGAGTCTCTTTGCAAAGCCATTGTTCGAAGCTATGGCGGAGCAGAACAAAAGCTTACAGTCTGGTGCTGCGATTTGTATGGGGAAGATGGTTGATTCAGCAACGGATCCTCCTCTTGCAGATTTTCAAAAGCTGTGCCCTAGAATCTCTAAGCTTTTGAATAGTCCTAATTACATTACTAAAGCTTCTCTCTTGCCTTTAGTAGGAAGCTTGTCTCAGGTTTGTGATGTGTATGTGGTTTTTCTATCTCTTGTTTACTTTAGATTAGGATTCAATGCTTGAATGTTTTGGAGAATTGTGTGTTCTGTGGCTAAGAAGTATAGGATGTCTTGTGTTTGCTTATTGGGATGGCTTCTATGTGTGAAGGAATATTGCTTAGAAATTTGGAATCTTGAAGTGTTTATGTGGCATTGGACTTGAGACAAGCTATGTTATTGGTCTCATTTGCTAGAGAAATGAGATGTAAGTAGATTGGTGTGTCTTTGGTTCTACAAAAGTACATTCGCGTTGAGATTCATTGCTTGAATATTCAGCTACATTTTGTGTGTGCTTCGTCTCGTGTTTTGGCAAATTGTGTATTATATGCTCAGAAGTATAGGCTATATTGTCTTCCTGTAATATAGAAGTGTTTCTGTGGCACTGGATTTGGGAATGGGATAGGCTATGTTTTGGTCTTATTTGCTATAGGAATGAGATGAAAGTAGATTGTTGTGTCTAAATTTCATTGTTCATCTCTGATCTGCTTGGCGGACAAATCTGATGGGTCTTTTTTCTGTGGATAATATATTTTGAGATATAATAGGTTGGAGCTATTGCACCGCAGAGTGTAGAATCATTACTACACAGCATCCATGAGTGTCTCAGATGTACGGATTGGGTTACTCGTAAAGCAGCTGCTGATGTCTTAATCTCCTTAGCCGTCCATTCTAGCAGTTTGGTCGCAGACAAAACGGAATCAACTCTTACAGCTCTTGAGGCCTGTCGTTTTGATAAGGTGATTACCGACTAAGTTTCTAGCCCTACAGTCGCATTAATCTCTTCAAAAGAAATGCATTTGCACATTTCTTAGCTTATTACCTTATAAGCTACTAGTATGGAATTACATTTGTACCTTTTCCTACGTTTTATTCTTGCAAAATTCTGAAAAGTGGTGCTTTGGCTTGCAGATAAAACCTGTTAGAGAGTGTTTGTCCGAAGCACTAAACGCCTGGAAGAACATTGCTGGGAAAGGTGACCAAAAGGATGAGTCATCTGCGCAATGTATGTTGGAAACGAATGGAGAAATCGATTCGATTTCGTGTGAGGGAGCAGGACCTGTGAGACAAGGGTCTTCCGATGATTTGAGCAGCAACTCCGATTCCATTTCTAAAGCAGTCCTCATTTTGAGAAAGAAAGCACCTCGGTTAACTGGAAAAGATCTTAACCCAGAGTTTTTTCATAAACTGGAGAAAACAGGTTGTGGTGATATGCCTGTTGAAGTTATTCTTCCTTGCACGCAGAAGAATTCGTCGAACTCAAACACAGAGGATGAATCAGACACCAATACTACTTCAGTATCGAGGAGTAGGACAAAAGGTTTGTGTAGAACAGATTGTGCACATCCCAAGCAAAAACATTTTGGAGATTTTGCAAGCGAAAAACCGGTAAATGTAAGAACGATTAGAGGCCAATCACGGATGGGAGAATTGGACGGAGATCAGACCGAAGTAATCCAGATGGAGGCGTCCGAAAACAGAGGGAACTGGCCACCTTTACAGAGACAGTTATTGCACTTGGAGAGACAACAAAGCCACATAATGAACATGTTACAGGTTCTGTTCTAGTTTCAAAGCAATTTTGAAAGAAGTTTGACTCTGAAAAAGATAACTTCCTTATCATTGCAGGATTTCATGGGTGGTTCGCATGACGGCATGAGAAGTTTGGAGAACCGTGTTAAAGGTCTTGAGAGGATCGTAGAAGATATGTCAAGAGAAATGTCTATACAATCTGGTCCGAGGGGAAAGGCGGCTGCGTCATGGAGGCCTGATGCGGATGGATGGGATAGTTCTAACTATGGAGCTTCTTTGAGAAACACTCAGACCGTTACAAGAAGGACACGTGGCGCTGGTCCTATGGACTCTGAGCACTCCTCAGGTAACAGCAGAAGAGCTTGGGACAAAAGCTCTGTACCTATTAGATTAGGCGAAGGACCTTCTGCTAGAAGTGTATGGCAAGCTTCAAAAGATGAAGCTACTCTTGAAGCAATACGTGTAGCTGGAGAAGACGGTGGAGGAACAAAGTCAAGGGCAAGACGAGTATCTATCCCCGAAACAGAAGCAATAATGGAAGGATACAATGATGATGATGAACGTGGAGGAGGAGAAGAGCGAGACCTTGTCTGGACTTGTTGGAGCAACGCGATGCACGCGCTCCGTGTTGGTGATACTGACTCCGCATTCGCCGAGGTATTATCAACAGGAGACGATGGTTTGCTTATAAAGTTAATGGACAAAACCGGCCCTGTTCTTGATCAGCTCTCGGGTGATATCGGAAACGAGATTCTACATTCTATAGCACAGTTTCTCATGGATCATACTCTGTTTGATCTCTGTCTATCTTGGACTCAAAAGGTAACAAGACTTGTCTTAATCAAAATCTCTCTTTGAGGTATAAATCCATCCTAATGTTTTGTTTGTTGTTTATATATTCTCTAGCTACTAGAAATTAGCGTAGAAAACGGCGCGGACTTTATGGGTATACCATTGGAGTTAAAGAAAGAGCTTCTTTTGAATCTACATGAAGCTTCTTTGACAATGGACCCTCCCGAGGAATGGGAAGGTCTCGCTCCCGACCATCTTCTTGTCCAACTAGCATCTAACTGGACCATCCAACTCCAACATTTCGACCCGTAAAAATTGTTACAATATCAAACAATACATTGTGTACAGGTATATGATTCTTTCACTATACAACTGACCCATAAAGATAAAGTATGCTTTAGTATCTCTTTGTGCACTCATTGTTTTGTAATTGTTCTCTACTGAATCACAAGAGTTTGGTAAACGAAAAATCGACAGTTTGAAATCATTTCGAGGAATGGTAAAATTTATGAGAATAGATAGAGAGAGAGAGAGATGAATGTAGTTGTGTAATGAATTGTTACAAAGACATGAGACTCTCTATGTGATTAGGTATAGTAGCGACCAAACACAAACGTTTGCTTCCGAGTCCATTACAGAACCTAAACTTTTCATCCGCGATTCCTTTAAACTCGACTGTCCTCGAGGTGTTTCCCTTGGGATCATAATAGACAATAGAAAACGAACCAAGAAACGTCGTTGGAACGTAGATAAGCTCACCAGCATCGTTGATACCGGTTAGGATCCATCTCGTTTTCAATTCCGGACGATTATGACTCAAAAAATGCGGAAAAAGTGTCGACACGACCACTCGTGCTTCTCTGCATCTTCCAAGACCCACATCCGCAAGCCATAACACAAGCTAACTTTCCTTCATAAGGTATTAACATACTCCAAAAGATTAACAATAGGTCTTCGTCTTCGGGTGGTAGTTTTATCATACCGAACTTTTCGCTTCTTACATCGAAACTCATTATAATCCCCGAATAGTCCGTTTTATCGATATATCCTCCGTAATACAAAACACCATTGATACATGTTAGGATTATGGGCTTCCAACTTAAAACCAATTGGCGATAAGTGAAGAAACCCATATCATTTATATATTAGTTTATAACCCTTTGAGTTTCCGATGTGGGAAATTTATCAATTGGCGATAAGTGGAGAGACCCATATCATTTATATATTAATTTATAACCTTTGAGTTTCCGATGTGGGACATTTATCCCTAATAATACATATCTCGCAACTTTCACTCCAAATGTAATGCTTATGATTGGTTTCGACGCTTCTCCATGATTCTTGACCTGATGATCCCAATGTTAAAACCCAACACTCATCGCAACTTGTAAAAGAAGGCAAATACAATAGTTTGTGTTTGCCTTCGACAGGATCGTACCCTAGAAACAATGTTAAATACGCCCAGCTATTGTCGGGTTTAGGTAAAGTTAAGAACTTTCTCAAGCTAGGGTTCCAAATTATAGGGTTTGTTGTTGTTGTTGATTCTTGGAAACATATCAAGCCATTGACAGATTGCTTCCATGAGAAGTAACAGTTTTCGGGGTATATTCATACGGGGAATATCCACATGATCTGAAGAATAAGAAGAATCTTTGGTTGTTTTGTGTTGCGGAAACGAGAAAACGAATAGATTGTTACTTTTTCGGACGAGTACGAGGAGTTTCGGAAGTGTTGAGGATTTAGTTTTGAAGGATTCGGTGAAGTATTGATCTGTTGTGATGGAAGACCATAGCTTTGAGACATAACTAGCTCTTACAATAGATTCTGCAGACAGTCTCAAGAGTATGTATGTGGTTAGATGATGAGGAAGAAGAGATGATTCTGATTCTGACATTGATTGAGATTATGGTCTTCTTGTTTTCTTGTTACTCAATCTTTGCCTCTTTGGTATGAAGTAAACCCTAGTTTGTCTCATCTGTGTATATGTTTTATTCTTTCGTATATTAATTTATTTTTATATATATGAGATATTTCAAAAACAATATCATGTTTTAGAAAACTGTTAAAATGTCATTACTCGTTGTTAATTAAATTAATTAAATAAATAATGATTATCTAATGAAATCTTATTTTGTATTAGATACTCTGATATAGTATATATTTATAGGACCGTGACGATGTTTAACGTTAATTTTATTTAATATTGATATTTAATATTCCATCTATTTCATAAAATTACATAAATAATGATTATCTAATGACATATTATTAGGTAAGGAAATTTTCGAAAATACCATGAAAATTAGTTTTTGGACAAAATATCATCATAAGTTTTTTTTCCTTAAATACCATTAAAAAGTTTTTTTGGACAAAAATATCATAAACTTAAAATTAAGTTTTAAAGTGTTAAAATTGGATTTTTTGTGTTTATGGTATTTTTGACCAAAAAATATTTTAATAGTATTTGAGAAAAAAAAACTTGTAATGTTTTTTTTGTCAAAAAAAAAAAAATTCATACTATTTTGAAGAATTTCTCTAAAAGGTCAAATACACACTGGGCTTTCCTAAAAGCACTTTGGTTTATTTTTTATTTGGCTTCTTCTTATAACGATTCAAATCAGTTCTCGTAATTAAAAATTGAACAATCCTAACAAAAGTTTCATGATTGTCTTGAATATTACGTAACTTAAGCATTAAAAACATAGTCAAAGTTAGATCATATGATTACAGAGTAGAGAAAAATACATTTACACATACCAAACTGTAATAAAACAAAGATTTCTAACATTTACATATAACAAGAAAAAAAAAGCAGACAAGCCAAAATCTACTAACCAAACACACACACACAGACTTGCCTTTGTTCATAGTGTCACCAAAAATTCTAACCTTCTTCTTCCTTGAAACTGTTTCTTGTTATTTAGCAGCATACCAATTTTGAGCACATTTAGCATCAACCGATAAATCGACAGAGAGAATGTTCTTTCCATTAAAAGGTTTCGACATACATTCCACAACTATCTCCTTTGCGATTTCCTCCGACTCCATTGGTCCTTCCAATATCACTTCATCATGAATCTGTTTTTTCAAAGACCAAAAGTGTCACAACTTTAAGCTTATGTCCTAATCAAGTAATCATAGATTTGTGTCTATGTAAGTAATGTTTGGTTTACCTGTAGAAGCAATTTCCAACCAAGTTCTTTCAATCTTTGGTTTATCGATATTTCCAACATAGCACACATTGCAACATCAGCTGCACTTCCCTGTAATAACGACGATGCTCAAGATTGAGATTTGTGTTCGAATAAGCAAAAAGGAGATTAGCATCTGAACAAACCTGAACAGGAGTGTTGATAGCTGCTCTTTGGATATGATTCTTCTGAGCACGAGACTGATACGCAGGGAACCTACGCGCTCTTCCTAGCAAAGTGAGCACGTAACCGTGAGTCATGGCTTCTTTCTTACGAAGTTCTTGCCATTTCCTTACTTCTTGTCTGTCATTGTACCATAGATTCACTGTGTCCTGAGCTTCTTCCCTTGAAACCTTTTTGAAGATGAGAAAAGAGAATAAAATAGCTTTATTATACATCAAAGCGCATTTATGTTAAACCGAATAGCTTCAAGAAGTTATATTGTATTGTACTATTACCTTCCAATCTCTAGAAAGACCGATAGCAGTTTTACCATACGCGATTGAAAAGTTGAGCATCTTAGCTTTTCTTCTCTCCGATGCATAGGCGTCCTGAGTATTAAAACATTCTCAAACACTGTTAAAAGAAGGGCAACTATAACAATAACATCTTTTAAAGGTTTTTGGCCTAAAATACTGAAAAACTCAAAATTTAACCCTAAACCCTCAACGCTAACCCCTACTCCTTTTAAAACTAAACTCTAAACACTAAATATTGAACCTACATAGAAAATATTATATTCTAAAGTGTTAAAACTTGTTATAGTACTTGTGGGTGTTTCTGGAAAAAAGTGCTATTTTAGACACTTGTGATATTATTTTGGATTATAAACTTATTATGGTGGTATCTCAAGGAATCTTTTTTAGTTTCTTTCAATATTAGTATGTATCCAGGATAGACTCTAGATGCTACTTGTTATTCAAACTTAAACCATTGTAACAAGAATCTACCTTCAACAATGGCACTGGTGGCTTGTCTTCCCCAGGCTGTGGATGCCACTCAAGAAGCACTTCACCGTTCTCTACAGCTTTACGAATATGTGGATACATATTCATGGCTGTCCTCGAGTGGAAGTCTCCGCCCGCTTTAAAAGCTTCCATCATGCTTTTGCAACCAGCGAGATGCGCCAAAATTCTAAGTTCCAGCTAAAGATAAAGAGGAAGAAATCACAATCAACAAGTGAACGGCTTAATACCATTATAAAGGGTCTCTACATCTATCAGAGTTTATATATATTTTTACCTGCCCGTAATCAGCCACAATGAGAGAATTTCCCGGGGCTGCTACAAACGCTTTACGTATCTTGTACCTATCCTTCTCCAGAGCAGGTTGATTCTAGAGAGAGAAACAGAACTTTAGTTACCGATGTAACATGCAATTACAGGATCATAAGTAGTACTTTACATAGAACACAAAGCTTAATATATACCTGCAAATTAGGCCTTCTAGCTGATAAGCGGCCAGTCTCTGTATTGATATTGAGAGAGCAATGGACGCGGCCATCTTTTCCAGATACATTACTTCCCTGTCAAACAAAATACAATCCCATAAACATCAACCTGAAGGGCAAACTGATGTAAAGGTTAAGAAAGAAATACCTGTAAAGGAAGAATGAAATTCGAGATCAAAGAATCTATAGAGCAAACTTCACATAGTGAAGCAATAGCATGACACGCCTCTTTTCCTCTTTCACCGCCACCAAATGCAGCGTACGCCGTTCCATAAGCTGATATGTCGGTTTCAATATCCGTCTTGGACTTTTGTGTATCCACTAGCTGTGTAGTAGCTGTAGCAGCAGCAGAATCATCATCTTCGGCGATGTCTTCTAGAGAAATATCTGTAACATCCTCCATAAAGTCGTATTCAGCAGAGACTTTCCCAGCTAAAGTTTTCAAAGTATCTCCACTAACAGAAGGCCAACCACTAGCAGTGAGCTTTTCAGTCGACAGTGGGCTATCGCTGATCCTTTGCAGTTTGATGTTTCTGAACTTTGTCGCTGTTTTTTTTCCTTCTTCGATAATTTTATCGACATTGGGTATCTTGAAAAGCTTTTCCACAGGAAGCATCTCATGATTCTCACTGTCAAAGTAAAATAATCATGTAACTAATGTTAGTGTCTTGATAGGAAATAAACTACTTCTCAAAGTCATTATTGGTTTATGAGAAGGATACCTGTTATAAATACCACCAAAGAAGAGCTGACGCAATTGTGTGTCGCTGCCAACATTCATGTACTTAGCGTCAGGACAATACTTGGAGGCCCAGTTTCGAAACCTACCAACAGCAACTTGCTGTTCTGCTACGGCTACTTTCTCTATCTCGGCAAGATATTCTCTATTCACAAGAATCCCTTCAGCTTCCATTTTAACAAGGAGCTCACCAAAGGGCCTCCAGTACTCGTGGTAAAAGTCCAACATCGTCCTTCCTGAAAGTGGTTTACCATCAAGACGCCATTCTTTCAATTGAAGTTTCTTCGTCATGCTCTCGTAAAGCTTTAGTGTGCTTATCGCATCCAAGGCAGAGTATGAAATCCAAGCCTCTCTGTCTTCTCTCTGAAGCTCTTCAACAGGTGGAATGACGACAATTTTACCTTCCGTTCCGTCTTTCTTCAGCTTTCTTTTCCCAAAAATAGTCTTCATAGAGATTTTACCGAGGAACTCTGCTTCTTCCTTTGTCTGCGTAGCCCCAAGAACTTTCGGGTCGCTTGTAAGCGCTTCAAGCGAATAACCACCTTCTGTCCGTCTAGCGGAATCCCACAACCGCGCCATGTGCATTGTGTCGGCATGAAAACCAGAAATCTCAATTCCATGATTCCTAATAATGTGGCTATCAAAACTGTAGTTGTGCCATACCTGAAGATAGTCAGGGTTTAATTAAGGATAGACAAAAAAGTCTTTACACTAAAACATGCTACAAGAAAGTGGCATAAGATTTACAATTTTGAAAAGGAGAAAGACGGTTTTGAAACTCACTTTTCTGATGGATGAGTCTTCGAAGTAGGGTTTAAACTCAGCCAGCACTTCATTACCATTTTCACCAAGAACATCTACCCAGAGACACGACTTCCCAGCACCGAAATCTACTTTTGACCCGCAATAGATACTGAAACATATCAACTGACCATGATCAACAGGTGTTTCATCCTTCACCTCAATCCCAGACACCTATAAAATATAGAAAAATCAGCAAGCAACAAAGGTATTACAACAAGAGTTATATTTGTGATTACAAAGCGCACCTCTGTATCGCAAGAATGTACAAGATTCCTATATTGATTCATGAGCATGGCCACAATGTCTTTGGCAGCGGAGACATTATCAACCACCAGAACCTTTTCATATATTTTCTCGAGGTTTTCACGGATTTTCGAATGTTCAGCGGCTTTCTCCACTTTAGGAATGGTAATAAGACTCTCATCGCTGACTATCGCAGAAGACTTTTCGCTTACAAGACGTTTTGGTTTTACATCTACTTCCAGTTTCACATCAACCTTTGTCCCAACCTCGAGATTCTTGCTTGGTAATGTCACAACAGGTTCAGATTGCATAACACTGACCGATTCTTCATGGAGTGTAGCAATACTGTTATTACTCCCAGGCTTAAATCCATAATCAATCTCTTGAGAGGTTCCATAAGAAGGAACAGTTAGTGCGATTGGGACGGGTCGGTTGAAATAACAACCGTGCTTGTCGTCAACGAGGTTTCTAGCAATTTGGCCATGTCTTTCTCTATACCTATTAGCTTCTTCCCTCCAAGCACTTACAGTACCGGGAACCATTTTGCCGATTTCTCTCTGGTTTCCCACTATGTTTATCTTCGGAACCATCCTCGCCTTGTTATGCTCTGACTTTAGTATCCATTCTCCAGTAAACACATCAGAAGAAGACCGTTGATGACCTGAATGTTGAAGTCCATGACAAACCGTCGTAGTCGAATAACCAACACTTACTTCTGTCGAAGCTACTCTCCTGAAAGTCACAAGAACCAGAAATTAAGCCTAAACACCCCAAAAAGTTGAACTTAGAAGAACCCATAAAGTAACTAAAACTTTGATGAAGACACTAAAGCTAGTATCTTTCCTTATATTCACGATTAAACTCGAAAATCAAACACATAAGAACAAAATGATACCTAAAACACTCAAAATTCGAACAAAATGATACCTAAAACTTTCAAAAATCGAACAAACCGAAACCCCATTACCTAAGCTAAAACTTCTATGAAGACATTAAAGTTTTCACCTTTCTTTATCAGTTATGAGTGAGCTTGAAATTCAAACAACATAAGAAACAACATAAGCCTAAAACCCTCAAAAAATCGAACAAAATTGAACTCAAAGAGCCCAACAATTAACTAAAAACTTTGATAAAGACATTAAAGTTTTCACCTTTCTTTCATTACTCATGAGCAAGCTTAAAAATTAAACAACACAAGAACAAAGTGAGCCTAAAACCCTCAAAAAATTGAACCCAAATAACCCATTAAATTAACTAAAGTTACAACCTTTCTTTACATTCAAGAGAGACCCACCAACACATAAGAACAAAACTGAGCTGAGAAACCCTTAAAATCACAAACCCTTCAACAACAACAAAGGAGAGAAAGAGAAAGTGCAAACCTTTGAAGGGTTCTACGACAAGGTACGAGAAAGTAAGGAACTTTAGTAGAAGAAGAAGAATATCGAGAGACCCATGAAGAAGAAGAAGAAGAAGGAGGAGATAAGTGGCGAAGAAGAGGGTTATTGTGGGAGGTAAGTGAAACCCCCATAGCGATAAGAGAAGCTAATCTACCCAGCTTGTTAAAAAATAGAGGCAAAGAATCAGAGAGATAGAGATAGAAAATAGGGTTTATGGTGGCGAGTTTTGTCGTTTCAGAAGCCAAGTGGGTCTCTTCTTTTGCCTGAGAAGAAAGAATGATTGTTTTGTGGCCATTGCTTGAAGACGCCTTAAACCCTTGTTTCTAATTATTATTATTTATCTTTTTTTTTAATTATTAATTAATTACTTTGTTAATTTCATAACTATAGCTTAAGATAAAGATTTACATTTTTTCGCGGTCAAAGTTTTTGATTTTTTTTGAGGAATTCACAAAACTACCCATTTTCAATCTTCTTTCATAAAATTACATCTAATTTAATTTTTCACATATTTACACCTTTTCAAAATTTTAAAAACTTGATTTACCCTTTTAAAAATTACCAAAATTAAAATCTTTTTATTTGGGTTCGCTAATTAGTGTTTAGGGTATAGTATTAAAGGTAAGATTGTGTGGGTAGGGTTTATTTGAATTTAACTTTTTTTCTTCTAAGAAGTATAAACCGCAAATACCATAATATCATTTTTGATTTAAAAGTTTTATTTTTGGTTTCTTACTACTAATTTTCTTTAAAAAAATATGAGAAGACTTAATTTAATCAAAAATCTTATAATTAAATTAGAAATATTCCAAAGTAAACATTAAAATACTTCGAAACAAAATCTATAATCACATAAATTATGGTTATCTATACTATTAAAGAGAATACAAAATGTTTATGTATCGGGCCGAGAGCAATCATAAGAAAATTTATTTTTTTGCGTTTGTGTCCTTATATTTTTTGGCGAATTCCGTAAATTATATTTCAGCTCCAACGAATCAAACACACATATAAAACTTTTAATTATTAAATTTCTCCCACATCAAATACAATAAAAAACAATTAATAAACTTTTTTTATTATAAATAAGATTCTTTCGCATACGAAATCATTATAACGAAACTTTGTTCAACGAGTCTGCGAATTTCAATAAATGGATTGCGCTTCATTTAATGTGAACTTTTTTGAAAGAATTAGCAAAATTTGATTAGTTATTTTAATTTTCGATATTATATATACATATACTAGAGGTGGGCATTTCACCCGAGACCTGAAATCCAACCCGAACTCGACCCGAAAAACCCGAACCGAAACCGAACCGTATTTCCAAAAAACCCGAACGAGTTTTAGAATTCTTTAATCCGGGTACCCGACCAAAACCCCGAACCGAACCCGAACGGGTACCCGAATAAACCCGAATATATATATGTTTATATAGTTTTAATAGGGAAATTGTGAATTTTCATAGGGTAGTTTGGATTTTAGTAGGCTATTTTGGTTTTTTTGTGGGTAATTTGGGGTTAACCCGAACCGAAATCCGAATAACCTGAAACCGGAACCCGAATTTCTCACCAAAAATCCAAAAACTATAAAAAAATCCGAACCAAAACCCAAAAAACCCGAACCGAAACCCGAAAATTCCGAACCAAATAATATTTCGGTTCCATGTCGGGTTTTGTTAAAAATGTGAAACCCTACCCGAACCCGAATAGATCCGAACCGAAACCGAACCGAATTTATAAATAACCCGAACGGTTTTTATATAGTCGTACCCGAAAAACCCGAATCTGAATGAACCCGACCCGAATCCGATCCGAAAACCGAATGCCCACCCCTGACATATACATATATGAATATAGTAACATATATAAAGTTTTGGATTATTTGTAATGGACATAAATTTAGATTTTTAATAAAATAAATATGTATTTATATCTAAAATAAATTATGTGCTTTTTAGGAGATTATTTTATTTCTAAATTTGTTTTAAAACATAAAATAAAAAATTTATTATATATGACTATTTATGAATAATATGCTAGGTACTCACCTAGTATATAGGTGTTGTTTACGTAGATAAACATCTTGTAGACCATTATGAATATTTTAATGTGAAAAGGTTTAAATACTTTTTTAATTTTATGATTTATGCTAGACAAAAAAAAGGTTAAATATATTTCAGTTTTTGTATTGTGTATAGAGTCAACATTTCAAAACTAAAGAAAATAGCCCTTTTATTGTTTGTTTGCAAAATAAAGCAAACTATTCCGTACCATTTTTTTCTTGCCCATACCTTCAATGAGACTTTGAGCAAAAATAGCATTTAACATTCACAAAAACTTTTAATCAAACTTCAAAATCCCTAGTTTCGTTTCAATCTTCTCCATCTTCTTCACAAGATGGCAAAACCATCTTCATCTTCTTCATCATCATGGCAACACACAGAGAAATCTCTCACAGAAGAGAGAGAAGAAGACATGGTTTCTGAGAAAGGTCACACCTTTACGAAAACCCATTTCTTAAAACCCTTTCTTACCTCCATTAACGACTCTAACGTAGCTTCTCTTCCTCGTCTTCAACAACGCCTCTCTGTTTCTTCTTCTTCTACAGAGCTTAAACGCCTCTCTGCGCGTGAATCCTTCACTGGGTTTCGTAAAGCAGAAAGTTCCTTCCTTGACTGGCTTGTGAAAATGGAAGCTTTACACAAACCCACATGGAAAAAAGCTGGTATCTTTGAAGCAATCAAAGCATCTGCTTACAATATAACTAGAGACCATTCTCTGATTCTCTCCATTGCTGAGAAATGGTGCCCTGAAACCAAATCGTTCGTCTTCCCTTGGGGCGAAGCAACCATAACTTTAGAAGATGTGATGGTTCTTCTAGGTTTCTCTGTTTTAGGGTCTAATGTTTTTGATCCTATAGATAGCTTAGAGATGAAAGATGATGTAGAGAAGCTTGAGAAAACTTGGAAAGAGAACAAGAGAGGTAGTAGAGTGAACGGAAAGTCGTGGACTTTGAGCTTTTTAGGTAAAGGAGATGATGATGATATGGAGCATGAAGCTTTCCTTGTCTTGTGGTTGTCTATGTATGTTTTCCCAACTGGCCCGCACCGTAATATATCGGAACAAGTGTTCCCAATCGCTGTTCGGTTATCTAGAGGCGAAAGGATCGCTCTTGCGCCAGCTGTTCTCGCGGGTTTATACAGAGATTTGGATAGAATCAGCGGTTTGTTTAGAGGAAAATGTGACGGCAAAGCTAATATTAAGTCTTTGTTTAAGTTAGTACAAGTATGGGTTTGGGAGAGGTTCAAGAACACAAGACCAAAGCCTAGAGAGATACCTAAAGGCGAGCCTAGGATATCTCAATGGGACCATCTACAACGTAAATCAAAGATCGTCTTCGATGAATTTGATTGGCGTCCTTACACTAAGCCTCTTAAAAATTGGACCCCGCTTCGGTTTTACATTGAAGAAGGTATGTGTTTGAGTGTTGATGAGAGTCTTGATGATGAATTTGTTTCTTTTGCGCGGTGTGTGAGAGTTTCTCACCTTGTTGGAGATGGTTTCGTGGAGAGTTACTATCCGCATCGAGTGGCAATGCAGTTTGGTTTAGCTCAAGACCTGCCTGGTTTGGTTACTCGCCGTAGTAACTTCACAGAAAAAGAGGCATGGGATGATTATAGTAAGTCACTTGATGGTTTAAAGCTGTACATGCCTTCTTGTCTAGCTCGTGGTTCTGTTACTAGAAGATACAAAGAATGGTGGCTGAAATCAGTTTCGGAGTTTCTAGGTTCCAAAGATATTCAAAACGAAACAAGTCAAACTTTTGATGCAATGAACACATTTGATTCAAATGTTGGTTATGATGATGATGATGATGATACTAATTCATCTCTCAAGGTATTACCTTTGAGTCAAGTGGTTAAAAAGTTGGAAGAAAACTTTCCTACAAAACACAGTAGATCTAAGACGCGTAGTTTATCGAAGAAAAGTGAGGATTTGGCAAACAAAAGAAGCAAATACCAGTCTGTGCTGCAGATGAAGCGAGCTCATGAAGATGATGATGACATGTTCATTGCTAAGAGGACCAGAACTAGGAAGAAGCATAGTGATTCAGAGAAAGCTACAAGAAATGGTTATGTACCGCTTGTAAAAAGAGCTAGAAAATTTCAAGTTGCGGATAGTGATGATGATGATGATGAATGGCTTCCCTTAAATGAAGACAAAACATTTGATGATAAGCATAGTGTTCATGGAAGCAATGTAGAGAAGAAGATGACTACTATGATCAAAGATGACACAAAGAAGCAAGAATGTTTGCTCCACGAAGATATCGCCATTGCTAGAGACAAGGCAAGCACAGATTTTGAAGATTCATGGCCTTGTCCAAACATCGGTTATGATGATTGGATCAAGAAAGCAAGAAGTTGGCTCCATGAATGCAGAGAAGAGAAGAGATGCAATGAGAAAATGAAAGAAGAAGTTTTAGAAAGATCGAAACAGAGAAAGATCGCGATAGAGGAGCAACATTTGAAGCTAGAGGCAAGTCTTGTGAAGATGGAGAAGATTTTAGCTGAGATTTGAGAGTGGAAAACCAAAGGAAACAATATCAAAAACATGAAGTTTCTGCTTATAGCTACACAATTTGAATCAGCTATACTCGGAAAAATTTGAGGGAAAACGTATATAATTGTTGACATTATTTAAAATATCGTTTATACAAATAACTGGTATAAATTTAAAATTGTAAAATACTATGTTAAATTTTATATGAAATTAAAACAAACTAATATTTCTGTAAAACTATGTATTAGTTTAAACTTTACACCCATTTTTCATATAACTTCTCTTGCCAATGTTGTTGATTTTTTTTGTATATTAACATTTTTATTGACATGTAGTTTTTTATTTTTATTGACATGTAGTTTTTTATTTTATTTTTATTGTCATATCTTTTATACGGATTGCAGGATCTCCTGAGTATGGTGGCGACATCTCACGAGTGACTACTTTTTCATCTGAGTTGGAGACGCTACTAGATCTGCAAGTGTTCTTTCCGGGTTTTTCACTATGGTTTGCAGCTAGGGATAAAAACAAAAAAGCGGATCTACTTGCACGAAATGCAAGTGGCAGGAAGAATTTCTTCCATTATACTAGCCCATCACTTTCTATTTGGCTTTCAGCGGTTTTCGACGTTTTAGAAATAAAATAGAAAAAATGTACTAGAGTGAAAAAAAAAAAATTGCCACCACTTTCCCACTAACTTTATAGGAGTAGTTTTTTTTTATCATTTTTTTTTTTTTTTTTTTTGTCAACATTTGGGTCACAAATGGCCGGCCCATTAGCCAAACCTACACTATCGTAGGCGCGGGAAATCGATCCGGTGGGGTGGTGCTTCCTGCCTCATGTGAACAACGAACTTACTGTACGCGCCACTTCCCCGTTTTTTTTTTTTTTTTTTTTTTATTATTTTGTTTTTTTTTATCATTTAACAAAATAAAATTATACTATAAATTAAAGGTGGGTTTGTGTTGGTAGTGGACATTAATGTGAAAAACAATAACTATAGTTATACAATATTTTTCAATTTTTACAGTCAACATTTCAAAATGAAGAAAAATAGCCATTTTTAATTTTGTTTGCCGAATAAAGCAACTCTTCAGTTTCTTCTCTCTACCATTTTCTTGTGCCCATATTTTACCTTCAAGCCTTTAACAAAAATAGCATTTTCACATTCATCACACAAAAATCTCAGTTTCGTTTCAATCTTCTTCAGAAGATGTCAAAACCATCTTCTTCTTCATCATCATCTTCATCGCAACACAGAGAGAAATCTCTCACAGAAGAGAGAGAAGAAGACATGGTTTCTGAGAAAGGTCACACCTTTACGAAAACCCATTTCTTAAAACCATTCAAAACCTCCATTGATGACTCTAATGTAGCTTCTCTGCCTCGTCATCAACAGCGCCTCTCTGTTTCTTCTTCTTTAGAGCTTAAACGCCTCTCTGCGCGTAATTCCTTCTCTGGGTTTCGTTACGCAGAGCGTTGTTACTTATCCTGGCTTGTAAAAATGGAAGCTTTACACAAACCCACATGGAAAAAAGCTGGGATCTTTGAAGCAATCAAAGCCTCTACTTACAATATAACCAAACACCACTCTCTGATTCTGTCTCTCTCTGAAAAATGGTGTCCTGAAACCAAATCTTTTGTGTTCCCTTGGGGAGAAGCGACCATAACTTTAGAAGATGTGATGATTCTTCTAGGTTTCTCTGTTTTAGGGTCTAATGTTTTTGATCATTTAGATAGCTTAGAGATGAAAGATGATGTAGAGAAGCTTGAGAAAATTTGGAAAGAGAACAAGAGAGGTAGTCTAATGAGCGAAAATCTGTGGACTTTGAGATTTTTAGGTAAAGGAGATGATAATCTTGAGCATGAAGCTTTCCTTGTGTTGTGGCTTTCTATATATGTATTACCAAGTAGCATAACCCGTTCTATATCGAGAAATGTGTTACCAATCGCTGTTCGGTTAGCTAGAGGAGAAAGGATCGCTCTTGCGCCCGTTGTTCTCGCGGGTTTATACAGAGATTTGGATAGAATCAGCGGTTTGTTTAGAGGAGAATGCGATGGCAAAGCTAATATTAAGTCTTTGTTTAAGTTAGTACAAGTATGGGCTTGGGAGAGATTCAAGTACACAAGACCAGAGCCTAGAGAGATACCTAAAGGCGAGCCTAGGATATCTCGATGGCACTGTCTACAACAAAGATCAAAGACTGTATTCGATGAATTTGTTTGGCGTCCTTACACTAAGCCTCTTAAAAATTGGACCCCGCTTCGGTTTTACATTGAAGAAGGTATGTGTTTGAGTGTTGATGAGAGTCTTGATGATGAATTTGTTTCTTTTGCGCGGTGTGTGAGAGTTTCTCACCTTGTTGGAGATGGTTTCGTGGAGAGTTACTACCCGCATCGAGTGGCAATGCAGTTTGGTTTGGCTCAAGACCTGCCTGGTTTGGTTACTCGCCGTAGCAACTTCACAGAAAAGGAAGCTTGGGATGACTATAGTAAGTCTCTTAACGGTTTGAATCTTTACATACCTTCTCGCCTCGCTCAAGGTTCTGTTACTGTAAGATACAAAGAATGGTGGCTAAAATCTGTTTCGGAGTTTCTAAGTTCGAAAGAGATGCAGAACGAAACAAATGGGAAATTTGATGATAATGATGATGACGATGATGATCATAGTGCATCTCTCAAGGTGTTGCCTTTGAGTCAAGTGATTCAAAACTTGGAAGAAGGCATTCCTACAACACACAAAAGATCAGCGAAGAAAAGCGAGGATTTGACAAGCAAGGGAAGCAAATATCAGCCTGAGATGCTAAAGAAGCGAGCTCACGAGGATGTTGAAGGGGTTTCTATGGATGAAGAAGATGATGATGACAACATTCCTATTGCTAAAAGGATGAGAACTATTAAGAAGTGTAGTGATGCACAGAAAACTAAAGGAAATGTTTATGAATCACTTGGAAAAAGAGCTAGAATGTTTCGAGTAGCGGATAGTGATGATGGTGATGATGTTGTTCATGGAAGCAATATAGAGAAGAAGATGACTACTATGATCAATGATGGTTATAAGGAGCCACAGTGTATGCTCCATGAAGATAGTGACATGGCTAGAGAAACGGTGAAGACATATGAGAAGGAAAAGGATGTTATTATTAATGAGAATCTGAGCTTAAACAATGAAAACAACTCTTTGGAGACAAGTCAAGCTTGTGATGTACATGGAAACAATGTGGAGAAGATGATTACTATGGTCAATGACGAAAGCAATGAGCAAGAGTGTATGCTCCATGAAGATAGTATCATGGCTAGAGAAAAGTCAAGCACAGATGTTGTTGATGATTCATGGCCTTGTCGAAACCTCGGTTCAGTCAAAATACAGCAAAGAAGTGAAGAAACTGCAAGCAAAGCACAAAAGACAAGACAAGTTTGTGATGATGATGCAGAGAAGGAGAAGAAGAAGAAGAGTGTCATTGATGATGATAATGATTGGATCAAGAAAGCAAGAAGTTGGCTCCATGAATGCAGAGAAGAGAAGAGATGCAATGAGAAAATGAGAGAAGAAGTTTTCGAAAGATCGAAACAGAGAAAAATCGCGATAGAGGAGCAACATTTGAAGCTAGAGGCAAGTCTTGTGAAGATGGAGAAGATTTTGGCTGAGATTTGAGAGCGGAAAAACCAAAGGGAACAATATCAAAAACATGAAGTTTATGCTTAGGTAATTAAAGAGAATACAAACATGGTAAAGAAGACAAAAATGTCAACACATTTATCAATCTTGTTGTGTGATTTGTTTATTTAGAAAGTTTAGGCCTATTAGTTTAACTATCTTTTGTAATTAGCAAAAAAAATACTTTTGCGACTTCATTTTATGGTTATCAAATATTAATTTTAGTAGTTTGCATTGACAAGCCTAGCTAAAATTAGATTAAAAGAGATTAAGTAAGTGTTAGTAAGCTTGCATTGAAACACTTTTGTTTGCATAAGATGTACTAATTAAACAAAATTTTAATATTAAAAAAAGATTAATGAGATATTCAAAGTTTAATCGGAATCTTCTTCTTCTTGACCTTGAAGCGACTTGAAAAGCATTGATGGTACCACAAAATTTGCTACCAAATACATTGATATCATTGCTACACTGCAAATTAGTAAATAAATCAAACACAAATAATTGATAATTTTGATTTCCTAATAATACTAATTAATCGCCATAAATTTGTTAATCTTTGTTTTTTTACAAAACTTTGGGAATATTTAGAATTACAAAACTACACCATTTGAATTACATTTCAAAAAACTACACTTTTTGAATTACATTTCAAAAAACTACACCATTTCAAAAATATTTCACAAAACTACACATAAACACTCAAAATTAAATACAAATAAACCCTACCTACATAATCCTACGCTCTTAATACTATACCCTAAACACTAATTAGCGAACTCAAATGAAAAGATTTTAATTTTGGTAACTTTTAAAAAGGTAAATCAAGCTTTTAAAATTTTGAAAAGGTGTAAATTTGTGAAAATATTAAATTAGGTGTAGTTTTGTGAAGGGAGGATTGAAAGGATGCAGTTTTGTGAATTTCTCTCATGTAAAAATAATAAAATAATTAAATGAATAATATATGCATGCAAGTTAAACTTACACAAAATATTTAATATAGTGTCTCTCTCTAACGTAAATCATTTTAGAGAGAATCACAAAACTACACCATTTGAATTACATTTCACAAAACTACACCATTTCCAAAATACTTCACAAAACTACATCTAAACACTCAAAATTAAATTCAAATAAACCCTACCCACACAATCTTACCCCTTAATACTATACCCTAAACACTAATTAGCGAACCCAAATGAAAATATTTTAATTTTGGTAATTTTTTAAAGGGTAAATCAAGCTTTAAAATTTTTGAAAGGATGTAAATATGTGAAAATATTGAATTAGATGTAGTTTTGTGAAGGGAGGTTGAAAATGTGTAGTTTTGTGAATTCCTCATCATTTTAATCCATATATCTATTATATACATTATTTTTACTTGTTTAGTTTTTGAACACATTATTAAAAAATCACCTAAGAATCCAAAATAAAACCATGCAAAAATCATAAAAATAGCCGGGGATAAAAAATCATAAAAATTTCGTAATTTTCATGATTAATTCATGGCTAATATTTGTTTTTCCTAAATTTTTTAATTAACAACAAATATTTTTCTGATTAGTTTTTTTGCTATACAAAAAGTAATTAGTGACAGTTATTTAGTAAGTATAATTTGATTAGCATTTAACAAAATAAAAAAAAATGTAGAGTTTGAAAGATACCTTATGAGAAGGAAAGTAGTGATATCACCAGATTCAGAAGGTGGCACACCACTAGCTTTTGGTTTTAATATTTGCCCAATTTTAAGATAATTATTACGTATTTGCCATTGATTATTACCAAAGCTTGAAGAAGTAGAAGATGAAGATAAGAAGAAACCCATTTGTTGTCTTCTCATGAGACTCTCTCTTTGGTTTGCTTTCCGGTTCAAGATAACCGAACCGGTAAGTGATTGGTGATGTTGATGATAACATGCGCACCACATCTCTTCTTCTTCTTCTTCTTAATTCTCCTTTTTCCCTTTTTCTTAAAATTTTGATTTTTAATATATGTTTTTGTTTGAGTTATCCAAATATATGATGAAGATAATAAGAGTACAAGCCACATGTGTAGCCACGTCAGCATTTTAATGTAATAAGTTTCTTTTGAGGTAATATGTATATATATATAGTTAAAGTTATCTTATCTTCTTCTTTTTATGGGATAAATTATTAGAGGAATTCACAAAACTACACCTTTTTAATTCTTTTTTCACAAAATTACACCTAATTTATTTTTTTCACATATTTACATTCTTTTAAAATTTTAAAAACTTGATTTACCCTTTAAAAAAATTATCAAAATTAAAAAAAAATTCATTTGGTTCCCTAATTAGTGTTTAGGGTATAGTATTACGGGGTTAGGATCGTCTGGATATGGTTTATTTGGATTTAATTTTGAGTGTTTAGATATAATTTTGTAAAGTAATTTTGAAATGATATAGTTTTGTGAAATGTAATTCAAATGGCGTACTTTCTTTTTTTTAGTTTCGATGACTTATATATAAAGGGAAAAATACTAACATATATACATTAAAAAGTATTTAAAGGGTTGTTTTTCGAGGCACTAAAAAGTAATTTAGGCATTGGTTATAATTTCACTAAATCTAAAGGGTTGTTTTTCAAGACAAAAACGTCTGCACAGTCACTATCAAACGCCGGAGAATCTAATTTTTGAATAAACAGTCGCGGCAAGGCGTAGATCGACGAAAGGATATCTCTCGCCGGAAACCTCCTCGCCGCAATTATCGCCACCGTATTATTCATCTCTACGGAAGATAACGATGAATATAGACCAGTTAATCGGTCAATTAGATCGTCACTGCTTAGCTCACGACGGATCTCTCGTTACCAAATTAGCTTACTACGATCTCGAAATCGTAATCTCTCTCTCTCTAAAGATTTGGGCTCAGATTTGTGTCGCTAATCCTCTGATTCTCTCTGAAGATTCAATGTTATTTGATATCTGACATTGCAGGCAAGAGAAGAGATGTGTCGAGAGAGACTACATTACTTGGAAGCTATGGTATACACTTTTAATTTCATCAGGATGAAAAATTAGGGTTTGTGATTTTGTAGCTACATCATAGTTATGGTGTGGACTAGATTATGTAATCTAAGGTTTGATTTTCTGCGATTTTTTTTTACAATTTTCTAGGCTGTTTATTGTGAAGCTGTAGCTATGGTAGAAGAATATAACCAAGCTATTTCAGTGGCTAATAACAATGGAGGAACTCGAGATTTTCAGGGTCTTTACATTCAATTTGGCTTCAAGAGTTCTCCTCAGGTTTCTTCTCGGATTCGATTTTCGCAGTATATGTTATCTCGAGAGGCTCATCTATGAGGCATGAGGAACATTGTTTATTGTTGATGTTTTAGGTTTATGAGACTCTAGAGCATAGGTTGGTGGTTTCTGAGGCAGCTCAGAAACTGAGGCTACCTCTTATTTCGGATAACGGTGAGATTCGTGAGGAAGATGGTTAAAAGTTGGGTGTACTTTCAAGAAGCTCTCTTGATAGTGCAAGCACGAGTTTTACAATCAAATCCGCTTCTTACTCGGTGAACTATGGGAATAGCTATGCAAACAGTGCTGCTGATAGTGACGGTGTTGGTGGTGTGCCGAATGGTTTCCTTGGAGTAACACCTTGATACATATGAGGCAGAACACCCACCTATCCCGTACCGTTACCGAAGGAGAAAGACAAGAGAGGGAAGGAACGTTGGGCCGAAAACGGGTATTGGACCGAAATGGAGATAGAGAAAGATAATGGGCACGGACAAGAAGTGAAGGAAGACAATGGGCTTGGGAAAGGTTTGGTGCAGTAAAAATAATACTGCGTTTTAGGCCTCATACGTTTTGTGTGAGTGCCAAGTTGTTTGCTATTTTAAGAGAGGACATGAGAGGAGAGAGAACCATCACTTGTTGAGTACAAACTGATCACTGGTAAGGAGGGAGAGATCCTTTAATCTCTTGGAGTTTTATGAAAAGTATTATTCGAAAGCTAGCACACTTTATTTGTCCTATACACTTGTTCTTGAAATCTAACTCATAACAACTTGGTATCGGAGCAAGGACGTGAAGGACAAACTTACGAACCATGAAACCTAAGAAGAATGATGATGCGGCCGAGGGAGAGTACGGTGATGCCAAAAGAAGCGTTGAGAATCGGAGCCTTAGAGGAAGGGATGTCGGAGATCAAACAACAACCGAAGAGACAAGCGGAGCGATGGAGGCTGCGTTGATGATGTCCCAACGGGAAGAGGGGCGGTGAAGAAGAGTCGCCGTCGCACACCCCCCCGACGTCGAAAGAAACCGTAAGTGACGGCGGGGAGAAGGACGTGATGGGGGAAGAAGCGAACCGGACCCGCGACAACCACGACGGTGGTGACCGTGGATCGCACACCGCTAACAAGAAAAATCAAGTTACCGGTGTTTGATGGAGAGTACGCCGCAACCGGGTGTTGAGGGTGGATCAATATTTCGAGATGGAGGATCTATATCGAGAGGCGAGCTCAAAGCGGTGAAAACCCTGTTTTGATGATGATGCTCGGTTTGGTACGGATGGGAGAGAGACGTGACCCATTTGTAAGTCGGGATCAAATGCGACGCCGGATCTAGAAGATTTCTCGGAAGCACATGAGGAGGTTCCGGCGAGAAGGTGCTCACTCTCCGACGACGGATACGGTGAGAGATTTCGTCGGGAGTTTATATTTTTGGCATCCAACGCATCGGAGATCGGAGAACCCGTATTGATGTTGGCGTTCATGGTCGGATTGAAGCCAAAAATCAAAGCGGGGTGAAACTATTTTTTCCAAAGAGTCGAAACGGATGATGAACCGCGCTAAAATGGTGGAGGACTATGAAGAAACGAGTGATGTTTCATCGGAGAAGAAAGGGAGAGAAGGCGCGTGACTCTAGTGGGAAATTTACTTCACGCGCCGGAGGAGACAATAACACGTGGACGGGGGTTTGGCAAAAAGAAGGAAAAGGACGCGCCGGTGGAGAGAGAAGATGCTAAGGCACGTGACCGGAGATTTGCTAATAGAAACGAACCCTAAATTCCCAAAATGGCGAGAAAAGAGAATCACGGATCGCGCCGTATCGCAAGCTCACGACAGAGGAGATGGCCGACAAAAAAGCAAAAAGGCTTGTGCTTTAAGTGTGATGGCCGATATTATGCGGGACATGCTGCAAGTATAAAGAGTTGCGAGTCATCATGGTACTAGAGGACGGTACGGAATGTGATATTGAAGACAAGGACGAAAGAGACGAAGAGGAAGAGGCTGCGGTTACTACGGAGATAGCGGTCTTGTCTTTAGGTTCGATGATGGGGATTTCTTCGCCAAAAACCATCAAAGTACGAGGGGAGATCCGAGGAAGAGAGGTTACCGTGTTGATTGATAGCGGCGCCTCTCACAATTTTTATTGACGGCGAGAATGATCGGTGAGATGGGGTTGCCTCATAGAAAGTCCCATGGTTTTGGGGTTAAGTTGGGTGCGGGTCCATTTGTGCGTGGCAAGGGTTTGTGTAAAGGAGTGGATTTACGAGTCCAAAAGCCGAAGATAATCTCGGATATGTTACCTATGGAGTCGGGAACAACGGATGTTATCTTAGGTATGCAGTGGCTTGAGACGCTAGGGGATACTAAAGTGAATTGGAAAACGCAAACCATGAGGTTCCTGTGCGGTGAGACAGAAGTCACAATACAAGGGGATGTCAGCCTGAAGAATGAGTCTGTGTCACTAAGGGCCATGAGGAAAGAACTAGAAGATGAGGGTCAAGGGCTACTAGTGGAGTGTAGTAGCTTGACCACTCATGCCGAGAAGTTGGAGAGGGTTCCTGATTTTCTTAATCAGATCTTGGCTAGATATGAGCAAGTATTCTCGGAGCCGCAAGGGTTACCTCCTTCCAGAGGCAAAGAGCATGGGATCATATTAAGGGAGGGGGCTGAGCCTGTGAGTGTGCGTCCATTCAGGTATCCTCACGCACAGAAAGAGGAGATAGAGAGACAGGTTGCGATGATGATGGCGGCGGGGATCATCAGGGATAACACCAGCCCGTTCTCTAGTCCTGTCTTGTTGGTGAAAAAGAAGGACGGAAGCTGGAGGTTTTGCGTGGACTATAGAGCCCTCAACAAGGCCACGATACCCGACAGCTACCCCATACCGATGATTGATCAACTGCTAGACGAGCTGCATGGAGCCATCATCTTCTCTAAATTGGATCTGAGGTCCGGCTATCATCAGATCAGAGTAAAGGCAGAGGACGTCCCTAAGACAGCCTTTAGAACACATGAGGGACATTATGAATTCATGGTCATGCCGTTTGGGTTAACCAACGCACCGGCCACGTTTCAGTCCGTGATGAATGATGTTTTCAGACCGTATCTGCGGAGGTTTGTATTAGTGTTCTTTGACGACATCTTGGTGTTCAGCAAAGAAGAATCATTACATGAGCACCACTTGGAGGTTGTGTTAGAGTTGTTGAGAATGCATCAACTATTTGCTAATAAGAAGAAATGTCAGTTTGGGAGCAGATCTATAGAATACTTGGGCCACATTATATCCAAGGAAGGGGTGTCTGCGGACAATAGCAAGATTCAGGCCATGAAAGATTGGCCAGAACCAAAGAATATCAAAGCTCTCAGGGGATTTCTAGGCTTAACGGGCTACTACCGGAGATTTGTGCAGAATTATGGGCTAGTAGCGAGACCTCTCACAGGGCTATTGAAGAAAGATCAGTTCCAGTGGACCAGGGAGTCTAGTGAGGCATTTGAGAAACTGAAAAAGGCCATGATTACCGTGCCGGTGTTGGCCTTGCCCAACTTTGAGAAGGAGTTCATAGTTGAATCCGACGCGTCCGGGATTGGGTTGGGAGCTGTCCTTATGCAAGAGCACAAACCCATTGCCTACTACAGTCAGGCTTTAACAGATAGACAGAAATTAAAATCGGTGTATGAGAGGGAGTTGATGACCATTGTCTTAGCAATACAAAAATGGCGTCACTACCTGTTGGGAAGAAAATTTGTGGTCAGGACGGACCAGAAGAGCCTGAAATTTCTGTTAGAACAGAGAGAAATCAACATGGAATATCAGAGATGGTTATCAAAGATTCTAGGTTTTGATTTTGATATTCAATACAAGCCGGGTGTGGAGAATAAGGCAGTTGATGCCTTGTCAAGGAAGGAAGGGGTGTGTGAGTTGTTTGCTCTCTCTGTACCAAATACCATTCAGCTAGAAGATATTTCCAAATTAGTGGAACAAGATCCTGATCTAAGGAAAATAGTGGAAAAGTTAGAGGGGGACCCACAGGTGCACCCTGAATACAAATTGGTACAGGGAAGGCTATTAAGAAATGGGAAATTGGTGATTCCCCATGACGAGAAACTGAAGAAACTGATCATGCATGAGTACCATGATAGCAAGATAGGAGGGCATGGGGGCATCCTGAGGACGCAAAAGAGGATAGGGGAGTTGTTTTATTGGACCGGGATGATGACCGACATAAGGAAGTATGTGGCTGCTTGTAGAGTATGTCAACAACACAAATATTCAACACTGTCACCGGGGGGACTGTTGCAGCCATTACCAATACCGGAGAGGGTATGGGAGGACATCTCTATGGATTTTGTTGAAGGGCTGCCAAGGGCAGGGAGGTATAACTCTATCCTAGTCGTGGTGGACAGACTCTCTAAATACACCCATTTCATAGGCCTTAAACATCCTTATACGGCCGTGGAAGTTGCTGAGGTATTTGTGAGAGATGTGGTAAAATTGCATGGATTTCCAAAATCAATAGTATCCGACAGAGATAAAGTCTTCATGAGCCACTTCTGGAAAGAGCTTTTCAAAGCAGCCGGAACTAAACTCTGCTTTAGTACGGCGTATCATCCGCAGTCCGACGGGCAGACAGAGGTCACTAACAAAAGCTTGGAGACCTATTTGAGATGCTTCTGTAGTGATCAACCCAAGGCATGGTGCAGATACTTGTCGTGGGCAGAGCTGTGTTACAATACCAGTTACCACAACTCCTTAAAGATGTCTCCATTCAAAGCCGTATATGGGAGAGAACCACCAGCTCTCATCAGATACGAGAATGGATCCACTACCAATGCTGATTTAGAGGCACAACTGGTAGAGAGGGACGGAGTCTTGGACATTCTAAGAAACCAGCTGCGGAGAGTACAACAACAAATGAAGGATAGAGCGGATAAAAGTAGGAGGGACGTTGAGTTTGAGGTGGGGGAAAAGGTCTATCTGAAAATGAGGCCTTATCGCCGCAAGACGCTGGCCAGGAGGGTCAACGAGAAGCTGGCGGCCAGGTTTTATGGCCCGTACGAGGTGGCTGAAAGAATAGGGAAGGTGGCATACACGTTGTTGTTACCTCCAGAAGCAAAGATACATCCCACCTTCCATGTGTCGCAACTGAAGAAGGCCATCGGGGAGGAAGCAGTGGCTGTCACCATACCTGATCAGTTGACCGAGGAAGGGGTGCTGGAAGCAGAGCCGGAGGCAGTATTGAAACAGAGGGTAAGAGGGTCACCTGGTCATGAGGAAGTTCTCATCAAATGGAAGGGGCAGCCAGAGTTTGAGTCTTCATGGGAATGGAAGAAAGTGATCGCTGGTCAATTTCCACACTTCAACCTTGAGGACAAGGTTAATGTTTTAGGGGGGAGTAATGATACATATGAGGCAGAACACCCACCTATCCTGTACCGTTACCGAAGGAGAAAGACAAGAGAGGGAAGGAACGTTGGGCGAAATGCGGTATTGGACCGAAATGGAGATAGAGAAAGATAATGGGCCAGACGAAAGTGAAGGAAGACAATGGGCTTGGGAAAGGTTTGGTCTAGTAAATAATACTCTCTGCGTTTTAGGCCTCATACGTTTTGTGTGAGTGCCAAGTTGTTTGCTATTTTAAGAGAGGACATGAGAGGAGAGAGAACCATCACTTGTTGAGTACAAACTGATCACTGGTAAGGAGGGAGAGATCCTTTAATCTCTTGGAGTTTTATGAAAAGTATTATTCAGAAAGCTAGCACACTTTATTTGTCCTATACACTTGTTCTTGAAATCTAACTCATAACAACTTGGTATCAGAGCAAGGACGTGAAGGACAAACTTACGAACCATGAAACCTAAGAAGAATGATGATGCGGCTGAGGAGAGTACGGTGATGCCAAAAGAAGCGTTGAGAATCGGAGCCTTAGAGGAAGGGATGTCGGAGATCAAACAACAACTGAAGAGACAAGCGGAGCAGATGGAGGCTCTGTTGTTGATGATGTCCAACGGGAAGAGGGGCGGTGAAGAAGAGTCGCCGTCGCACACCCTGACGTCGAAAGAAACTGTAAGTGACGGCGGGGAGAAGGACGTGATGGGGGAAGAAGCGAACCAGACCGCGACAACCACGACGGTGGTGACCGTGGATCGCACACCGCTAACAAGAAAAATCAAGTTACCGGTGTTTGATGGAGAGTACGCCGCAAACTGGGTGTTGAGGGTGGATCAATATTTCGAGATGGAGGATCTATCCGAGGCAGAGAAGCTCAAAGCAGTGAAAACCTGTTTTGATGATGATGCTCTGGTTTGGTACAGATGGGAGAGAGACCGTGACCCATTTGTAAGCTGGGATCAAATGCGACGTCGGATCCTAGAAGATTTCTCGGAAGCACATGAGGAGGTTCCTGGCGAGAAGGTGCTCACTCTCCGACAGACAGATACGGTGAGAGATTTCTGTCGGGAGTTTATATTTTTGGCATCCAACGCACCGGAGATCGGAGAACCGGTATTGATGTTGGCGTTCATGGTCGGATTGAAGCCAAAAATCAAAGCTGGGGTGAAACTATTTTTTCCAAAGAGTCTGAAACAGATGATGAACCGCGCTAAAATGGTGGAGGACTATGAAGAAACAGGTGATGTTTCATCGGAGAAGAAAGGAGAGAAGGGGGCGCGTGACTCTAGTGGGAAATTTACTTCACGCGCCAGAGGAGACAATAACACGTGGACAGGGCTGTTTGGCAAAAAGAAGGAAAAGGACGCGCCAGCTGGAGAGAGAGAAGATGCTAAGGCACGTGACTGGAGATTTGCTAATAGAAACAGAACCCTAAATTCCCAAAATGGCAGAAAAGAGAATCACAGATCTGCGCCGTATCGCAAGCTCACGACAGAGGAGATGGCCGACAAAAAAGCAAAAGGCTTGTGCTTTAAGTGTGATGGCCGATATTATCTGGGACATGCCTGCAAGTATAAAGAGTTGCAGGTCATCATGGTACTAGAGGACGGTACAGAATGTGATATTGAAGACAAGGACGAAAGAGACGAAGAGGAAGAGGCTCTGGTTACTACGGAGATAGCGGTCTTGTCTTTAGGTTCGATGATGGGGATTTCTTCGCCAAAAACCATCAAAGTACGAGGGGAGATCCGAGGAAGAGAGGTTACCGTGTTGATTGATAGCGGCGCCTCTCACAATTTTATTGACGGCAGAATGATCAGTGAGATGGGGTTGCCTCATAGAAAGTCCCATGGTTTTGGGGTTAAGTTGGGTACTGGTCTGACTGTGCGTGGCAAGGGTTTGTGTAAAGGAGTGGATTTACGAGTCCAAAAGCTGAAGATAATCTCAGATATGTTACCTATGGAGCTGGGAACAACGGATGTTATCTTAGGTATGCAGTGGCTTGAGACGCTAGGGGATACTAAAGTGAATTGGAAAACGCAAACCATGAGGTTCCTGTGCGGTGAGACAGAAGTCACTAAAAAGTAATTTAGGCATTGGTTATAATTTCACTAAATCTAAAGGGTTGTTTTTCAAGACAAAAACGTCTGCACAGTCACTATCAAACGCCGGAGAATCTAATTTTTGAATAAACAGTCGCGGCAAGGCGTAGATCGACGAAAGGATATCTCTCGCCGGAAACCTCCTCGCCGCAATTATCGCCACCGTATTATTCATCTCTACGGAAGATAACGATGAATATCGACCAGTTAATCGGTCAATTAGATCGTCACTGCTTAGCTCACGACGGATCTCTCGTTACCAAATTAGCTTACTACGATCTCGAAATCGTAATCTCTCTCTCTCTAAAGATTTGGGCTCAGATTTGTGTCGCTAATCCTCTGATTCTCTCTGAAGATTCAATGTTATTTGATATCTGACATTGCAGGCAAGAGAAGAGATGTGTCGAGAGAGACTACATTACTTGGAAGCTATGGTATACACTTTTAATTTCATCAGGATGAAAAATTAGGGTTTGTGATTTTGTAGCTACATCATAGTTATGGTGTGGACTAGATTATGTAATCTAAGGTTTGATTTTCTGCGATTTTTTTTTACAATTTTCTAGGCTGTTTATTGTGAAGCTGTAGCTATGGTAGAAGAATATAACCAAGCTATTTCAAAGTGGCTAATAACAATGGAGGAACTCGAGATTTTCAGGGTCTTTACATTCAATTTGGCTTCAAGAGTTCTCCTCAGGTTTCTTCTCGGATTTGATTTTCGCAGTATATGTTATCTCGAGAGGCTCATCTATGAGGCATGAGGAACATTGTTTATTGTTGATGTTTTAGGTTTATGAGACTCTAGAGCATAGGTTGGTGGTTTCTGAGGCAGCTCAGAAACTGAGGTTACCTCTTATTTCGGATAACGGTGAGATTCGTGAGGAAGATGGTTAAAAGTTGGGTGTACTTTCAAGAAGCTCTCTTGATAGTGCAAGCACGAGTTTTACAATCAAATCCGCTTCTTACTCGGTGAACTATGGGAATAGCTATGCAAACAGTGCTGCTGATAGTGACGGTGTTGGTGGTGTGCCGAATGGTTTCCTTGGAGTAACACCTTGATACATATGAGGCAGAACACCCACCTATCCTGTACCGTTACCGAAGGAGAAAGACAAGAGAGGGAAGGAACGTTGGGCCAGAAACAGGTATTGGACCAGAAATGGAGATAGAGAAAGATAATGGGCCTGGACAAGAAGTGAAGGAAGACAATGGGCTTGGGAAAGGTTTGGTCTAGTAAATAATACTCTGCGTTTTAGGCCTCATAGGTTTTGTGTGAGTGCCAAGTTGTTTGCTATTTTAAGAGAGGACATGAGAGGAGAGAGAACCATCACTTGTTGAGTACAAACTGATCACTGGTAAGGAGGGAGAGATCCTTTAATCTCTTGGAGTTTTATGAAAAGTATTATTCAGAAAGCTAGCACACTTTATTTGTCCTATACACTTGTTCTTGAAATCTAACTCATAACACACCTGCTTATTTTTCCTATGTACAGCTCCAAGATACTACTTTTATGGTAAAATGAGATCATACTGTGCCTCCTACCGGTTCTTCATATCTATATTGTGCCTGCATCTTATAAAACATTGGGATATGATTATCTGTGTGTATCTAATCTTGTTTCCTTCTTAATTTCTTTGCTCAGGATATGGCTGACTACCGGATGGTGCTTGCCCGTGAGATAGAAGGTCGATTGCAGGACAAGTGTAATAAGTTGGCTGATGCCATTGTTGATGACACTGGTAAGATCTTCATTACCAGCATATTCTGAGCGATAGGTCTTTTATTGTTCGTCTGTTCTTTTCTAGTTCAATACTTGGCCTATCATGTTAAGCTGCACTGCGTGTAATGACCGGATTTTTTCTACATTAAAATACAGATTCAGGAAATCAAAATTCAAGTACTAGGATACCATAAAGGTTAGCTCTATCACTTTGATTTAACCATGGTTAAAAAAACTGAATCATAACCATTGACTGTGTTAGACTGGTTCCATTGAAAGTTTATCCGAAAATCTTGAAGGATCACATGACTTTTTCACGCTTAACCATCCTCTAATGTTGTCTAGCACCAGTCAATAACAATGTTGTCTTGCATTACCAGGGTTAAGTTTATGATTGAAGAGATTGAAAGAAAGGAAGCAGCTCTACGGGAAGACCTCTACTCTGCTGATAGGAAATTTGCAGAATACCACAATGTAAGTGTAAAAAGGAAAATCATTATTGCTTTATGCAAAATGAACCTCATTATAAATGTGATTCTTATAGAAAAGTTTCTAATATCTATATAAATGTTACTGCCTATTAATTATCCTCCTAGTCCATAGTACGAGTAAGTTCTTATGACTTATCGTTTATATATTGAACAAGGTCCTGGAACAAATACTTGGGGGTGCTTATAAAACTTGTGAAGGATCTAAAGTTAGAACACCACCACAAATACGTAAGCGGTCTCATTGACTCATTGTTTTACCAATTGCTGCCATGTTCTCTTTTTCTTTACTTTATATATATGTATTGTTTCAGGATGGGATGCAAAAGACTTGGTTATGTAAAAGGTGTGAGACCATGAACGCAAAACTAAGGTATATCATATCCATCCTCTACTTCTTAAAATCTAAAATTGAAGGCTATAGCAGTAACTAATATGCCTATTTATTTTTCTGCTTGAAAGGGTTTTAGAACATATTCTCCTAGTCGAGACATACACCCCTGAATCTATACCAGCCTTACACAGCATCAGGTTCCGAGAAATCAAATTTTCAAGAAGTTTACTTCATACCATAAACACATGAATCAATCTCTCGCTTATAACTCTTTTTCGTATTATTTTTCAGGAGTTATCTAATAGATGCTACCGAGGAAGCTTCAGCTTCATATAATAAAGCGGTTTATGTCTTATCCTCTCTTTCATTGCTTGGCTTTTTAAACCCTTTTCTGCACACAACTTCATTGATAAATATACGATAAGTTAACGGAGCCATTAAAATGACCAGGTTACGCGGCTCAGAGAGTATCAAGGAGTGGATTCACACTTTAATACAATAGCGAGACGGTACCATGACATTGTTAGGGTAATGTATATATTATTACACAAATGAGCAAAACCATTAATGATGTTTTTGTTTTGACTTCTGCAAGTGCAATAACACAATGATAATGAGAGCTTCTTGTGTGTGTTCTTTCCCAGAAACTGGAGAATATGCAATGGACAATTCATCAAGTAGAAATGGATCTTTAAGTTTAAGCACATGCTTGATCACTTAGATTCTCTCACACGTCAGTTTTCTGACAACAACTATGTCACAAAATCTTACCAAAATTAAACAAAAATGTCACAAAATCTTACCAAATTTAGCTTATATTTTCTTGAGCTTTATATTTCCTTACCAATCGTCAAAATTGCATTTTTAACCAAATTTATTTCTTTTTCAATTTACAGAATCTGATATCTCTTGCCCAACGGTAAGTTTTTTTTTTCTCTTTTCGTGTAAAAATCATTTATATGTAAATGGGCATACACGTGTTATGTTTCGCCTCTCAGTGTGTAACCAATTTAATATTGTATTTAATAATTATTTTTTCTTTCTTTTTCTTGGCGATTTCGTTTTTCTCTTTTCTTTTCTTCATAACCACGAAATTCTCTTCTTTTTTTATAAAAAGTTCTTTGCTTTCGTCGCGTTTGGTGCTAATATTCATCTGGGTATCCTCAAAAACCAATCTTTATCTCTTGATTTTATCAAATTTATAAACTTTACAGTATACATGTGATGCTGCTTTGTGGTTTATGGATCTGATTTGTTTGCATCTGATTCTGAATCGTTTAGGGCCTGATTAGATCGGATAAAGACTACTCATTTCTTGTAGGCTTAGCTTAGTCTTTACTTTTCTCATAACAATTATGTCGCTTCCTTGTGTAAAGTTCTAGTTTTGTCTCTCTGGTTATGGTTTCTTGTTGGAAAGAAACATCTCTGGATCAAAGTTTAGTTATAAAGATTGTGAATATGAAAAGTTAATTGACTAATTTGTGGTTATTTTTGGAATTTGAATAGTTTGTGATTATTATATAAAATGGAAGGAATCATTGTGAGGAGAGTTATACCATCTGATAACAGTTGTCTCTTCAATGCTATCGGGTAATATTAAGCTGCTTTCTTGATTCAAAGAAATAAGATTTATCGCTAAATGTTTCAAGATTTGATTTTCAAGGTTTCTCTTTTTGGTTTTGCAGTTATGTTATGGACAAGAACAAAAACAAAGCTCATGAGCTTAGACAGGTTTCTTCATCTATCTTAAGCTTCTTTGAAGTTTGATATTTTTACAAAAGTTAGCTTTGTATTCAATGTTTAGTTTGTAGTTAATCAGATACCGTTCTTTAGTCAATCTCGGTATGGCTATTATCTAATAGAACATTCAAAAGAGTAGTAATACTTGAGAGTATAGTTATGTGTTGGAATGTTCGAACATAAATCAGAGTATTTAAATTAGACCGGTTTGTGAAGTTTTTACGATTAAGTAAACATTAAGCTTGGTGTTTCTTATGCTTAAGGTGATAGCTGCGGCTGTTGCAAGCGATAAAGAGAAATATAACGAAGCGTTTCTAGGGAAGCACAATGAAGAATATAGCACTTGGATTCTCAATCCAGAGAAGTGGGGAGGTATCTTTTGTTTAATATAGTTTTTATATGAAGGCGAGATAATATATACTTTTTGTTCATCTTCTTTCATGGCTAGTATTGTGTGTCTTATGTTAAGTGTCTTTGTGTTTTTATTTGGTATTAGGTGCTATTGAGCTTTCGATATTAGCAGATTACTACGGCCGAGAAATTGCTGCTTACGATATTCAAACTAGTCGATGCGACTTGTATGGACAGGTAAATATCATCAAAAACCTCGAAAAACCTCAAAACTCTAGAATGTATTTTAAACATGTTGTTTCCGACATATATTTCAGACGAAAAACTACACCGAAAGAGTTATGTTGATCTACGACGGTCTTCACTACGATGCTCTCGCTGTAAGTCCATATCTTCTCCACTGTCAAAAACAAAAAAAAAGTAACCTTTATAACCAAAATGACCAAACTTTTGTCTCCGATTTTTCTCACAGCTGTCTCCATTTGAAGGAGCAGAGGAAGATTTCGAAATGACTATATTTCCGGTTAGTAAAGAAAGATCCATCGGTTTAATCGAAGGGCAAGTTCTAAATCTAGTAAAAGACCAACAAAGGTAAAGTTTTTAAGAAACCATAGTGTTTTTTTTCTTCTTCGCAATGTCGCGTAAAGAAACATGAAGGAGAAGAAGAAGCTTCTATGTGGTTTATTATGTGTTGTTAGGAAAAGGAGTTACACAGATACCGCGAATTTCACTCTGCGTTGCGGTGTATGCCAAATCGGAGTTATCGGACAAAAGGTTAGTTCTTGTAATGAATTGTTAATTATGTTATAGAGATGATCATAGTGTTTTAAGTTAATGACTTTTATGTGGTTGTAAAAAAAACAGGAAGCTGTGGAACATGCACAAGCAACTGGTCATGTTAACTTTCAAGAATACAAATAAGCAGAAAATGATTTGATTTGTTTTTATTTATTTCATACGGTTTCAAAGAAAAAAAATAAAACAAAGAGAAAGTGAAGTTTTACAAATATGATGTGGTTTAAATTTTAATTTTCTGTTTGTCAAATTTTTGGTTAAAAAGCTAGTTTACATATCCGTTGACTTTCGTTGACCAAAATAATTAAAAATTTAAAACACTAAATATATTTTAAAATTGTTTTTATATCATATTTTGATGATTTTGTTAAAAACATTTTAGTTTTAAAATAATTTTTTTAAATGCAGTTTGTTGTGCAATGATATTTATATTTGTTTTGTTTATTTTGTTGTTATATATACTTTTTAGGAGGAAAAACGGCTCTAATGCCACTTCCCAAGAAAATACGAGCTCTAATGCCACTATACGTATTCAACTGTATATCTGTATTTATTGTATTTATTTTTAATTGATTTTTCCTTTGTAAAAGACGAAAAAGGGGTAAGGAAAGGGTTAAATTAATTTCGACCAAAGGAGAAACGGAGAAACGAGCCCTAATTTCCAATTTCCTCTCCTCTCTAATTCGTGATTCATCTCTTCCTCTTCATCTCCTCTCAATTTCCAATTTCCAAATTCCATTTTCGAATTCATGGCTCGTGTAAGAAGGGGGAAGAAAGGAAAAGCATACGAGTCAATCAAATATTCAAAAGGTCAAACACAAAAAAAAAAAGACGGTGAAGAGGAACATGAAGAATGGTTCGACGCAGGAGAAAACGTGGAAGGAGATGTAGGAAATGGAGAAGAAATAGCGAGAAGAAGAAGAAGAGGAAGAGGGAGGAAAGAACGAAGAAGAAAAAGACGACGAAGAAACGGAAACGGACGAGGAAGAAACGGAAACGGACGAAGAAGTAAACTTAGAAAAGGAAGGCGAAGAAGAAAAGGAAGACGAAGACGAAGAAGAAAAGGAAGAGGAAGAAAAAAAGGCGGACGAGGCGAGACAAGGAAAACGTTGAAGAAAAAGAAGAGGAGAAGAAAAAGAAGAGGAAGAAGAAAAGGAAGAGGAAGAAGAAACAGACCAAAACCATGAAGAAGAACATGGCTTAGAAGAACAGGAGCAAAATGGAGAAAAAGGTGATGAAGAGGTAGAAGAAAAATCGAAGATGATGTTGGCGATGATAGTGACCAGGTATGTAAATAGAAACTAAGATTAAATGTTTGGAGGTGCTATGAGTTTTGTACAATTGACGATAACTAGAACATCTTACTCATGTGAATAATTTGCAGGATATTGACCATGATTCCCAACCTCTGCCGCCAATTCGTCTATTCTTTTCTCCTAGTGAATACACCAAACCATGTAAGTTAGCAACTAGGTGCAGTGTTAGTCAGACGGTTGAATACATTGAGGGATTTTCACCAGAATTGAAGTGGTTTAGAAAGCATTCTCGGTTCGAGCATATTTTCCACATGCCTAAGGAGCCAAACCATATGACTCAAGGCATGTGGATGCTTCGGTTCGTACGGTACCGAGATCGAAATGCCAAAAGAGTGCTTGGTTTGTGGTCAACGGAGTTCCGATCGGGTATTCGATGAAAGAGCACTTGTTTGTTGACGGGATTATCATGCCGTGACTATCCAAACAAGTGGAAGGAATTGGGAAATACCAAGTTGGTAGAAAAGGTGTTTGGAAAGAGGAAAGGCATAAAAATAAAAGAAGTGGAAGAGAAGCTGGAAGAATCGAAGGACAACAACAGCATCGAGAGGAAGAAGTTGATGGTCTTGTATTTCTTATGCAAGATATTGAAAGCAAAGGTTAAGAGTGATGGAAACATAGACCCATTCCTTCTACGTATTGTCGATGATTTGTATGCTTGTGAGAAGTTTCCTTGGGGACGGTACACGTTTGAAGATTGTTTAGAAGGTATCCCGGGCGTTGTTAAGAAAATGGGAGGTACGGTCAAACCAGGAGCACAACCTCCCTTTCCCGGTTTTATTGTTCCTTTAGAGGTAAAATCATGTGTTGAGTTTATAAATTTTAATAGAGAATAGAACAAAATTATTAATATATTGTATATGAGTGTGTAGATTCGCCATTTGAATGTATTTCGCGTCTTGGACGCAAATATAGAAGATGTACCCGCGGAGAAGGAATGTCCGAGGATGTGCAAGCGCAAGTTCACCAAATGTGATATGAAAGGGATTCCAATGGATGCCATACATGAAACGCTTGGGAGCACTAAGGTTAGATGAAGATCAATATATGTGTTTGATTAATCGTTGGCGGATACTCAATTGGTAACATTGTTTTGTGCGGGATATCGAGAGTGTATTGGTACCAGACGCGGATGAAAAGACTCTTTTGGACAGACTTATAGACGATGATGTTGATGATGGGATAGGTTTTATTGATCCGGTAGTGGATTGTTGGAGGAAGCGTCTAATAGTAGAGAAGAAGAGAATATGGTGGAAAGGTATGTATGAACAAGATGTTGCTTCTCGGGTAAAAGGTAGCAATGTTGGTCCTGAACATGAGAGAGTGGACAACATGCCTCGACACAAGGCTTCGGGTTCGGTTCGGAGTAGATGATTCATTTCTCCGAGTAATAAAGGAGGAAATGGATAAAGGGTTTCGAAGATGATGGGGAAGCTCGGTGAAATTGAAAAGAAAGTGGATGATAAACTTGGAGAATTCAATGGTAAATTGAATGAAGTGAAAAGGTATTTGGATATACCAGAAATCTTGTATGGGACGATACCTCCGGAAGTAGTTGCGGCAGAGAATTTGGGTTTGGTAGTTCCTCCTATTGAAGAAGAACTCGTCGAAAAGAAGTAGAAAAAGAAGGAGGCGAGAGTGCGTAGTAGAGGAAAAAGACAGAGAAGAAGAAATCGAAGAAGGAGGCGAAGAAGAAGCCGAACCAAGAGTTGATTGTGAGGACAGGCGAGAAGAGGACAAGGAAGCCAAAAAAGATGTTCACACCGGGAGAGGCGAAGAAACCAAAAAAAAATTAGGTGGTTACTTGTCCGTCTAGTACTTTGGTTTGATTTGTTTTTGTATTTTGGTTCAAATGAAACAAATTATGTTCATTTGTGTGTGTTTAGATGGTACAATTGGAACAATTAAGTAAGTTTTCGGACAAGTAAAAGTAATTTTTCGGACAAATGAGAACAATTAAATGGGACAACTAACAGTAGATTAATTTGGATTACAAAAACCAATAGTTCAGCTAAGTTTCAAGAACTTTCGGACAAGGGACAAATGAGTACAATTAAAGGGCAACTGACAATAGTTTAACTTGGATTACAAAAAACAAATAGTTCAACTAAATTTCCATTAAAAACAAAAAAAAACATACATAATTGGAGAAGATCCATGAAAAAAAAACAACTCATTAAGATTAAGATCTTCCTCCGCCGCCGCAATATAGGTTTAGCCGCAACCCCAACCTTCTACCTCCTTGTAACTAATCTTCTCAACCTTTTAAGTTCCTCGTCTCTCTCGGATAGCGGACCGAATGCGAGCATTTTCTCTCCACAATCCGGTTACCTCTCTGTTAATGAAAGAATGAAGCTCCTCATCTCGGGTTTTCATCTTCTTGAGTTCTTCATCAATAGCGTGATCCCACCATTTCCGTTTGTGGTCTTTTCCATCTCCACCACCATCCTGTGCATAAATCAATACAAATATTACAAGATCTTGACTAAAAATTATAAGATCTTGACTAAAACTTACAAGATCTTGACTAAAACTTACAAGATCTTGACTAAAAATTACAAGATCTTGACTAAAAATTATAAGATCTTGACTAAAACTTATAAGATCTTGACTAAAAATTACAAGATCTTGACTAAAAATTATAAGATCTTGACTAAAAATTATAAGATCTTGACTAATTACAACTCACCGCAGTTGCTGGACATTTGAAGTATCGTCTACCATGATCTTCCACCTTCGTACTCCCTACAATTTTCATAATCGACCACACCAACATATATCCGGCACCCCGTAATCACCGTCCGCTCGGTTGCGCCCGCCGGAAAAACTTGCTTCGAAGAAGCGGAGTTCGTGTAACTAATTGGCATCGTCGGAGGTGGAGGTCGTCGTCGTCTAGGATTTTCAATTGAAGAGGAAGGAGGCGGGCCGCCGTCTAGGGTTTTCAATTGGGGATGAATGAGAGAGAAAGTGAGTATAAGCATATATATAGGAAACTCATATATATATAGACAAAGTTAGGTTAGGTTTAGGTTTCAGTCGAGTCACTCCGTGTCAGTTCGAATTTTTTATTTTTTATTTTTTATTTCAAAGTCGGGTCCACTTCAAAAAACCACACGTGCAACATTTTGGAATAGTTGTACGTAAATGTACTGATTGTACTTTCATATAAACAGTTGTACTTTATATGATTTGGAACAAATTTTAGTTGGACCTTAGGTTTGTAAGATAAATTCTAGTTGTCCAACTCATTTTCCAATATTATTTACCATTTAAGAGGGTGGGACAATATAATTTTCATGTTATCTCATTATTCAAAATTTTGTTATGCATAAGTTAATCAATTACCTTAACTTCCCTATACTACAAGGGGTTTTTAGATGAAGTCTAACACATGTTCGGTGGAAATTGAATTTAATTGCTTTTTTTTTCGTTTAAATAGTTTATTTCTTGATTATATCGTTGTTTTAATGCCAAAAATGTTCTTTTCACGTCTTAAAACATAATTATATAAAAACCAAATAAAGTGAACAAATAAACAGAAGTTGTACCAAGTTGACAAAGTTGTCCAAATGTGATAGGTACATAAACGTAATAATACAAGACAAACAAAACCCATTAACCAAACGAACACATGATCGGTCTTCATGTTCTTCATCTTCTTCTTCTTCTTCGGGTTGTAACCATTGCTCCAAATTTATTCCGCGGTACGCTTGTTTGACTTCTTTCTCCTCCGTTCTCCGGTCGATGGGAATCGAGTTTCTTGATTTCTTCGGGCTTAGGAGTGTACTCGGCGGCAAAGCGTACAACTTTAGAATATCATCGGGAATGGTCCAATTGGATTCATGTGGCACCAAATAAAGGGTCCTGGAATATGCCAAAACCCAAGAATGCATTAAGTAATATTCGGAACATAGATCGTGGATTTGGATATTCATTCTTCTCCCTTCTTTTCTCATGAAGACCCTCACTGCGGCTATTGCATGAACGCACGGATACTTGTCTATATCAAAACATTTGCAAGAACAAGTTTTCTCCTTCAAATTCACCACATACATCTTCCCTGATCGTCCTCTTACGTTGTACTCAAGATGAAAACTATTTAGCTCAACTACCAACAATTTTGCTGCGATTACACATCGATCATGCAATTCATTCTCCACAAAAGGCACTAGTTGCTTGTCTATTGCAGTCCCAGATTCTTTTCTGTGTTTGTTGAACCACTCGGAAAATTTCTCCAAAATCGCATCAATCATACTAATTAGATGGTACTTCCTTGCTTTCAAAAACACACTATTCATTGATTCCGCTGAGTTGCTAGTGTCTATGTTGTATTTGTCTCCTTCAAAATACGCCATTGTCCATTTCTCAAGTCCTATACTATTGTCTAGATAGACACCGGCTTTGGGAAATCTACACTTCAACTCGGCATATTGTCTATCAAACTCGGGCTTCGTATAAGCATGAGCGCATTCCCTGAATTTCTTTGCAAGTTCATCTTTGTCTTTCTTCTCATGTCCTCTAACATTTTGACACAAATGCCAAATACAATGTCCATGTTTTGCTTTAGGGTACACCTCCATGATCGATTTGATGATGCTTGAATTTCTGTCACTAATAAAAACCAATTGAGGATCATCGGGTATAACGGTTTTAAGCTTCTCAAAAAACCATGCCCAACTGACATCTTTCTCGCGATCAATGACACCAAAAGCAATAGGATAATGATGATGATTAGGATCCTGAGCTGTAGCAAAAACTAACATACCTCCGTATATAGTCTTCAAAAATGTTGCATCCACGACAATAACTTTTCTCATTGCTCTAAACCCTTCGATGCTCTGACCTAATGCGATGAATAGATACTTGAACCTATTACCTTCGGCCAATTCCACATACGTCTTTGTTCCAAGATTAACCTTCTCTAACATGTGCAGATAAGAAAACAAAATCTTGTAGCCTCTTTCGAGGCTACCCCTTACATCGGTAACATGTTGTTTCTTTCCTCTCAGAGCGGTAGAGTACGACATCTGCACACCAAGTCGACGTTGTGCAATACTAATAATTGTCTTCGGAACAGGTGTATCATATAAACCTGGATAATCTTCATGTAACATTGACGCAACTAATCTCCGTGTACCTCTCTGACAACCGGTACTACTACTTGCAGCCGAATCAAGGCGAGAACACGTGTGCATCTTTTTGTGCACTCTGATGGTCCAAAAAGATGACGCCTTAGTCTTCGCAGCTCTTACATACCATTTACAACCTACCGTAGCTTGTCGACAGCGTAGCATAAGTCGATTCGTGTCCGACTTCACTGTTACAACCTCATAGCAGTTCTTGTTTGCAGCTCGGGAAACTAAATCTTGCACGGCCTCTTTAGAACTAAATTCTTGTTCTATTTCCATATCTGTACCATCATCCCATTCACCAACACTCTGAATTTGTTTCACAGGACCTACATTTTCAACATATTCATGCCTCATATCAAAATCTTCATCAACATGGTTATCCACCGGCTATCCACCGTTAAGCCGATTCGTTAAGCCAGTAACAAGATTATCATTTATAACATCCACCATCACCTCTTCATTAATCGGAACGTTCACTATATCCCACATACGACCATTATCTACATCACCAACTCGTTACTCGAACCAAGTTCCTCATAGTTCACACCAAATGAACTTTCTAACTCGCTCTTGAATATTGCTCTACTCTCGGTTTGTTTCCAAAGTTTCGATTACCTCAACATGCAATACAGGTTTAAGCCCCTCCGTATCAAGTGATGTTAGATACACATACACGTCCTCGTTATCTAGAATATATGATTCTCTCCGACTTTTAGATAAACTATAACTCAGTTTGAGCTTTTCTTTGCTTTCATTACTCAGCGTCTTTTTGTAGATCTTATCAACTAACATTGAGTAAGTGATATCTTCCACGGAACACGTCTTAAGAGATATAGCATACACGGCTTTTCCGAATTCCACTCATGATGTTCGAATAGTACCCCCTCCATAATCAAAATGTATGTTTGTGTGTTTGTTCTTCATCGCCTCCCGCAAAGAAACAACATATAATCCTCAATTAGAACTATCCGATACGTAACAAGTATAACCACATTTGTACTATTTGAACCAATTATACTTTGATTATATCGACAACGACAATTGTACTAGTTGAACCAATTATAATGATTATGAAGATTTATAACGGTTTGTACCATTTGAACCAATTGCACTCGATCCGAATTGAAATGAAGATCCAATCGATTAGGGGATCCTATAATTAAACTAAAATTCACACGATTCATCACCTACATTCGCTAAATTAGCAATGCGTATACACACAAGATGGTTAACAAACAAATGTGGACTTAATTAACCAATCGATTTCATTACAAATCTCTACATTTACGATTCTTCAAAAAACAACAAAAAGCTTGAATCAAAATGAAAAGTGAAGAACAAACCAATGAATGCGGATGAAATGTCGATGAAGACTAATAGTTTCGACCCGCAATCTCAATTTCACGGATGCTCGAGATGAAGATGGAGGAGGATGACCTCGAAGAATCGAAGAATGGAGGAGGAAGAAGAAGAAGAAGAGCGACGACGAGATTTGTTTTTTTTTCGTTTTCCTTTTTTATTTTGTTTTCTTTTTGTTTTCTTTTTATTTATGCTTTAATTTAAATCAATATACATTAAGGGGGTAGTAATGGATTTTCCTTATATGAGTGGCAATGTGATTATAGGGTGGCACGCCTGATTTTTTTTTCAGCCAAAGTGGCATTTAAGCCTTGCGCTTTTTTAGGAGGAGGAACATTGTTGCCTCATTAATAAAAACTAGGGAAGACCCCGTGATACTAATTTATTTTTATGTTGTAGTTTTTAAATATAATTTTTTTAAAAGAATGAATATAAATTTATGTTCCAATTTTGTATATGTTTTTTATATTCACGAGGAATATATTGATTTGTGTATAGTTAGAATATAATATATTTACAGTTATTTTTATTAAGAGGATATATTTCACGACAATTATCAATAGAAAACCTTATAGTAGATTTGTATAAGTAACTTAAATTAATATATTTATAATTTAAATATCTTTTGCTTTCGTTTTTCGGAGATTAATTAGTTTATGTTTTTCTCTTCTTTGTTATAACATTAAAACTAACTAAAATTTTGAAGCTGCTATATTTATAAATTTTATGATTATATTGGTATTTATATTAAATTATATTTAAAACGTAAAATATCATTAAGTATTTTCATCTTTAAGTATTTTTAATTTGTTTTATATAAATTTATTTGAACTAAATAAATGAGATTTTATCAGAAAACTAAATAAATGAGCTAAACCTTATAACTATAAATATATATATATATATATATATATATATTTGTTTTTTTTTTTATTTAGTTTCTTATAATTGAATTTTTTTTAAACAACAAAATAGTTTTTTTGGTGAAATGTGACATTAAAATGCTATAGAAAGTAAATGAACTCGATTTAAAACTTAGAACCAATATGACGTCATTGGAGGACACGTGTCATTACCATGAGAGAACTTAAAACCAATATGACGTCATATGAGGACACGTGTCATTACCAGGAAAAATTGTGAATATAGGCACCTGTAATAGGCACCCGTAAAGTGAGTTTGCGGATAACAAAGAATTTTCCGAAATAGTAGTTCATCTACATTACTTATTCTTTGTTTATACTATTATGACATCATTTCAGTTTTTACATATTTCTCATATGAGTAACCATTGATTAATAGTTGTCACCTAATTTTCAAGGCTCAAAAAGTTGACACGTAAGCTTCTCAAAAGGACTCTAAAGTTTATTTTAAACGACACTAATAATAATTTAAGAAGCCCACTAATCTTTTAAAAGCTCATTGTATCATGAAACAGACCTCGGCTTTCTTCGTCTCTACGCGAAACCGCCGTTAAAACCGACCTCTTCGTTTTCTTCGCGACAAAAAACTTCACTTTAATTCCCTCACTTAATCATCTACGCAGGTTACGAGGCTACATACCAAACACAGACCCTTCGTATCCCCAAAATCTCCTGAGAATCTTCAGCCTCTCCGTTTCCTTCGCGATTCAAGATAAACTCAAACAGAAGAAACGCTTTTGAATGACTTGAAACTCTTTATGAATCCACTTAAACGTCATTCAGATCACTCACCCTCTTCTATCTCATCATTTAATGCTTTTTGCTTTTTCGTATACCAGTATACTATAAAATCAATATCACCGCGGAGGTACATCCCAGATCCCGCAACAGCTATATCACAAATAGTTTAACACGTCTTCTCAAATTTCAAATATTTCTATGTGGTAATTCATTCTTCGGGAGCTAGAAAATTTTGCATGTGGTAATTCTCTGAAGGGTGCTAATTGGTTGGCTATCTTCAAACAAAGATGCAGGAATATGAAAAAGTAAGGATTGTTTTGTGTTTTTTTCTTCTTAAAGCTAGATCCTTACTGCTCTTAACATGATACCTTATTTTCAATTGCAAGATCTACATGAGGAAGCTGGGTATAATAATTATTAGTTTATTACAGTGATAAACTGAAGCAAAAGTATGAGGAAGAAGAAAGATATCCACCAAATAAAGAACTAGGGTATCTTGTGAATGACATCAAAAGCTCAAAGATGCGATAAGGAAGAACATTGGCACGAAATAAATTGCTCGCTAAAGGAAATTTACAGAAGGAAACATATTGATACCAAGAGATCTCTCATCTCCAACAAAACTGTATGTTGCTTCAATAAGTAATATATGATCTAGTTTCAAAAACTCATACTTTGTCTCTAAAACTTTACTCTGCTGTTCTGCAAATTATTCAAAACAGTTAGATCGTAACGTTCTAACTTTACTTGTAACCAACAAACGACAATTTGATCACCTTAGTATGCACACAGTTTACCAAGACAACATCAAAACTCGTACCATGGCTTCAATAACTTTGATCTTAAGGACAATACATTGGTAACCATTTGAAGAAATGGTTAAGAAAACTCATGCTCAATTTTAATTTAGATGATTTAGATGAAATACAATTTTTCCATTAACTAAAAAGTTGAAAGATACCTGCACCTTGCCAACATATGTAAGTTTCTAAACCATTGTTTTATAAGCTAAATTAACCAACTTCATCAAAAGATTTGGAATCCCTTCCCTACGGAGATTTCACAACCCAAAAGTTGACCAATTATCTAGCATAGATTTTGATTTTTCGCGAAAATTTTTCTTATTTCTCTATTGTTGTAATAAAGTTTTGTGTTTGGATATTCTCATGTTGGTTGTGACCACCGTGGTAATTATCTTTGCATACGAAGACATTGAAAAAATACTTATTCGCTTGGTCAATTCAAACTTTCTTCGTTTGCGAACACAAGTCAACACATTTTTTTTTTTGTTATAAGGGCAAACAATGTTTATGTGGTACAAAGAAAAACATCCATTTGTTAAGACATTTGTTACAAAGCCCTCTTCTTCATTTCACATATAACAACATGACTAATTATTAGATGATAAAACGTATTGATATCCCTACCTTGGAGTGAGTTGGCTCAAGAACCACATATTTATCTTTAAACCCATGAGATTCTGCCTATCTTTTCCTATTAAAAAGAAACATTACATGACCATAACTTGTTAGAACATAAGAACAAAACACAAAAATTTGTTATGTTGATTGTTGACATACCTTGAGCGATTTATTCTTTGTTTTGCCGAGATTCACTCATAAAATCCGAAAGCTTCTCGTTGCGAAGCAAGCTAAGTTCGTGTGATCATCATTTTTTCATATGAAAACAAATTTGTAAGCGTGAACAAATTTGTAAGAGACAAAATAGTGAATTAGTGATACTTTAGGGATCTAATGAACAAAACCTTAGATGCCATACTTAAAACCTTGAGTATCTTATAATCTCCAGTGACTTCAAAAACTGCTATACTCAAATCAATTTCTAAAAAACATCAAAATCAATGAGATGGAAGAGAAGTCCAACCTTGAGATTTCTTGCTAGAGAATCGATGAAACATATGGTTGATGTAAAAGCTACAAAGAGAAACACGATTAGTGTCATCGCATGCAAAGCCGCAGAACATAAGTCGAATTGTAATTTGTATAGACATAAGCACCATTATTGGACCTGAGAATTCATATTGTAACCTAAGAACAAAAAAAAAAGATTGGAATTCAGAAAAAGAAGCGTGGAAGAAAGTTTTAAAAACATGGACAAACCTTTTAAGTTTATAGTTACCATCCCGAGATCAAGAGGAAAGAGAAGTGTCTTATAGAAATTTTGGAGAAGACTGATCGTCCATCGTTACCGTAAACGAAAGAGAGATCAACGCGTGGATTGGAGAGGAAAAAGGAATACATAGAGTCATGAACAAGTCGATAATAGTCATAAACAAGTCGCTCAAGGTGTGTCAACATAACAAGTCTTTGTGTTTTGTTCTTATGTTCTAACAAGTTATGGCCATGTCATGTTTCTTTTTAATAGAAAAAAGCTAAGGAGAATCTCATGGGTTTAAAGTTAAATATGTGGTTCTTCAGCCAGCTCACTCCAAGGTAGGGATATCAATACGTTTCATCATCTAAAAACTAATCATGTTGTTATATGTGGTAGGGAGAAGAGGGCTTTGTAACAAATGTGTTGACTTGTGTTCGCAACTGAAGAAAGTTTGAATTGAACAAGCGAAGAAGTATTTTTCCAATGTCTTCGTATGCAAAGATAATTACCACGGTGGTCACAACCAACATGAGAAGATCCAAACACAAAGTTTTATTACAACAATAGAGAAATGGGAAAAACTTTCGATATTGTCCTATTATAAGGTATGAATGTGTTTTTTTGTTTTTAAATTTCAGATTAAGAATCAAAATATATGCGAAATAATTGATCAACTTTTGGGTTGTGATATTTCCGTAAGGAAGGGATCCCAAATCTCTTGACGAAGTTTGTTAATTAGGCTTATAAAACAATGGTTAACAATGTATTGTCCTTAAGGTCAAAGTTATTGAGACCATGGTACGAGTTTTGATGTTGTCTTGAACTGTGTGTTTATGGAGGTGATCAATTTGTCGTTGGTTGGTTACAAGTAAAGTTGAAATAACATAAAAGATAACCCAATTACAAGTGTATGCGGCCATTATTGAACTTAATTTTTTGGTAAATCAAAAGCATGTTAACTCACAAAGCTGTCTAGAAGTAGTAGCTCCAGGCTCATGAATGTGACGCTCTGCATCGACGGGCCTATCGCTAGGTTGCTCAGGTTGGTGGAGGTAGGTTGCAAGGCATCATGTGCTTGGCTGGAGGTCATTGTAGCTCTGTGTGGCGTTGAAGAGAGGGTAAACGCAATGAGATGTAGGGTTTTTTTGTAGTGCCTTCACAAATCCCTCTGTTCTGCATTTATAGGGGTGACCTTGGCTGGAAGGCAAATGAGGGAGAGGAGGCGTTGTGAATTCTCTGGCGGTTACTTTGATCCTGCGAGTAATGGACATTAATGGCGTGGGAAGGTTCTACGATTTGGTCCCGTCGCGTAACGCCTAAGACGGAAACGGTACAGACGGAAGTTTTAATTCCCAACAGTTTTTAGAAACATAATTCCTTTTCCTTTGGAAATTAATAGTAGTCTACATCAAAGAAAAGACAGAAACTATAGTACCTATGTTCCCTCCTTTAGAACAACATGATTCGATATATTTTCTGCTTAAGTTCTTCTAAATAGGGATATGGTTTAATAAACAATGGAAAAAGGTCCAGTAATGTTGCTTATGTCTATACTGATTACAATTCGACTTATGTTATGCCTGCAATGACACTAATCGTGTGTTTCTCTCTGTAGCGTTTACGTCAATCATATGTTTCATCGGTTCTCTAACCATAAATCTTAAGGTTGGAATTCTCTTCGATCTCATTGATTTTGATGTTTTTTTTAGAAATTGATATGAGTATATTAGTTTTTGAAGTCTCTAACGAATATACGATATTCAATGTTTACAGAACTACATGGCTTAGTGAGTTAATGGAAGCTAAGGTTTTGTTCATTAGATCCCTAAAGTATCACTAATTCACTATGTTGTCTCTTACAATTTTGTTTTCATATGAAAAAATGATGATCTTTACCGATGGCGTCGATGTAAATGTTTAATGAATTTAGATAAAAACTCCAATGATTAATTTTCCAAGATTGACTTAATTTTTTGTACTTTTGGAGTGATACGAATTATAAAGTAAGTTGAATCTTCTTAACTTAACCATAAAAATCCTAAAATTAGAAACTATTTTTCTCATTTTAGAGTGATACAAATCATAATGCATGGGTATACATATTTTCTCGTTTTGTCTTCGGAGTACGATCCGAATACAAAACGAACTAAAAGTAAAGTATCTAAAAACATTATAATCATAATATACCTTTAAGAAAAAGAATAATATGCATATTGTCACATTCTACTCATTTTTTCTTCACTCTTTCACCTGGATCTTACTTGTTAAGTTTTAAAAATAATTTTGGCCATGATTTGTTTTTGCACTAATAATTTCGTATGTTTAAGACGTTCTTCTTCATCTTCTGCTTTCCTTGGCAAATCATCTTCCCTTTTGTCATGAGTTGTCGATCCATAGAAGATAACCACATCAGCATTTTAGAATGTCTAAAAAAGTGACACATCATCAACATCTAGCACACATAATCATTTTCATTGTCAATAATCGGTTTGTGCCATAATAGCAACGCCTATCGCTTCCCCTCCTCCTCCAATACAAGTTTTTACTCCTCTCTTTCTATCCATACATCTTCTCAATTAAAAGCTCATCAACGAATCCACCTATCTCCTCACCATCACATTGATCGTCTTCTCACCTTCTACACGTTCTCATCTTTCTCTTCTTAGGAATCTTTACCGGAAACAAATTAAAACCAAATTTAAGTGTCATAAATATAGTCTTCTTACCTTAAATTTATTTTTAGGTTTGAAACTCTTTCAGCCAAACCCTTCTTCCATAGGCCTATATAATCGGTCACTCCCCTCCCCACCCATACATCACACAATTAGATTCGCTTATTCAAGTTCTGAGCAATGTTGGATCAGCTTTGTTGTTTATTTTCTTCTTTTTTTGCTAGGTTTTTGAAGTTCAGTTACTAGGTTTATATGTTTTTGTCAAGTTTGGAACTTCCGAAAGTTATAGTGTTAGGGTCACATTTTATATTTTTCAATTTATTTATGTTCTTACTATTGCTTTTGTTGTTGGCTTTGGTTAAGCTTTTATTATTAATGTTAAATTACTTATTATAGTCCCATGGGTTTAACCAATTTCGTTGTTTTAAAAATCATAGGTAATCATTGTTTCTTCAGATTTCTTGACTGATCAATGTTTGAATTGAATCATAGCAAATCTAAGGGATATATAATATATTGCATGATTCACATTTTTTATTAGAGAAACTAAAGCATTATATTGTTAATGACTTTGTTGTATTTTAGCTTTCTCCTAAACATTCAAGGTTAGTAAAATAGTATTCTCTATGTGAATGATTGTGCTTTTATGTTTATATTTTATTCATGGTGTGTTAAAGTTTAAAAGATGTGAACTGTTTGTCTTGACTAATGGAGAGACATAGTATATATGTAGCTTCACTTAAAATGGCAAATCTCGGTTCATAAGAAGAAAACTCCAAGGGATTTAAAGAAGATTTTGCTATTCACTTACATCACACAAACTTGAGGTAACTTTTTTAATCATGGTTTGTCAATTGAAAAGAAACATTACTCTCCAAGTTTTCAACACTTATAAATTGAAATTCCTTTTATAATCTCTATTTCAGGTTTGCTTATCATGCAACATTGCTAATAAAAAATCGCTTTTACATGCATGTGTTGCTTGCGTCGCGAGTGAGATCCAGGCCCGGCCCAGGGGTGGGGCAGAGTTGCGACCTTGGGCCCACCAAAATATTTGCAAATATTTTAACATAAAGGGGACTAGATTTTTCAAAAATTACTATTATGGTGCCCCAAATTATTTTTTGTTGTTGTATAGACTCTCTATTTTGTTTTTATTAACTTTAGGGGTTAAAAAAACCAATAAACTTAGTTTCCTTACTTAATCAGTATTAACACTTCGGTTTTGGTTTTGTTACCTTTTACGCTATTCACATGAACATTGTTGTTTTCATCTAAGTGCTTAAGAAGATTTGATGGCAGGTTAAGTGACCTTAAAGAGGATATGATCACAAATTCCTATGAATTTCCCGTTATGATTTCTTATTCGGAGTTTCTGAACCGCATTTGGATATGTTCCTATGTTTTGGTTTCTCTGTTTTTGTTAAGCATATTAATTAAGGATAAAACTCGTTCAAACTTTCTAATGAAATATATGAACATACAACTACTGAAATGGTAAAAGTCCGATTTTTTTACCGTAAGAAGTCAGTTTTGTGAGCAACCTTTAGAAAATAACACTCATATCGGCTTAGTAGCTTCCCATCAAGATTCCGGTAGCAAAGATATCAACGACAACAAAGTAACATTCGGCATGCCCATGACTTCAAAGTAAGAGGCTCAAAAATCTATCACAATTCACAATCCAAACAAAAAGATGGTGCAAGTTAATCCACCGAAATTAATATCATATTAGATCAAATTAAACCTTTGGATACAGAAATTGATAACAATGAGGAGGTTTAATAAAAGTGGGCAGCTTATATTATCTATTGGTTAATTAAAAAAAATTAAGAGTGATGGATCAACCCAGATTTATAAGGAAAAGATCTAGAGAAAATGCAAAACAAACAATTAAAACAAGGGTTTTAATTGTTTTATTTGAGAAATCATATTGTATTAGTTCCTCACGCCCTCACTTCAAACAAACGAAAACCACATAGCTCAACTAAAGGTTATGACAGAAATGTAAAAAAGCGTACGTACCAAAGCGAATACACCATCGACCTCATCGCAGGTTATGACCTTTCTATGTGACGTCTTTTTCTCACACTCTCTGAACACGCCCGCAAGTAAATCTTCTCCGATTTCCAGAGAGCTCCATGTCCATGTCCCGCTTAATTACTAAAGGCTTCTATTTTAGGTATCGCAATATTGCTTCAATTTTGATCGATGTGACGTAGAAACCCTAAATCCTTCTTCTTATAGGAAACCTGGATTCGAAGAAGGTGGAAAGATTGAGTGTAGGATTTATTTATTGTTTTAAAGAAGGGATTTTATGAAACTTGATGTTATAAAAAGGGGAGAAGAAGCGAATCGGCTATGATGAATGAACAAATTAAACAGAAGTGATTTAATTAGAAGAAGACGAAACAACAATCGAACGACAATGAACGTGGGCATATGGCTTGATTAAACTTTCGCTGATGTGTCACTTATATAGAGTTTTCCAATTGCTGATGTGGAGGACACGTAAGCATTTACACATTAATAATAGTCATAAACAAACGGACGATTTTTTTCAATCTAGGATTCGTCGATCTGTTTTTCGTATTTCGTAACGATGGACGATCGATTAATCTTCTCCAAGATTCCTATAAGACACATCTCTTTCATCTTGATCTCGGGATGGTGACTAGAAATTTAAAAGGTTTGTTTCTGTTTTTAAAACTATTGTCTTCCACGCTTCTTTTTTTATGAATTCTAATCTTTGAATAATTTAAGTTACAGATCTGAATTCTACGACACGCCGCCAACAAGCTATATATCCGCTCAAAAACCTCAAATGTTAGTATCTAAATTATTAGAAAATCGATGAAATTTTCAAGTTTTAATTCCCAACAGTTTTTAGAAACATAATTCCTTTTCCTTTGGAAATTAATAGTAGTCTACATCAAAGAAAAGACAGAAACTATAGTACCTATGTTCCCTCCTTTAGAACAACATGATTCGATATATTTTCTGCTTAAGTTCTTCTAAATAGGGATATGGTTTAATAAACAATGGAAAAAGGTCCAGTAATGTTGCTTATGTCTATACTGATTACAATTCGACTTATGTTATGCCTGCAATGACACTAATCGTGTGTTTCTCTCTGTAGCGTTTACGTCAATCATATGTTTCATCGGTTCTCTAACCATAAATCTCAAGGTTGGAATTCTCTTCGATCTCATTGATTTTGATGTTTTTTTAGAAATTGATATGAGTATATTAGTTTTTGAAGTCTCTAACGAATATACGATATTCAATGTTTACAGAACTACATGGCTTAGTGAGTTAATGGAAGCTAAGGTTTTGTTCATTAGATCCCTAAAGTATCACTAATTCACTATGTTGTCTCTTACAATTTTGTTTTCATATGAAAAAATGATGATCACAAGAACTTGGCTTGCTTCGAAACGAGAAGCTTCGAACTTTAAGAGTGAATCTATACTAATAAAAGGACAAGTTTGGGGCTCCTGGGAGCGCCACCTCAGAAAAAATAGAATGCATAAAAAGAGGACACGTACGCATTTACACATTAATAATAGTCATAAACAAGTCGCTCAAGGTGTGTCAACATAACAAGTCTTTGTGTTTTGTTAATAGAAAAAGCTAAGGAGAATCTCATGGGTTTAAAGTTAAATATGTGGTTCTTCAGCCAGCTCACTCCAAGGTAGGGAAGAGTAATAAAGGCCACTCCTCCTCATGCTCACTCTTCAGCGGTGGCAGCGAGGTCGGCATACGGACGCAACCTGAAGCTCTGGGTGGGTATTTTTGCAACCTCGACTTCAATTTCCACAGGGGTCTTGTCCGTGAAGGTCACCGACTTGGCATCGGACGATACTTTGTAAAGAGCTTCGGCAGGATCGAGCATAAACTTGTTTAGCCTATACACATAATTTTCCTTCAACACATGTTCGTAGCGGAAGTTGCGATTCGCCGATATGAAACCATGCATCGTTGATTGCACGTATCTGGTTAGTACAAATGAATCGTGTAGAAACTATTACAAAATTAAGGATTGTTGATCTTTACCAATGGCGACGATGAAGATTAAGTTTGGGACCCATGAGAGTGTCCACGTATGCAAATTGAAGTGTTCTAGATAAATGACACGTCTTCATCTTTAAAAGTTACTTTGTTGTGCTTTGCTTTACACACAAAGAAATTGTTTACTAATAAAGAGGAAAAACTATTGAATACAAAAGGACTAAAGAAATTCAGATGAATCAGTTTTTTATACATGTACCTTTTAAATATTTTTTAAAAAAGACAAAATTTATAAAAGAAAGAGTCTGCCAAATTTTCAAAATAGGTACATGCACACAAATAAAATACACTATTTCTTGATTAACCTTTTCTCATATTTGAAAAATATTTGATATTGGAAGTGAATGTTTAGGTTGGTAATACATGAAAATTATTTAACGCCAAATAATTTTTTTTAATAAACTACAAAAAATTCCTTTAATTTAGTTGAAAACATATAGTACTTTATGTTATTTACACTATAAGTTTTTGTTTTTAAAACTCATGTCTACAAAAAAAAAACCATAAGCTTTAAGTGTCCACACTAATTAATTTGGTCAAATATAATATCAATAATTATATAATAGATATAAGAGATAACAATAATTATAAATACAATTAATGTGGTCAAATATAATAAATATGAAATATTTAAACATATTGTATGTGGAAGTGACTGTAAGAATGGTTAATAGGTCAGCTATTTGTGACACAAATGTTGACAAAAAACATTTTATAAATGGTTAAAAGAATTTAATATGAAATATTAACAACTAGGTGGTTTGATCTGCACGCATGACGCGAACATAAATAAATTTTGAAAAAATTATATGAAAAATAATTAATATTGACATTTTAAAATGAATTCAAATAGTACATTAATGATAATTCAAATTATACGTTAAAATTACGATGATGATGCAAAACCAAAATAAAAATGTTATAAATTATCCATAAAAAATGAAAACATGAAAAGTAGCAAACTTCAAAATGTGGCTTTGTGTTTTATGGTAGACTTGTATGATTTAAAATACAAATTTATTTTATTTTTATAGTTTTTCGCTTTTGATGTCATTCACAAGATACCCTACTTATGAATGGTACATTTCTTCATAATTATTTAATTAACAGACATACATGTTAAGTAAGGGTGCAATTGGCACTCCTTAAATAATAAGAATATATGTTTAAGAATGGGTGATTTAGGTGTATATTAATAATAGGCCATAAAATTGGCCCTCATAACAAAGTGTTGATTTAATTGGCTCTCATATCAAATATTTTTTTTAATGACACTCTTGTCCTCAATCTTTTTCTCTCTCTTCTTCTCTTTCTTCTTCTCTCTTCCTATTTCCTTCTTGTTTTTTATTTCTTTCTCTCATTCTTTCTTTATCTCTTTTTTTTGTTTTCTTTGTTAGATCTCACCAAAATTTGCAGTTAGTAGACTATTAATAATACGATATATTATTACCTTGTATAGTAGACTATTTATAAAATCACCAAATTTGCAGTTAATAGGTGACTATTTTTAAGAAAACTATTAATTATTTATAGGTGACTATTTATAAACAAACAATTTTGAACTAGATAGGTGAATATTATTTTTAAAAGGGGAAATTAGGCTTAGTATACATTAGACTAAGTTTATACAATATATTATTACCTTTTATAAGAGACTATTTATAAACCAACAAATTTGAAGTTAATAGGTGGCTATTTTTAAACCAATTTGTGGCTTAGTATAGGAGACTATTTATAAACCAACAAATTTGAAGTTAATAGGTGGCTATTTTTAAACCAACTATATATTATTTACAGGTGACTATTTATAAACCAACTATTTAACGTTTAAGTGACTATTTAAAAACCAGATTTGAAAAATTGATGGTGATTCATGTTCAGTAACCAGGTTAATAGTCTACTATGTTTAAAATATTAGGTGACTATTTATAAACCAACCCAAAACCCAATACCCAAAACCTAAACCCTAAAACTTAAAACTTAAACCTTATACCTATACAATATACCATAAACCCTTTAATCTATACGGTTGAAATAGATGACTATTTTAGAAATATATACAGCTGAGTGGTTTACAACTGTTTAAAAATATCAGACTATTTTGATGAGATTTACAAATGTCAATATTTACAATCTATTTCATCTGACTATCTATATTGACACAGTCGACTATATATGATGAAATAGTCTACTATTTATTATTATCTTTAAAATAGTAGTCTACTATTTTATTAGTATATATAAACATATAATGAAAATTATGATGAAATAGTCTATTATTTTATTATATACTGGATATCTATATTGACACAGTCGACTATATATGATGAAATAGTCTACTACATAGATTGACACAAACTTTTGGTGAGACTTACTGAAAATAATATTCACCTATCTAGTTCAAAATTGTTTGTTTATAAATAGTCACCTATAAATAATTAATAGTTTACTTAAAAATAGTCACCTATTAACTGCAAATTTGGTGATTTTATAAATAGTCTACTATACAAGGTAATAATATATCGTATTATTAATAGTCTACTAACTGCAAATTTTGGTGAGATCTAACAAAGAAAACAAAAAAAAGAGATAAAGAAGGAATGAGAGAAAAAAATAAAAAACAAGAAGGAAATAGGAAGAGAGAAGAAGAGAGAGAAGAAAAATTGAAAAATTGAGTTTAAGGGTAGGATAGTAATCCTACACATGTACAGAAAACACCAATTATTTACTTAATTAACTCTCAAAAAATGACACTCAGCCTAATTTCCCCTTTAAGAATAAGTACAAGAAAAATAAAACATCACATTTGGTTAAGTTATTTATTACTTATCGAAGTGTTTAATCCAAGTTAGAATCCTATCCGTGAACTCATCCAAGCTTTCCTCCAATCTTCTTCTACACCCTCTTTTGTTGTTTCCGCATTTATATACTAATAAAACAAAAAACGTCTTACTACTTTAGATGGAAAAAGCAATATGATACTTAAGATAAATCAAATTTATAAGGAGAAATCTGAACACATATACAAAAATATTGATGAAAGGGTCATAGAATTAAATGATCTAATTTTTAATCCTTTTATGTTCTATTATGTTTTCAGAATATTGCAAGACTCTTAACAACCACAGAAATGATTTTATCTGCCTTAAAACTACAACCTAGCGAATTCTTCTCATGTACTTGATGAATCACAAAAACATAAGCCCACCCAAAGGGTTATAGTAGACAAACCCAATGATACACATTGTTTGTTTGTATTTGCCAACCAATCAAGGCCATAAACCTATTAACTACTTGTGCACCCATAAGGCCATAAAGCCAAATACTTGTACTTAATATCAACCAAAAAAAGAGGGAAGAGCTCAAAAGAACATTCATAAGTTGTTGGTTTAAAAGACCTTACGCTTGAGGCTACGAAGTGCTTTATGTTTTTTTTGGATTTGAGAGGCTTGATTTAAGGTTTTTCATTTTCCGCTTGGTTCATCTTCTCCAATGTCGTGTTCCCTATTCCCGACATCCCAAATCGTATATATTTAGTATTGCATAGAGTTTTTTCGTTGTGACGTAGAAACCCAAAATCCTTTCTTATATAGATTGGAAGAATATGACGAGATTGAGATTTGAATTCTATTAATTTATTGCCTTAAAGAGAGATTTTGTGAAATTGATGAGACAAAAGAAGGGAGAAGAGATTGTTTTCATATAGCGAAAAGTTTATACGACGTGGATTAAATAGCCCCTGAGAAGCTGAGCTCCATGGGTACGGAGAAGTGGGCAATTAAGAAGAGATCGTGGTGACATTATTAACTCAAGGAGGAGTGGCAATTAAGAGAGAAACGTCGAAACGTTGGTTTTAAGACGATAGTGAGATGAATCGGCGGAGATGGTGGAGACGGAGAGACGTCGGTGAGAGTTGTTTTATTGTATAAGATGATTGGGCTTTATTTTTACCTATTGGGCTTATATTATTGTGTCAATAATCGAATTAATAAAACAAACAAAAACGTGAATATATCCTATACAGAAGACACGTGTCAAGAGGAGGAGAGAAAGAATCCTTCTTTTATAGTATAGATTATAAAAAGTTATGGTTCGGAGATAAAATAGTTTTAATATATTTTTGCAGAGTTTGGACATCAAATGATTAAATACATATCAAAGTAATATAAAAACATTTGTAACCCCAATTTTTTTATTAATAACTTTTTGTAACCCTAAAATAATTATAAGTAAGATTAGCAAAATTCATGTGGGGTTAGCTTCCTAAACTCACTTTTGTTCTTCCAACGACTTTTGCCATGTGATACCCTTTTCTTTTCTTCAAACAATTATTATCATTATTAATATAATTTTCTGAAACATAAAATGAATTATAGTATTAACAAAACTAAAAGGAGTGTAATGCACAAAAAGAGAACTTAACATGCATTATAAAACATCAATCATAATAAATCCATGCAAGAAAATCATGAACACCCCCCAAATTCTCTCTTTTTTCTTACACCAATATATATATTTCATTAACTAAACATTTCAATCAATGATCTAATTAATATCAGTCTAATCACAAATATGATCATAACAAAGTCATTAATAACTAATGCATTATCCTTCTTCTTCGTTATAAACTCTCTTCTTGTTCTTCAAGTTTTTGCTTACTATGATCAAGAACTAAACACAACTTCTTCTTCTTCTTCTGCATGGCTAAAGAGCCACACAAAATCACTTACAATATCAAATTTCAATAAACGAAAGCCACATTTTTGTAAACCACGTGCATGCAAACGGTCCGGACCACCAGTGACTAGAATGAGATGTTGTCGTAACCATTGTGTTGATGTCTTGACCGATCCAAACCATTGTAAGTTTTGTTTCAAGAAATGTCGGTTCGGTTTGGTTTGTTGTCGTGGACGTTGTGTAGACACAAACAAAGATCATAACAATTGTGGAAAATGTGGTTACAAATGTGGTATTGGTGCTCCTTGTGAGTTTGGTATGTGTGGTTATGCTTCACTGTCCACGTCACGGCCAAGAAAACATCGTCACCGTCATCATCATCGTAAGAAGGTTCATCGGCCGTGTCCTCCTTCTTCTTCACCGGATAGTCACGGTGGTGGTGGTAAAATTTATGATGATTAATATAAGTCAAAAATGTGGTGAGATCGATATATTAATGTTGTGTGTTTTGAGTTCTAAAACTAATATATTTTTATGTATTTTTCATTTTATATTAATTATTTATTATCATTTATATTGTTATTAAGTTCTAAAACTAATAACTTATCAATTTTTTATAAAATTTAAATGTAAATGATCAAATTAGTCAGAAAATAATCAAAAATTAATTGACAAAATTTTATAGAATTAGACGGCCTTCAGGTCATTGAATTTATACAGCCAAAAACTTAATCGACGCGAACGACCACTGAGAAGCGGAAACGCGGGGGAATAATCGGCTAGACGGACGAGTTTTAGAACATACCTTATGACATATTTTTGTATTTATAAATGTCTTATAACAGTTTATAATTTTCATTCATTTGAAGGAATACTCATTTTTCTGGTGTATTGTAAGATTATGAAGATTAAGGAGGAAGATCTGTCTTTGTTTTGTCGTGTATTGTAAGATTAACAAATTTGTGTGTTTTTTTTTAAAATTTTCCTTTTAGAGAGATTTGAGAAAGATTCAAGCTTGTTTGTAACCTCTGTTTTAAAACTCGTTCGCCTAGCCGATTACTCATCGTGTTTTCGTTACTCAGTGGTCGTCCGCGTCGATTAAGTTTTTGGTCGCGTAAATTTAATGATCTGAATAACGACGTCTATTAAATTTTTGGTCGCGTAAATTTAATGACCCGACAAACGAAAACAAAACTAAATTACAAATCGTTCGTTACATTCAAAACCTAATTAAACCTAATGATGATGGTGATAAAGATTGTCACATACATATACATATCTATATGTTTTAATCCATTGCTTGCTCATAATACAATTTTTTTTTCTTCTTCTTCTTATCTTTCATTAACCATAACAAATAAGAAAAGAAAAAACCATCACAACATCTCCTTTTTTTCTATAAAAAAATCGGAAAAAAAAATCCGAAAAAATCATCGATTCTTTGAGAAACCAAATTCATCATCATCATCATCATCCAACAACATAGAAGAATATATATTATCACTTCCTCTATGACCATCAACATAACCAACATCATCATGATCATGATGATGATCATACTCTCCATGTTCTCTCAACATATCAATCAAATCAAAAGCTTCTCTCATATCAATCCTCCTCTCTTCATCTTCTTCACAACATCTTAACCCTATTTTCAACAAACTAATCATCTCTCCTTTACAATTCTTCTTACCTCTCATTTCCTTGTCAAACACGTCACCTGTTTTCTTCTCTTTAACCATACCATTAACCCAAGAAACAAGGCTCATGTTAGGATCATACCTTTGTGCCAAGTAATTCTCCGGGAATCTACCCGTTAAAACCTCGAGAATCAACACACCGAGACACCAAACATCGGTCTTTTTAGTTATGACTTGACCTAGTTTTGATGATGGTCTATACTCTGGTGATTTGTATGATGTCATGAAGTTATGTGCATGTTCTGAGCTCATGACCGGTCTTAGTGCGTAATCTGTGAGCAATGGCTCGAAGGATTCGTCGAGGACCACGTTAGATGATTTTATGTGGCCGTGAGGGATTGTTAGGGTAGGTAGCTTGTTGTACAAGTAAGATAAACCCTTTGATACTCCTTTTATGATCTTTAGACGTGTTATCCAATCTAATCCAGGCTGATCCATCGAACGGTTCGCTGAAAAATAAGATAATATATATTTAGAAGAAGATATACCACTTTTGTTTCAAAAATACCATCACAGGCTTTCTTTAAATACCATTAATTTTCCTCAAATATACCACACAAATTAAGTTAGGTTAAAACCTTCAAATTTAAATCTTAAATTCTTATAAACTCTGACATAATCAAAACTAAACCTTAAATATTAATTCCAAACACGAAAATTTAAATTCTAAAGACAAAGATTGTTTTTTATAGTTGTGGTATTGTTGAAAAAGTGGTATATTTGAGAAAAAATTATTTGATAGTATTTTTGGAACAGAAAATAAATACTATATCTGGACCTAAAAATTGAAGTTCCGAAGACTTAAATTTTATGAATTTTTGCGTTTTTGGGAAAATTAGTGGTATATTTGAAAAGACCTTATAAAAATATTTTGGGAACCAAACATTTATTCAATAGTATTTTTTAAAAAATATTTCTTAATAATCTCATATATACAAGATATCGATCTATATATTGCCAAATATTATTGATATATATAAAAGTAATTAAGAATGTAATTAATAATGTTTCAAAAACATACCATGAAGATGGCTAGCCAGGCTACTATTAGCCATAAACTGAGTAACCAAAAGCTTCTCTTCTTTCCGGTAATAATAAGCCACAAGAGGCAATAGATTAGTATGGTTTAGCCTCCCTAACCTTCTCATATGCTCATGAAACTCATCTCTCCCAACATTGTTCATATGTTTATACCTTTTCACTACCAATGTTAATTGTGATGAGGTTCCATTACTTGTTGTTGTTATAGATGTTTTGTATGATGCACCAAATGTTCCACTACCAAGCACTTCTGCTGATGCTCTAAGTAGATCTTGGAGTCCGAATCTTTGTATATCGTCACGGACAAATAGGAGTCGCCCTGTTGGGTCAGGCACTGATCTTGATCCTCCTCCTCCTCCTCTTTTTGTGTGTCTTGCAATAGATTCCGCGGGTTTATTGTTTAGTACTTGTTGTTGTTGGTGATGGTAAGTGTAGTTTTCTACTCTTTCTTTGCCTGATGAAGAGTTATAAGCCGAGAAGAAGCCACGGTTTCGTCTTCTTGAATATTGGATATAACACATCACAAGCGCGATGATCATTAGTATTATGGCTAGAACAATCAATATGATGGCTAGTGTGTTGAAATATCCGGTCTTGTTCGCTTGTGGAGGAGGTGGAGTAAGAGGAGGACTAGGAGGTGATCTTGGATCAATAGGTGTTACCGGAACCGAAAGAGAACATGCTCTTAAAGGAGGATCACACAAATCTTTGTTACCTACAATATCAAAACATACCACAAAACATTCATGTTACACTAACATCAAAAGTGAAATAAAGATCCGAATGCATGTTTATACTTTTTTGAGTTTTATGTTGAATGCACCATTTTTTGGTCAGAAGACTCTAAAATATATTTTGACTCGATAAAAGACTTAGAAGATTGAGGCAAAAACACGTAAAAGTGGAGAATATCAATGGTCATGGTAATATATATATATATATATATATAAAATTTACCTGCAAAAGAACCTGGATCCATGTTTCTAAGGCTTTCGGGTATTGGTCCATCGAGGTCATTGTTTTCGAAGCTAGCTAGTTTAAGACCCTTTTGTTTAAAATATGGTATGTGCCCTTGAAATTGGTTACCATTTAGCCTCATTTCTACAAGCATAGGCAAATAAGCTAAAGAAGAAGGGATTGTTCCCCGAAACGCGTTATTCGCCAACAAAATCTTCTTCAAATTCGGCATATCTTGAAATGCATCCCCCGGTATCTCCCCCGAAAACCGGTTGTTAGACAAATACAATGATTGCAGTGAAGTAAGCCTCTTAATCTCTGGCATTGGACCGGTGAAATCGTTGTTCATGAAGCTTATGGTTCTTAGATTCTTCATAGGAACCAATGGTTCTAGGTTTAATTCCCCGGTTAAGCCCATACCTTCAAGTTGTAACCCCCAAACAAAATTGCTACAAAGAACACCGAACCAATTCGCGTAGTTTCCTATACACGGTGATGTTGATGGATCCCAACTATTAAAAACCGAACCGTTTGTTAATGTGACTTTGAATCTCAAGAGACAATCCGCGTCGGAATCTGGCACAACCATTTGAGACATTACCATGGGACATAACACAATGATGATTAGGAGAATCCAACAAGTTAGGGTTTTCTTCGAAGCCGTGGTACACGCAAGCATAACCGGGCTCTCCCAATTCCGCATTGCGCTTACACGCGCAATGAAATCGCGCTTTTAGATCAAAGTGGATATCTATTTTTGATTGTGTTCTTGCGTGAAAGGCAAGAAATTGTACGAAAGAAAAAGAAGGAAGAACAAAACCTACTAAGAATAGGTAAAGCAAAGTGTGTAAAATTTGCAATGTTGTGATTTTTAATTTTAAATTTTTTTTTGGGATTGTGTTGTTTTTAAGATTATTATTAGGTGAGAGAGATTATTGGATATCCATTCAATTATATTGTTTTAAGTTATATGTATATATGTAAATCCTTGTTGTTCTGAATTGTCATTTTGTTTTTGTTGCAACCATAGTTTTTGTTTCTGTTTAAATTATTTAATTTGGTTTAACAAATTTTAAGAATTAGCCATTATTTGGTGGATTATTCTATATATTAATAACTGGAATAATTGAACAATGTGTTATACAACTTCCAGTTTCGACAATAAATAGCTTGTTTTTGCTTTGTTAAATCATTAATAAAACAAACTAATATAAAGCAAACTAATATATAGTGTTAGTATTGTTTCTGCATAATAAAATAAAAAGAAAAATTCCTTACAATACTACAAAAATAAGTATTTGTTTTGAAAATACGGTTACAAAGTTGTCTATAACAAAATACGATTAAAATGTTTTTAATATCAAAAACTAATAGTTTACAAAAATACCACAAATACAAAAAACGAGTTTTAACGTTTTTAGATTTTTTTTTCATTTAGATTCGTTATATAATGTTTACGGTATAATTTTGAAAGGGATAGGATATAATTTTGAATATATTGGGTGTAATTTTGCAAATTTAAGATTTGTAGTATTTATGAGAAAATTTTTTAACGGTATTTGTAAAACTTTCGAAAATATGTGTTAGTTTTGTTAAAAAAAACCTTTTTTTAATGCTATCAATATGAATTGCCCATTAAAAACCTATTTAATTAGTTTGTGTTTCAACTTAGAAATAAAAAAAACACACCCAACGTGTTAAATGCTTTAAAAGCAAAGTTGGTCGTCGACATATGCTTAGAATATTAATTACGTGTGAACTTGCAAGACACACACACACACACCACGAGCGGGGCCGGTCCAATAAAAACGGTGGTCCAAATAAAATAAAATATGGTTAATATTAAATTATTTTTAGTGAAAAAACTATTTATAAAAAACATCCAAAAACTAGTTATAAAAAGAAAAATTCTTTAGAATACCATCAAAATAAGTTTTTGTTTTTGAAAGTTAAACGTTTTTTTGGCATTTTTCCCAATTTTAATTAGGTATAATTTTGTGATTTTTTTTTAATGATTAGGTTGGCATTTGGCAATGACAATAAATATGTATTAATGTACTTATATAGTAATCTAATTTCTCATTGAGGATAAATTAAATGTTTGCCAAAAAGGAAACAAAATGTATATTAATTTCATACGTATATATATATATATAATATGATACATCACAATCATGATTTGTTTCGTTTTCTTTAGGTAATCGCAAGTGCTCGAGTCGTAGGTTTTCTTATGTTAACACGTTTTAAACTTTATTCCAAAGACTAATAACATTAATATTATTAAAAAAGGATCATATGTTTGATAAAATACCCATTGTTTTGCTTTCCCTCGTGTTTCTTTTATTACAAAGAATTGTAAATAATAATACATATACACACACAAAGCACTACAGATTCATTTTTAATAACACCACTGATATATAAAGTATAATTGGTCTTGGTTCCATGAAATTTCTAGGTCTAATTAAGAAAGGATTTGTAATAAACAAACAAAAACTGTTAATTACACCGCGAGTCTTATTTGCCACTTTTCCAGAAAAATGATCTGATCTGCCTGATTTCTCTGTCATCTATTTTTTTTATATTCCGAAAATATCATATAAAAAAATGGGAAATTTTGAAAAATAACTATTTTGAGTTTACAAATTTGAAAAATATACCTTCTTTTTTATTTTTTGGAAACTAACTCTTTTTATATGTAATTTTACTTTTTTCCAATTTTTAGTTAAGAACTATATCTTTGAAAAAAAAAATATTTATTAAATATTTAAAATTTCGTTTTTAAATTATAAATATTTTATAATTATTTATTTTAAAATATAGATATTCTATTTCCTAAATATAAAAAATCCTAAAAACATTGGATCAATTCAAAATATACATTTAAATCAACCAAATTAATAATGGTTAAGTATGAACCATCATCATAACACAAAATGAAAAAAGACGATAACTTTTGAGAGATTTAATGTGAATTGGGATTTCTAGGTTTTAATTTGAACCATGATTTTAATTAATTTTCCTTCTTCATCGATTGTTTTCCGCTTTTTCTTCATCTTATCCCTCTCATTTGTATTTAACCGACTTACTGCTTTCATCTTCTGTGACGTATTGATTAACGAAACCAACGACGCATCGACGTATTATACCATCTTCGTAACCCGACGTATTAAACATTATATATAGGATATCGAACATTGGTAGGGAAACTTAAAATATTAATAGATTTATCTATAATCAAATTTTAAATATAAAACAAATATTACATATTTATCTAAGATAAAAATAAATATATTATTATTAAATATATCATTTCGAGTTTAGATTTTAAAGATATAAAATTTAATTATATTTTTCCTCATATAAATTTTATTCAATAATAATTAATTATTAATTTAAATGTGGGCAAAAAGTCAAATGTCATCTAAAAAGAGTTAGTTTTCAAAAAAATAAATAAAATGTATATTTTTCAAAATACAAAACATATATGAGTCATTTTTCCAAATTTTCTCAAAAAAAATCCAAAATTCACAAATTTAAACCCTAAACTAATCGAAATGTCTTGGATTTGGATTTGCGAATCCAAGGGGTTGAATTTTTATTTCTAAACCCTAAAACTTTTCAAAAACATATTTTAAAATCGATTTTATAATCATATTTAGATGATTTTATCAAAAACATTTAAAATTTGTTTTTCAATTTTTAAAATATTTTTATCAAATCCGTAAAATTAAATAAAAAATAATGATGTTTTTAGATTTTAAAAATAATTTTTTTTATGGATTTTTTGGTCTTTTAAAATCCAGAAAAATAAAGATGGTAAATAAGATAAACATTTTGAGAAAATGACAAATAAGCCTTTGATTCAATGAATGACTTATATTAACAAAAATAGATTTTGACTCTAGTAAATAAAACATAGTAGACTTTTCAACTACTCTAATTAAGTCTCTTCATTTATTTCATCATTTGATATTTTAAATTCCAGCTTTTATTTGATGAAAACCAGCCTATCATTCAGTTCATATGTAATCACAAAACTTAAAAAAATATTTGAAGAATATACAAAATAAAACAGTGGAAATTCAACCCAAAACTACAAATTAAACATGAAATTTGGAATTTTAGAGCATCTCCAATCGTGCTATTTAAGAGCTTTTACACCATTGGAAGTGGTTTTATAACCGATTAAAACCTAAATTAAGATTTATATTTTTTCAAAGATTGTAAAAATTTCTATTATGCAAATTATGAATCATTGTCCTATTAATCATCATAACACATGAGTTCTGTAATACAACAATGAGTTTTTACAAGATAAAAAATTTGTTAAATTAACTTAATAATCGATTCGTCAATATCTCTAAAATAATAATTTTCTCCACTCCTAAAAAATATTAATCATGATAAATTAATAACTTTTTTACTAAACTTAACTGGTATAGTGCAGGACTTTATAAATTTATAAAAGTTTTACTATATATAGTTTGTGTGTATAAAAACTAGTTCTGTGTGTCTATAATTTTTTTTTTGCTTGATAATAATATATCCCATAGGGTCATTCATCATAGTCACATGACTCACATCACATATATTGGTCATAATAAAATTGACCTATAGAAAATAGGATGAATTAAATATTTGACCAAGGAAGAATCGAATATTAGGTGGAAGGAGTTTTTTTGTCTTTCTTTAACTCTGACACAAGAACAAATTTCCAATTTGACGAATATGCCCCTATGACCTCGCTGAGGAAAGAGAACGCAGGGGATAAGCTTACTATTTGTTGCAGAGAAAGAAGATTCATCGGATATAGTGTAAGAAACAAAGATATTGTCAGTGTGTCAGCCACTTGCAGCATTAAATACTCTGATTTGGGCATAAGGATACTAAATCCGGCGCTAATAATGTTATCCGCTAATAATATTATTAACGATAACAATTTAGTTAGCGCTAACCAAGTTGGTGGCGCTAATAATTTTGTTACCGTAAAAAAATAAAAGTTGACTCATTAAAATTATGAGTGAATTTTTACTAGATTATGCTAGATTAATGTTAGATTATGACTAGATTTTTTCATAAACAAAAAAATATGATTGAATTTTTGGTACAATATTTTTTCATACTGAATATCTTGTCATGGTAACATTAACATGACAACTTCACATATAAATAGTGAATAACTTGTCATGAAAGAATAATGATTGTTACCGATAATATTTTAAATAATGCTAACAAAGTTGGTGGCGCTAATAATTTTGTTACCGCTAATAAGATATTTTTGTTTTTATAATGTAATTGTTAATACGATATTAAATCTTGGTTTACTCAAATAAATAATATATTCTCTCTCAAATGGGTCGAACAAATCAATGACCAACCGTAACTTTTCGCTTTTGTGATAAACATTGACCCTATTAAAAATACAAAAAATGTTAGCATGACAAATTATTCACCATACTTGTATGGTAAGATACAATATAAACGATAACACGATTTAATAATCAAGTTAAAAAATGTAATGAACACACAAACGTGTAGCAAAATAGTTATCGACTACTAGTTGCATATGGAGTTTTGTATCAATCAACTCATTAACAGACTAATGAATACAAAACATCCCTCAAATTACCCGCTAACCAAAAATGTAACTGATAAGGTTATGTGAAAATAACTAGTACAAAACAGGTGAGAATAAATATACAATTTTTGACAAAAATTCTTATAAAAATAACACTGTAGATTCACAAATTGAAGCTATCCACAAACCAGTTTCTTCAAACATCTGCAATTATCAGCCAAAATAAATTTGTTAAAAGCTCAATAACGTCAAATTAAGATAACAAAATAGTTAATGGCTACAATTTAATATATACAATAATATTATTAATAGATATCAATAAGATTCAAAATACTTATACTGTGTATTATGTATATTATCCGCTAACATAAATTTTGGTTTGAAATCTTATGAATATTATCCGCTAACAGAATACACTATCTTACTAAAAATCGAAATCTCAAAATAACGGAGAAAACAACTAATAGCCATATGCGATATGTTAAAACCTCATTATGGTAATATTAAGATAACAACAAATATACTGACTACAATATAAAATATTCGATAATATTATTAATAGATATCAACAAAACTTCAATACTTAAACTATGAATTATGTATATTATCCGTTACATAAATAATTTTTCTGTAAACACTAACTTACTAAAATATTGAAATCTCAATCTAGCGAATAAAACAACTAATGTTAGCCCTATTATTTGAAATTAACTAGATATATATGTAAAACCAACAAAATAAATAGATATAGCCGCGTTTGACAAAAAAAATAGATATAGCCGCAGAATCGCAACTCAGTCACTTGATCACACAAAAAACATCAAAAGCCAATATTTAACAGAAACACTTCTTATAAAGACAACAATCTTCAAAACACAAAGGGAGTGAAGTTAAAAAACATACAAGAGTTGTTAGTTGCTGTTTCATATAACCATTTTACAAGCTGAGAAACTTGCTTCTGCAATTTATTGTTCTCATCCATCAAAAGCTTATTCATAACAGAAAGCTTCTTGTTCACACTCTGTAGCCTAGACGCCTCTTTCCTATGCTTATCTCTACACCTATATAATCAACAATAGTTCACAACAAGAGTCATAAAAGCTACACACAAAAAAGGAAAATTGATAGACATAAACTCCAAATCTAACACCTTTAAACCAAAATTAAACAGATTTCAGACAAACCCTTTTGAGAAAGACATGTGATTGTGTCGAAGAATTGAACCAAGGAACAAAAAACTACAACAAGAAAGGAGAAATTGATACACATAGACACCAAATCTAGCACCTTTTAGAGATTTCAGACAAAACCCTTTTTGGATAAAGACATGAGATAGTGTCGGAAGATTTTTTTACCTTCGGTTTTGAAACCAGACTTTGATCTGTTTAGGCTCGATGTTAGCCAAAAGGGGACACTCACGGATCAATTGTTGGCAACGGAGAGAGCTAGACTTAGGATAATCTGCATAGACACGCTCTAAAGCTCCAACTTGTTGAGAGGAAACTTTTTGGGTATAGAAAGAAGAAACTAATGTTTTGTTGATCTTATGGGATGAGAAAGACAAATATATTTTTAAAAATAAAAAATAAAATCGTTAATCTCTTCCGCCGAAATCGGTTGTGTCAGTTTCACGCCCTCATAAGGGGAAAAGAGTCTGATACATGGTGAATAGTAATTACTACAGAATCACTTTTTCATCGCCTAATTATCGAATCCTCCCGATAATATCCTAGAAAATAAAAGTATATTTTACGCGCTTCATAAATATCAACAGTGGCAAACACGTAAAAACGTGTAGTCAAAAGGGGTATTTAGTTCAGAAAGTGATGAAGATAAAAACAAGATAAACTATTACTATTTGGAAAGTAAGCAAAGCAAGTGGTACCAAACAAATCACATTCTCTTTTGATTCTTTGCCTTTAAGCTTCAAAATTCACAAATCCTCAACATTCTCTCTCTCTCTCTCTCTCTCAACAATCTCTATCTCTCTCATCAATTCTCTCTTTGCAAACTTAACCAGGTTCGTTTTTTAACAGATCTCAAAGAAAGAAAAAACCCATAAAGGTTGCATCTTTAGCTCAAAATTATTGTCAAAAAGCTCAAAATTGAACATGTTTTGATCTTGTTTATGATTCTTACCAAGTGGGTCATCTTCAATTTTTATAAAGCTTCAAAATTTACATCATAAAGTTTGCATCTTTATCTCAAAATTATGGTTAAAAATTCTCTAAATTTTGTACCCTCTTGAATAATTTTGACATGTTTTGATCTTGTTTATGATTATTATCAATTGGGTTTATCTTCAATTTTGATAAAGTTTCAACCTTTAAAACTTTATTTTCTTTTGATTGTCTCTATAAATCACAATTAGAATTCTTACTAATTGTTCAAAGACTGTATTTTTTTTTCTTGCAGATAATGGAGACTACACAGAAACATAAGATTCAAGATCCATCTTCACTGTTTTATCATCAAACATTTGATTCTTATTGCACACTTGAATCATCTTCTTCAGGCACTAAGTCACATCCTTGTCCTAACAACAACAACAACATATCTTCTTCAACAACAAGCTTTTCCTCCACCGAAAGTCCGATTTCGCAAGCCAACAACAACAACAACAATGACTCTCCTTTAAGCGGTTCTTCGGCTACAAACAACAACGAAACAGAACTTAGTCTCATGCTCAAAGACTTAGAAACCGCAATGATGGAGCCTGATCTTGACAACAACAACAATAACAACATTTTCAGTGAAGTTGTTTCTTCAACAATGTATAGATCAATGGATATGATGTCAAGAGGAGATTTAAAAGGGATGCTATACGAATGCGCTAAAGCTGTCGAAAACTACGATATAGCTTTGATTGATTGGTTAATATCTAATTTACAACAAATGGTTTCCGTCTCCGGTGAGCCTGTTCAACGGTTAGGTGCCTATATGCTTGAAGGGCTTATTGCTCGGCTAGCTTCTTCGGGTAGCTCGATATACAAATCTTTGAGATGTAAAGACCCGACGGGTCCAGAGCTTTTGACTTATATGCATATCTTATATGAAGCTTGTCCTTATTTCAAATTCGGTTATGAATCCGCTAATGGAGCTATAGCGGAAGCCGTTAAGCACGAGAACGTTGTTCATATCGTAGATTTTCAAATATCTCAAGGGGGTCAATGGGTTAGTTTGATCCGTGCTCTCGGTGCTCGGCCTGGTGGACCACCTAAAGTTCGGATTACGGGTATTGATGACCCGAGATCTTCCTTTGCCCGACAAGGCGGGCTCGAGTTAGTAGGACAAAGACTCGGGAAGCTAGCCGAGATTTGCGGTGTGCCCTTCGAGTTTCACGGAGCGGCTTTGTGTTGCAGTGAAGTCGAAATAGAGAAGCTAAATGTTAGACACGGAGAGGCCTTAGCTGTTAATTTCCCACTCGTGCTTCACCACATGCCCGATGAGAGCGTAACCGTGGAGAATCATAGAGACAAGATGTTGAGATTGGTGAAACGTTTGTCTCCCAACGTGGTGACTCTCATCGAGCAAGAAGCTAACACGAACACCGCGCCTTTCTTGCCCCGGTTCGTCGAGACTATGAACCATTACTTGGCGGTTTTCGAGTCGATAGACGTGAAACTCGGTAGAGATCACAAGGAAAGGATCAATGTTGAGCAGCATTGTTTGGCTAGAGAAATAGTGAACCTTGTGGCTTGCGAAGGGCTCGAGAGAGAAGAGAGGCACGAGCCGTTAGGGAAGTGGAAGTCGAGGTTTCAAATGGCGGGTTTTAGACCGTACCCTTTGAGTTCGTATGTTAACGCGACGATAAAAGGGTTGCTAGAGAGTTATTCAGAGAAGTATACACTTGAAGAGAGTGATGGTGCCTTGTATTTAGGGTGGAAGAATCAACCTCTTATCACTTCTTCTGCTTGGTTTTGAGAAAATGTTCATTTAAAGATTGTTATTTTACTGTTTTTAAAAAGGTTAAAAATTATGAAACTAATAAACAGTTGTTAATTGTTGTTGTTGTTGTTGTAGTGTCACAATCCATCACAAGCCAAAGTCTCTTTCACTTTCTTATGATTCATTTTCACTAACTTACCAATCTCACTATCTTTATCCATCAAAGACTTAATAGCATATCTCAAGCTCTCTTTAGAGAACCATCCTGACTCTTCTCTTTCCACTTTAACAGAGACTTTAAATTCTTCACAAAGCAACTTTGTGGTTGGTTAAAACTTGATCACTAGATTGTGGAATAAACACAATCTTGCAATCACTAACCAATGATTCCCACATCGAACCGGATCCACAATGGTTAACAAAGCAACCTATTGATCCATGAGACAATATCAATGGTTGGTTTATCCATTCTCTGTAAACCATTCCTCGCGCTTTAATCCTTTCTTCGAACCCTTTTGGTAACGCTTCTTGAACCGTTTTTGAGCCTCTGGGCGGCTTAACCGCTATTAGAAACGGTGAGCCGCTTAGCTCTAGGCCTAAACAGAGTTCTTGGAATTGATCTTTCTCTAGAAAAGTTTGGCTTCCTAACGCGCAAAAAACTACCGAGTTTGGTTCGAATAAGTTTAACCAATCATTGAATTGATCATCTAGTGACCTAACACTCTTTTCTTGCGGCTCAAGAAACATAGGACCGGTTAAAAGAAATTTTCTTTGACACGTTTCCGCGAGGAATTTGCAATATTCGCCTTCTATTTCCTCACAAGTCCTTATGGCAATGACGTCGCAGTTCTTAAGTCCTTTGGTGATCCTACATAACAATCTTTTGAGTGAGCTTGTGAAATGAGTATAAAGAGTAGCTTCATATCCAAGTAAACCCATTTTCGAAAAAGGATAACCTAAAGGTTTAGGAAACCCTAGCTCAGCACCAGGTGCTAGAGCTATAGCTACACAAGCCGCGAATACGATTTGGTAACTAACACTTTTGACTCCAAGATCTTAAGCCATCTCTGGAACCCAATCAATGAAATCGAAGAAGATTAGGTCAGGTTTCAAAGCACGAACCTTTGCTTCGATCTCATCGCGGAAGAGATCCATTGAATCGGATATGACTTTCCCTGTCGTGTTTACGAGATCCGAGGTTGTCTCTGCGCAGACAGGGAGACCATCAACATGAGGAAGTGTAAGAGTTTCAAAGTCAATCTTGTCAGGGAATATGTTAAGATGTTGAAGTTGTTTTGAGATTTATTGGGAAGCAAGAAAGTGATTTTGTGACCTTTTCAACTAATTTGTTAGCTAAATGAAGATATGGGATCATATGACCAAAAGCAAAATATGGAAACATAAAAGCATGAAACTTTGACCCCATTTTCTTAAGTGACATAAAAGCATAATTTAAAGAACATGTTTTAGTTTAGTTTAAGTGACATTATTAGTTGGGTTAGGTGGTAATTGGTGGAATGCATGTGCCATGTGCTAAATGTGATTGACTCATTGTCCATATTTACTTGTTATTTTGTTTTCTAGTGCTACTGTAATAGTCACAAACAGGGACGGTCCTCAGCTAAAACGGGTAAAACATGTAATTTAGGCGCAAAATTTTTTTATAACTAAAACGACATCAATTTTTTAGAAATTCTTATAGTGTAGTGGTTAATTTTTTTTTGCTTTAGGCATTATATTACGTAGACCGACCCTGGTCACAGGCTACCCTTTGATCACATAATTAGCGACGACAAAAATTAAAAACTGAATAATTAAATGAATCAATGGTCTTGATAATATGCCATAAACTTTTGTTCAAGCATATGTTAAAACTTCAAGTCTGTTTATACCATTGGTATAATATTACTCTTTTTGGTACTGTTACAAATATGCCAAAATTTTGTTATTTTATTTAGATGACTTATTTATTAGTTATTTATCTGTATTTACCCAAATCATTCAAAATAATATAAATTAATGCTCTTTGAGACCGAAATCATTTCAAAAACATTGTTTCAATATACCTCTACGTTTTCATTGTTATAAAGAGACATTTTATTATTTGATCTATCAAATGTATAATTTTAGTTTTTATAGTTTCCGAGATTTTAAAAAAGAGATTTACACTGCATAATATAATTTAAAAGTCATACACATTATATACTAGATGAAATCCCGCGTAATACGCAGAAAAATTACATAAAAACATTTTATAATTATATATTAATATTGTTAGTAAATTTGTATAGTTATAGTTAGATTTAAACGGAAACTAATATTATATCCGTTATTTTATTAACAAATAAATATTAAAGACACACAACAATATATAGTAATAATAAATAAGTGATTTTTACTTTTTTCATCTATTAAAAAATAAATAACACATTTTTTATTTTATTACATTGCTTTTATTATTTACATGAAAAACATTTATTTTAAATTAATAATTAGATAGTGGATCCATGATGATAACAAATAAGTTATCATAAAAAATTTCTTTATTTTCTAAAGTAGTTTTACGTTTTTATTTTTTCTTATTTATATTTTTTATTGATTATTTCTTAAAATATTCTTAAATTTTTCTTTTTCTATGTTATTTTCCTAATTTTTGGTTATTTTATTTTTCTATATTTTGGATTAATTTATTTTATTTCTAATTATTTGATAATTAATGTTAATTTTTTTAATTTATAAGTGTTTAATTTATAAATTAAACATTGATTGTTTAATTTATAAGATTTTTTATTTTTAAGGTATTTTCATTCTTCTTTTTTTACTATTTTTTTAAAAAGATTCATTATTTTAATAATAACAAAAATCGCGATCTAAATTAATTGTGACACATGTCACGATCTGACGATATGATGAATTATAATTAAACACACTCACTTTTATATAATAAGATAAACACATATTTATCAATATTAAAGTCAATAACATCTCAAGTACGGCAATTTATATTGGGGGAAATTACATAAATATACCTATTGAATTGTTTAATACAAAAATACATCCATTTAACGTTCAATTTTACAACCAACAACAAAAAAAATTGAATTCAAATAAACTAAAAAAAGATTCTAAAGTAGGTTTTTAAAGGCTTAATTTAATCATTAAATTAACTTCTTGTAAGGTTGTATATTTTTAATACGTAATTTTCATGGACTTTTCATAGATAGTGAACATCTAAATTTTATGTGATCATTCTATACATATAAAAACAATACCTTGAGATTATTCATCATTTGCATCATTGCATGGTGCACCTAACAAAAAGAGGAGAATTACAAAATTACATCATTTAAATTTCATTTTCACAAAACTACATTATTGTAAAATTTCTTTACAAAATTACATCTAATTACTAAAATATTAAATTAAAATAAATTTTACCCACAAGACTCTTCCCCCTTGATATTAACTTTAAACACTAACTAACTCTAAATGAAAATATTTTATTTTTTGTAAATTTTTAGAGAGTAATTGAATCATTTAAAATTTTATAAAGATTTATAAATAGAAAAAATTGAATTATATGTAATTTTGTGAAGAAATAATTGAAATAGCGTAGTTTTGTGAATTCCTCGAAAGTATGATAATATTCATAAAAAATGTATAATATTATACAATATATTTTTTTTCATGACTATACAATAAAATATATATGTATATTTGTTTTCTTGTATTAATTAAAAATGGAGATAACACCTTCTAGATACATTGTATAGAAGGTGTTATTTCCATTTTTAACTAATACAAAAAAATAAATATACATATATTGTTAGATATCCATATAATTATCGATATTCTCATAGAAGATAATGTTTGTATTTATCTAACAATTTTAACCGACTTAAAACCCTATATAAAGGGGTTAGTCGTATGTTCATTATAAAAAAGATATAAGAAACATCAAGTTAATAATCAAAGGAGTTATTCTCTTTTCATTCACACATATACACATAATATATATATTATTATTATATTAGTTTTATAACACGTTATCAGCACGAGCGTCTCTGATTATACGAGGTAATCGTTGCATGAGCTTCTATATACCCGATTAAATATTATCCAGGTAATTTTAAATTATGTCGTTAAGTTTATAAACATAATGGAAAAATTTTGTTTCAAACTTATGACATAATTTATATCCTAAAATGTTTAAATTATGATTTTACTATATAAAAGAAACATCAAGTTAATAATCAAAGGAGTTATTCTCTTTTCATTCACACATATACACATAATATATATATTATTATTATATTAGTTTTATAACACGTTATCAGCACGAAACTCTATCAAAATAATTTTTGCCAAAAGTAATAAATCTAAGAAAAACTCTGGCAAAATTTTAAGTTAAATATTTTGCCAAATGTATAAAGCTAATAAATCTAAAAGAAACTCTGGCAAAATTTAAATTAATATAGTTTAAAATTTAAGAGAAACTCTATCAAAATAATTTTTGCTAAAAGTAATAAATCTAAGAAAAACTCTGGCAAAATTTTAAGTTAAATATTTTGCCAAATGTATAAAGCTAATAAATCTAAAAGAAATTCTGGCAAAATTTAAACTACTATAATATAAGAAAAAAAAATTAAAAGAAACTTTGCCAAAATTTAGTCGATAAAAAATTATCGATATTTATAAATTTAATTTTTATATTTGAATGGAAAATTTAGTCTCCAAAAATCTATAATAGAATATGTCTCTTTCATCAAATAGAAGACTATAGTTCATAAATCAAATTGAAGACTATGTCTCTTTGATTATATGAAAATATATGTCAAAATCAAATTGAAGATAAGGTCTCTTTGATTATATTGAGGTTTTGTCTATTTGATTAAATGAAAGGCTATATCTATTTCATTATACGGTAAGCTAAATAATTATTTATTTTAAATAATTTTGTTATCCAAATTATATGAAAATTTTGCAATATCAAGTAATGCAAAATAATTGAATGCTCTGTAAGAGCAAAATGTTTTATTAGAGTAAAATATTTTATTAAATAAAAATGCTAAAGAACTGAAATGCTCACAAAGAGCTTAAACGCTCATGAATAGCTTAAACGCTCATGAAAAGCAAAAACGCTGAAAACGAGCGAAAGAAGAGCTAAACACTCTAAAAGAAAACATGATGACGACATGCAATATGTATAAAAATGGCAAAAGATGTATATGAAAGTAAACATGAAGTTTACTAATTGATCAAAGTATAATATAACCGGTTAAGCCATTCGGGTTTATCAATGATTGAACATCATTGAAAGTATGTTGAAAACAAAAGATTTTTCAACTTAATGCATGTCTTATTGAAAATTATAATAATAAGATCATCATGTGAAAAAGATCATGGATGAATCACCATATTTTTGGTTAAAAGCTCATTATATATATTGGTTGATTTCTTTATACCCCAAAATTATACTCATAATATATCCGATTCAAAAAAAAAAAAAAAATGTGAATCGGGTCAAGATGAATGTGAATGAAAAATTATCATCTTGATAGAGTAATACGAATCTCATATCAAATGTTAGAAAGGATCTAAAATGATACATATGATCCAAAATGGATATGTTATCGATCCTTTAAAGAGATTCAATTCGAGATGAATAATCTAAAAGAGTTATCATCTCGAGGGGGAGAATTAAAGAATCCACAATAAAAATAAGTGGAACAATTAAAAGATTATGTTCACACTCGAAATGAGCTTAACCTAAGAACATAAAGATAAGTTCTGGTGAAATATAATCAGTTTTCTCATGTAATTGTTTCATGGTTGAAAATGATTATAAGTCAAATGATTTATGATCATTATCTCTCCCTTGAAATTGATTTGTGATTGAAAATGATTAGAAAGAATTCTCCCATATAAAAGATTTATGGTTTGAGATCAAATCTCGTTTGGAAATTTGTGGGTGTGTGATATATATTATGAATGCTCCTCCACACCACATAAAAATAACATCCAAAGAGGATGAAGTGTATGAGCTGGAAATGAAGATCCGCTCTAAAAAGTCATCATTGGCGATGTGCTTATTGTAAGATTTGCAATCAATATTTTGATAATACAATTTCTCTAAGGGAGAAATATGAAATAGTTGGAATCCTTGAACAAAATGATTATGAACGTGAAGTTCAATAGTTCAAAGGATCACTATTATAAAATATTGCAAATCAGTATAAAGGATTGATGGATGAGATTTCATGAAATGAATTATCATTATAAGATCCTCATACAAAAGAAAATGAACATAAAGTTCATAGGATAATTCATCAAAGTGAAAATAGAAATCTCATATCTCATCTTAAAATACTTCAATAAAAATATGTGTCAGTAAAGGACAACATATTATTAATAAGTCTATAACATGTAAGAAACATGATAGACTACTTTGGTTTCAAAGATATAGAAAATTCTCGAAAAGAGAAATAATATCTTAAAGAGGAGCATGAGACATGATTATTATAAAATTAGATATCTGAATGATATCATTGAGAATGATAAAGAGATCTCACAAATGATCATGTACTTAAAGAAATATGGAACCAAAGACTAAGTCAAAATGAATGTCGACAATATCAATGACATATTGCGCAATGTCAATATATAATTGAGGATCATAAATCTCCACGTTGTGAATGAGTGTAGAGATTAATTTATGGCCAATAAATAAAAGAGACAACCAAGTCTATATTAAGCTCGTTTGAATAACGAGAGTTTGGACAAGATGTCCAAATCCGAAAAATGGTATTATGATATATAAAACAAAACACATGTTGTATAAGGTTTTGTTAAAATACCCGTTAGTAAAATATTTATGAGAGACTTGAGTTGCGTCTCATGAGAAACATGCATGAAAGGTTTAAATTCCTAAAAAAAAAATTAATGATATCATAATAATGTTCTCGAGAACAATGATCGATCAAACTCTATTAGAGTTATTTATATGATAAAAGACCTTGGAAAGACAAAGTGTCTCGAGGTATTAAACATCTATAGAAATAGATGTTATGCCAAATACTTCTAAAAGAAGTAAAATATATATATTTGGTTATAAAGAACCAAAATTATATGTCATTGAGCATTTATCTATTATACATAGCATTTGCTAATAATCTACATGTAGAATATAACTCAACCCTTATGCGCATATATTGGGTTGAGATTAAATGTGATTAACTTGGGATTATTAGAATTCCCAAATTTTGGTATAAGTTGTTTTGCAGATGAAGAATATTTAAGATCATGTAAACTGAGATCGCAAAACAACAATCTCGTGGTGTTTCCAATGCGTGCCTTTGGTCGCCACTTATTAATGCCAAAATCAATTGCTTCATAAGGCATGCAAAGAATGTGCATAAATGCTTATTTCGGAAGATGAAGCTCACATGCGGAGCAATATAAGGAAACATATTCACTCAAAGACCTATTTGAGAAGGTGATTATTTGTGAAGATAAGGTTTCCAGGTGAAGCCATGATTATGTGCGTGGTTGCACTCTTTTTCCCTCATCATGGCTTTTGTCCCAACGGGTTTTCCATGGTAAGGTTTTTAACGAGGCAACAAGAACGCGCCAAAAGGTAGACATTTGTGGAAGAAGAAAATGTGTTCCCCCAAATAGCTATTTACAAAAGACGTATATTCCGGAAGATGATGATTTTAGGGGGAGAAATGATGAAATGCGTGGTTGCACTCTTTTTCCTTTATCGTGGTTTTTATCTCACTGAGTTTTTCCACGAAAAGGTTTTTAACGAGGCAACAACAACAAGAACACGCAAAAGAAAGAGCCTGAAAGCCGATATATACAAAATTTTATTAAAAACGGTTTTTAATGAGGCAATTCACAATACGTCAACTAATGGATAATTAAGGGGAGTGTTAGATAATTACATTCGTAATTATCCATATAATTACATTCGTAATTATCCATATAATTATCCATATTCTCATAGAAGATAATGTTTGTATTTATCTAACAATTTTAACCGACTTAAAACCCTATATAAAGGGGTTAGTCGTATGTTCATTATAAAAAAGATATAAGAAACATCAAGTTAATAATCAAAGGAGTTATTCTCTTTTCATTCACACATATACACATAATATATATATTATTATTATATTAGTTTTATAACATATATATATTTCATTCTTCTTTATACATTTGAGGGGAAAAAAGAGTAACTAGCCGTTAGAAAACTAATGTATTCAAATCCCTCCCAACGGTCAAAAATAAAAATATTTCCTTTTTCTTCCTTTTCCATTTTAAACCGACGCCGTTTCGTTCACGCATATGCCCTTTTTATAGATCTTCTTCCTCTCTCTCTCTCATCCGAAAGCAGAGAAGAAAGATCTTTGTTTCTCTCTCTACCTTCTTCTTCTTCTTACCGTGAAAGTGATGGCGACGGTTAATGGGTACCAAGGAAATACTCCGGCGGCGAATGGATCTAAACAAGCTGCTCCTCCGTCTAAAACCGTCGATAGCCAATCTGTTCTCAAAAGGTACTTACTTTCTCTTTTTTCCCTCAGATCTTTCTTGAAATCGATTCATCGCGGAATCAATCTCAAATCGCTATTTCGTGTTAAGGGTTTTTGCCTACAATTATTGGATCTACAAAGATTAAGTCTTTAGAATTGTTCAATATATATTGCACACAAAGTGTTTGTTTGAATGTCCCTGAGAAAGTTAAAACATGTTAAAGAAAGTTTGTATCTTGTTTTGCCTTTATGTTTACATGTTTTCAAGTTGGGTTTCTTTATAAGTAATGAATTAGAAGCTTAAAATTAGTCTCTCTTCTCATGAAACATTGCTCAAAAGCTGAGGTTTTGTAGTCATTACCGTGATCGAATTACAGATTTATAATCAAGTTTTATCGCGTTATTCTTTGATACGCAGGTTGCAATCTGAGTTAATGGGCTTGATGGTAAGTTATATCAAACAAACTTTCATTGTAAATTAAAGCAAAAAGATTGAACAGTTCTTGAAAATTTCTAATAAGTTTGATTGTTGTATGGTCTTTTGATTTTATCAGATGGGAGGTGATCCGGGCGTATCGGCTTTCCCTGAAGAAGACAATATCTTTTGTTGGAAAGGGACAATAACAGGAAGCAAAGAGACGGTGTTCGAAGGAACCGAGTATAGGCTCTCTTTAACTTTCTCCAATGATTATCCTTTTAAACCACCGAAGATCAAGTTCGAGACTTGTTGCTTTCATCCTAATGTCGATGTCTATGGTAATATCTGCTTGGATATACTTCAGGTAATAATGATACCTTGTTGTGTCATTGTCCTTAGCAAAACTCAGAGAATTAAGTAATGAAATTTTTCGGCGGTTTTTTTTTGTTTTTGGACAGGATAAATGGTCATCTGCATATGATGTGAGGACGATACTACTATCGATTCAGAGCCTTCTAGGAGGTAATAAATTGATTGTGATTTGGTTTCTTGTAAGCCCCTTTGGTTTGTTAATCAAATATCTGATTAGTCTTTGTGTGTGTGTGTGTGTGTGTGTGTTGAACAGAGCCGAACATAAGCTCGCCATTGAACACTCAAGCAGCTCAGCTATGGAGCAATCAAGAAGGTAAAAACAAAAAAAAAGTTAGGAGAGTAATGATTTTCAGAGATTCATCTTCTAAGTTATGAGTTTCTTATGTCTCTTTTGTGTATTTGTACACAGAGTATAGGAAGATGGTAGAGAAGCTTTACAAGCCTCCTAGTGCTGCAGCATGATGATTGACTTGAAGAAGCTGTTATGATTCATACATTCTCCAATGCATTTGATGATTTTTAGTCTCATAGAAAATGATTTTTTGCATGAAGAAAACATATAATTGATATATTGTGTCATCACATATTTGTCAAATTTCTTTGTTTCTGGACATTGTCACATTAGGCAGTTTTCTATGTAATATTAGTTTCAGTTTTTTTTGTTTTTTACATAATCTATTATATAATGAGGCACTTTTTGCTTCTCCCACAATAAGCCACATCATCATCTTTAAGAAAATAAAATTTAAAAAATTTATTTAATATAAATATTTTTTTATGAAAACATTAATACAACCATTTAAAATTAATAAAATTCAAATAAAATCCCCAAAAATATAAACAACATCACTAAAATATTTTTGATAAAACCCATTAACATTAATAAAATCCGAAAAAAATATTTAATAAAATATCTATATATATATACGTATATCAATTTTAAATAGTTATTAAAACTAATAATAAATAAATCTTACAAACGATATAAAAAAAAAAAAACTAGAAACATCTTACAATTCATATGATTACAATCAATATTTAAAAAACAAATTAAATTAAATATAAGTGAATTGTGTATATCTATACTATTAATTGGGAAGAATTTTTATAGAGAAACCCTTCAAATCATCTTTAATTTCAGGGTCTTTGACCAAAACTCTGTCAAAGTATTCTCTACTCTCTTTTTTATTAACTTTTTTAATAATGATGGATTTTTCTTACACAACTATTTTTTTGACAACATTAATACAACCATTTAATACTTATAAAATTCAAATAAAACCTCCAAAAAATATAAACAACATCACTGAAATATTTTTCATAAAACTCATTAACATTAATAAAATCTGAAAAAGAAATATTTAATTTAATTTTTAACATTTATAAAATATCTATATATATAGATACATATATCAATTTTAAATAACTATTAAAACTAATCATAAATAAATCTTACAAACGGTATAAACAAAAAAACAAGAAAACTAGAAACATATAACAATTCATATGGTAACAATCAATATTTTAAAAAGCAAATTAAAATAAATTTAAGTGAATTGTGTATATTTATACTATTAATTGGGAATAATTTTTATAGAAAAACCCTTCAAGTCATCTTCAGGGTCCTTGACCAAACCTCTCAAAATATTCTCTACTCTCTTTTTTATTAGCTTTTCTAATAATGATGAATTTTTCTTACACAACTATTTTTTTGACAATATTAATACAATCATTTAATACTAATAAAATTCAAATAAAACCCCAAAAAAATATAAACAACATCACTGAAATATATTTGATAAAACTCATTAATATTAATAAAATGCGAAAAATAAATATTTAATGTAATTTTAAAAATTTATAAAATATATATAGATACATATATCAATTTGAAATAACTATTAACACTAATCATAAATAAATCTTACAAACGATATAAATAAAAAAACAAGAAAACTAGAAACATATTACAATTCATATGGTCACAATCAATATTTTAAAAACCAAATTAAAATAAATTTAAGTGAATTGTGTATATTTATACTATTAATTAGGAACAACTTTAATAGAGAAACCCTTCAAATCATCTACAACTTCAGGCCCTAGACCAAAACTCACAAAGTATTCTATATTCTCTTTTTATTAGCTTTTATTATAATGATGGATTTTTCTTACACAACTAATTTTTTGACAATATTAATACAACCATTTAATACTAATAAAATTCAAATAAAACGTCAAAAAATATAAACAACATCACTAAAATATTTTTGATAAAACTCATTAACATTAATAAAATTCGAAAAAGAAATATTAAATGTAATTTTTAACATTTATAAATATCTATATATATAGATACATATATCAATTTTAAATAGTTATTAAAACTAATCATAAATACATCTTACATACGGTTTAAACAAAAAAACAAGAAAACTAGAAACATCTTACAATTCATATGGTCACAATCAATATTTAAAAAAACAAAGTAAAATAAATATAAGTGAATTGTATATATTTATACTATTAATTAGGAAGAACTTTTATAGAAAAACCCTTCAAGTCATCTTCAACGTCAGGGCCCTTGACCAAAACTCTGTAAAGTATTTTCTACTCTTTTTTATTAGCTTTTCTAATAATGATAGATTTTTCTTACAAAAGGTATAAATAAAAAAACAAGAAAACTAGAAACATCTTACAATTCATATGGTCACTAACAATATTTAAAAAACAGATTAAAATAAATATAAGTGAATTGTGTATATCTATACTATTAATTAGGAAGAACTTTTATAGAGAAACCCTTCAAATCATCTTCAACTTAAGGGTCTTTAACCAAAATTTTGTCGAAGTATTCTCTATTCTCTTTTTTATTAGCTTTTCTAATAATGATAGATTTTTCTAACTTTATACATTTAATGAAATGAAATTCAAAAAAGTATTTTATAAGTAATTTTTCAACTTATCATGGTTTATAATTATTATTAGCAATTATGTAAATATACAATTTTTGATACTAAAGTTACAAATATTTAGTTTTAGTTTTAGTTAGTAATAACTAAATTCAAAATAATTATTTAAAGGAAAACTAAGTGCATCACACATTATTACGTCTTACTGAAATTGACGACAATCATTGGCATAACAGTCAGGTGGTTGTTTACTTGTCTTTGTGGGATGATGTTGCGTCTGTTTTTAGGGGCATTCTCAAGTCGGGTGATAGGACACAATCTGTCATGTTTGTCACCACTGTTAATCTCGAACTTTTTGGAGGTAAAGTCTTGAAATTTGTAAACTTTAATTGGTTCTATGAGCATCATTGGTTTCTCTAATAAGTTGTTGTTCAGTGGTAACTCAAACATTCTTTATATTTGAAATAAGTAAGAAAAAATGAGCAAGTGTGTGTTGCCTTATCACTAACATTATCATCATTCTTCATCTAAGTATCAAACTTAACCGAATATATCTTTCTTTGATATTTTTTGTCCTTCTTGCCATGGAATGTGCTATTATCTTAATAGTGGTCGTTTGACTTTGTTTTGTTTACTTTTATCTTCCTTTCATTAAACCTGATATCTCAGGTGACTAAAACTTTGAACCCACCATGAAGTCAAGTATGTGTTCTTGCGTCTCTTTTTGTTTTTTTAATGACAACGCTTTTTTCTTTAAAGTATTCACTCTTTAGGGTGCACATGTTTCTCAGTCTATATTTATGAACAAGTTTCATTTTAAAATTTTCTAACAATTATTCAAACTTTAAAAATTAAAAAATTGTCACCCTATATGTTCACCAATTTAAATTTTCATCAACAGTATTAGAAACTATCACAATTTAAAACCTGCCTCTTACAAATGAAGAACAAATATAAAATACATTCACTCTTAGCATTTGATATCAGCCCTTTTTGTCGTCACAACACTGCACACTCCTAATTCAACTCATAACTTTTCTCATCGATTCAACATTAGTTAAATATTTGTTACCATATTTAAAATACACATACGTCCCCGCGCTTGCGCGGGGCTTCGCCCCTAGTGTGGACAATGAGATAGATTAATTCTTCTTTTCCATTAATGAAAGAAAAAAATAGTCTAAATCGAAGTACAAATACAATTGTTGTTTTTCTTAGTAAGTGAATGATTTTATCACTAGAAATATTTTAACATCGAAATTAACATTAAAAGGTTTTTTAACAAAAATATCACAGATACAAGAAAAGAGTTTAACATTTCGATGTTTAGAGTTTATATTTGAAAGTTCTAAACTAACTTAAGTTTGTGGTATTTAGGTTAACGGTTTAGTTTCGAAAATTTTAAACTAATTTAAGGTTTGTGATATTTTTAAGAAATTTTTTTTTAATGGTTTTGTAAAACTTTTGCAAATATATGCTATTTTTCGTAAAAACACTTGAATTATATGGAAATGCCAACTAACCATAAACAAACAATAGAAATATAAAAAAAATTCCATTAGCATCATAATCACCTTAACTTAGTCTGAAAACTATTTTTCTTAAATAAACAATGGAACTATTTACACATTTACACATAAGCCCTATATATAACAATAATAATAATAATAATTAACAAACTAAACAAATATTGAATAGATATATACATACCCACACCATAGGACTCACATAAACCAGTCATGTATAAACATTATGATGATGACTTTAAAGATGCAACGAGAAGAGCAGAGCCAATGCTAGAACCATCTTCCATGGCTTTAACGACGACGTATTGGCTTACTTCTTGTCCTAATATCTCAACAAGTGCTTCTTCCATGTATTCTCTGAACATTGTGTAGTTCATGTACAATCCTCCTTCTACTGCAACCACTGTTAGTGAATTGCTGCCACGTTTTCATATTTTGTATTGTACGATCTTTTCGCCAATGCTTTCAGATTTTTTTGGGGGGGGGGGGGTTTGGTGGTTGGGTGGGGGAGTTACAGACGTTTCAACAATTCTCCAACAAAACTGTCTTTAGAAACTCCTTGAATTTCTTCTTCACTTGAACAATCTTCTTCAATGTCACAACACCTTGACTGAGTTCTCTCTGTCCTATTATCACCATCCATGGTATCTTTGTCTCTCTTGCTTTTTTAAAATGCTTTTCTCTTCTTTTGCTCACAAGATACTCTGCGTTGATCTTCGCCTCCCTTAGCATATTTACCAGTTCTGATGTCTTATTTAGCTTGTTATCAACCATTACACTTACCAAAACTTGTGTCTCCGTAGGTCTAATTGCCTACAACAACAAAAAACAAACAAAGTTTAAAAAACGAAGAAGAGCATAAAAGTATAAGAGTTTCGGAAAGATACTTGATTATGTTGCTTGTTACGGTCATCCATTATGTTAAACACACGCTCGATCCTGAGGCTCACACCAATCGCAAGGACTTGTCTTGGTCCAAACATGCCTATCAGATTAGCATATCTTCCACTATCACCAATTGTTCCTACATGAAAACAGAAGAAATCAAAATAAAAATCTCTTTTAAATGAAAAAGAAAAAGCCAAGTCTTGGGGATTATTTTACCTCTGCTCCAATACAAACATTTTCAAAGATGACACATGTGTAGTAATCAAGGCCTCTAGCTAGGCTTAAATCAAAGACGAATTTGTGAATGCGTTTGGATCTTTTGAGAGCTTCAAACATGATATTGAACTCATCAAGAACTTCTTTCGATGAGGCGTTGGCTAAGAATTTACTCCCTTCTTGCTTCAGCTGAAACAATAGCTCCATTGGAGCTCCTTTCGACTTGACATAATGGCCAATTTTGTCTGCAATCTCCACAGACAAACCCTTCTCCTCCACCATTTTTTTCTTCACTCGCTCCAAAGATTGTTTGTCTAATTTGTCAATGCTAGAACATATGGTTCTGAATTTCTCAGGTGGGGCTCCATATATTTCCAGCATTCCATCAAGCAACTTCCGATGATTCAGTTTCAACCAAAAAAGATCAACAACATAGCACAAGAGTAAAGATTTTTAAGCTTTCAAGGTAAAAAAGTTAATTACCTCGTAATCTCCGATCCCCAACTCATCAAGGAGTTCAGTCAATATCTTGACAATTTCGAAATCAGGTTCCATTGTTCAAACGAACCAGCTATATCAAAATCACACTGATAAAACTCTTTGGATGGCTTATCTCTTTTGTATACTTTTGCTATTTGATATCCTTTGAATGATGGCAATCCTTTCATAGCCACATACCTTGCAAACGGAACTGTTAAATCATACCGTAAAGAGCAACGCTCGCCTGCCTGCAAATATATATTATCGGTTATACAAGAAATCTGACAGAGTCGAAGCCGACCTAGTAGATTTTTTGGTTTACCTGATTAGCAAGATCATAAATTAATTTTGAGTCTTCTCCATACTTTCCCACAAGTGTCTCTCTCAGTTCAAAAATAGGAGTGTCAAGTGCTTCAAAAATAGGAGTGTCAAGTGCAGTAGCACCATACTTCTTGAAAACACACTGAATTTTCGAAAAGCTTTTTCTTTCACTGTCATTTGATCTTCAGCTAAATCTCTAGTGCCCGACCATGATATCAAACAAATGAGAACATGCTTAAAAATCTTGATTATGAGATTGTAATTTACCGTTGGAATCTTGGGAAGTCTCATGTTTTCATTACTTTCTACAATCTCCTTCCCTTTATCCAAGAAGCTATTAAAAGGTTGAAAAGACTCAAGATTTGCTTCACACATAGCTGTAGTGACTCCATCTGATCACTATCCACGTAACTCACCAGCTTATCTTTAATAAACTGGATAATCACGCTAGTCCCTTTCCCCAAAACTATTTGCTTCTTAATACGTCCAAGAAAAACTGTAACATATTAAAATTCACAGGGAACCTTCTCAAACTGAAACGTATTTTTCGAAAATGTTGTTAATCAACCAACAAAATTTAATCAAAACCATTATTATTAAAAAAGCATGTTTTAGCTTCTTATCCCATGAATTCGCTAAAACATCAGGCTCAGGTAAAAGATTTAATTAAAGACAAAGTACCCGCTTTGTGAAAGATCAGGCTCAGGTAAAATACATAACCACTAAGTCCTCCAAGTTGTTGCAATACTAACAATCCAATTCCTACCTAAAGTTACATTATATAAAATAATTAGTTAGTCACACATTTGAATTAAAAAAATATAATACTAAAAATTTCTATCAAATTCTCACTATAACGGCTCTATGATATCTTGGTTTGAAGAGCTCACAAAAGCTATCTTCTTTAAATTCTTGAATATTATCCATATATGTCTGAAAAAAATATATTAAAATACTTTAAACCTATACTACTAATCAAATATAGTTAATGTGATCAGTTTTATAAACTTTTTTTTAATTACTTTGATTTCTGCAGCTTCTTTGGTGATATCAGTGTTGTTTCCACGTAGACGTTGGAGTGCAACTTCTGATTCTTTTACTTGGCCATTTCTAGACTATAAATTAAATAAATATCAAACTGTTAATAATTTTTTAATATTTAATTAATGTATTTTAGGTTAATTAATTACCAGCCATCTAGGAGACTCTGGTATATATAATAAACCGGCAAATTCTAAAACACAAGGAACTGTGCCTGCACAAGTCCAAAATAACAAGAAATAATTGTTTCTATTAGACTATATTTAATACTCATATTATCCATATATTACAGTATTAATTTTAATTAGATATTTTTAAAAAGTTACTTAAGAGAGCTAATTTTTGCCATGAGACGACTGATCCAACGAGGTATGTGAGGGTGACGCTAGCACACATCACAAGCTATAAGAATAAATAATAGTATATAGTTATATATGGTTAAGTAATTTATAATTTTTTTATAAATGAATTAATTAGTTTAATTAGTATTACCGAGCTAAACGCAGATAACATGCCTCTGATTCTTTTGGGTGCAATTTCTACAATGTAGACAGGTACCTGAAGATTTATATTAGTTTTTTTAAAATTATAACCAAAAGTATAATTATCAGACAAACAATTAAATAACATATACCACGTAAGAAGCAAGGCCAGCTGCTACACCAAGAAAAAATCTTCCGATATCAAGGGACCAAGTCGCCTAAAATAATATTGTAAACAAATATTTATAATATCGAAACAATAAATGATAATTAAACTACTAGTAGTAGTCTAATCTTTTGATTCGAAAGTTATTTTTTGTTGTTGTTATGTGCCTTAATGACACGCTTGGAAAATTTTAAACTTTAGACTTTCTTCTAATTTTTATCCTAACACTAATTAAAAATATATAATATTTTAAGTGATGTTTTAGAAACCCGAGTGAAGGCGATCACAAGCCATCCGACCATGCAAAACGAATTTGAAACCCATAAAGCCTACATAAAAATCATTCATTAAACAATATTAAATGTAACAAAGTTATATATATATATATAAGGGAAAAATGTGAATATATAGAAGAGCTTACGCCTCTACGACCAAAAAGATCAGCAAATTTTCCGGACAAGGCGGCTCCCACAAGTCCACCAATTGTTAGTATTGATGCAAATAATGAAAACTGCATTGCATATGGGGACACACACAACACACACAAGGAGTTGATTCTATATATAGACTTATATAGACTTACAAAATCTATCTTAAACAAAACCATAATGAGAAATTTAAATTAAAAGTTGCCAAATCTAGAATTACTTAAAATAAATAAATAAATATTATATAATATTTTATTATATATTATAACTAATAGTAATTAAATACAACACTGACCTCGGCCAAAGAAAGATTTCGTCCTTCCATGATTCCAGTTTGAACCGGTGATGTAAAGCCAGCCTGCCAAAAATAATAAAAATAAAGCTATAAACATTCTTGTGGTGAATTTTAAAATTGACCCAAAAATATAAAAAAGCTTCAAAAACATTTGTATAAGCAACAATCTTCTAAACTATAAATGATTGATAATTTAATATCTTAACTATACTTGGTACTTTATACGACATTAACCAACTTTAACGCATAAGAAAAAATATATTATTTTCTCAATATTTTTATTTTATCTTTCCAATAGCAAAAAAAAGAAGAAAAAAATCAGATTTAATATTCAGAAATTACTTAGTGAGTAGACAAAACTAAATCAAGTTTTAAATATATAAATCTCTTGAAACTTTTTACGTTAATTCTAGATTTATATAGGGATAATTACATAACTACATCATTTCAAAGTCAATTTTGAAAACTACACCTAAACACTCAAAATTAAATCCAAATAAATACTACCTACACAATTTTATCCATTTAATACTATATCATAAACACTAATTAGTAAATCCAAATAAAAAATAATAATTTTGGTAACTTTTTAAAGAGTAAATCAACAATTTAAATTTTTGAAAATGTGTAAATATGTGAAAATTTTGAATTAAGTGTAGTTTTGTGAAAGAAATGATAGAAAAAATATAGTTTTGTTAATTCCTCAATTATATATGCTCTATATTAGGCACTAGGTGTTTATAACCTAACATGCAAAGGAAAAAAAGAAGACACAAAAAAGGTAAAGATGAAGAAAATTACGGCAGTGCCATAGGAGAACATGCCACAGAGAGCAGTGAGTGTTGTTAAGAGTAAAACTAAAGTGACAGGACCATCATCTTCTTGAATCTTGTTTTCTGATTCAATGTCTTTTTCTTGAATTCTCACTTTCTGTAGCAATGGTTCTTTTGCCATGGCTTGATATGTGTGCGTGAGAGAGAGATATTTTACTTTTTTTGAAGAAAAGAGAGACAGTTTTGTTGGGCTAATTCCAATAAATATGTGATCAAAATTTAGAAAGCAAATATAACGTGCAACGGTGCAAGTCTCGAAAAGTTTTTTCATATTATTAAAGGTATATGTTTCAAATGATATCAAATTTTATAACATAGTTTAATTTCACGAACAATAATTTTATAACATAGTTTAATTTCTCCACAAACACACGAATTCACTACTGGATTTTGTCTACAAAAAAAACATTTTTGTACACATCTTTAAATGTAATAATTTGCAAGAAAAACATTTACTTGAAAACGAAATTTAAATACGGTATAGAAACTTTTAAACATTTTGGCTACAAAACCAATAAGCTTCAAAAATATGTTTGTGTTACAAAGAAAACTTTTAATATTTGGTTTGAGTTCATTATTTTAATCATTTATGGTCTAGAAGACTTCATCAAATGGCTAGAAGTTAGTTAGAAAATGAATATTATTTCATCCACTAATTAATTATTAAGACTAGACTTGACTTCGTCAGAATTTGGTTTAAAACAATTGCGTAAGATTAGTGGCAAAGTTTAGGTGAGACGACTATAATAATTAATGGGAAAGTTTTTCGATAGTAATTAAAGCCTTGATTGATAATTTAAATGGCAATGTTAATTACTTTCTACGATTAATAAAATCTTAAAATTAGGTTAAAAATGTTGTTACGGTTGTAGTGAAAGTTGTTTGACAAAAAAATGAAAAATACTTTTGTCTTAAAAAAAAATATCGTGACAAGATTACAAAACAAGAAAAGAGGATACATCATATATACATGACATAGTTTCTAGGGAACAAACAAAGTATATGATTTTTATTCGATTCCAAAGCCATAGTTAAACATTATACATATCCATAGCATCAAGCAACATCTTAATTATTCTTTAATTTGTTCATAATCAACACTTTTTTATAACAACATACAACCATATAATATATGATCTCTATAATATATATTATCCTACCTTCTCCAATGCAAGTACTAAAAATATGTTCATAGAGATGTTTCAACTTCTATTCACGGTCGTGTCCGTAGAAGCCGGCTTGATTCTAGCACTCGGGTTCGGGACCCCGGTGCGAAAAGTGGTGGTGAAATTGCTTGATTTGTTGAAGCAAGGTCGTGGACCGTTGGTTGTGAAAACGGTTGCAGCCACTATGCTAGTGTTGTTTGGCTCGGTTCTGTTTAGCACGGTGCAGATCTATACAAGGGTCAATGAGTCTGGTGGTGTAGCTAACTCCACTGATCAAGTCATGTTTGCTAATCGCCTCCTTGAGACTTTCCTCATGGGTACATAATACTATTTTTTACATTTTTAGTGTATTTTACTATTTTGTGAAAGCATTGTTTATTACTCTTTTTGTCCCATAATATAGAGTTTTTTAGGCATATGGATTGGTAGTACATATAATAATCATTAAGTGAATCTATTAAAAGTAATTTAAAAAAATAAAAATAAAAGAAACTACAATGCAATTTGGCTAAAATTTATTAAACTCTTCAATTACTTTGACTAAACATTTTTATCATGGGTGAAAAAAACTAAAAATTTTCATTGGAATTTGAAAAAATCTTATAAAATGGAACAAAACAAAAAGGTTAGAAAATTCTATATAATAGGACAATATTATTGTTTGTTGTTTTGTGGGTAAATAATACAAGTTTCATACACCATTTAGTGTATTTTTTTAATTTATATTATTGATTGTCTTTTGTTATATTTGTGAAAAGGGACTGTCTTGTTCTTAGCAATGGTTATAGACAGGATGCATTATTACACAAGAGAGCTTCATACCACGAGAAGAAACTTGGAGATTGCTAATAAAAAGAGCAAAACATCTACTTAATTGCCAAATTAAATTCCAAAAATACAAATTTGTAGATATGTAAATATTTTATGAAATGATTCAAAAACTTGGTTCCAATATTAACTAAAAGCATCAAAATGCATTTCAATTGCCAATCTTTTTTATTTTATTTTTATCACATTTTGTTACTATTGGTTTCTTTTGTAACATCATTTTAATTAATAACACATGCAATTTATGAACATTGAACCGGTTTTTAATTTCGCTTGGTTTGGTTAAATTATCAATTTCAAAAAATAAACCGAAAAACGAGCGAACTCGAGTCGTAACGAGTCAACTCAAAAACCTCTCTTATCTTCAAAAACTTAAAAACCCTGACGTGCCATTGTTGCTTCTTCACTGTCACCAAAAACAAAGAAGAAGAAGAAGAAGAAAAAAATGGTTTCACTCTCTAATCAAACAGGATTCTCTTTTTACCCAAACAACCTCTTCGTCTCCGAGAAGACGCGCCTGAGAATCGCCGGAGGAGGAATCAATTTTCCCAGGAAAATCAAGTTCAAAATCACTTGCTTCGCCGCCGAGCAACAGCCTCGCCGTCAGAAACAGAAGAATCAGAGTCAGAGCAGTAGCGATTCTGATTCTGGAGTAGATCCAGTAGGGTTTCTCACCAAACTCGGAATCGCCGACAGAATCTTCGCTCAATTTCTCCGTGAAAGGTATAAAAAACCAAAAACGAATCTCGATTTTTGATCAGAGAAGTGTGAACAAAAACGAGTTTTTGAAATTTTGTGTGTGTGTGTTTCGTTGATTTTGTAGGCATAAAGCTTTGAAAGATCTTAAAGATGAGATTCTCAAGCGCCATTTCAATCTCAGAGATCTTGCTTCAGGGTATGTATGTAGTCACAGATACCTATTAGCTTCCAAGTTTCTCTAAAGCTTTCATTGTTATGCTGTGTGTGCAATATGCTTTGTCTAATGAATTGGGTTCTTCTTCTTTTCGGTGTAGATTTGAGTTGCTTGGGATGCATAGACACATGGAACATAGAGTCGATTTCATGGACTGGGGTCCAGGTTCTGTCTCTTAATCAAATCTCAAGAACTTCTTTACTCAGTTTCTTTACTTCCTTTTGGTTCTTACTTCCCTATAGTTTTTTCGGTGTGAAAACGATTCATTAGGATTTATAATTGATCACAATGTAGAGAATGTTGCTCTGATACTTGTGTCTTGGCTTGTCATAGTAGCTATTTTTCTTATCAGTGGTTTACTTGAGGATACTAACTTCGCCTGCTACATCCAGGTTCTCGCTATGGTGCTATAATTGGAGATTTCAACGGATGGTCTCCAACAGAAAACTCTGCTAGAGACGGACTGTTTGGTCATGATGATTTTGGGTATTGGTTCATTATTCTTGAGGATAAGTTAAGAGAAGGTGAAGAGCCAGAAGAACTGTACTTTCAGCAGTATAACTACGTCGATGACGTTGATAAAGGTGACAGTGGTGTAACAGCTGAAGAAATCTTCCAGAAAGCTAATGACGAGTATTGGGAACCTGGTGAGGACAGGTTTATTAAAAACCGGTATGAAGTTCCTGCCAAACTATACGAGCAGCTGTTTGGTCCTAACGGTCCACAATCATTAGAAGAGCTAGGAGACATACCTGATCCAGAAACGAGATATAAGCAGTGGAAAGAGGAGCACAAAAACGATCCACCGAGTAATCTACCTCCATGCGACATCATTGATAAAGGGCAAGGAAAACCATACGATATTTTTAATGTCGTGTCATCTCCAGAATGGTCGAAGAAGTTTTACGAGAAAGCACCTCCGATTCCGTATTGGTTAGAGACACGTAAAGGAAGAAAGGCATGGTTGAAAAAATACATTCCAGCTGTTCCACATGGAAGCAAGTATAGATTGTATTTCAATACTCCTGATGGACCACTTGAGCGGGTGCCTGCTTGGGCTACATATGTGCAACCAGGTATGATAGCATCTGGTATTTATAAGGTAAGAGTAGCATAAGAAAGATGACAAGTTTCATAATAGTCGCAGAGAAAAGGTAGCAGGCATTCCGTTGTAGTTTTTTCCTGATAAAACATGCATAACAATTATTCGCACGAGATCGTTTTGGTCCCTGCTTTACGTGATCTGAGCAACTAGAAACTTAGTAAGGGAAGTTGTAAAGATGATAAATAGCATTTTAAATTATTTGTCCTTCAAAACATTAATCGCTTATTCTATGTTTTCTTATATAGAGGACGAGGGAAAACAAGCTTACGCAATTCACTGGGAACCTTCTCCTGAATCTGCATACAAGTGGAAAAACCCCAAGCCGGACAAACCAAAGTCCTTGCGCATATACGAATGTCATGTTGGAATCAGTGGGTCTGAGCCAAAAATTTCATCTTTCGAAGAATTTACTAAGAAGGTACCTCCTAATGCATCCATTTTATTATTACTTGCAATCTCATTATGCACACATCTTAGTCTTTAATGTGGCTTATGTAACAATCAGGTCCTTCCTCATGTAAAAAGAGCAGGATACAATGCAATTCAGTTGATTGGTATCCCTGAGCACAAGGATTATTTTACTGTTGGTTATAGGGTCAGTAAGCTAAACCTCTCTCAGTTTAACTTATCGTGTATTAATTCTGATTTATCCTTGTTATTTACAGTGCTAATTTATAGGGTCAATAAGCCAAACCAACACTAAAGAAATTACTAGTTACTTCACTGATATCTTTGAGCTGCAAATGAGTGAATTTATGAAAAAATATTATTTCTTTCCTCATTCGCAATAGTTGGTATTCATCACCATTTCAGGTTACTAATTTCTTTGCTGTCAGTAGCCGATATGGAACACCAGATGACTTCAAACGGTTGGTTGATGAAGCACATGGTAAGTATTTCTCGTATCTCTTCTTTTCTTAATGTTGTTGAACCTTTGAGTCAATCATGTGATTGATGAAGGACATGGTAAACTGGACTAATCTACATGCAGGCCTAGGACTTCTTGTCTTCTTGGACATCGTGCATTCTTATGCAGCAGCGGATCAAATGGTTGGGCTTTCGCTCTTTGATGGTTCAAATGATTGCTATTTTCATTATGGTAATTTTACATAACAACAAGTTATTTAAATGTTTTATCATACCTTTGGCCTTTGGGTGTACAAACCAGTTCTTGCATGCCTTTATTTAATGTGTTGATGGCAGAGTCATTGCTCTGAAACTGGATAATATGCAACATTGTTTTTCTTCTACAACTAATGTCTGTTCATAACCGTTTAAGTATGAAGATGGCCTCAAACGTGTCTGACATAGTTGCATAAGAGCTTGTCTTAAAACACCATGTTCCGTTTTTCATCTTGCAAATAGGTAAAAGGGGGCATCACAAACACTGGGGAACACGGATGTTCAAATACGGTGATTTGGATGTTCTTCATTTTCTCATTTCAAATTTGAACTGGTAAAGTCAGCTACATTGTTATGTGGTTTGTGTAGGGTGTTACCCATTATTTTTGGTCTAGTAGAAAAGTGTATTGCACTTTTTTGGTTTGGAAATTTGATGCAGTTGAATTGGCTTTGTAGGTGGATTGCCGAGTATCAAGTTGATGGTTACCAATTTCACTCGCTTGCCTCTATGCTCTACACGCACAATGGTTTTGCTACTTTTAGCAACGGTTTGGACGAGTAAGACTTCTAAATTGCTTATTAGATGCCACACTTCTTTGTGTAATCTCGGTTTTATGACAACTTGTTGATGTCTGTCCTGCTGCAGCTATTGCAACCAGTATGTTGACCGAGATGCTTTGATGTACCTTATTTTGGCCAATGAAATCCTGCACGTTCTACATCCAAGTATAATAACAATTGCGGAGGATGTAAGTTACACATCATTCAATGTTCCTTATTTAGAGTATAGTTAGGTTGGGCAGGTCATATGGAACATGTATATATGTGCTTTTTCATGTACAGCCCATAACAGTAACCATATTGCCGACTGGCTTGTGGAACTTATTAATGTTTCTTTTTGCTATTAGGCAACATATTACCCTGGTTTGTGTGAGCCAGTTTCCCAAGGCGGACTTGGATTTGATTATTATGTGAACCTTTCTACGACAGAAATGTGGGTTTCTCTTCTTGACAGCGTACCGGATAATGAATGGAGCATGAGCAAGGTCATAGCTTTTTTAAGTTTCAATGTTAAATTAAATATAAGTGAATTGTGTATATCTATATTTAAAAAACAAATTAAATTAAATATAAGTGAATTGTGGATATCTATACTATTAATTGGGAAGAATTTTTATAGAGAAACCCTTCAAATCATCTTTAATTTCAGGGTCTTTGACCAAAACTCTGTCAAAGTATTCTCTACTCTCTTTTTTATTAACTTTTTTAATAATGATGGATTTTTCTTACACAACTATTTTTTTGACAACATTAATACAACCATTTAATACTTATAAAATTCAAATAAAACCTCCAAAAAATATAAACAACATCACTGAAATATTTTTCATAAAACTCATTAACATTAATAAAATCTGAAAAAGAAATATTTAATTTAATTTTTAACATTTATAAAATATCTATATATATAGATACATATATCAATTTTAAATAACTATTAAAACTAATCATAAATAAATCTTACAAACGGTATAAACAAAAAAACAAGAAAACTAGAAACATATAACAATTCATATGGTAACAATCAATATTTTAAAAAGCAAATTAAAATAAATTTAAGTGAATTGTGTATATTTATACTATTAATTGGGAATAATTTTTATAGAAAAACCCTTCAAGTCATCTTCGTGGTCCTCCTGACCAAACCTCTCGTCAAAATATTCTCTACTCTCTTTTTATTAGCTTTTCTAATAATGATGAATTTTTCTTACACAACTATTTTTTTGACAATATTAATACAATCATTTAATACTAATAAAATTCAAATAAAACCCCAAAAAATATAAACAACATCACCGAAATATATTTGATAAAACTCATTAATATTAATAAAATGCGAAAAATAAATATTTAATGTAATTTTAAAAATTTATAAAATATATATAGATACATATATCAATTTGAAATAACTATTAACACTAATCATAAATAAATCTTACAAACGATATAAATAAAAAAACAAGAAAACTAGAAACATATTACAATTCATATGGTCACAATCAATATTTTAAAAACCAAATTAAAATAAATTTAAGTGAATTGTGTATATTTATACTATTAATTAGGAACAACTTTAATAGAGAAACCCTTCAAATCATCTACAACTTCAGGCCCTAGACCAAAACTCTGTCAAAGTATTCTATATTCTCTTTTTTATTAGCTTTTATTATAATGATGGATTTTTCTTACACAACTAATTTTTTGACAATATTAATACAACCATTTAATACTAATAAAATTCAAATAAAACGTCAAAAAATATAAACAACATCACTAAAATATTTTTGATAAAACTCATTAACATTAATAAAATTCGAAAAAGAAATATTAAATGTAATTTTTAACATTTATAAATATCTATATATATAGATACATATATCAATTTTAAATAGTTATTAAAACTAATCATAAATACATCTTACATACGGTTTAAACAAAAAAACAAGAAAACTAGAAACATCTTACAATTCATATGGTCACAATCAATATTTAAAAAAACAAAGTAAAATAAATATAAGTGAATTGTATATATTTATACTATTAATTAGGAAGAACTTTTATAGAAAAACCCTTCAAGTCATCTTCAACGTCGGGCCCTTGACCAAAACTCGTAAAGTATTTTCTACTCTTTTTTATTAGCTTTTCTAATAATGATAGATTTTTCTTACAAAAGGTATAAATAAAAAAACAAGAAAACTAGAAACATCTTACAATTCATATGGTCACTAACAATATTTAAAAAACAGATTAAAATAAATATAAGTGAATTGTGTATATCTATACTATTAATTAGGAAGAACTTTTATAGAGAAACCTTCAAATCATCTTCAACTTAAGGTCTTTAACCAAAATTTTGTCGAAGTATTCTCTATTCTCTTTTTTATTAGCTTTTCTAATAATGATAGATTTTTCTAACTTTATACATTTAAGCGAAATGAAATTCAAAAAAGTATTTTATAAGTAATTTTTCAACTTATCATGGTTTATAATTATTATTAGCAATTATGTAAATATACAATTTTTGATACTAAAGTTACAAATATTTAGTTTTAGTTTTAGTTAGTAATAACTAAATTCAAAATAATTATTTAAAGGAAAACTAAGTGCATCACACATTATTACGTCTTACTGAAATTGACGACAATCATTGGCATAACGGTCGGTGGTTGTTTACTTGTCTTTGTGGGATGATGTTGCGTACGTTTTTAGGGGCATTCTCAAGTCGGGTGATAGGACACAATGTCATGTTTGTCACCACCGTTAATCTCGAACTTTTTGGAGGTAAAGTCTTGAAATTTGTAAACTTTAATTGGTTATGAGCATCATTGGTTTCTCTAATAAGTTGTTGTTCAGTGGTAACTCAAACATTCTTTATATTTGAAATAAGTAAGAAAAAATGAGCAAGTGTGTGTTGCCTTATCACTAACATTATCATCATTCTTCATCTAAGTATCAAACTTAACCGAATATATCTTTCTTTGATATTTTTTGTCCTTCTTGCCATGGAATGTGCTATTATCTTAATAGTGGTCGTTTGACTTTGTTTTGTTTACTTTTATCTTCCTTTCATTAAACCCGATATCTCGGGTGACTAAAACTTTGAACCCACCATGAAGTCAAGTATGTGTTCTTGCGTCTCTTTTTGTTTTTTTAATGACAACGCTTTTTTCTTTAAAGTATTCACTTCTTTAGGGTGCACATGTTTCTCTCTATATTTATGAACAAGTTTCATTTTAAAATTTTCTAACAATTATTCAAACTTTAAAAATTAAAAAATTGTCACCCTATATGTTCACCAATTTAAATTTTCATCAACGGTATTAAACTATCACAATTTAAAACCTCGCCTCTTACAAATGAAGAACAAATATAAAATACATTCACTCTTAGCATTTGATATCGGCCTTTTTGTCGTCACAACACCGCACACTCCTAATTCAACTCATAACTTTTCTCATCGATTCAACATTAGTTAAATATTTGTTACCATATTTAAAATACACATACGTCCGTCACAAACCATCGCCTAGTGTGGACAATGAGATAGATTAATTCTTCTTTTCCATTAATGAAAGAAAAAAATAGTCTAAATCGAAGTACAAATACAATTGTTGTTTTTCTTAGTAAGTGAATGATTTTATCACTAGAAATATTTTAACATCGAAATTAACATTAAAAGGTTTTTTAACAAAAATATCACAGATACAAGAAAAGAGTTTAACATTTCGATGTTTAGAGTTTATATTTGAAAGTTCTAAACTAACTTAAGTTTGTGGTATTTAGGTTAACGGTTTAGTTTCGAAAATTTTAAACTAATTTAAGGTTTGTGATATTTTTAAGAAATTTTTTTTTAATGGTTTTGTAAAACTTTTGCAAATATATGCTATTTTTCGTAAAAACACTTGAATTATATGGAAATGCCAACTAACCATAAACAAACAATAGAAATATAAAAAAAATTCCATTAGCATCATAATCACCTTAACTTAGTCTGAAAACTATTTTTCTTAAATAAACAATGGAACTATTTACACATTTACACATAAGCCCTATATATAACAATAATAATAATAATAATTAACAAACTAAACAAATATTGAATAGATATATACATACCCACACCATAGGACTCACATAAACCAGTCATGTATAAACATTATGATGATGACTTTAAAGATGCAACGAGAAGAGCAGAGCCAATGCTAGAACCATCTTCCATGGCTTTAACGACGACGTATTGGCTTACTTCTTGTCCTAATATCTCAACAAGTGCTTCTTCCATGTATTCTCTGAACATTGTGTAGTTCATGTACAATCCTCCTTCTACTGCAACCACTGTTCTCTTCTGCGCTACTTGGTCTCTGCATCTCCCGCTCGTGATCCCACCGCTACCATCTCTGCCTATCTTCTTCAAGATTCCTGCGATCCCCGCTGCTGCTAGCCTCCCCGCTCTTCGTGTCACCACGTCGCATATCTTCACCACGAGTTTTCGAACTTTCAACGGTGCATCTGTTACCTGTTTTGTTCATTACATACAAGCAAACCTTACTCTTCAAGTTCCATATAAATTGAATACAAGTTCAATAATAATATGATATAACAGTGAGATTTAACTTTACCCCTATGTTCTTCAAGATTCTTGCTACTTCTTGTAGTTCGGGTGTGTCGTCTTCATGCATTGCTGAGACTGAATTTGTTCTGATAGGTTGAATCAAACACGGTTAACGCAAGAGAAAACACATTAGTAATAACATAGTTGTAGTAGAAGATACACGGTGCGAAATCGAGATAAAGAGGATATGTACCTTAGAACATAAGGCTCAGATAACACAGAGGAAGTGGGTCCAAAGATATCGGACTCTTGTGACATGCGAAGGATTACTCTACGGACAATGTCGCCCAAATACATTCCAGATATCATCTTCTCAAAACCCTATAAGAAAACCCCCAAAAGATCTTTAGATCTTTCTGCTTTCACGTATAACTTATGATGCGAATACAAAACAAGAGAAAAATGGAAGTTACAGACAAAGATTACCATATCATTTGAATTTGAACTCTCAGCATCCAAGTCAATGTCGTATGAAGTCTTAGGTAGATGTGAGGACCAAAAGTTTCCCCATTCCATGTTGATTACCTGAAATATCATAAGAGAATGAATCTTTAACTTTTGTCTTTCTGGGATCTAAAACATGAAAGATGTTCTCTTAGCATAAAATGAATCTTAGTACCATGCTTCCAGACGTTGTAAGCAGACCCTGACATTTGATTATGGCGTCGGTTCGTTCCAAGTAACATGCATTACTACCTGTTCCAAATACAACCGCAACAACCGTGTCTGGATCGTGATGATATCCAAGTGACAGGGCTCCAACAGTATCATTCACCTGCTCAAAACAAGACAAAAGAAACCGATCAACATATACAAAGAAAGTGCAGTTGATGTGCCAGAACTTTTCCAAAGAAAGAGTACTTACAAGAGCTGCAACATGGATATCAAGGCCTCGTCTGTTTAGTGCTCCTTGTAGACATTCAGCTATGTCTTCCCCAACCTAAGATAATAAGGTTTGCATGTTAAATGATGAAATAACTTTGAATGTGCATCTGTTCAACTCATCCTTCAATAGGACGAGACAAACTACATCTTCAAAAAAAAATCATAAAAAGCTAATAGTTAAGCTCAAGGACATCTACTCCTATTAACCAAATAGTGCTCTTGGGATATATAAGATAATACTTTGGTAGTAAAAAAGAGAGGCGCAATCATGTTAGTACAGATTGTAAGGAAATAAGGCAGTCTTGGAACTATTCTAATAACAAACAATATCTTGCAGGCAAGCAACGGTTTGCAGAGAATATAAGATATATGGTAAGTATCATTTTACTAACCATTTCACTAATCTCAAAACCTTTGGTCCATTTGATTAAAACTCCTGAAGATATAGAATTGTGCTTGACAGGGAACGAAAACGTAAATGCAAGTTCTCTTTTAACATCTTGTGGACTGGCCTCACTTCCTTCTTTTTCAATGAACCTTTCCAATGAAAAAGCGAGAAAGTTAAAAAGAACCTGATACCACGACAACAACAAAAACGACATACACTAAATTGAGAAGTTTGTGTTATATACAACAACAAGCAATTATTGTGAGTACAAAAACTAAACTAGTAACCTCGCTGGTGCTATTCATCAAATGTGAAGGTATCGGGTGCCGTTCAACATCTTGAACATCTAGATATGACCTTTCACCACCTAGTTGAACCCTTAAAATCCTAAAATAAGTTCCTCCAAGGTGAAGCGCATAATATGTTCCTTTCTCCGTCCTAAAATGCAAAAAGTCGGTTACAAATCTTCATGACAATTGTAACCTCAGCAAGTATTTGAATTATTCTCTATAGAGATAAGAAATATTGTGAAAACTACGTCAACGAATTGCTTAGGAACATAGAAAAAAGCCAAACGAAACTATAAAGAGAGAATCCAATGGCTCAATATGTAGAAACTAGTAAGTTTTCTTTTAGAGAAGTAGCAATCTAGTGGATAGGAACAAGATACCAAATTAAAGGTTAAGAGATAACAGAGAAAGAAAAAAAAAAAAAAAGGAGAACTCTTTCAAAGCTTTTATAGTATATGTAAACTTCACATAAAAAAAAGAGAACATAATCAAAGGATATGTCCCTTGCTAAACTGGTACCCACTTACACTTCTTTTAGTTCCTTAGCTACAACAAAATCTCAAAAATCAAAAACCCTTAACCACACACACACCCTTTAGAGCCACAATGACCACAAACAAGCTCATTACTCACAAATTTAGAGCAAGAAACATTACTCAACGAATCAAGAAAGATCATATTAACACAATAGTCTTCACTAATATCAAGAAAAAACAGGCAAATATTAACTACATAGTGATTATTAAACTTAATCTTACTCATTAACCACATGTACACCCTATAGAGCAAGCAATACTAAACAAATCAAAACAGAATAATTAAGAGACTTAACACAAGGAGAAAAACACATCTTCACACATAAGTCTTCACTAATATCAAGAAAAACAGTATACTAACTATGGAGATTAAAACCCTAATCAGAAATCAAGACCCTTAAACACATATACACACCCTTTAAAGCCACACAACAACCACAAACACTCACAATATAGAGCAAGAAACAGTATTCAAAGAATCAAAACAGAGTAAATTAGAGACTTAACACACAAAAGGAGAAAAGATCCATCTTTACACATTAGTAACTATGGAGGATTAAAACCCTAATCAGAAATCTTACCCATTAGGCAAATCATCGACGTAAGTGAGAAGCATTCTAAGCTTAGAGCCACCTTCGGAAGCTAAACCGGCGTGCATCTCCACCGCCATAGCATCCACCACTTGCTTTAACCTACTCGCCGGAGTATCGAAATCGTCTTCAAGCTCTCTCAAAATCTCGACGACGTTCCTCCATTTCTTACGGCTCTTCATCCTCCTTCGAACCATAACAGCCGCTACTGAACAAGCCGCGACAACCGCCGCCGCCGCAAACGCAACCGCGATTTTCCCCATCGCGGAAAAGAAAAAAAAAAACAAACCCAATACACACAAACCTACTCTGATTTCGATTTGAGAAGTGAGAAGCTTATGCGGATTTGTTTCGCCATTTTTTTGGCAGATAAACCGCCTTTTGCGCTAAGCTGTAACGGCTCTGCTTGTTTATTGGCTTGATTCGACGGTGGTTTCCGGTGATGGAATCAATTTGAAATCGAGATTGTTACCGGCGGCGAGATGATTATAAATTTATATATAGAGAGAGAGAGAGAGGTTTTCGACAGAGACAAAAAGGAGAAGGAGAGAGAGGGAGGCTGGAAAGGGAAGTGTATATATGTATATATATATATATATATATATATATATATATTCGTGTAATTACATGTTAATTTATACCCTCTCGTCTATTTTAGATGTCGACGGTTTCGTTTTTTTTTTTAGATTAATTTTTTTGTTATTAATTTTCCATTTAATTAATCGATTTAAATACACGATATTATTATTTATTTATTTTTTTGTTAATGATCTTAATATTATTTTCTTCATTTGTTCGAGACAGTAAAATAATTAAGAGATTACTTAGCAAAAAGAATAGTAAGGAATTTTTGAAATGATAAGAAGATAATTTTTCTTAACTTAAATATGTTTAGTATTTCAAAATTCTTTTGCTTTTATATCATTGGATTTAATTCCTCATTAGCTAAAAGTATAAGGATAAAACTGAAAATTTCAGAATGTATGTACTGAAATTGCGAAAGATATTCAAAATAAAACATAAATTAAACTAGAGAAATAATATTTAATCTAAAACAGGAAACGTATAATTGAAAAAATTACAAAACTAAATAGTTTAAAGAATATTTTACAAAATAACATCCACTTTATAAAACTATACTTTAACATTAAATAGTAAAAATAAAAAGAAAAATATATTATACTTAACAATAAATCCTAAATAACGAATTCTAATAAAAAATTGAATATATATTTAAATGATGATTTATCCATTTAAAAATTAAAAATATATTAATTTTTAAAAAATTCGAATAAGATGTAATTTTGTGAAATTTTTTTTGAAGATTTAGTTTTATGAGTTTATTAGTGTAATTTAAGTTAGCTAAAGTTTGTTTGTCATACAATAAAAAAAAAAGAAATCATGTTTAGTTAGAATAAAATAAAGGTTTGACGATTTTTTTATTCCTCAAAAAATACAAATCTACACTGAATCTTCCTAAACTATCTTCTATATATATAAAATCTTTAAAGTTACAAAATAATTTTATGATTATTCAATCAAACTCATTAAAATCTAATTAATTTAATATTTGAACAAAATTGTAATTAATATATTAATTAATTGTGTTCAAACAAATTCGATTATGATTTCAATTTTATCCTATTACGATCCAACATTGCGGATCTAAACAAACACAATTAAATAGTTTATATGTAAAAGTTGAAAATAAATTTTATATCAATTTTTTTGAAGAAGTAAAAAAATCATTAACCCTAGAATAAAATATGATTTGATTTTACGATGAAGCTTCTTATTTCCGTATTGTCACTAAAAATTGAATAATATAATACGACCGCTAAATGAAAATACATGTTCACTTACCCTCAAATTTTCCATTATATTACAGTCGTGCCCAGTCTTCTTTTCCTTTTTTCTTTAATCGCACTTTAATATTAAGTTACAAATAAGGAAATACCAAACGTAACAACTAACATTTAAATTCCCCAAAATTAAAATAAAATTTTAAAATAAAATTAAAGTGAAAAAGGGTAAATACCTATTTGACCTTTGACCGGTCGATTTATAAAAAGGACTCTCCTTTGAATATTAATTTCAACGGCGTGCTATTTTTTGGCCGTTGGGAATCATCTCTAATGATCATATATTATAATTCGAATTATTATTATATACTAACCATCAAATAATTTAATTAGCATTACACTAAACAGTTGCATGAGCTAATTATTGATAATGACTCGTGGCTAAATCTAGTCCAAATAAATTGTATTTGTGTTAGGGGCAAAACTATAATTTTCTCTTTTTCTTTTCCTTTTTGTAGCATGTCCTATATTATTTAGCCAACTTGCAATATTATGAGATTTTTTTGCATTTGCATTATTATTTTTCCGCCGACCATTATTGCAATTTTCATAATTTATTTTCGTTAATTAATTAATTCACATAACGGTTTTGATATAATTTTTTGGTAAACTTAGGCGGCGGAAGAATGATAACGTAAATAAAAAGTTTTAAGAAAATGATAACCAAACCCCCACCTTAAACTTTTTTATAACAGAACGTTACAAAATAGTTGTTATAAACTTTTTATAATTATATTTAATTAATGTAGTACTATTGATTCAAATTAACCTCATTTACAGATTTACATTAATATTTTTTTGTTAAAATTGTAAATCAAAACTGAACATTATTACAATAGAAGAACTACATATTTCATAATATAAATTTCACAAATATCATAAAATATTAATTTTTTAAATTTACCATTAAATTTTCAAATTTTCTTTTACATTTTAGTAAATTTTGCAAAGCTCTTCATGAGTAATGTGTGTAAGAACTTTTTTTTTATTTAGATATAAAAAACTATTAAATAAATATTTAAGAAACTTCAAATAGTATCGAATGTCCTTTGGTATATATGAATGTGGCAAACAGCCGCATAAAAGCTGGCAAATTTAATTTTTACAATATAGTTTTCTTAATTATTTTTTGTTTTTATTGTTGAGAAAATTAAAATAAAAATATCTACTACTACAAAGGTGAGAGACAAAAAGCGTCAGAGCCCATGAAAACGCACGTTGCTATTTAAACAACAACAAACAATTTAAAGAAAAATAAATAGAAGAAGAAGTGAAAAATAATAATAAAAAAGTAAAAAAAAAAATAATCGCTCTTCCCTAGTTTGCCAGCTCATCGCCACTCCACAGAAGGACCAATAGGCTTTGTTAATTACCATTTTACCCTTCTCCTAGGGACCTACTTTCTTTCTTTCTAACCCTAGAGAGGTTCTCCGCGTTTCGGTCACGTGTTTCGAACGTGATTGTGGTCACGTGATATGCCACGTCACTTGCTTACTCTTCGCTGACGCCACGCTTTCATTGTTTTTCCCTTTAAAAATTCGCATTTTTAATTTGGTAACTAAATTCGATTTTTTTTTGTTGGAAAACAAAAAAACAACTCAAATTATTAATTTTTAACACATAAAAATTATGTGACCGACCATAATGTTTTACATTTAAAATGGATGTTTTCTCATTTCTCCTAAATGTCAATTTTATGTGTCACCTAACCAGTATACATTTTATTTTATTTTTTTAATTAAAATAAATAAATTTGTTTTATTTTAATAGAACACATTGTTATTATAATTCTCTACTACTATGCACTTTTATAAAGCAAGCAATTTATGCGTCTATAAAACAATAAGTATAATTGAGTTTATTATGATTATCAAATAATTCACTTTTTTAAAATATGTTTATATAGTTGTTTTCATAAAAAGTGTATCTTATTAATCAAAAACTATAAATACTGGGTTATATATGTTTTGTTAGAAATTCTTTTTCAAAAGATATAAAGCAAAAATAAAAGATAAAAGGCAGATAATGTATTTTGAGAAAAAGAAAAAAAGAAGAAGAAAAAGACAAGAATAAAACCAAGATATTTTTTTCATTTAGTAGAGTTTATTTATAGAGAAATTCCTCAAAATAGCATTAAAAATGTTTTTTGGATAAAAAAACATTACAAATTTTTTTTTCCTCAAATACCATTAAAATGTTTTTTTGAACAAAAATACCATAAACACAAAAATCTAATTTTAACACTTTAAAACTTAATTTTTTTTCATTTGGGTTAGCTATATACTATTTAGGGTATAGTATTGAAGGGGTAGAGTTTAGTTTTGAGGGTTTCATGTTAATTTTGAAGGTTTTAACTTAATTTTAAGTTTATGGTATTTTTGTCCAAAAAAACTTTTTAATGGTATTTAAGGAAAAAAAACTTATGATGGTATTTTTGTTCAAAAAACTAATTTCGGAAATTGCCCTTATTTATATTAAAGATACTCTAACCAATTTCTTTTATAGTTTCATCTTGTTACGGGTGAAGTATAACATTTATTTTAAACTTTTAACAACAAATAAAACATTTGCGGTGAATTTATAAACGTAACTATGGTGAATATAAATTGAGGAATTCACATAACTACGTTATTTCAACTTTTTCTTTACAAAACTACACATAATTTAATATTTTTACATGTTTACATTCTTTCAAAATTTCAAATGGTTGATTTACCTACTAAAAAGTTACTAAAATTAAAATTATTTTATCTGGTTTCGCTAATTAGTGTGTATGGTTTATTATTAAAAGTGAAATATTGTGTGCTTAAAGTTTATTTCTATTTAATTTTGAGTATTTTAATATAATTTTGAAGATGGACTTTTAATGATGACTTTTAAATAACGTAGTTATGTGAAATAAAATTGAAATGAAGTAGTTTTGTAATTGTCACATACAAATATGTGAGCATATAAATTTTGTTTTTCTTATGATATAACCAAACTCTTCGGAAAAATTGCAAAAAAAACGCAAGGTTTCAACTTTTCGACAGAAAAAACCTGACAAATATTCGGGTGTAAAAAAACCTTAACTTTTTTATTTCACATTTTAAAACCTAAGGTTTGTTTTTTTAGCAAAACAAACCCTAGCCAAAAATCAGTTAAATTTTAGCGGAGAAAAAATGATTCGTTTCACTTAAATGAAAATGTGATTGTTTCATCATCGTATACAAAATGGATATAAGAAAAAAACGAGATAAACGAAATTTTTTTTGTGATTTTGAACACTTTATCAAAGACTGAAGTTATGGATTTTAAGACAAATAATATAATCCTTGTTTGTGTTTTTTTTTGTTTTCCTCGTTTTTTCTTCATATTCTCTTTGATATACGATGATAAATCAAACCCGTTTTAATTTTATGTGAAATATGTCATTTATCTCTGCTAAAATTTAACCGATTTTTCGGATAGGGTTCGTTTTGCTAAAAAAAACAAACCTTAGGTTTTAAAATGTGAAATAAAAAAATCAAGATTTTTTTTTTAAATCCGAAAATTTGTCAGGTTTTTTCTGTCGAAATGTAGAAACCTTTGGTTTTTTTTTGCAATTTTCCCCAAACTCTTCCCATAGACCACACTTTTTATAACGGCCCACTTATTTCTTCTTGGACTTAAAAGCCCACAAACTTTTACTGGCTCGTAATAAGGTTTTTTAATAACCCGTTCAAATTTCGACACGTCACTAATCACCAGCAAATTGCCACGTCATCATCGCCTTCGATAAAACTCCACATAAAAGATGAGGTTTAGTGAGAGATAGAGAGAGAGAGAGAATGGCGCGAGCTCTGCTTCTGAATCCGTCGCACACAGCGACGACGGCGATACGAGCATCGTCGCCGAAAGAAACGAAATACGACGGAGTTCCGGAGGTTAAGCTCACGGATCCGACCCGAAACTATCGGGTTTTGGTTTTGGGCGGAACGGGTCGTGTAGGCGGGTCTACTGCTCTCGCTCTCTCTAAGCTATGTCCCAAGCTAAAGATCGTCGTCGCTGGACGTAACAGGTTTAGGATTTCGAGATATTTAAACAAAATCGAGATTCGTTTTGAAACCTAAATTTCTTAGTGTTTTGATGAATCTTATGTGTTGTGTGTGTGTGTGTAGAGAGAAAGGTGAAGCAATGGTGGCTAAATTGGGAGAGAACTCTGAGTTTTCTCAAGTAGATATTAATGATAGTGAGATGCTTGAGACATGTTTAAGAGGTTTGTTTTCGCTTAATCAAAAGGAATATTAGTGTTAAAATTGGATTATATATATGAATTTCGATGCTAGTTTTGGAGAATTTAGACTATAGATTAGAGGTAATTTTAGGTTTGGGTTGAATTTAGGGCAATTCTTATGAATACCATCAAAAAATGTTTTTTTAAAACAATTAGCACATATTTTCTAATGTTTTACAAGTACCATTAAAAAGTTTTTTCTCATAAATACCACAAATCTTAAATTTTCAAAATTACATCCAAAACCTTCAAAAAAACTATACCCTACCCCTTCAAAACTATACCCTAAACACTATATAGCGAACCCAAATGAAAAAATTTAAAATCTAAAAGTGTTAAAACTCGTTTTTTGTATTTGTGGTATTTTTGTAAACTACTACTTTTATGGTATTTTTGTTATAAAAAACATTTTAATGGTATTTTTGTTATAAAAAACTTTGTAATGGTATTTTCAAAACACAAACCTTATTTTGATGGTATTCTAAGGAATTTCTCTTGAATTTAAGTGATAAATTTAGAGGCAATTGCAAAAATACACATTTAGGATTGTAATTTTCAAAAATACACCAACTTATAGAGATAGAGTTATAGTCCAATTTCCATAAATATTAAGCACAAGATGTTGAACTCAAATAAATCCTAAACATCAAATAAAGTAATAAACCTTACTTTATCCAGAACTTTAACATAAACACTAAATATTGAACCCAAATGAATAATTTAGATTCAAAAATATTTCGAAGGAATAGTTTAATCATTTGACCCCTTAGAAAAGTATACATACTTAAAAGAAATTTCTAATGAGTGTATTTGTGGCAAACAGTGTTTAAAAAATGTATAGTTTTGTCATTTCTTTGAAACTTTAGTAATGAATTTAGACAAGTTCAAGGTTTTACGTGGGATCTTTTGTATTCGCTATTTGATGTTTATTATTGAGTAATCACTGTGGAAGTGTGCGAATCGCAGATGTTGATCTTGTAGTCCATGCCGCTGGACCGTTCCAGCAAGCTCCCCGATGCACTGTTCTTGAAGCTGCCATTAATACCAAGGTGAGGATAAGGTAAAATTACACTTTCCTATGTCACGCTGTATATATTATTACATTGTCTCTAGCAATGAGTTTGGATCTTAAGATATGAAACTTACGATGAGATATGTTTTTGGTTCCGTATCTGAAAAACAGACCGCTTACGTTGATGTTTGTGATGACACAAGCTACGCTTTCCGAGCAAAATCTCTTAAAGCTAAGGCAGTTGCTGCGAATGTCATGGCGATTACAACAGCTGGAATATATCCAGGAGTTAGCAATGGTGCTATATCCGAACAAAACTCGCTCTTTTTTGTTGTTGTTTTGATCATAGTCTAAGAGACCACACATTGTAGTTTTTCACTGATGCAACAACTTAACATGTTGTGACTTTCTCATTAGTGATGGCTGCTGAAATGGTTGCTGCCGCAAGAACTGAAGACAAGGGGAAGCCAGAGAAATTGAGGTAACCACAAGATTTTTTCGCATTGCAAAGATACTTCTATTATTTTAGTTTTATTGAACTAGTTGAATCTGGCTTTTTTGTTTATCTTGTCTCACAATGTTATATCAGGTTCTCATATTACACAGCAGGAACTGGCGGTGCAGGTCCTACTATATTAGCAACGAGTTTTCTACTCCTCGGTGAGGAAGTTACAGCGTATAAACAAGGCAAGTGTTGCATGACTCTAACCTCTTTGAACATTTCTCTCTGTAGTCTACAATGTATCTTTCTAACAAATTTCTCAGCCTTGGTCTTGTTGATGACTTGGATCAGGAGAGAAGGTGAAACTAAGACCTTACAGCGGAATGATAAATGTTGATTTTGGAAAAGGCATCAGGAAAAGAGATGTTTATCTTTTGTACGTCTCTCTCCTCCATACCCATTAACTCCATTGACATAACCAGAATTGTTTGTTCTTAAGAACAGTGGTATTTACGCAGGAATTTGCCAGAAGTAAGATCAACACATGAAGTTCTAGGAGTGCCAACAGTCAGTGCTCGGTTCGGCACGGCTCCTTTCTTCTGGAACTGGGGAATGGAGATCATGACAAAACTCTTACCACCGGTATCTTGCTCAAACCTTTCAAGAAAAAAATGATTCCATAGTAATCATATTTTCTTTGTAATCAAATTGCAATGCTTGTCTTGCTTGTTGTAGGAGGTTCTTAGAGACAGAACCAAAGTCCAACAAATGGTAGATCTGTTTGACCCTGTCGTTAGAGCAATGGATGGCCTTTCCGGAGAGCGTGTCTCAATGAGGGTAAAGGAAAAAAAAACAGAGACATTTACAATAATTTACAGTAAATAGTTTATTTCAGTTACTAACTTATTGTTCTTCATCTTAACCTTCTTTGAGAAGGTTGATTTGGAATGCTCGGATGGTCGAACCACGGTTGGGTTATATAGTCATAAAAAGCTATCGGTGTAAGTCTCCTTAACATCCTTATATTTGCATATACATATACACAAGAATGTATGAACACAACACACAAAAATACGAAACCAAGCTCTCGTGTGTTTATACAGAGCCGTTGGAGTTTCAACCGCAGCTTTTGTTGTAGCAATGCTTGAAGGTAGCACACAACCAGGTGTTTGGTTCCCAGAAGAGGTCTCTCTCTCTTTCTCTCTCTCTCTCTCTCTCTATATATATATATATATATATATATATATATTCACAAAGATGATGTTAAGTTTTGTTTGGATTATACAATGAAGAGTGATGTTGTTGAAACTTTTGTGATACAGCCTCAAGGGATTGCGGTAGAGGCAAGAGAAGCACTTCTTAGTCGCGCATCACAAGGAACATTCAATTTCATACTAAACAAGTGAGACCCGACTTTATCCTTATACATCATTCTTTATTTTCGTTCGATACTTACGAGTAGTTTCTCGCGTGTTTCTTCTGATATATAGGCCACCATGGATGGTTGAAACCGTACCAAAGGAGGTAATTTTAGGGATATACGTATGAGTTCCGACATCGAAGAAGGAACACAGAGCAATGATTATCGATATACATTACTTTATAAAAAACCAATTTGTTTCTGATGCCTATACTCGTACAGATACTATTACACATGTTCATCATAAGATATATATTCAAATGATTCAGAAACTTTAATCAAAAGAAAAAAACAATAAAGAGTATAATTTATGCAGGTGAAAATGTAGAGTGAAGATCCAAAGCAAAGCAAAGCAGAAGCTCTTTCTACCTCAGTATCTATGTTCAATAAAGTCCCAACATTCTAAGTTCCATTACATGACTCTGGTCTAGCTCAGGTACGTTCTTGCAGTCTCTGTCTTCCACTATATACTCCTGATAGCAATCAACAACAACACACAAAACACACAAAACACACAACATTGTGTATCAGAAAACCCGTAAGTAAAGAACAGAGAGGCTATAAGAAACCTGACCTTTGTGAGTTCTTGTTTGGCTAGAACATGGTAATGCCGCTCATTGATCCCTTGACCACATATAATCGCGATGAAGAAACCGTAAAGTAGTCCTACCAAGACAATAGCCAAAACTGCAACACAGACACATGAAAAACAGAGTCCATTTCTTTAAATTAAGACACATAGCTCAGAAGAATGGTCTCGCGGCGTTTTTTACCAGCTAACGTGTAGAACCCGTAAGGATGTTCCTCATAACCAAACATTTCGCGAAGCTCTTGGCCGTAGAATTTGTATACTAGCAACCCCAAGAATGCTACAACCTGTGATTGATACATAAAGACAATGCTCATCAACACAAAAAAACATCGATATTAACGACAACGGAAACAACGGAGATGATCAAGAAAGAGAAGACAAGAGTGTGTGTTGTTACCATCTGAACAGAGATGAAGATGAAAGCATGATCTCTAGCAACAAGAAGCTGAAATCTCAATCTCAACCACCATCTATCAGGAGGCACATTAGCTCTTAGTTTAAACACAGCTCTACACTCTGTACAATGCGAAAACGCAAAACCTTCCTGAAAAAACACACACACACACTTATTTACATAAAACTTAAAAAAAGCCATTGATACACAACAAGAAACAATGAAAAGACAATGGTTTTTTACCTTTGTTGATCTCCAATTATCAAGACAAGATCTGTGTACATATTTTTGTGTACCTTTGCAATTACACGGACCAATCAAATCATCTCCTACAACACAACACAAAAATAAAAAAAACATGTCTGATTTATTTTTTTTTATTTTTTTTTATAAAAAAGGCCATTGTTGTTTATTGTTACCACCAACATCGAGACAAATTCGACATTGTGGTTGATCTACAGAGACGAGATGTGTGGTTTCGTCGTCGTCGTCACTCTCGTCTGTTATTATTACAGAAGCTTCTGCTTCTTCTTGTTCTTTGTCGAGGACACGATCTCCTCTTTCTGCGGCTACGATTTCGTTAGAAGATGTAGATTCGTCGTATAGGATCTGTTCTTTGTTTGTGTCTTCGTCGTTGGGAGGCAATAAATGCATCTCTTTCGCACATATTAAAAGATGTTAGAGATGATTGATTTGTTTGTCTCCGTTCATCACTGTTAAAGGATCTTTTGATTGAGAGAGAAGAGAGAAGAGAGAAGAGAGAAGAGAGAAGAGATTGGTTTGAAAGAAAATCGTAATGACGAAAATACCCCTCATACTATTCTTCTAGAAATTATGGTAGTTTTATTAAATTAAAAATTATCCGATATCTTATTAAAGGAAATAAACATGTGTGTTTTGTGTTTTTATTCGAATAGTTATGTTTGTACAAAGATTAAAAACATTAATAGAAATTGTTTGCATTAATCATTTGTGTATAACATAACTTTTACAATTGCAATTTTTCCATTTTCAAAATCAAACCAATAATGTTTCTTTTATCACATCCAGTTTTATACTCATCTTGTATTGTTGCCAATTATGTATATATCGTTATAATAAAAGTCTTAAAGGCTTTTACAAAAGAAATTGAAAAGTCCAGGGGCAAAATTAGAATATTAAAAAAAACTGTGTAGAAGCACGTGACACGTGGAAGATTCTCACTCTATACTTGTAAAAAAAAAAAAACTATCATCCTCCGTATCTCTATCGTCTCCCTCGTTAAAATCGCACACTCTCCTTTGGGTAAACAAAACAAAACACACACACAGATTCAGAAATCGGAATCGGAATCGTAGAAGAAGAAGAAGAATATGGCGGAGACTGTGCATTCACCGATCGTCACTTACGCATCGATGCTATCTCTTCTCGCTTTCTGTCCACCTTTCGTCGTTCTCCTGTAATCTCTCATCGTTTCATCTTCTTCACTCTCTATCTACGTTCTCTACAATCTCAGATTCGTCTCTCCTGATTTAGTTCCATTGAATCGTTTAGAATCTTTCGATCGCGCAAAAAAAAACGCGATTCAGTGAGATTTTAGATCTGCTTTTGGTGTGATTCAATGTGCTTTTTAGTCATAATCTGAGATATGGTAACACAATGTTTCAATGATATTTAGATTTGCTTCTGGTGTGAATGAATGTAATTTTAGCCATATCATGAGATATATATACATATCAATGAGCTTTAGGTGTTGTAGATTGTACATAATGGTTCAATGAGATTTAGATTTGCTTCTGGTGTGATTCGGTGTGCTTTATCGGCGAGTTTTAGGTGATGTGAACTTGGTTTGTTGCTTATTTGTGATGCAGATGGTACACAATGGTTCATCAGGAAGGTTCTGTAACACAGACATGTAGCTTCTTGTGGGAAAATGGAGTTCAGGGTCTTATCAATGTTTGGCCAAGACCTACCGCGATCGCTTGGAAAATTATATTTTGCTATGGAGCATTTGAAGCTGCTCTTCAGCTGCTTTTACCTGGTAAAAAAGTCGAAGGTCCGGTTTCTCCTACGGGAAACCGACCAGTTTACAAGGTAAGTATGATGTCTTTACGGTGGTTCGATTAGCCTTGTGGATTGTGTGGTGGTGATTGATACATATAAACAATTATGCGGCGGTGTTGTTTTTATGTAGGACAATGGTGTGGCTGCCTATGTTGTGACACTAGCTACTTATCTTGGTCTTTGGTGGTATGGAATTTTTGATTTCTTTAGAATAGTTTAGTTTGGATTAAGTTTATATGGTTTATGCTTACTTATCTTTTGGTTAGATTGAGTATTATATCTATTGGAGTTGACTTATATTTGCTAATCAGGTTTGGGATTTTCAACCCTGCAATTGTGTATGATCACTTGGGTGAAATATTTTCTGCGCTTATATTCGGAAGCCTTGTATTTTGTGTTTTGTTGTATGTAAAAGTAAGTGCTCCGCCATGAATGATGTGTTCTTTGTCTCTACTAATGTATAATTTGGTTTCTTAGATTCAAAAACTTGTCTTTTATCTTGTACAAGGGTCATGTTGCACCTTCGTCAAGTGATGCTGGTTCATGTGGTAACCTGATTATTGACTTCTACTGGGTAAGTTATTTCTGCTGATCAGATTATCATTTTTCTGAAAATTACTAGTTGGGGTTTTCTTACGTCTTGCCAATGTGATCTATCTCCTCACAACGTTCTTGACTCTTTGCTAGACATTCGGAAGTCAGATTTTGTAAAGTTCCATAGCTAGTGAACCTGTAAATACCATGTCTTCTTAGTGGCATTTATTCAATTATTTGACTAGTTTGGTGTGAGTGTCGTCTTAAATGTTAGAGGGTGAAGGACAAGAACAAAGCATTCATAGATGAAATCATTATTCACTCTTTGCATCCGGCATATCATTAACACAATCCAATCTGTGGAAATCTTAAACTCACTGTATTATTTACGTCGCGCGTTGCAGGGCATGGAGTTGTACCCTCGAATTGGTAAAAACTTTGACATCAAAGTTTTTACTAATTGTAGATTTGGTATGATGTCTTGGGCAGTTCTTGCAGTCACCTACTGCATTAAACAGGTATTTTCTAGCTAGCTTTCCCGATTGTTATGACATAACATGGATGTTTCTTTGAGTTCTTATATTCAATTCTCCCAATTTTGGGTTCTTATATTTTCTTTAACCAGTATGAAATGAATGGGAGGGTATCAGATTCAATGTTGGTGAACACCATACTTATGCTGGTGTATGTCACCAAATTTTTCTGGTGGGAAGCTGGTTACTGGAACACCATGGACATCGCACATGATCACGGTATGCTTCTGGTACATAGATGAAAATTACTTCAGCAATTCGTTGTCAACTAAACTTTCTTTACTAAGTAGCAATAATTTGTTCTTGGAGGGTCTGTTTATATGTATGACTAAATGCAGAAGCATTTGATTCAGATTAGCTTTTACCGAAAGCTAACATTTTACCATGCTTGCGATTTTCAGCGGGTTTCTATATTTGCTGGGGTTGCCTAGTGTGGGTGCCTTCTATATATACCTCTCCAGGCATGTATCTTGTGAACCACCCCGTCGAACTTGGAACTCAGGTGCAATTTTAAAAAAACTTCTATAACTGATTCTGGTTGTTAGACACCACTCTACGAAGTAGTAGTAGCGTAACCAAAACACTTTACCAGATGGTACAATATTTGTGACATTTATTCCTATCTTTGTCTCTAATTAGAAATTCAGAAATCTCCATTCCTTGGTTTTGCAGTTGGCGATATACATTCTCGTGGCGGGAATTCTCTGCATTTACATAAACTACGACTGCGATAGACAAAGGCAAGAGTTCAGGAGAACAAACGGGAAATGCACAGTCTGGGGCAGAGCCCCGTCTAAGGTGTGATGGTTCATAGTGAAAGTTTCGCTTTATCATCTCCCTTTTTTTCAAACTTTTCGATACTTATGAAACAATCTTTTGTTGCAGATTGTTGCGACATACACAACAACAGCCGGTGAGACTAAAACCAGTCTTCTCTTAACCTCTGGATGGTAAGTGTGTGTGTGTGTGTGTGTCTTTTGTTACAACATCTCTCTTGACTCGGATTACGGAATCAATGTATTTTTGATTGTATCCCAGGTGGGGATTGTCTCGTCATTTCCATTACGTACCTGAGATCTTAAGTTCTTTCTTCTGGTCCGTACCGGCTCTCTTCGACAACGTAAGCTTACTTTTTTCTCAATCTCTTTTTTGATACATATTGTTGCTTGCTGCTTTAAGAGAAAACAACTATTATAAAGACATAATGAATGTATTTGTATCTTATGTTGTTTTGAAACTAGTTCTTGCCTTACTTCTACGTTATATATCTCACAATTCTTCTGTTTGATCGCGCCACGAGAGACGATGACCGATGCAGATCAAAGTAAGTCTAAATGATTTATTATTTTATATATATATATTAATTAATAGTATAATGTTTTAACATTACTTTGATTTTGTTGTGTGATTTTTTTATTAAAAAAAAGGTATGGGAAATATTGGAAGCTGTATTGCGAGAAAGTGAAATACAGAATCATTCCTGGTCTTTATTGATTTGATTATAAGTTAATCAATGTATATGTATAATAATGTCTTTCTCTTTTTCTTTGTTTTTGTTCAATCATAGACCCCAAAGAAAAGACAAAATTAATACGTTTTGTTAGACATTTTTATTTGGGCAATTATCATGAATAACACTAAATAAAGTTTTTTTAACACAATTACCACAATTTTTTATTTTAACAATAAAACATAAAACTTTCAAAAAACTATATCCTAACCTTTCAAAATTATACACTATATAACAAATCCAAATAAAAAGATTTAAAATCTAAGTGTTAAAACTCGTTTTTGTATTTGTTATATTTTTGTAAACTACTATTTTTTTTAGGGAAAATTACTAAACTAAACAACATTCGTACGTTAATCACAACAAACCCTATTCTCGTTTTAATAACTAGAATGACCTCCCGAACTTTCGTACCCAACCGCCCTCCTTCCCTTTGACGGGAAAAAAAAATGTTGCGAAACCGCCACCGGAAAAAAAAAAAATTCTAGCTCGGAAAAAGTCGACTTATTTACGAAATTGCCATCGCCACGTAGGAAAAATCTCCTGCGACTTTTCGTTTTACGTTTTGTAGATTTATTTTGCCACGTCATATTATATATGTGGCAAAATCTGCCGCATTTATGCCTCTTTATTATAGATTTTAGGCCATTTTCGGTGATGCGATTTAATAAATCTGACGACTTATTAAATCGCGACGAGATTTATTAAATCAACGGACTTATTTTATTAAGTCTGCATCACATTGTTTTGCAGATTTATGTCCGATTTGGAAACTCTACAATACGTGTGAAGTGTTGATTTGTTTTTACGAATTGCGAGTTAATTAAATCGCAGCAGATTTATTAAATCTACAAAACGTTAAAAGATTCCAATATCGAACTAGACACCTTCTACGTGAAGCGGACTTACTTCACCGTATTGTAGATTAATGTCATTGATGCGTATTTATTTGCGGTGGCTCTTCTCCATTTGTCTCTTAGTGCGTGCCTTTATACCTAAAAACTCAAAATCCATTGGTGAAATCGCCATTGTAGATCGAATATCAACTTTTTGTGAGCTTCCTCATCACTTCTCATCTTCGTATTTCTCTTTTTTGTGAGCTTCCTCATCACTCTCATCTTCGAGTTTCTCGGACTTTTTTGTGGTCGTAGATCCGCCGCCGCCGTCGCCCTTTTTCTTTACGTCGGCGTCTTCACCTTCGTCTTTCGTTTTCGTGTTCGACTTCGTTGGTTTTTTGTCTTCGTATTTGTCTTCGTATTGTCTTCGTCTTCATCTTCATCTTCGACGTCGTCATCGCCGTCGTCGTCGTGTTCGCGGATCTCCGCTTAAAAGTCCGCAGCGATTTAATTGTGTTTTTGCGGATATTTCGTTACACAATGGAACAAGTTGTGCTTGTTTGTGGTCTATGGAAGCTTCAAAAGAAGAGATGGGTGTTTGAAGTTGACAATAAAAGAGGATCTCGTATTCTAGGAGTTAACGAATATATGCGTTATGATGATTTCATTCGTATGGTGTACGAGGATTACGGTTTAAACGATGAGTTGCATGATGTAAGGTTAACCTATTTGTATGCTTCTAAATTTGAGAAATTGCCTCAAGATACTCCTCCGGCCGTAGTTTTCAATTCACGACAATTGCAAGTGTTTGTCAATCTTTCCAAGGTTGAAATGATCCGTTTATGTGTAGAAGTTACAAAGAAGGATATTGCTTGTGAGTTAAATGAAGAATCTGTTAATGACAAGAAGGATAGTGCTTGTAAGTTAAATGAATAATCTGTAACGAGGAGGTCAACTATGAAGACACAATGGAGAAAGAAGATGTCGAAGAAGTAGTTGAAGAACGTTGTGTAGAAGAAGATCTTGATGAACATTTTGTAGAAGAAGATGTTAAAGATTTTGAAGAAGAAAAAGTCCAAGAAGATTTTGAATTTAGTGTTGAAGATGATGTAGATGTTGAAGATGATGCGAGTGTAGATGTTGGATATGATGACGATGATCTTGACGCATCGAGATTCGATTATTGTGACGACTCCGATGGGACGGATTCCGATGATGAAAATTTTGTTAAGTACGGATCTATTCATACGGAGGAAGAATCTAAAGAAGAAGACGAAGAAGAAGAGGATAAAAAAGCACCAAAACCAATGGATTCTTCGGTATATGTAATTGATACCGATGTTGATTATGATTTGTATGACATGAGTTCATTGGATTTGAAAGAAGGTGAATCATTTTGCACGAAAGAGCATTTGGAAACACGACCGAAGATGCTTAGTGTTATTCATCAATTTGATTTTGATGTGTACAAATCAACACCGACGCCGCTCTCGGTGAGATGTTGGGTTAAAGGATGTGCGTGGAAGGTAAGAGCCACATCCGTCGATGATTTTACAAAGTTTTATGTGAAGACATATGATTCGAACATACTTGTTCGGTGATCGAACGTTCAAGAAGATCACGACAAGCTACACCAGAGATCCTTGGATTATTATACAAAGATTTTGTTGGTGGTGTAGGACCAAAAGTTTTGCCAATGCATGTGGCCGATGCTTTGAATAAGCGATTCAAAATTAAGGTATGTTTTGCGGATTTGTAATGAAGAATTGCATAGTTTTTTGTCCGTCCGGTTTGCGTTTGTAGATTTTATTGTCATGTTTGTCGTAGATATTTTAATGATGATTTGTAGATTTGTTAGCTTGATTGTAGATTTGTTAACTTGTTCGCAGATTTGTTTATTCTAACGTATTAACACTATTGGTGGTATGTAGATTGCGTATTGGAAAGCATATCGAACGCTAAGGCATGCAAGATATCTGGTTAGAGGTACTCCAGAAAGTGGATATGAGAAATTGCCTGCTTATCTATACATGATAAAAAAAGCAAATCCGGACACTTATGCGAGACTAGTCGTTGATCCTGAACAAAGATTCAAGTATATGTTCATAGCATTTGGGGCAAGCATCAGTGGGTTTCACTATATGAGGAAAGTTGTGGTTGTAGATGGGACATTTCTACGGGGAAAATACAGAGGAACACTTTTGACCGCGACAACGCAAGACGGTAATTTCCAGATATTCCCTCTAGCTTTCGCAATTGTTGACACCGAAAATGACGAGTCGAGGGAATGGTTTTTCAAGCAACCGAGTAATGTGATACCGGATGATGATGAACTTGCTATTATATCGGATAGACACCTTTCGATTGGGAAAGCTATTGCGACGTTTTATCCTAAGTCCGCACGCGGAATATGCACTTATCACCTTTACAAGAACATATTGGTTCGTTTTAAGGGTAAAGAAGCGTTTGGACTTGTTAAAAAAGCCGCAAATGCGTTTAGGCTCGTTGATTTTGAAACCACTTTCGCACGATTGAGTTATTGAACCTTGCACTTCATTTTTATCTTCAAAGAGTGATGTTTGCTTGTGGACACGCGTCCACTTTCCGGAGATAGATACAATCTCACTACGAGTAACATTGCGGAGTCCCTGAATAAGGTTATATCACAGGCACGGAGCTTGCCAATTGTGCATTTACTTGAAGTAGTGCGATCTATGATGACAAGATGGTTTGCGAAAAAGAGAAACGATGCAAAGAAAATGTCTACATCACTAACTCGTGGAGTGGAGAAGCTGTTGGAGGTTTTTTTCCCTTTTTGTAGATTTTTTATACTGTGAAATAAATCTGCAGAGTGTGCTTGTAGGTTTGCTTATTTTGCTGGTTTTCTAAGGTATTTTAAAACAAAAACTTATTTTGCTGGTTTTAAGTTATTTTAATGGTATTTTTGATTGTACTTTTTACTGGTATTTTTGATTGTACTTTTTATTTGTTTATTTATGAGTTTACGTTTTCTTTAAAAATATTTAGCTTATGTGTTTTATTTACATTATTTAAATTGAACATATCGTTTAAATTTATCATTATTCATTTGATATTATCTTATCGTTAAAAGTAAACATGACCATTTAACCACTAAATTAAATGTGTATGATGGTCTTTATAAAATGTGATGACGATAAGAGAAAAAATAACCATTGTAAACTAACCACTAAATTAAATGGTAAATTTCTTTTTGTTCATTACATAAAATAGTGCTTGACCTGCATTTACATTCAAAGTGTTTACTATTCATTAATTTATATTTTTAATACTAATTACCTAAATAATAACTTCATTTTATTATAAAAGAATCTTTGGTCAAATGGTCGTTTAAGTTTTATGTTCTCACACAGTAAAAAACAAACAGAGAGAAAAATAGGAGATAAAGACAAAAGATGTGCATTTAAAAAGTTAGAAAAAGACAAATAAAAAGTTATTAAAAGACAATATAACAATTAAAGAAGACATATGAATCCCACACCAAAGCATAAAGCCTCATCTCCAATTTTATAAATTATTTTTTTTTTTTTTTTTTTTCGGAAAAATTATTATTTTAAATAGAAAACAAACAAAAACAAAAGAGATGTTTTTTTGGGTTATGTTTTGTCTTTGTTAGACCATGATTATTGAGGTCTCTTAATGTGGGTTTTAAAGAAAAGGCCCATTTAAAATAAATCAAAAAAAGAAAAAACCCAAGAGCTTGGCTCTTGAAACTCTCGTTTCGGGACCGGTTTCTAAAAAAAAAACCTATTTTTTTCCTCTTCTTTCGTTTGTCGCTTCTTTTTTTCCGGCGAAATCAGCTCCGATTCTGACCAAATCAGGTCCGATTCGACGAAAAAAATCCGTGCTTGACTGGATCTTAGAATGGGTTGATCAAGCACATCGATTCTTGTTTAGCCGCGAATCAATTTTTTTGAGGTTTGTGTGTTCTTCTTTATCCTCTTAAAAATATAGGTTTGTAATCATTGATTTAGCTTTGTAATGTTGATCTTTAGGTTTATAGTAATCGATTTAGGTTTATAGTAATCGATTTAGGTTTATAGTGTTTTGAAATTGGAATTTTTTTGCATATCCGATTTTGATTAGGATGAATATGATGCCGATGATGAACAAGTACAATGTTCAACATGGTGTGTTTGCTCTTGGTAATCGCCAATATGAACATTTTAATAAGGTAGTGTTATGAAAGTGTGTCCTTTTAGCTTTATGGATTTTCTTTTGAATGCACCGAGAAAATTTAATCTCGACGTAAGAAAGGTAAATAAGTATGTTTACAAAAAAGTTTTAGCTAATAGTACTACTAGATATTAAAAAAACACCATATGAGATATTATTGTGATTTTTACCTATGATGATTAGTAACTTTGATGCTCTTTTTCCTAGTCTTTTTGGTGCATAGAGGAAAACATAATTGTTATCATCACATTCAATGCAGTGCAAAGCGTCTTATTGAAGTTGGTCTAGGAGATGATGACCAAAATATTGAGGATGATTTTAATGTCTGGTTTGTTTCTGATCCTGTCTTATGTTTGTTGCTTTGAAAAACTTTCCTTGGTCCTTTAAGCTTCAGAATGGCTTGACCGATTGTGTTTTCTGCGAGTTGACATTTATGCTTGATTATTCATTTTTATGTTCTTGCAGGAAAAAATTCTATGGCGCCGAACTAGACAATCTACGAGGATGATACAAGTGTGGTAACTTCATATACAAGTGTGGTAACTCATTTTTTAATTTTTTTTAAGAACTATTTAAGAGTTTTACCAATAATACTCTCTTTCTATTAATATTATTTTTAAGTCTTTTAACCTTTTTTAATATTTTAATTTCCCTGAGAACCATTAATTAGGAGTTCCCAATAATCATGCTCTTAGGGCCTGTTTGGATGTTTGTGTCTTATCAGAATCATATTTTACCAAAACCAGCTTTTATCTTTCACAAAAATTAGTTATATTTTTTTTTTATATTTATTGAAAAAAATTAAAATAGTGATGATTCCAAATCCACCTAATGTAATGACAAAAACCCATAGAAGTGGAGGTTCCAATCTTGAATACAGACATATATGTTGTGTGTGGAATTATGTATATTTTATAAGATAATTCCAAAATGTATGATGACAAATTGGTTCATTGAACTTATTGCCTCATATATTACTCTTTTTTTTCTTTAAATTTTGTTGATTTTATTCCTTTTTAATTACATCAAAATGAATGGAGTCGTACTTGTTGACATTTCAAATAGAAAAAAAAAATAGAAATACATATTTGTTGTCAAAATAAAATAAAATAGAAATACATATTTATTATGCGTGTGATTTAATGGTGGTTGGATCATGAGCTATGCATACATTAGTTTTCTCATTGTGAATAAAATTTCAAATTGTTTGTTGTCTATTTTATTTGTTTTGATAAATAAGTTGAACTTAGCGAACAAATTATTCTCCTCCCAGTTATAAATTTTATAAGATTCAATAATAAAAACAAAATCATGTGTTATTTAATTACGAGAAATTCACAAAACTACACTATTTCAACCCTCTCTTCACAAAATTACATCTAATTCAATATTTTCACAAAACTACACCCTTTCAAAATTTTAAAAGTTTGATTTACTCTTTTAAAAATTACCAAAATTAAAATCTTTTCATTTGGGTTCGCTAATTAGTGTTTAGGATATAGTATTAAGGAGTAGGATTGTGTGAGTAGGGTTTATTTATATTTAATTTTAAGTGTTTAGGTGTAGTTTTGTGAAGTAATTTTGAAATGGTGTAGTTTTGTGAAATGTAATTCAAATGATGTAGTTTTGTGATTCTCCCTTTAATTATTTGTTTTAATTTTGGAAGAAGTGACAAAACTACACATAATTTAATATTTTTACATATTATACATTTTCAAAATTTTAAATGGTTGATTTATATTTTAAAATATCAAAATTAAAATATTTTCATTTGAGTTAACTAATTAGTGTTTACTGTGTATAGTATTACTGTAGTTCTGAAAAATGACTATAAAATAATTTAATTTTGTAAAATGCAATTAAAAAATAGTGTAGTTTTGTTATTTCCCCATAATTTATTTGGTAGTCAAATATCTATGTTATTTATTTTTATGATTTATATAATACTACTTCAAAACACATATTACTTAATTAATATTTAATAGCTAAATTTTTTTTTTTTTGAGAAAAGAAATTTATTAATTTGATTAAATCGAATGGAAAGGATGGATTTGACAAATTTACAAGTTAAAATTACGAAATATCGAATTCCAAAGAAAACATATGAACTTACAAAATTATATTACAAAAATTTATGTCTTCCATTTTAAATAAAAATATTCGACAATTACCTCTACATTCTATTTTTCTAAAACCAATGAAAATATACAAATGAATATATATATATATATATATATTCTTAGATCACCAAAAAGTATTATTATGTGAATATTCATATACTATGTGAACATGGTAAATCCCATAGTATTTAAAATCTTATTTTAATATATTATTATTCCTTGAAAACACTAAATACAAAAAAAAGTAAAAAAAAAAAAAGACAAAAGAGTCATGAAAGTGGGAAAGAAAAGACAAAGAAGAAAAAGACAAAAGCGACTATCACGCATTGTCTGCTACGTAAAGCCAAAAGGAACAATGCCCTCTCTCTTTTTTTGTGTGTTTTATATTTACTTCCAAATCTTTCTTTTCCCTAAAATACAACAAAATCCACACAGACACACATACACACAATCTATTCTCTCTCACAAGATAACACATACACAGACAGATAAACATTAACCAAACACAAAGAAGAAGCAAAGAAAAACATTTTCTTCAAAAAACTACTTTCTGTTTTTTTCTTTTCCATTGATGCAAAATCAAGTAAGTTTCTTCTTTCTCTGATTCTTGTTCATTGATCATTGCTACTTTTTTTTGTCTCTTTCTTGTTCTTGCTACATGTTTGTGTTACTTTACAAGTTTTAAAGTTCTTTACTTTCTGCAAATTAATTAAACTCAAAATTCCTCTCTTCTCTAACAAATTTACCCTTTCTTTTTATGTTTAATTTTGCAGATTCTATGGATCTATAAAGACAATTCAAAATCTTGGGTTTTGTTCTTTATCCTTACAAGTCTCTCAAAGTTTCAATCTTTACACAAAAAAAGAATCATAAAAAAAAAAAATCAAATCTTTGTGTAAAGATTCTTGCTTTTTTAAGCCCTTCTTCAATGGTGGCTATGTTTCAAGAAGACAATGTAACATCCTCTGTTTCTTCATCACCACTTCAAGTCTTCTCAACAATGTCTCTCACAAGACCAACTCTTCTCTCTCCTTCACCGTTTCAATCTCTCAAAGATCTCAAACCAGAAGAGCGTGGTCTCTACCTAATCCACCTCTTGCTAACTTGCGCCAGCCACGTGGCATCAGGTAGTCTCCAAAACGCAAACGCGGCTCTTGAGCAGCTCTCTCACTTAACTTCCCCTGAAGGAGACACTATGCAGAGAATCTCTGCTTACTTCACTGAAGCTTTAGCTAACAGGATACTCAAGTCTTGGCCTGGTCTTTACAAGGCTCTAAATGCAACTCAGACAAAGACCAACAATGTCTCTGAAGAGATTCATGTCAAAAGATTGTTTTTTGACATGTTTCCTATACTCAAAGTGTCTTACTTGTTGAGTAATCGAGCTATAATCGAAGCTATGGAAGGCGAAAAGATGGTTCATGTGATTGATCTTGATGCTAGTGAGCCTACTCAATGGCTAGCTTTGATTCAAAGTTTTAACTCTAGGCCCGAAGGTCCACCGCATTTGAGAATCACCGGTGTTCATCACCAAAAGGAAGTTCTTGATCTAATGGCTCATAGGCTTATCGAAGAAGCAGAGAAGCTCGATATACCGTTTCAGTTTAATCCGGTTTTGAGTAGGTTAGAGTGTTTAAACGTTGAGCAGTTGCGCGTTAAGACAGGAGAGGCTTTAGCCGTGAGTTCGGTTTTGCAATTGCATAACTTCTTGGCTTGTGATGATGATGTGATGAGAAAGAGCTTGGCTTTACGGTCTCAGAACAATACTAATGGGCTTGACTTGCAGAGAGTTTTAGCTATCAGCCATGGCTCTATAGATAACAATAACAACAACAATGGTTATAGCTTGAGCGGTGACTCGGCTTCGTCTTTGCCTTTACCTAATCAAATAAGGATTGATAGTTTTCTCAATGCGATTTGGGGTTTATATCCGAAGATAATGGTTGTTACCGAGCAAGACTCGGATCATAACGGGTCCACATTGATGGAGAGGCTATTGGAATCGCTCTACACTTACGCGGCTTTGTTTGATTGTTTGGAGACAAAAGTTCCAAGAACTTGTCAAGATAGGATCAAAGTCGAGAAGTTGTTCTTCGGAGAAGAGATAAAGAACATCATAGCTTGTGAAGGATCCGAGAGAAGAGAAAGACACGAGAAGCTCGAGAAATGGAGCCAAAGGATGGATCTTTCTGGTTTTGGGAACGTTCCTCTAAGCTACTACGCGATGTTGCAAGCTACAAGGTTGCTTAAAGGTTATGGTTTTGATGGGTATAGGATCAAAGAAGAGAATGGTTGCGCTGTGATTTGTTGGCAAGATAGGCCTTTATACTCTGTATCGGCTTGGAGATGCAGGAAGTGAAAAATGAAGAAAGATCACAAATACACTTTTTGTTGTAATGTTTCTCCTTCTCTTTTGTGTCATGTCTCTTTTCTATTGTATACATAGAGACACAACGATCCTTTTTTAGTTTGTTTTGTTTATGTTGATTGTTACTTTTGTGGTCTCTCTATGTTAAATCTTTGGCACATAAAATGGGTTTTGAGATTTTAGTTGTATGATTTGTTTGTTGGTTTAGTTTCCGTTTAGGCTAAACCGAATTCAAATATAGCAGAAGATAACTAAAACTATGGTATGTTCATCATAGAGTCTCTACTAGATAGAGAAAAAAAAAGAGTTTAAAAAAGTGCAAATCAAAAACACCATTAAAGTTGCTAAAGCCAATGTCAATGGCGAAAATCGCGACCAAATTCATCATCAGAAAGAACAATAGAGTAAATAATCACAGGAAATAAGGAACACCTGTTCTTGGTCCTCTCATTTGATTGTTCTCTTCCGTCTCCGTAAAGAACTTAACTTCCCTTTCCTGTTAATCAAAAACCAAACATATCATTACCGCGAGCCAAGACAAAACCCTAAGCATAACACATAACTAGGTTTATACAAGAACTCAAAAGAAGCACTATCGATAGATAAGTCAAGCGATAAAAGGAGTAACTTGAAATAGTATCAAAAGATAAAAGTATATGACTTACCATGTTGTCATTGAAACTCAGTATAGAAGCAACATTACCACATCGGTAACAGTAGTTAGGTGCAGACCAAACCTACACACACAGAAAAAAAAAGTAAAAGAGAGAAGAAACATCACCAAGCAGATTATACTTTGAAAACATATTAGGATGAAACAAAAAGAAAGTGAGACACTTAACAGTTACGAGGCCTTTATCTTGGAACATGTACTTGAGGCCTTCTTGTACAAGCTGGTGCGCACGACATACTAGATCAAGATTGTTTATATGATTGAACTGCAAAATAAAACAATCAAGGAAGTGGGTTTAGTTTATTAATTACATAGCTTACCCTAAGTTCCAACAACACCAAAAACAAGCTATACCTCAGTGGTAACTCTGGAACCGAAAAGCCAGCCAGCTCCACGTGGACTAACAGCCCACGTTTCGATATCTTCAGGATCGCTCCACATAAGATCACAGAAGGGTCCTTCGTGCGGGATTTCGCAGTTGCGATCAACCAGTCTTATCTAGAGGACATAATTAGATCTCAAGTGAGCCAACAAGATTTGAACGGTGAACTAAAAAACATACAAAGAGCACATTTTAACCTGGTCAATTGTTCGTACGTCAGGTGAAAGACCACCATGAACACATAGAACCTACATCGAGGATGCAATACTTTGTGAATTCATTATACAAAACTTATGTTCATATCAATCTTAGAGAAAGTACATGAGGAAGATACTTACAGTGCCATCTATAATAGCTGAAAGTGTAAGATAGTCAAAAACATCCGTGCAATATCTCCATGCATTAGCATTACCATACTTCCTTTGGCATTCATCATAGAAACCATACACCTACCAAATAAAAAATTGGAATGATAAGTTTATAAATTTATTAAAAAGTGAACATGCAGGGACACAAAATACAAACCAAGTTTATCAAATCAAGTTCATCACTAGTATTGAACAAAAACAATTTTGAAATGGAAACACGAACAGGAAAAAAAACACCGGTACTTAATATTTCTTTGGATTTCTTGGTCTCTTTAATTGTTTAAGCACCAATTACAAAATTTGTCACCATGTGAGATTATGTTAATTACTGTTTAGTAGATTTTGGAATACACAACTTAATTTGAAACAAGAGGTACACACCTCGACCTCGGCTTAACCATATTAAACAAGTTCCTAATGTATCTCTATTCCTACACCATATGGCATGGCATTGCCATGTGCAAATTTTAACTTTCAAAACCAGTTTTAGCAAAAGAAAAATCAAAGCTAGTTTTCCACTAGGAACTATTTAACAATAGACGTGAGTGAAACAGAATAACACAGACCTGAGTTAGCTGCCTGCTTTCATGATTTCCACGCAAGAGTGTGATATTGGCTGGATATCTACAAAATCAAATACAAGAGAAAGAATGGCTTTAGGACTTTAAGCAAACGGGAGGAATGTGTTTTACAGCTTAATAAGAATTTTCAAGAGAGTTATACAGTGAAAAAAAGAAGCATAATCAATGGCATATGGAGATTTAACTTATATAAAATTTTGAAAACATACCTTGCTTTAAGAAGCAAAAGAATAGTGAAGACTTCAAGACTGTTGTAACCTCTATCAACAAAATCTCCCTGTGAGAAATCCACCAAAAATCAAACAAACGCCTACAAATCGACGCATCATAACTATACAAACAGACGCCGCAAAGACAAGAGTCCAATACCATAAATATGTAGTTTGTCTCAGGGACATGACCTCCTGTCTGAAAAAGCTTCATTAGATCATGAAACTGGCCATGGATATCGCCACACACAGTGACTGGACTGTTGACAGGTTGTACATTTGATTCCTCTATGAGAATCTCTTTCACCTATAAAACAATCATAAACGTATCTTAACCAAACAAGAAGAAGAAGGGCTATACTATAACATGTTTATACACTATAATTTCAACAAATCTATCACCAAAACAACTATTCCTTAGTGAATAAAATTGGCTATAAGCTAGTTTAGAGAGCATGAAACCCTAAGATCCATAGACAAAATTCCACAGAGGAAAAAGTAAAGGTAATAGACCAGATTCAAAGTAAAGTTCCACAAGGTGATAAAGTATCAAACAAGAAAGCAAAGAAGAAGAAGAAGAAGAAGAAGGGATATATCATGTTTCTACCCTATAATTTCAACAAATCTATCACCAAAACAACAGATTATTAGTGAATAAAATTGGCTACAAAGTTAATTCAGAGAGCAAAAACCCTAAGATTCATAGACCAAAGGTAGAGACCAGATTCAAAGCAAAAAGTTCCACAAGCAAACAAACACATAACGAAGAAGAAGAAGGAAGGATTACGTATTCGCAGAGAAGTTGAAGCTCGTCTTCAGAGAGATGAGTGCCTTCTTTAACCTTCGATATCCATTGATCCAAATCCATTTTCGCCTTCTTAAAACCTTACGAATAACACAATCTCTCTTTCTCTTCTATGGATCAATATCGATGTGAAGTAGAGAGATTTGATTGGTTCTTCTCGAGAAGAATTCAACGGAGAGATTGTGCGGCGAAGAGAAGGCGGAGGAAGATAAGATCTAGCAGAGCATTTGCTCTTTCGGCTTCGTTTTAGGGCAAAGAGAGAGGAAGAAGAAGAAGAAGATAACCAAAATATCAAATTATTGAACCAAACCCAATTTGGTCTTTTATTGAACCAAAATCTTGAGATTCGTCAACATCTTTTTTTAGGAAATATATTGTAAAGTTAAAACATCCTTTAATTTAGAGAAATTCCTTATCAAATAAATTATCAAATAAATTTTGTTTCCAAAATACCTTTATAAAGTTTTTATAATAAAAATATCATTAAAATATTTTTTTAGAGAAATTCCTTAGAATACCATCAAAATAAATTTTTGTTTTGAAAGTACAATTAAAAAAAAATTTATAACAAAAATATCATTAAAATGCGTTTTATAACAAAAATATCATCAAAAATAATAATATACAAAAATACCACAAACACAAATACCACGTGCTGCTCGCAATTTATTTTTTTCCTATTTTTTTTTCAAAAAATATTTTTTTGAAAAATAAAAAATATAATTATTTTTTTCAAAAAATATTTTTTCACCTCCACCTGATATTAAACTATTTTGTTGACTATAGTCCACATGATTTTGGAAGCTTTGGCAAAAAAAAGCACAAATACATCATATATGTTCAATATTTATAAAAAAAATATTTACTGAATTTTCAAATATATTTAGATGTAAACGTGAACAAACATGTACTCTTTTCACTTTCTCACCAAAACAAACCAAAAACTCAAATTATAACACCAAACATGTAATAATAAAAAACAAAACGTGTGTCACAAGTAACATTCTTATTAATACCTTGTAGTGCTTCTTAACCTACCCCACCACTTGCTCTTAACTTTCTCCAAAGAACCACCACTTGTTTCTTCACTCCCAAGTTTGCTTAAAATCAGTTTAGTCTCTCTTAATCTCCCTCCATAATCTTTCTTCCACATCTCAAACATCTGTTTAAGCCTCCTTAGCTCTCTCTCCGGATTCAAATTCGCTTCGATTTTACCCGATTTCACTTCCATCAAGAACTTTGTGTCATCACCAAACACTTGTGCTCTTTGTCCGAATTCTTCAGCTAATCTGCTTATAACACTTAAACCAATACCAACACTTCTTGTTCTACTATGTATCCTGAAATCTCCACCGCTTCTCGGTGAATCCAAATCCGTTGTTGCTTCGCTTAAATTCGCTGATGCGTCCGAGTTTCTAGCCGATGAGTCATCGACTTCTAAGCTTCTTTTTGCTATAGAGAGACTTGATTGTAAAGATCTCATTTGCTTTTGCCAGATTTCTTCCATTGATTTCATCTTTCTTTCGTATTCGGACCAACGGTTGTCGTATTGTTGGAGTCTTTGCCGGAGAATATTGTTCTCTTCTTCTTTCTCGCGAAGAGAAGCTTCGGTTTTTAGTAATCTTCTTTGTAATTCAGAAAGAACCGACGCTTGGACTAGCACCCCGTATGAATCGTTTCTCTGCGACAAAAGAATCGATAGTCAAGAAATGTATTTTTTTTACCCTTTTTAGTCATATGCAAGAAAATGTTCATTTATACACCTTGATGCCTCCGGATTTTAGCCAACCAATGTCCCCGGCGCATCTTCTAACCAGTTCGCCACGGATTGCTTCAAGAAAAAACAAAATGTTTCAGCAAATCAACCCTTTTATTTTGGAGAGATTCCTTTAACTACCACCTAAACAAAGTTTTTTCCAAAAATACCACGAATACAAAAAACGAGATTTAGAACTTTAATTTTTTTTTCCATTTGGGTTCAATATTTGGTGTTTAGTTATGAAGGGGATAGAGTTTATTTTTGAAGGTTTACGGTTTAGTTTTCAAGGTTTTAGGTTAATTTAAGTTTATGATACTTTTAACAAAAAAACTTTTTAGTGGTATTTGTAAAACTAATGAGTGTGTATGTTATTTTTGTCAAAGAAACTTGATTTAGTGCTATACATGAAAATTTCCCTTTTTTTATTACCTGACTGTATTACAACAGATGCATCAACATTGTCTTTAAACCGTCTCGTAGCGATATTTCTCTTGACATGGCTTTGTATAGCAACACAAGCTCTATGCTTCTTTACTAACTCCGCATATTCCTTTCTTATCTTTCCTCCACGAATAACTGAAAAGAAAAATATTTTATGAAGAAGCCATAGCTCAAGTAATACTAAAACCGTATCGAGACAAAGGGACAATACATGATTGTATAGTAGCAATTCCTCTTTTAATCTCTCTTAGACGACAACGAGCTTGGTGCCCTCTAAAACAGCTTTGGAGACGTAAAATGCCGTGGAGAGTTCGATTTCTTGTATCTTCAAGAACACCAATCTGCAAAAAGAGAAGGGCAATTCTTATGTATAGTACTAAATCAAGTTTTTTGTTAACAAAAATAGCACAAACTCTTGAAAGATTTACACTTACCATTAAATCTTTTTTTTATAACTACCACAAAACTTAAATTAGCTTAAAATCTTCAAAACTAAACACTACCCCTTTTAAAATTAAACCGTAAACACTAACTAGTGAACTCAAACGAAAAAAAAATGTGTTAAAACTCGTTTGTTGTATTGTGGTATTTTTGTAAAAGAAAATCTTTTAATGGTATTATTGTTATAAAAAAATATCGTACAAGTAGCTATAGTACTTACTTGGCCAGTTCTGAAAAACAGTTTCGTGTAGCCGACTTGATACATCTCTGGTAAGATATTGAACTGATGAAGAATCGCTACCGAAACACTTAGAGGATCTTTAGCTGCAATGTTCTCTAACAAAAGGAAACCATACCTAAAAGCATGCCAAAGAAAAAAACTATGATTCAGTGTATTTGGCGAAGAAACTACGAAAGTGGCCTTGTACGGAGTTTTTTTTTTACCTTAGGGAAAATTTTTGATGAGTCATTCTAGTTGGAAACCCGGACCGTGAAATACGAACAACTTCTAAGACACCGCAACATCGTAGTTGTTGTAAGACAAGGCCTTGCTCGTACAAACCCGGAGATTGTACATTGTTCGGCTTTATACAACGAATGAAATGTGGCGTAGTGTTTCCTAGACGTTGCATCAATTGAAAAAGTTGTCCCTAAAAAAATTACATACATGAAATGATCACTAAAACCTTATATTGTAAAGATAATGAGATGTTTACGAGTAGGAACAAGAAGTGTGTATTAAGACAAAAGTGTCTTTACCTTAAATTTGGTTGCGACACTAAGTCGTTGAGAATCCGCTCCACCTGCTTTGTGTAAAGGACCAACGACAGGTTTTTCAGAATGTATTAGCATAGTAGAAGCAAAAGCTTGAGGAAGTTGGCGAGAGCAAGACGACAAAAGTTTAATAGAATCCGAATGTAGCAAATCCCGGTTCTTCTCTAGAAACCCGCTCGTCTCATACGTAACCTTAATAAAGAAAAGCAAGTAAAAAGACAATGTTACAATGAGAAACAAAGGCACAAGAACATAACAACATGACTTATGTTTCTTACCTCTCCAGCATAATGAGAAACCGTGAAAGCCTTTCCTCGGTCTCCTCTAAAACAAGAATTCCCATTTAAATGTTCTTTAAGCTTGTTGGCTAATGTTAAATCCGTGCCATTCGGAAATGTAGACTCTTCGTCAAGTAGCGAAAGCAAACCTAACGGTTTCTGAACACAAAAGCAATAACACAACATATCTCCAAAAATATTAATATACGCTTTTTTATGGATAATTTGTCTAGAAGAGATTAGTTATGACAAATACCTTTTCGAAGAGACCGAGACAATTTTGGTTGTCTTCGAAATCAACCTTTGTCCAGTCAATACCATCTTGAATATATTCCTGAAATAGCATAAAAGAAAGTATTAAAAGCCGACGAAACTCGATAGACTTCTGCTTAGATAAGTACAAGAAGCCATTACATAAAGACTGTAACTTTTACCTCTTGTTCGAGCTTGAATAGATGACGGTTAAAATGTTGTTGCAATCTCTCGTTCGCGTAGTTTATACAAAACTGCTCAAAACTATTATTCTGCAACATCCAAAAGTAGTTATTTCAACAAAACCAAAATTAGTACTCATACACAATGTAAAAACAAAAGATGCAACATGAAACCATTTTTTACTATGTGGAAGATAGAGTTAAAAGAAGCATTACGTCGAAAGATTCAAAGCCGTATATATCAAGAATGCTGATAGATCTACCGGTTCTCCTCTTTCCCACCGCAAGAGATTTGTTTATTTGTTCAACAAGCCAATCGAATAAACACGCGTAGATTGATTTCGCTAAAGCATCTCTTGCCTCAATAGCCTAAAAGAAAACAAGAATAAAGAAAGTTCAATACAAAACAAATTAGGTTAATGCCAAATAAACAAGAATCATAATAGGCCTACCTGAGATAATGTTAGCTTTTGTACAATTATATCATTTTGAACTTTCATGTTACGCTTCGATAAAGCTAGCTTAAGTTCATTTATCTCGCAACCAATTAATTTAGCGACAGTCGATAAACCTGAAAAAAAAACAAAGAAAGCCAAAAAAACTTGAGCAGAAAATTTGAAATAACTAAAACCCTTAGTGCAAAAGTACTATAGAGGTGGTATTTTCGAACAATTTTGTTAAATAAGTATCGATAACTATCCAAAAGAGCCTTCCTTACTCTCATCTAGTTCAGGTTCGACGTGATTTTCATTGTCGATAACTGTGAAAGAAACATTCCCTAGCCATAATACTGCCGCGAGCATAGCAAATACGCTTTCTTGATCTTCTTTACTAACATGCACAATATCTAATGCTTCCTGCAAAATCAAATAATTTAAAAATCAACCGAAAAAAATATAAACCGAAAAAAATTAAACAGAATATTGGAGTTTTACCTTAACGGCGTGAAAACGTTCAACATCATCAACTCCGTTAATCGAATAGCAATTGCTTTGTCTCAAATATTTATACTCTTTTACTGTTTTCAAGTTTAGCTTCTCTAATGTAACAATAAATGGAATAAAAAGTTAGATATATATACATATGCATAAGATACAACCGACGAACTTTTAAAAGATTATTGTTATAAATGGGAATTTTAGGATTCACGTTTTCTAAATTATACCTTTAAGCATAGGTGAAGCGCCGGCACAAAGTTGATAAAATATATGATATGATCTTTCTCTTTGCGCGCATTGAACCACTCTAGACTATTGTAATGTATCATAATTAAAAAAGAAAACAAATTTACCATACCATTTATTTCAATATGATTCGACATAAACATATCGAAAAAATAATGTATAGGAGCTTACCTTTTCTAGTAAAACTGCAAAATTCAAAAAAGAACAAAAAGCTAAATCAGTTCTTGTAATAGAAACATAACAAAAACATTGTGAAGCCGCGACAAGAACAACGTTTTATGCTTACATGTTTGAATTTTAGCGCCGGAGATCTTTCCCGTTTCGCTAAAATGAATCTCTATAAGCTTCCCCTGTGAAATTTTACATTAAGAAGAAATATTATGAGACAAACAAAAGACACATAGCTTTTCAAAGACACATATCATAATTGGTGACTACTTACGAAACGACTAGAATTATCGTTTCTCAAAGTTTTTGCGTTTCCGAATGCTTCCAAGATAGGATTAGTCTTTAATATCTCATACTCTATACCACTTCCACCTCCGAGAGCAGCCAAGTATTGCATCGCTATCTTCGCCGTCTCAGTTTTGCCTGCTCCACTTTCTCCACTAAATACAAGAACAAATCTTGTTAATAAAAAGTTACAAACACTTTCAAAAATGCACAAAGAATAATCCATGAGCGAATATAGACGCTCGTGAGCTTCACAAATGTGACTAACCTGATTATGATAGATTGGTTAACCTCATCTGAAAATAGAAACCGAAAAAGATTAAGAGCTAAAACATCGAATACAATAAGTTAAACAATTACGAAACATGATCCAAAACCTCGTATCATTTCGCGGATAGCTATATCCGTAATAGCATAGACATGAGGACTATTATTCGATCTCTTCCTATACGCTTCAATGTTGCGATCTCCGTATAAAGGAACCTCCTTAAACGGATTCACAGCCACAAGAACCGGCCCTGCTTTCGTCTTAAGCAACCATAAAGTAAAAAAAAATCAGAAAAAAACTATAATAACATTTTACCATAAAATTCAACAAAAAACTATATTAGCACAAAATGGCTTACATATATCATGTCTTGGTTGTACCTAAACTCGAGGTTGTACAACACCGATGGCTCGTTTAAGTAACTTAGTTGCATGAGATCGTCTACACCATCGAGAATATCGGGGTTTGCTGGTACTAGAGTCTCTGTTGCGACTTTTAAAATCTGTTTGTATCAAAGTTTAGTTATAGTTTAGATCAAAGACTAGAAAATTTTAACCAACATCTTAGAAATGTTTGCTTACTCGTCCTTCGGGTAGTTTAATAATAGAATCTTCTCCTGAAGTTGTTAAGACCTTTCCTAGCTCCCAGTTACCAGTTTGAAGTTGGAACCAAAATTTTAGAGCCTATAAAATAATCCAAAATTTAATAATGATCACAAATAAAAGGTTCCAAGCCTAAACTCACATCACAATTGTTTTTAGGACCAAAATACTATTAAAAAAAATACCACAAACAAGTTTTAACATTTTAGAACTTATTTTTTCGTTTGTGTTAAGTATTTAGCGTTTATAGTTTAGTTTTAAAGGGGTTAAGGTTTAGTTTAGAGGTTTACGTGTTTAATTTTGAAAGTTTTAAGCTATTATAATTTTTGTGGTGTTTTTGACTAAATATTCCTCTTAGAAGTTTTGAAGCCTAAGATACTTGTGATGGTATTTTCGTCCCAAAACTTTAAAATATACCATTTTTGCAAATTGTTCAAATTTAAATCCTTTTATGGAATATGTTTATTCCACTTTTTACTATAACTTGTACACCTACCTAGCCATGTAACACACAATGACACCAAAACCAACAAATAAGTAAGCAATATATGAACCATTAAAGATACCTTTTTCCGAGCATAAGCGCTTGTATCGCCCCACATTCGATCACTACTCCGAGGCAATGCCACAATAGGCTCACCTTCACCAACCAAAGACCGTTCTCCATTCGAAACACTACTCACTCTATACGGTGAATCCTCATTAGCATTTCTATCCACTGCCACAACAGAATTTTCACTAATACCATTCTTTAAATGACCATTCCGCGGAATAACCAAATCGGTGGCATATACACTTGTGCCAGAAGAAACCTCAAGAGGATCAGTGAGTGGCGAATCGGCAAATCTATAGTTTGCAGGCATAGATTTGAGTGATTGTATAGTAGGTGTAACCTTATGTGACATTGTTTCCTGTAAAAGAGAGAGAGTAAGAAGTATAAATAAAACTACTTGTGGTTTCCAACAAAGCTTAGAGACCAAAGTGGAGGGACCATACTTTAAAGAAACAGACCAAAGTAGTGTTCTTTAGATGTTATGTCACTATTACATAGTTCCACAAAATTAAAAAAATGAAAAAAAATATTCTAAAATTAGGCAAATCTAAGGAAAATATTGTGGATGGACTTTTTTTTATAAATGAAGAAAAGAACTTGATCCTAATGGATCTTGCATAGGTTAATGTAAAAATTGATCTGATCTAAAACAAAAAGCAATTAAGATTTGAATCTTGATTCAAGAAACAGAGCAAATACTAAAAATTAAGAAAGAAATTGAATGGATCTAAGATCATAGATTATTACCTTTGAAGATTAGAAAACGCAAGTGAAGATTAACCTTTAGATCTCACAAGAATTATTAAACTGTGAGTGTTGAAGTCATGAAACAATAGAGAGACAAAATCAAAAATAAAGAATGATTATAGAGAAAGAAACTGTTTAACAAGAATATTAAATTAAGCACTTTAATTGAGTTTATAGTAACAATTGTTAGTGAGAAAAATCAGATATTTGGAGAGGAAATCGGAGAAGAAGAAGAAGATGAAACTTTTTCTCTGCTTTAGTAAAACTGTTTTCTTTCTTCTAATTTGTTTTTTTAATGACTTCTTCAATTTATATTATTCTTATTGGTTTTAAACTTTTAATTAGTCATCCGACAATTTTGAATGTCTTTTTGGCCAACTAACAGTGGAATTTTCAGAATATCACATGATCACAATTCCGATTTTACCCTTTGTATTTTCTTAAACGTATGATTTTGTTTTTTTTTCAAATTATGTGATCACTGAGTTTTAATGATGATATTTTCTACAATTAATGTAATTTTTTCAAACATTGCGATCATAACAGTATTAATTTTTGAATTTTAGAAAAACTTGTTTTCTTAAAAGATGATGAATTGTGTTCTTGGGAACTATATGAAATGTATTTAAATTTTATAATCAATATTAAATTTATTTTTAGCCGTTCGAATTCAAAATAATTTTAAATTTTTATACGAACATTATTATAAGAGGAGGAACTAAAATAAGTCTACGCCTAATAATAAATTAATTAGAATTGGTCCATGTTTCGATCACATCTCTATTTTATATAGTCAACTTATATTTAATAACATTATAACATGACGATATTTTTCTTGAAGTTGAAGCTTCTCTAAATTTTAAACAAAAAATAATAATAATTGAGTAGTTAACTATATTCACAAGGAACAACTTTATTTGCCAAAACGACATTATGAATTATAATGATTATAAAGACAGATACAGACCAGAAGATGTTTTATGTTGCAGACATTTTGAGTTTTGAGTTGAATCCTAATTATGGAGGTCAATTATGTCTTTTGGTTAAAATAATTGAAATGATTATAAATGAAAAAAGTATTGATACATAAACCACATATCAACACCAAAAACTATTGATGAAAAAGGTCTAGGAAATTATTACAGAGTAAACTAAAATAATAACAATTACAGTGAAATTGAAAATTTTGCATTTTGTATAAACATATAATTAAATCCCTAACGAAAAAGGCGAATAAAAATAAAATAAAGATGGTTTAAGATATGTACAATAGATTTCGTGCTAACAAAGTTTTAAGTCTTACTTAACCATTATCATGTTTTCCTCAAATCCAACCAAAAAAGACATTATGCTTTTGTGACTGCACACAAACAAAAGCAGCATTTGGTTTTAAGACATCTAACAAAAAATGAAGCTAACCATGTAATCAAACACGAGCTAAGACTAGTTATGTTATGATGGTCCTATAAAGACCGGTCAAAACTAGACCCGTCTGTCCTAAAACCTCATAATAAAAGAAGAAACCTTGCAATGTAAAACAAAGTAAGCAAAACCAAGAAACTCAAAACAAAGTAACAAATAACTACAATAAACATTTTCACCTTTTGAAGCTTAGGCTTCAACATCACTAAAAACATAGTGATATGCATCATATACATACTTAAAGATTCTCAAGCATCACAAAGTTGTTAATGATAACTAAGAGTAAGCAAGACAAAGACTATACTTTTCGCATATTTTTAACTTTTTAACCTATAAACTTATCATATACATATATATATATATACCACACACATCAATAGAGATACCTAATTGCATATTCCGAAATGTTCAACTATAAGCTCCAAGCATACCATTTTCTAAGATCACAGCAAAACATTAACAAAACTCTTATAACCACTATCTACTTACGAAGTCTATATTGAACAATGGAATCACCAAGACGTAAAAAACCAAATTTCCACACAGAACAACAACACACACAAGCTGTTACGTTCAAAAGGCAAGCTAAGCGCGGTTTCGAAACAACCACAAAACTAAGAGCAAGCAAGAGAAGACTATACTTTCGCATTTTTTTAACTTTTAACCTATAAACAATAACAAAAATCTGATAACCACTCGCTACTTACAAAGTCTATATCGAAAAATGGAATCACCAAGAAGTAAAAAACCAATCTTGCACACAGAACAACAACACACAGTCTATATTAAGTTCAAAAGGCAAGCTAAGCGCGGAATCGAAACAATCACAAACCTTAAATCAAGCTCGTATTTGCCCCGTATCCATATCAAGTATCACGTCTCCTCCTCCTCGTCAATTGAAACGGAATAGTGATTGAGCCTTGCGCATCATCATCACCATCACCGTTCGTATGACCTCCACGAGCGGCCCTGTTCTCGTAGTCAACATCACCCGTGGGCAACTCGCGACGACACACAGGGCACGAGCTATGCAATTTAAGCCATGGAAGCAAACAATCACGATGATAAACATGTTTACAAGGCATCTCCTTTGCAAAAACACCGTATTCGAACTCATCAATACAAACAGCACATTGATTCATCTCAGATTCTAGAATCTCTTTATCTACTTTAACGTTAGGTAAAGCATCAATGGCGGATTTAGAAGCAGGAGGAGTACCGTAACGATTCGAATCATCGTCGTCTTCATCGAGACCACGGCCAAAGAAGTAATCGCCGCCACCGTGGTTAGCTAGCGAATCTGAATCGGAGAGAAGCTGTACGTTTACACCGTTTGATTGTAGCTGTGGGATGTTATGTAAGAATCTAAATGGATCAAAAGCTTCGCGACGATGATGTTGATGAGTGTTATTAGACTGCGAATCATCGTCTTCTTCTTCGTCTTCGTCTTCTTCCATTGATTGTTGGCTTAAGAAGCTTGGATTCGTGAAGTCCATAACTGGTGTGAAAGATAAGCGTGAAGAGACTGGATCTGTGAACCGGAAGATTAGGTTAGGATTTTGATTAGGTTCTTGCGCCGCCGCGTTGTATTCTTCTAGGAAGCCTCCGTTGCATACATGACAGACAGGATCTGCGGCGGCGGCGGCGGAGGAGATGGAGATTGAGATTGCGATTGTTTCGTTGCATTGGTAGCAGATGAACATCTTTTCCGTCTCCGTCGACATCGCGACGGTGGATTCGATTGAGTTTTCGCCGGAAGACATGACGGAGGAGAATCTGCAAAAATCTCAGAAAACGTTGAAAGATGATATAATATTAACAAGCGACAAAGACGTTTCAATTATGAGCCCAAGGCCCGGCCTAATAAAGGTACTTTTAACCTATTTTAAAAAGTAGGGGGCTAAATTGAAAAACAAAGAAAAGTATAGGACCAATCAGAATGATTTTTTTTAACTATCTATAATAGATAGGACAAAAATGAAAGAATATGAAAGTTGTGTACCTTTTAAGAAAAGTCAATGGTTTGACGATAGCTGGCGAATCGATATGGGCTCAAGGCCCGACCCAAGAAGGGTATTTTTAACCTATTTTAAAAAGTACGGGGCTAAATTGAAAGAAAAAAAAGTTGTGGACCTGTAAAGAAAGTCATTACCCAGTCCCAGTCGAAGTTGATTTTAAATTAGAAAGGTCCTTTAATCCATTTTAAATAGTACACGGCCAAATTGAAATAAAACAAAAGTAGTGTACCGATAAAGAATGTCATTACCCAGTCGAAGTCGTCGTTGTTAGTTTTAAATTAGAGGTCCTTTAACTTATTTAAAATAGTACAGGGGCTAAATTGAAAGAATATAAAATTAGTGTACCTATAATGAAAAGTCATTACCTTGTCTTTGTTTCTATGGCCACATAATCGTTTCTATTCAAGTGAAGAAGAAGAAGAAGAAGAAGAAGAAGACATGGATTCTATGGTATCAAGCTCCACGATTCTTAACCGATCATATCTCACTCCGGTTTGTTCGATTCCGTCTTCCTCCGCCGCGCCACTGAGCTCGGTCCAGGTCGTGTCCGTCGCGGCTAACCGCCACACGCTCTCGTTCAGGTCCGGTGATAGAAGAAGGAGGAATCTATTATATAACGGCTCGATTCCGGCGATAAGATGCGGAGGAGGAATCAAAGAGATAGGAGAGAGCGAGTTCTCGAGCACGGTTCTGGAATCGGACCGGCCGGTTCTTGTGGAGTTCGTCGCTACTTGGTGCGGTCCTTGTAAATTGATCTATCCCGCCATGGAATCGTTATCACAGGTTTCTTCTTATACGGATTCTCTCTTTTAGTTTTTGAGGAATTGCCAATAATACACTTAGGATTGTATTTTGCAAAAATACACTTAAGATTATATTTTGCAAAAAATACACTTAGGATTATGAATTTTGTAAAAATACATTTAGGATTATATATTTTGAAAAATACACAGCATTATATTTTGTAAAAATACACTTAGGATTATATTTTGCAAAACTACACTTTTATTTTTATAAATACACTTAAACTCTATATATTAAATCCAAATAAACTTCAAATAGTAAACTCTACTTTCATTAAAACAAACTTTTAAACACTGAATAGTGAACCAAATGAAAAATTTGAATGCGGATGTATTTTTAACAAATTTAAAAAATGTAAATTTGAAATGGGTCTAGTTTTAGTTTAAAAAGTTGTAGTTTTGCTAATTTTTCTTTAGCTTTATGCAATTGGTAATCATTGAATTGAGATAAGATACTAATACCATTATCTCTATAGCTAGCAAAAAAAAAAAGTCAGCAAGTGTTAAGAAAATTTGTAAGAAACTTTAGGTTTATACATTAAATTATGGGATTTGGTTCCGACTTCTTCCTTTAGGATGCTATATTTGGAAATGTTGTTTGGTTGTTCTTGTCTTCTAAAGCTTAGAATTGTGAATCTATGACAGGAATACAGTGACAGATTAACGATTGTGAAGATCGATCACGACGCTAATCCAAAGTTAATAGCTGAATTCAAGGTTTACGGTTTACCTCATTTCATACTCTTCAAAGACGGTAAAGAAGTTCCAGGTAGCAGAAGAGAAGGCGCTATTACGAAAGCCAAGCTTAAAGATTACATCGATGGTCTCTTGAACACACTATCTTCTGCTGCTTAAGTGTGTGTGTGTGTGTGTGTCTCTATCTCCCCCTGGTATATCTCAGTCTCAACACATTATTTATTATGTAAACTCTCTCTTCAAGTACATTGATATGCATTTCCCTTTTCTTATCGAATCTGTAAATCTTGCAACAAGTTTTACTATTAGAAGAGACTTGAGCCCTTCTCATAATCACATAAGCATTATAAACATACATATCTAAGTCTTCCCTTCACTGTATTACTTGCTTATGATTTTTTTCTAGTTATGTTTTCATAGAGTTTGCATTGCAATATTGTGGTCGGTGAACTCGTTGTGGTATTTTTGCACCTAATTTTCTTTTGGCAGATAAAGGTAACTGAAGAACAAAATGCAACAACTTCGATTTAGATTTTTATTGGAACGAAACAGGTAAATAGAATTCAACATTAAAAGACAACTTGTTTTACGACAGTTTCCCATTTTTATCTTCTCGTCTCGAGCCGTAGATTCTCACATCTTGTTGGCTTTATTCCCTTTGAAAAAGCAGCCAAAAAAAAAACCAACGGCTAGACTTTTGAAACCATGACTTTCTTGGCTTTTCTTAAACTTCTTTGACATAGGTTTCTTCGGTTCCTCCGATAACACCATCGTCTGGGATGTAACGTCTCCAGAACTTGTGTTGCTTCCACACTCTTCCCATCTCTTCGATAGGAACACCTTTCGTCTCAGGCAAAAGGAAGTAGATGAAGACTGTCATGATCGCAACCATTCCTCCGAAGAAGTAGAAGAGACCGAACTTCATGTGGCAAAGCATCGTTAGGAAGAATTGTCCGATGAGGAAAGTGAAGAACATGTTGACAGAGACGTTGATGGCTTGTCCCGCTGGTCTGATTTCCAACGGACAGATCTCGCTCGGTACTAACCATCCTAACGGACCCCATGACCACGCGAACCCCGCAACGTATAAACATATGAAAGCTAGGATCCAATCCGCTGTTGCGGGCGTCAAGGTTCCAGCTCCCGTGGTTCCGAACTTCATACCAATCAATGTGCCAACAACGATCTACAAATACGAACCACCAAACAATGTATGTTAAGGTACGCGATCATATCATTTCGTATATTACATTATGAACTAAAAAAATGTTTTCGAATTTCACCTGGCAAACAATCATTTGGATACCGCCTTGGAGGAAGAGAATCCTCCTTCCGTATCTATCAACCGCATAGATTGAGACAAGCGTAGAGACAACATTGACAACACCGGTAATAACAGCAGAGATGAGCGAGGCATCATCTCCGAAACCCAGCGTTTTAAACAGAACAGGAGCGTAGAACATGATCACGTTGATACCGGTGAACTGTTGGAAGAAAGGAATCGCTGAGCAGAAAGTAAGCGCCGGTCTATATTTAGCCTGTTGGAAGATGTTCTTCCACGGATTCTCCACTTTCTTAGCAGCTTCGCAAGCGTCGCAAAGATCCTGAAACTCCTCGTCGACGTTATCAGCACCGCGGATCTTCTGCAACATCTCTCTAGCTTGTTCGTACTTGCCTCTCTCCAGCATAGAGTTGGGTGTATCGGGCAAGACGAAAGATCCGATAACCATTACAACCGCCGGAACAGCGGCTAGACCTAAAGACACTCTCCATCCGTTTCTAGCCATTTTAGATGTTCCGTAGTTGATTAGGTTCGCAATGAGGATCCCGATAGTAATCGCCATTTGAAATCCGATGTTGAGCGCTCCTCTTATCTTCGCTGGTGCCATCTCCGAGAGGTAAACCGGAGTAGACTGCATAAATAGAAACCACAATCATTACCCCAAAAAACCAAACACAAGCCACATTGAATAACCCACTGTTCGGGTCTAAACCATGTTTTACTTACTTGATTAGCGAACCCAACACCGACACCAAGCAACAATCTACCGACGATGAGCATAGCTACGTTGGTGGCAAACGCGTTGAACAGAGAACCGATGAGGAAAGCAATACCACCAACGAACATGGAGATCTTGCGACCGTGCTTCCTCGTGACAGCGGAAGCTGCAAAGGAAGACACGAGGGCCGCGAGGTAGAGCGAGGAAGTGAACAGTTGGAGAAGCTGGTTGTCGAATTTGCAGTAAGCGGTGTCGCGCTTAGCATTGTGCATTTGCCTATCCACTTCAGGGAAGAACTTGCTTAGAAACTCCTCCATTGATGTCACTCCTCCTGCATAAGTAATTACATTTTACATTAACAAAAACCAAATTTTCTCTAAGTGAAACAATGTGAAGTTTAGTTGTAAGTTATAACATAATCGTTGCAATAAACCGAACCAAAACCGAATTTAGTTTAACTTAACCAAGTAAACCGAAACTCATCTCTTGCATTTATAGACCCAAAATGCATTCTATTATGTTAAATGTATTAAGGACATAACCAAGTAAACCAAATTAAGGATAATATAACCAAGTAAACTATAACAAAACCGAATATTATTTTTATTTTTATTTTCTTAAAAATTAGTTGTAATGGTAATACATTTGTATGATATTATTTCTTTCTATGTTCTATTTTTAATGAAATGGATGGAGTATTATTCTATTACACAAACCGTTTCAAAACTGAATAAATTCATCAAAATTCAATAATTTGGCTGATTAAATACCGAAATATACTACTCCTCCGTTTTTTATTATAAGATTTTCTAGTTTTTCAGATATAATAAACAAACATATTAAAATATATTATTTTTTGTGATTTATAATTTTCAACAACTCTAAACCAATAATGTTTAGTTATTTTTCTTGAATTCTATAATTTATCATTAACAATTGTATATAGAAAAATGAGAAAATCCATCTTTTTTAAACCAAATATTTTCAACAAAAATCCTACATTAAAATACGGAGGGAGTATTATTCTATAAATAAAAAAAATAATTAATTATACAATATTATTTCTTTTTATACATAACCAACAAAAAGAAAATCTCAAACCGAACCGGTAAGAAAAGAGTCATCATTTATTTTTTTATTTTTAAAAGACAATAAAGTGACATGTCGGAAACAAAGAAAACATAATGTCCTAATCCAAAAAAAAACAAGAATATATATATAAAAGATTAACGTAAAAATTTAACAAACCTGAGATTCCAAGATCATAACCAAAGAGTAAACCTCCCATGGCAGCCACAATACATGTTATCATTACAAACACAGTGACTCCTCCTTCATAACTTCCACCACCACCTTCTGATACAAAGGCTCCTCCTGCCATTATTTGTTATTAATTAATAATTCACTTATTTGAACTTTTTATTTGTTATTATTTCAAACAAAATCTTGTAATAAAGCTTTTGATCCAAAACTTTAAGAGCTTGTAAGCTTCTTATATATATATGAATTTTCTTGGTCTATTATTAGTATTTGGATTTGTGTCTATGAGTTGTTTTTTTTTTACAGATTTATCTTTGCTAACGAATAGGGAGAAGTGGTTTTGGTCTTTTTTATTTATTTTAATTATGATTATGTTTTTTGTTTAAAACCCTGTTTTAGTGGAGACTTGACTGTCTTTTTTAGACTGTTTCTTTTATTTTTATTAACAGACAATTTTCCGGTTTTATTTATCTAATTTTTATTACATAATATGACTGTAGGAGATAAGGTAGAAAAACAGTCTCTTACCGAAAATAGATACTGTAATAATAACGAAGGATTGTTGCATTTTTGTTTTTGTTGATAATTGCATGTTAAACGTGTATCATATCCACATTAGAATATATCTCATTTTAGTTTTTAGTAAGTTGCTAAAAACAGATAATATGTAATATAATTAATTTATGTGAATATATATAATTATCAAGTGTACCAAAACGTGTCAGGCGTTTGTCAGCTTGATCCTATAATGTCTAACCGCGCGTATACTTATTTTATAAACACACATATATATATATATATATATATATATATTTTTAATAACATTATATGGAACAAATCTTATATAATACGATTAGAAGTTTTTTAACTTTGCATAAGCTGGTGACACATGTCTTCCTCTTCTATCGACACGTGTCCTTATTTTGTTCTCTGGTCATGAACGTGACGCCTCTTAAGATTAGGTCAAGCGGCAAAAGGAGAAGCTTTCCTCTTACAGGGAGGAGATTGTGCAGAGAACTTCAAAGAGTTCAACGCAAACAACATTCGCGACACTTTCAGGATTCTATTACAGATGGGTGCTGTTCTTATGTTCGGTGGCCAAGTCCATGTCGTTAAGGTAATGATAAAGTTTCGATTTTTATGGGGGTTTTGTCGATAAAGTTTTGATTTTTATGGGTTTTTGTCAATAAAGTTTCGATTTTTATGGGTTTTGAGATTTGGGTTTTTTTGGGTTTTGATTAGGTAGGGAGAATGGCGGGTCAATTTGCGAAGCCGATAATTTTAGAGAGGCAGAGATATGTCATATGATAAAATTTAGTTTTGGAGAGAGACAGAGATTAGTTTAGGCAGAGATACTATAAGCCGATAATTTTAGAGAATATAAATAATTTTAGTTTATAAGATCAGATGATTATTTAGTAGTTTTGGTCCGAGTAAAATTATTTTCTAAATCCACCCTTGTTTTTGAGTGTGTTTTATGTCCTAAATATTTTGTGTGTTTTTTGTTTCCTCTAAAGTTGATGCTTCTTGGCTTTATATCACTCTTGTTAACATCTACTTCAAGCACAATAGCCAACATTTGTGTACTTTCAAGCTTCTACAACAATAGCCAAGTTCCTTGCACGCTATCCGAAATCCAAGATGAGCTCGAAAACGAATCGAATGCCAAGCGAAATCTTTTAAACAAAATCACAATTTTTCAACTTATTCAGGAGAAAGTTAGATGACATTAAACAAACTACATGCAGTGCGGTTTGTGTTTTTTGTTTCCTTAGCATTTATAATCTTATGTATATTTCATTAGGAGACTAAAACTCGGATATCGCAGGGACACGAGCCGTTTGTTTCTTATGAAGGCTTAGAGCAGTTGCATAGATTCATTTTTATAATGGCGGTTACACATGTTAATTATAGCTGCTTAACTATGCTCCTTGCAATAGTCAAGGTATTAAAAATCTCTCTCTTTGTTTATTGCCTTCTCTGTTTTGATTGGTATTTTTACTTTTATTTAGATTCATAATTGGAGGATTTGGGAAGATGTGGCTCGTATGGATCGACATGGTTGCTTAACCGGTGAGCACTAATGGTTATTACTTATTGTGGCCTTTGAAATATGGCCATATGAATTAGTAACACTATATTTTGTTAAGAGATTGATCTTTTGTGTGCGTGTCTGTGGGTGGCAGCGGTGGCACGGGAGAAGATATTTCGAAGGCAAACAACTTTTGTTCAATATCATACTTCTACTCCTTTGGCCAAGAATAGACTTCTTATATGGGTGGTATGTCTTTTCTTTATAGAAAATGTTTTGGTAATAGTTTAGACCAAACTATTATTCGATATATATAATGTTTTCGATAGTCTCGAGATACTATTTGTTTTGTTTTGTGTGTGTTGCAGACATGTTTCTTCAGGCAATTCGGACGTTCTATTGTTCGTTATGACTATCTTACGCTTCGTAAGGGATTCATCGTGGTGCGTCTATGACACATAATTGACTGTTTTTTCGACTTTAAGTATATATTTTCTTTTGTATTATACTCTCTTTTTTGCTTTCGGTTTATTAACAACTTCTTTTAGGAAATTTTTGACTATTTTGTAATTGTTGTTGTTTTCTTTTTTTGTCTATGAGCAGAATCACCACCTTACATTAAAGTACGATTTTCATAGCTATATGATTCGTTCTATGGAAGAAGAATTCCAAAGAATTGTCGGTGTAAGGTGAGATACATCAACTTAGCTTTATATGAATCGGGTTTGAATAACTCGGTCCATATTTCTTCTAATATGTTTTAACTTATATATTATTTACATTATTAGTTATTTTATTATTTAAATAATAGTTTGGTCTAAATATAAATATGAATAATAATTATATAATTTAAATCATAAATGACCTTTCTATTGTTATAGATAAGTTTTTCATAATTTAGACACATATTCATAGTTAAATATACATGCATCATTTTGTGTTAAATAATTTCTTAAAACTCTAAACTGATATTAATAAAAATAGATGTGATGAAATTTTAATGAGTAAACATATGAAGATGAAAGTAGAATTGAAACAATAAAAATTTAATGAAAAAGGAATCTAAATAAATATAACTAAAAATATGATATAATGAAAAACTTGTCTATAAGGGTGGAAATAAAATAAATAAATGTTTAATGTTTTTCTATTAGAAAATAAGCTAATAAAATTTAGTCCAAGAAAATAATATTATCATGACAAAAAGAAATAAGTTTTGGTCAAACAAAACATTTATTCTTAAATTGAATTAATGATTAAATTTACATAAAATTATGTGTTAAATGTGAGTAATGATGTTTTTATGGACTACTTGCATCATCCTCTCATCTCTATGATCATTTTATTTTTATTTTTCCTTGTGTGATAATACGACACAAATATATACTTCATCTACCCCTCAATTATGTTTTAGAGTGATGTGAATCATAAAATGATGCAGTTGTATTTTGGAATTCGGAACTTCGTGAAACCATCACACGACGACCATCATACGACGGGATTTTCTTAAATAAGAAAATAATGTTATTCGTCTCCGCAAACCTATTTCTTTCCATAATTCACGTATCAGTATTTTTTATAATTTTAGTTTAACTACCAAAAGTTTTACTCACATATATTTGGTTTACTCATGTTCTACATATACATATATATTATATCATTAATCTGCCAACGCGCGGGTCTTCCCCTAGTTAGTTATATTACTTAAAAAAAAACAAAGTTATATTATTAGTACTTTCAATAGATCAACTAGTGATAACTTTTAAAAAGATTGTACTCCCAAATGATATCTCTCTCAAAGCATCTCCAACAGAGAAACTCACAAAACTTATTAACTATTCAGTGGGATCTATGAACAGTTGATTTAAAAAAAAAATAAAAAATAAAAAATAAAAACGGACCAATCATGGACCGCCACGTATCCATGAATAGTTAAAATCCAGATCTTAAATAAGAAATATAAGATCAAGAGCTTAACTATTTATGTGGGCTCCACATACTAAGATCCCACTAAGAAACACCATTGAATTTGCTCTTAATTCCTCTATTTTATTAAGAAATTACACACAAAAATTCACAGTATTGTAAATGTATTTTTGGCATAATCAAATTTTCTTAGCACTATCATAACATTAAAATTGTTTTTCCTTAAATAACATTAAAAAAGTTTGGATCCAACTATATAAAATTTAAATTAACTTAAAACTTTAAAATATAAATCATAAACCCTCGAAACTAAACTATATTATATCTAGTAAAAACTAAATACTAGACACTAAACAACTAAGCCAAATATATATTTTTTCTAAATATATTATTTTTTAGGGACAATCACAAAACTACACCTTTTGAAAGTGAATTCACAAAACTACACCTTCTGAAAGTGACTTTTTAATTTTACACCTCTTTCATAACCAAAAGACAATATTACCCTATGTATTTTTCTTCTTTTTCTTTTTCCTTTTCTTCCTCTGTATTTTTCTTCTTCTTACTCTGTATTATTATTATTATTATTATTCTTCTTCTTTTCTTCTTCTTCTTCTTCTTCTCAATTTCTATCTCGATTTCTCCATCGTTTCATCGTCGTCGTATCGATCTCGCCGTCTAGATCTGGATCTGGATCTCACATTAATAATCTAGATCTCGCCGTCTCTTCACCGTCGTCTAGATCTGGATCTCGTCTTCATAATCTAGATCTCGCCGTCTTCTTCATCGTCGTTTAGATCTGGATCTCGCCGTAGCTACATTGTCTAGATCTCACCTTAGCTTCATCTTCTCGATCTCGCTTCAGCATGATTGATGTGTTTAATGGATTTTTTATTCAGTTATAAGAGTTATTAGTGATACATAAGTGATTTCCCGTTTAGTAATTGATGTGTTTTAATGGATTTTACTTTTTGGCAGATGAATGCAGATTTAGTTAATGAAAAACTAGATATCTTTATCAATATTGTTACCAGCCTAACCATTAGGATTGATAACATCCATAATCTTTTGGAAGAGAGAAACAAGAAAGAGGTAAAAATGTTATAAATGTTATAAAGAGAATAATACCTTAAATTGATGGTTTGTGTGTGTTAATGACTCAAATGTTTCACCAGCTAATATGTTACAACGTTTTAATGGCAAATGTTATTAGTGTTATAAGTATTATAAAACACAAGTTGTATAAAATCAAATGTAACAGTATCATAAAGTATTAGTTATAAAGTGTAATTCTGAACCTAACTTGACTTAATGATTAAACTATATATGATAGTTATGATACATCACCGTATATAATAGTCATTGGTGACTTAATGATTCAATTGTTTCCACATATTTTTGGCAGATTGACTTAATGTATTTTTTTTGTTTTTTGAATATGATAGGTTTGTCAGACAGATTCAGGAATTGTGTCCCTGAAGCTCTTGAAATGCATTGCTATGAGGATCTCTTACTTATTGAAGCTCAAGGATGCGAAGATATCGAAGTTGAGGAAGAAACTAGCATCATATATCTTTGTTGAAATCTTAACATTTATCTGATGTCTGAGCTTTCTCTTCTTGATTAGGTCTGAACTTTTTTGAAATCTCAACAATTGTTGGTTTATAACACTTATAACACTTATAACATTTATCTGATATTTTTGAGAAGTTTGTTCTATAACACTTATTACAAAAAAACAACAAACGTTATAATATTTATAACACTTATAACACTTATAATAAACGAAGCCCATTTTAAAACGATAGAATGAATTATAACACTTTTAATATTTATAATAAACGGAACCCATATCGTAAAATATCAAAAGATCTAGAGTTTCTCTTCGACGGCGGTTTCCTCTACATATTCATTTCTTCTTACGAGTATCTTATAATGATGTTGCATTAAATAAAGCAACAAACATGTACACCTGAATGTAAAAGACGTAAGATAATGGAATTTATAACATTTATTATAAGTGTTATAAGTGTTATAAAATCAATCATTTAAGTCTTACTAAGTATCTTGTAATGTCTTGCATTAAATAGGATAACAAACATGTACACGTGGAAAGTAAAAGACAGTAAGCTAATAGAATTTATAACATTTATTATAAATGTTATAAGTGTTATAACATCTGAATCATTTGGAAGTCTTACTAGTATATTATGACAAGTCTTTTATAAACCAATATAACACTACTTTTATAAATGTTATAACTATTAGTAATTACTTATATTCCTTTTTTTCTTCGCATATTGAAGTTCATACAATAATTATTATAACAGTTACGTTATAAGACTTATAATGGTTATAATAGTAGACATATAATGGTTATTCGTGTCTATATTTTACAGCAGCATATGAATGCAACATTGACGCTATTGAAGAGTGTAAAAACGCGGGGTCAACGACTAAAACACTACCTTCTTTGTCATAAAAAACTTGAGAGAGCTTCTTCAATGGTGTTTGCTTTGGTTTGTTTTTTTAGTTTTTGTCCGCAAGTTTTAATGTCTTTCTCAATTCTCTTACGTTCTGCACACACACACAAAGTAAAGACCCAAAACATAAGATTATTGTATATGGTCATAAATACACCAACAAGAAGCAAACATGGCAAAAGCAACACAAACAAGAAGCAATGTGTGAAAGTGTTTACCAAGAAGAAATGTGTGAAAGTGTTTACCAAGAAAGCTCTCTGGCCGGTTTAAAGATTCAATGAAGAAACAATAGATGAAGCCTATCTATAAACTTAACACACTTATATGCATCAAAACTCTGTTTATATCAACCTCAAAAACAACCAAATGACCAATGATCTAGCTTTGATCTTTGTCTTTCTTATTTCTAGTTATGTTGTCTTATCTCAACAAAAATGTAATAACCAAAGCTAACCACAATGAATCAACAATTCTAATCAAAACTCTGTTAAAAATAACCAATGATCAAGCTTTGATCTTTGTCTTTCTTATTTCTGGTTATGTTGTCTCATCTCAACAAAACTGTAACAACCAAAGCTAATCACAATGCATCAACAATACTAATCCAAACTCTGTTAAAGACAACCAATTATCAAGCTTCAATCTTAGTCTTCTTGTGTGATAACCAAAGCTAATCACATTGAATCTACAGACTAACAAAACAACACAAACAAGAAGCAATGTGAAAGTGTTAAAAGAAGAGAGAGCCAGAGGATCCTGACCGTTGAATGAAGAGGAGGATCAATGACAACAGATCGAATCGACATCCTCGCGATCTCGGCAACGACAAAGTCAACAACATCAGGCGAATCACTAGTGAACTCCTCATAAGCAGCTTCGAAAGCTTCTTGCCAGAACCTAGGCAGCCTTATACGATGGCCATTGTTATACACATCCCACATATGCTTCACCACTTTCTCCCTCTCCTCAATCTCCTATAATCACAAATACAAATCCATTGAAATCGAGATCTAAACAAAGCAACTGAATATCGAAATCGAGATCTAAAAACGGAGGAGGAGACTCATGAGAACATCGAGATCCTCGTAGATCTGAAAGACGAGATCGTCGGAGAAATGGTTAATGTTACCCGCGGACCAACGAAGATTGATGGTGTCTATGAGCATTGATCAGAAAGCGAGGAGTAGGATTGCAGTTAAGGCCTAGAACTTGTATCAACCTTTGGAGAATAGAGCGAGATAATTACCGGTTTCTTTCTTCGCCGTCGCCGTGGACGACGCGACGGAGGAGGTGGTTAGAGGCAAGGTGTCACTATCCTTCATGGGAGCAAATATGAGAATGGTTTGCAAGGAAGAAGAAGAATGAACGAAAGTGAGAAATTACCCTAATTATACAGAGGGTAGTAGCGTCTTTTTGCATATAGAAAAGGTGTAGTTTTGTGAGAATTTTAAATTAGGTGTAAAGTTGTAAAGGAAAGAAGATTTTGGTGCAGTTTTGTGAATTTCTCTATTTTTTAATATATATTTTATGGTATTTTGGTTTCAAATAATTTTAACGATATTATACAAAAAAAAACTGATGATAATACTATTGACCTAAGAACATTTTAGATATTATTCTAAAGGGAGAATCACAAAACTACACTATTTGAATTACGTTTCACAAAACTACACCATTTCCAAAATATTTAACAAAACTATACCTACACACTAAAAATTAAATTTAAATAAACCCTACCCACACAATCTTACCCCCTTAATACTATACCCTAAACACTAATTAGCGAACCTAAATGAAAATATTTTAATTTTGATAATTTTTTAAAGGGTAAATCAAGCTTCTAAAATTTTGAAAATGTGAAAATATGTGAAAATATTGAATTAGGTGTAGTTTTGTGAAAGGAGGGTTGAAAGGGTGTAGTTTTGTGAATTCCTCTATACTCTATTCTAAACGAAAAGATGAATTCATAAAACTACACTTTTCATATTTCTTCACAAAACTCTATATAATTCAATATTTTTTTATATTTACATTTTTGAAAATTTTAAATGATTGATTTACTTTAAAAAAATTATCAAAATTAAAAAAGTTTCATTTGGGTTAGGTAATTATTGTTGATGGTATAATATTAAAAAAATAAGATTGTTTAAAGAGGAATTCACAAAACTACACCCTTTCAACCTTTCCTTCACAAAACTACACCTAATTTAATTTTTTCACATATTTACATCTTTTCAAAATTTTAAACGCTTGATTTACCTTTTTAAAAATTACCAAAATTAAAATCTTTTCATTTGGGTTCGCTAATTAGTGTTTATGGTATAATATTAAAGGGGTAGGATTGTGTGGGTATGATTTATTTGGATTTAATTTTGAGTGTTTAGATGTAGTTTTGTGAAGTATTTTGAAAATGGTGTAGTTTTGTGAAATGTAATTCAAATGATGTAGTTTTGTGATTCTCCCTTGTTTAAATATAATTTTGTAAAATAATTTTGAAATAACGTAGGTTTGTGAAATGTAAATGAATTGACTTATTTATGTTATAACTAGGTAAGTATCCCGCGCCTTGCGCGGGACAAGGCGCGGGACAGGATATTCATAAATAATATTAAATTATATTATTGAAAACCATGAGTTGATCAATTTAGGGTTGAACATTTAACCCGAGATCCGAAACCCGAAACCGAATCGACATGAAAAATCCGGTTTGGTCCGGTTTCGGTTCTCATATTATCCTATCGGGTTTTCATATTTTCTAACTCGGGTTTCCGTTCTAATTTGAACCGACCTGAAACCCGAATTGTACTCGAATAGACCCGAAGCTATACACATGTATATAGTTTTGATAAGGTAAATTGGATTTTAGTAGGCTATTACAATTTTTTGTGGGTTATATGAATAAGTCGAACCAAAATCCGAACTGAACCCGTATTACCCGAAGTAAGATCAGAAGTTCTTACCAAAATTATGTAAAACCTGAAAATTCGAACAAAAAAATCAAAAATCCCAAACCGAATAATATTTGGTTCCATGTAAGGTTTTGTTAAATATATGAAACTCGACATGAACCCGAATAGATTCGAATCAAACATAAATGTATTTGTAAATAATCCGAACGAATCATATATCATTTAACCAAAAAAACCCGAACTCGAATGAACCTGACCTGAAAACCGAATGTTCAGACTCTAGGTGAGGACTCCGCGCCATGCCAATTATGATTATCTTCAATAATAATATAAGTAGACTAATATATAATAAAACTTTTGTTTCATGTTTTAAAATAATCATAAAAACAAAATAAATATTGTATAACAAACAAAATTTATTTTAGATATAAATATATTTATCTTACTAAAAATTTAAATCTATGTTTACAACAAATTATTCAAACTTAATTTATATATTTCACCATATTCATAGATATATATATGTATCAATGCCACAATGAAAACTACAAAAAATATTAAAGAATATTATAGTGTTTGGCATTTTCAAACAATAATTAGAAGAAACTGAATGTTATAACATGCTCTATTTTATAAACTATATTTTTATTTTCGTATAATTTAAAACATATTGTAAGATATTTTATAATTGTTGAATGATTAATGGTTACTTAATATGGAAAATTGTGGAATTTATTAAATTAGTGTATTTATTAGTAGATTTTAATTGTTTTCTTAATATGTGTGAAATATCTAAAAAGTCATTCTTTTTGATAAGAAGGGAGTAATATATTTTATAATTACATAATAACAATATTATTAGATTCAAACAAACAATTTTTTTGGTATATTCCTGATATTTTTGTAAGTTCAATACGAAAAGGTTATGTTAATTTTTTTTTAAAGTAGGGTAGTATTTAAAAAGTATGTTATTTTATATTAAGGTAAACAACCCAATATTAATATTATTGGCTACAATATTTGATCAATAATAAAACACAAAACCCAACAATATTTTCAAAAACAAAGGCTAAAGAATTTAGCTGAAACTTTCTGTGAAAATAAAATAAAATCGGAGATAAAAAATTATTCAAAAATATAAGGGCACAAACGCAAAAAATAAAATATAAGAGAACAAACGCAAAATAAAATAAAATATAAGGACGTAAACACAAAAAAAAATCTCGTTGCGACACGTAGGCGTTTTGTCTTCTCTTTTTAATAGTACTAGGTAAGTAGCCCGCGCCTTGTGCGGGACATGATATTCATAAATAATATTAAATAATGTTATGGAATAGATCAATTTAAAGCTAAGTATTTAATCCGAGATCCAAAACTCAAAACCGAACCGATCCAAAAAATCCGGTTTGCTCCGATTTCGATTCTCATATTATCCTCTCGGGTTTAAATAAATTATAATTCGGGTTTCCGTTCTAACCCGAACCGACCCGAAAAATTCGGTTTGGTCCGGTTTCGTATCTCATATTATCCTATCGGATTTTAATATTTTTTAACTCGAGTTTCTATTCTAACCCGAACAGACCTGAGACCCGAATTGTACTCGAATAGACCCGAATATACAAATGTTATAGTTTTAATAAAGTAATTTGAATTTTATTAGGCTATTTCAATTTTTGTGGGTTGTATGAATAAGCTGAAACCAAAATCCGAACCGAACCCTAATTACCTAAAATAAGACCCAAAATTCTTACTAAAAATATAAAAAACCTGAAAATTTGTACCAAAAACCCGAACCGAATAATATTTGGTTCCATGTTAGGTTTTGTTAAAATTTTGAAACTCGACTTGAATCTGAATGGACTCGAACCGAATGGAACCGTATTTGTAAATAACTCGAACGTATCCTATATCCTCTAACCCGAAAAATCAGAACTCGAATGAGCCCGACCTGAACCCGGCCTGAAAACCGAATGTTCAGGCTCCAATCCACTAATCAAAGTTCCTGATACATGTTGACAATTTATGAGGCATGCATCTATGAAATACCAATATCGAAAGCCGAAATAACTAATCAAACTTTGCAAGCTTATTCAAAGAAAAAAGACCCGCATTATGCCTACTCCGGTAAATGAAGGCGCTATCCATTAACCGAAATTCGTAGACCTATTTGACGAAGGCCCGTTTTAATGATTTTGTATGTGATAAAGTCTTATTTATATTAGAAGATTTCTTATTTTGTTTTTTATTGTTTTCAATGTGGGATAAATTTAATTTTTAAAAGTTTTATATGTGAGCCTGAATTCGTTGGGCCGGATATATAATTTATATAATTCGCCGAACAAAAATTATTCAAAAATATAAGGACTAAAACGCAAAAAATAAAAAATATCCTAAAAGCTTTCACGTCGCGACACGTAAGCGTTTTGTCTTCTCTTTTAATAGTATAGATTTTCCCAATAAAAAATCATATAGTTTAGAAGCGACCAAAAAATTAAATTGCAAATAAAATCGACCAAAAAATTAATTAAATTGCAAATAAAATCGACCAAAAAATTAAATTGCAAATAAAACCAACCAAAATCTTTTTTAATCGCCAGATCTCTCTCTCTCACTACAAACCCTAAATTCGACGAAGCTCTCCGTCGCCGCCGGATCCTAATCTCTGGTTTTGATTCTCTTCCTCTTCTCTTTTTCTTTACCTCTTCTCTCGTTTCATTGGGTTTTCGTTAGATCGAAAAAATCGTATCTCCTCTCTTTGCTCAACTTTTTCTTAGGGTTTCGTATATCTCATTGTTGATCTACTCTCTTTAGCTCCTTCATTGATTCCTACGTATATGAAAGGTCTTCACTTTTTGAGTTTCTTATAGATCTTTTTCTTGAATCTTTGTTAACTCTAATGGCTGCGATGAACAAATAGGTTTAAATTGTTAATTACGTGTTTATGAATTAAAAATATGAAATTTAACTCTTGGGCTTGTCACTGTGAGGTTTATGAAAGGGCTTAACTTGTGTACTTGCTTTTGTGTTTCTTTATAGTATCACTTCTTAGTGTGTATATCTTTGTGCTGAACAAGTAGTTAAAGTATGTGTGTGTGTGTGTGTGTTTATGATGAAGATTAACCTGAAATTAATGGGTTCATGACGGGTTTTTTGTTTATTAAAGATGGCTGGATATACAACGAGAGGAGCGCCTACGAATGGATCGGTCTACGTCTCTAATCTCCCCTTAGGAACTGATGAGAATATGTTGGCTGAGTATTTTGGAACCATTGGGTTACTTAAGGTATGGTATTAGCCAGGTACTTAATGTTGCTTTATGTTTTTGAAGTCATTGTAATCTTTTTTATTCACAAAAATTTCGAGCTTTCTTTACATTTTTCAATCATGTGTTTTTTTTTGTAGAGAGATAAGCGTACTGGTACACCCAAGGTATGGCTTTACCGAGACAAAGAAACCGATGAGCCGAAGGGAGATGCTACTGTTACCTATGAGGACCCGCACGCTGCTTTGGCTGCTGTTGAATGGTTTAATAACAAGGATTTCCATGGAAGCACCATTGGAGTTTATATGGCTGAGTCAAAGAACAAGAATGCGGGAGATCCGATTGAGTTTGTTGATTTCGATGGAGGTGTTCAGGAAGAAAATGGAGGTGCTGGAAGAGGGAGAGGCCAGGCTGATTCTTCAGCGAAGCCATGGCAGCAAGATGGTGACTGGATGTGCCCAAATACAAGGTCTGTTGATGTGATTTCGGTGAGAGGCTTCATGTCTAGCTCTTGTTTTCGGTTGATTTGGCAGTTTTGTGTTTCGTAGTTTCTAGCTTTAGTGTTTCTCATTATCTTTTATTGGCAGTTGTACAAATGTGAATTTTGCTTTCCGTGGGGTTTGTAACCGCTGTGGAACTGCAAGACCAGCTGGTGCTTCTGGTGGCAGCATGGGAGCTGGTGGCCGTGGCAGAGGACGAGGTGGAGGTGCTGATGGTGGGGCACATGGGAAGCCCAGTGCTTCTACTGGTCTTTTTGGTCCAAATGATTGGTCTTGTCCAATGTAAGCATACTATTCTTCGTAATTTTTTTCTGAAAGTAACATTACGTTCGGTCTCACAGCCGGTTAATGAGTGTTTGTTTTGAGTAAATCACATTGCAGTTGAAGTTGTATCATGTATGCTAATGTTTTGTGATGATGTTAGCTGACTCTTCTGGCGTGTAGATGTAATGGCCTGCTCTCTTGTATGACTTTAACTGCTTCTTAGAATGTTTGTAGGCACCATGCTTTCTCTCCTTTTTTGAATGTTGATTCCAGCTTTACAAATTTTGTGTGTGTATATGCTGTGGCTGTGGCTCTAGTCTTTAGTGTCATATACTTTGGTTATTAGTTGAACGATCCAAAAACGACTTTTTAGCCTTGTCCTAATGCTTTATTTATCAGGTGCGGCAATGTTAATTGGGCTAAGCGTTTAAAGTGTAATATCTGCAACACTAACAAACCTGGTCAGAATGAAGGTGATGTGAGGTATGACTCATTGGAAAACAGATTGTCTTGTATTATTCTCTTGATTTCGTTTGCCATTTTTGAGTTAAGTATTTAGATCACTATGCGTATATTATTTTACAATTTTAGAAGAAGTTACTATAGAATATAGTCTTCTGCATTTCGAAGGAACGCCTTTCTTTTGCACAATCTATACTATGTGAAAGCTATTGTTGTATATAATGATTTTAAGACATAGCAATATGTCAAGGCTATTGTTGTATTTAATGATTCTCACCACATTAAAATTGCATTCAGAAGCCGGTCTCAAACTTGTCTGTGTTATCTGAATTTGGTGTGCTTATCTAAGCCGGTCCATATTTTTTCTTCTACATAGGGGAGGTCGCGGTGGTGGTTACAAGGAATTGGATGAACAAGAATTAGAGGAAACAAAGAGACGCAGGCGTGAGGCTGAAGAAGTAAAAAACATAGTCTCTCTTTCTCTGAAGAATTCTTCTTTAGCAATTCGATTGAGTTCAGTTTTTCTGGTATATACCATTTAACTTGTGTCATAATATTTTAGGATGACGGTGAAATGTATGATGAATTTGGTAATCTAAAGAAGAAGTACCGTGTTAAAACACACCAAGCTGATACCAGACCCGCTGTTGCCGCTGGTCGTGCTGGCTGGGAAGTCGAAGAACTAGGTAGGCCTTAACGGTTCTCTGTAACCGATGAAAAGATGTTTGTTTGTATGCTGCTTTCCACTTAAAAAAATTATGATCCAATGTGTTTTGTATGGTGCTCATAGTTTATCATCAATGTGGCAGGTGTCGATAGAGATGGGAGAGAGAGGAGCAGAGACAGGCAAAGAGACCGTGGCAGCGACAAGCATAGAGATCACGACTACGATAAAGATAGACGAAGAAGCAGAAGCAGAGAAAGGGAAAGAGGCAAAGAACGCGAATATGACCATGATCGAGACAGGGACAGAGACTATGGTCGTGGAAGCAGGTATCGTAACTAAGAGATTACTCTAAAGTGTTTATTAGTCTTATCATCTTGGACAATGTTTTATCTGACTTTGATTTCTTTCTACTTTTGGTAACATTTCAATATCTATGGCTTTTTCTTCTTTTGATTGTGTGAACTGTGAAGTAATGTAAGTCTTTTTGGTTAACTTCTTTTAGTGGTAATTCAAAAGAAGGATAAGATATGCTTAGTTTATTGGAACATGCACACTTTTTTAAAAAATTACATTTTACAACATAATCATTAATGAAATATGTTAAAAATAATTAAAAAGAAAATAAACTATAATGCAATTGGCTAAAAACGTTTTAGATTCTTTAAATACTCAGAATTTTGAAAAATCTTATAAAATGGGATACAGTAAAAAAAGCTAGAAAATTCTATATTATGGGACAGAGGGATAATTCCCTAAAATATACCATTTTAAATTTTATGGCAAAAATATCACTACAAGTTTTATTGGCCTAAAAACACTAAAGTTTGTATAGTCAAAAACACAGTAAAACTTGAATTAATTAATTTTTAGGTGCTCAAAAAAAAAAAAAAAAAAATTGAATTAATTTAAATTTTGAAAGAATAACACGTAAACCCTCTAAACTAAATTTTAAACTCTAGCTAGCTATTGAATTCAAATGAAAAATATAAATTCTAAAGGAAGAATTATAAAACTACACCATTTGAATTACATTTCACAAAACTACACCATTTCCAAAATACTTCACAAAACTACACCTAAACACTCAAAATTAAATCCAAATAAACTCTAGCCACACAATCATACCCCCTTAATACTATACCCTAAACACTAACTAGCAAACCCAAATGAAAAATTTTTAATTTTGTAATTTTTAAAAAGGTAAATCAAGCTTTTAAAATTTTGAAAGGGTGTAAACTTGTAAAAATATTGAATTAGGTGTAGTTTTGTGAAGGGAGAGTTGAAAGGGTGTAGTTTTGTGAATTTCTCAATTCTAAAATGTTAAAATTTATTCTTGCATTTGTGGTATTTTGGAGAAATATTTTTTAGTACTATTTCAAGCAAAAATGTGTGATGGTGTTTTTGGCCTAAAACTTGTTTAGTGATATTTTAAGGGATATCTTTTGGTAGTAACATATGTTATTTACGAAGTTAAGATTATATTATTAGACTTTTGACTCCAAAAATACAGATTATATTATTATATTAGATAATATTCTTGATAATTATCCATATAAATCTAGATATTTTTCATAAAGTTTATTATTATTATACTGTAAATATCTTTTATATGCCGACTTTAACTCCTATATAAAGAGTACTCGTATAAGTTGTGAACGAACGAGATGTAATAATAATAATTTCTCGTTGACTTCTCCTTTCTCAAAAACCCAACACTTATATGATATAATATTTCTATTAATTTTATAACACGTTATCAAGACGAAGCTCTACCCGTAACCCGATCAATCATATTCCAAAGGTATAATACGAAGGTATGATAAATCAATAATTTTATATAATTATGTTTTGATCATTTTTATATGGCGTGCTATGCCGCCTCAAAATGGAAGGCTATGCCTCCTCAATATGGTAGGCTCTGCCTCCTCAATTTATTATATTTTATTACTATTTAAAATAAACTATAGCAAAATTTAAATTAATATAATTAAAAAATCTAAGAAAATCTTTGCCAAAATTTAAACTAATATACTGTTATTTTCTATATAGTAATCATGTCAAACTTGACAAAGCTCGAAATAACTGCCCTCGATATTACTGGCAAAAACTATATGACTTGCGCAGTTGGTGCAAAATTGCACCGAAAGCCGTGAGCTTCTTGATACCATCGATAAGTCGGAAACGACATCGGATGAAAAGAAAGCCAAAGCCATGATTTTTATAAGGCACCACATCCATGATGGTTTAAAGGATGAATATATCACCAAAGAAGATCCCGCGGATCTATGGCTATCTTTAAAAGATAAGTTTGATCACCGAAATATGTGATCTTACCAAAAGCCAAACATGAGTGGTTAAACCTCCGGTTGTTGGACTACAAATGTGTTAGTGATTATAATTCCGCGTTGTTCGGAATCACATCCAGGATGATATTATGTGGAGAGACGATCACCGAGTTTGACATGACCGAGAAAACTCTCTCTACTTTTCATCCCGTAAATGTAGGCATACAACAACAATACCGGCAATGAAATTCACTCGTTATTCGGAGTTGATGCAAATCCTCCTTGTTGCCGAACAAAATAATGATTTGGTGATGTTAAACCATCAAAGTCGTCCGGTTGGATCGGCACCACTCCCGAAGTGAATGTCGCATCATCCAGTTATAATAACCGGAATAATAATAATGGACGCGACCGTGAACGCGGTAAAATCCGTGGTCGTGGACGAGGGCGTGGTAGAGGACAAGCAAGAGGTCCTCGCTACAATAATAATAACTCGGAAAAAGCCGAGAGATTTCGGGTAATGAAGTTGGGCGTGTTATAAAGAAGCAAACGGAGAGTGTTTGCTATAGATGTGGAATGAAAGGGCACCGGTATAATACTCGCCGCACGCCAAAACATCTTGCCGATTTATATCGTGAATCACAAAAGGCAAAAGAAAAGATAAATGAAACCAACTTCATTTGTGATGAACCCGGCCCTCCTTTAGTGGCTTAAACGATGATAGTCATCTTGATATTTCGGAATTTCGCTTGATCGGAAGGTATCAACGGTCAAGAAAAAGACTTGGAATAAAATGACATGATACATGTTGTTGTTTTTTTTAAAATAATAATGTTGTTTAATATTTACTTTTTGTCTTTATAAAGTTTGATGTAAAATAGTTGTTTTATAATAAATCCTTTATCAATATTTTAATCCGTACAATGACAAACTTTGAGACTAAAGAGGGAGATATATGTTCGGTGATAGTGCGACAACGCACACAATACTTAAAGATAAAAAGTATTTCTCCCGTCTCAAAATAAAAGATTCCGCCGAAGGCGTGAATACTATTTCGGTAATGCAAAAATTATCATAGGCTCGGAAGAGCAAATTTTTCAATGCCAAGGGGAACGCAATTTGAAATAAATGATGCGTTATATGCCCCAAAATCTTACGAAACTTGTTAAGTTTCAAAGATATCCGTGTGAATGGATATCATATTAACACTATGAATAAGGATGGCATTGAATACCTTTGCATTACGTCAGAAAAGAAAGAAATCTTGGAAGAATTATCAACGTTATCTTCGGATTATATTGCACAAAAATAAACGAGACCGAATCATATGTTACCGTAGACTTAAAGTCTATTAGTACATTTAAAGTATGGCATGAAAGATTTGGCCATCCGGGTTCGGTCATGATGAGAAAAATTGTGCAAAACTCGAATGGGCACCCATTGCGAAATCAAAAGATTTTCCAATCGGGCGAGTTATTATGTAGTGCTTGTTCTCAAGGAAAGCTCATAACTCGGCCATCAATAACAAAAGTTGGGAATGAATCTCCATTATTCTTGGAAAGAATACATGGTGATATATGTGGACCGATTCATCCACCGTGCGGGCCATTTAGATACTTTATGGTATTAATTGACGCATCTAGTAGATGGTCACATGTGTGTCTATTGACAACACGAAATATGGCTTTCGCAAAGTTCATTACCCAAATTATAAGGCTAAGAGCGCAATTTCCTGACTATGTCATAAAGAAAGTCGTACTTGATAACGCCGGTGAATTCACTTCACAAGCCTTTAATAGTTATTGTATGTCAATGGGGATTGATGTTGAGCATCCAGTTCCCCATATTCATACCCAAAATGGCATGGCCGAATCTTTAATTAAACGGTACCGCAACCGATTGCAAGACCGTTAATATTGAGAACAAATCTCCCAATTTCGTATGGGGGCATGCTATATTGCATGCAGCGACATTGGTCCAGATTCGACCAAGCGCATATAATGAATATTCCCCTTCCCAATTAACATCTGGCAATGTGCCTGATGTATCCCATCTCCGTGTTTTTGGTTGTGCGGTTTATGTCCCAATTGCTCCACCGCTAAGAACAAAAATGGGACCACAAAGGAGATTGGGAATTTATGTTGGGTATTCGTCACCGAGTATAATTCGGTATATTGTACCGCAAACTGGTGATATGTTTACGGCACGTTTTGCCGATTGCCATTTTAATGAAGATGAATTTCCAGCGTTAGGGGGAGATATTAAAAGTATATCAAAAGATGTTACATGGTGCACACAAAGTTTAGTACATCTTGATCCCCCAACAAAACAACGTGAGCCGGAAGTTCGGAAAATTGTGCACTTACAAAATATGGCAAATAAATTACCGGACTCGTTTACGATATAAACAGAGTGACGAAGTCATATATACCCGCCGTTAATGCCCCATCAAGAATTTGTATTCCTGATAAACAAATTCATGGGAGCAAAGCAAATGAACCTAAGGTTCGATTAAAGAGGGGAGGCCGATTGGCTCGAAAGATAAAAATCCCCGAAAGAAAAACAAATTGGGAGAACAAAATGATAAGGTTCTTGATCCCAATAAAGAACGATATCTCGAAGATATTTCGGAAAGGTTCGAGATGAACCAATTAATGATAAATCTTCGGAAGAGATATATGAAAGGGATCAAGAAGAACCATGTGATGAAATTCGTCAAAAGGACGAACAAGATACGAAAAAATATGAGATCTCCATCAACTATGCCCATAATGGAAAAATGTGGCTTAGAAATGAAATTGAAGATATCGATGGAATATTCTCTTTCTCGTATCGAAGAAATTGACAATGAAAACGATGACCAAGACCCACGGTCCGTTTCGAATGTCAAAAGAGAGGAGATTGGAATAAATGGCAAAATGCCATGAGAACTGAATTACTCTCTCTCAATAAACGAGACGTTTTTGGACCTCTCGTCATTACACTAGGAGATGTAAATCCTGTTTGGTGTAAATGGGTTTTCGTAAGAAAAAGAAATGAAAATAATGAAGTCACTGATAAACGAGATTTTACCCCGTTAAATCTAATATCTTAATTGTAGTACTTAAGATGTCAAACCAAATCAGGAGCAAACAATGTACTTGAATTTATGAGAAACGAACTCAGTTTAAGCGTAATCAAAAGGTTGTTGTTTGTGTGATTTTGTAACCGAAAATTAAATAAAACGAAAACGAGAATTAAGAGTTTTTAAAAGATTAATTAAAAGCTAAACAATCAGGTTAAGGTGTTTTAAGGGTGATTAAACTTTCAGATTTCAAATTGTCTTTTACAAAAATAACTTTAAGGTTTTGAAAACGATTTTAGATCAATCCACTCTCGTGGCAATGATCCTTTTCTCAACAATTAAACTAAAACAATATCTTGGATAGTTTAATCGTCGAGAAACTTTAAGAGCAAATCAATTCTAACCACCAAGCTTATTAACACAGATCTCTCGGTTAAGCTAGGCTTGGTTCTAGGGTAATTGTTCAGGAACCTTTATAATCTCTCGATTCATAAAGTTTCCTGGGTTCAATAATCGAATGGCCAACTCGATTAAGGCTTTAAGATTGTTACCAAAGACTAAAGTTTATGATCTATTAAGTCCTAGATAATTATTAATCTTAGATTCAATCAATCCCCTTTTACCCTAACCCAATTGTCTAAGGAAAACTACTCACTAAGCATGTTGAATCTTAAAACAATGGATATTGAAGAAAGCATAAACATAAACAAATCAAAGAGATAAAGGGTAAAGAAAACTCTTATTGATGGTGATGAAGATCACAAAGGTGGCCAAAGAAGCAATCACCAAGAGATCTCCCAAGTCCAAAGCAAAAGAAAACAAAGCGATGAAAAACAAAACTAAAAGATGAAAAAGAAAAACTAAGATAGGGTGGCTGTCAAAACATCCCAACCCTAATATAATATCAAAACCAAAATAAAATAAAGGAAACCCCTTTGGTTTAGGAATTGGTTTTCCTTTTTACAACATAAAACCGAATTTCCATTAATTTTTGCGGCCCTGTATCGGTCACTCCAAACCGATACAGGCTGACCGATATGCGCTTTCGGTAGCCTTCCTTCGGCTCTGTTTTCTTCGTATCGGCCAGGCTAAGCCGATACAACAAGTCGATACGCGTCCTTCGGGTCTTTTTCTCTCGTATCGGCCACTCCAAACCGATATGGTTGGCCGATACGAGCTTCGGCAAACTTTCTGTTTTCTATATCGGCCAATAGAAACCGATACAACATGCCGATGCAAGTGTATTTGGTTCTTTTTGGCTTAAATTCATCACTTTTGCCGTCTTTATGCTCCAAAACCTGAAATACACGAAACAAACCAAGATGCAACCTATATGACACTAAATGCAACCTAAATGAGTTAATTCTAATGCATAACATAAGGTAAAATGTGTAAAATATGCAAGTTATCAACTCCCCCAAACTTATCCTTTGCTTGTCCTCAAGTAAGAGAATTTGCATCAAAGTTCGAGAAAGTGCAGAGGCGGGGACCTCAGAACCAAAAACAACGTGGATGTGTAATGAACAAGTATCCTAAACATAGTACCCTCTCGCAACCGAACTAGTTCTACTTATTTCTATCTACCTTAACTCCGTCTAAATCCGCTATTATTACCAAAAGTATGTGATCCACTTGTCTAGTCTAAGCACCTTTCACTTTCAATTAAACACAATCAAGCATGAAACGTGATTAAAAATTTCCAAGAGTTTTTCTATTTGTCTAGGTAAGAACGGGATTTCGAATCAAACGAGGAGGCTAACACTCAGGCATGTGGTTAGTTGTAGCGCGGTTTCTCTCGGGGAGTGAAAGGGTTAAACAAAACCAGGAAAGACAAGAAGCAACTGATGCATACAAGTCCGGACATCCATTCCTACTCAAGATTATCCACTAACCAATCGTCTTTCTTTTAAACATTTAAACACTTAAACATCGAGCTTCTTTTCTTTTCTTTAACTACCTTAGGGGATTTTATTTTGGCTAAGTTTCTTTTCTTTTTTTTTTTTATTTTCTTTATCGATTTTTTTTTTTTTTTTTTACTTAGCCATTCTTTTACCCCCTAGGTGTTTTACAATTACTCGTGTTTATTTTCTTATTTTTCAAAACTCAAAGACGTGTCTCACCTAGCCATTATCCCCTTCTAAATCACTAGTCTAGGAAAAACTAGCCCAATGGATGTCCTTTCTTGTCGCTCCCTATACTTTCAAGTTTTTGCGAAACCAAACAATCACTAAAAAAAAGAATTCTCACAAGTGTTTGGGTTAAGGTTAAGGGGTGAGAGGGGAATCATCCTTAGAATGAGAATGACCGGATTGCGCTTAAAGTGTTTCGGTTTAGGAAGCCGCAATCCGTAGAAATCAAAAAGCCATAGAAATTCTCTTGAAAACTATCAATCATGCTAATTAAAAGTCAAGTTTAAGTTCAGATAATTTTTCGAAGGTGACTTAGAACTACCAAGCTTCATAACAACACAATTGGCTTTTTAAACATCAATGTCTAGAGTTGCGGTTTTAAGATTTTCGGCGAGTTCTAATTCGTTTACGGAAGATACTACACCTAAGATACCGTTCAAAACACAAAGTGCGTCGCTTTACAAGGTTAACATCATCATAGATCCCCTATGCATATGCTCTAAATGCCATGAACTAATCCTATATGCAGATTTTTTTTGTTTTTTTGTTTTTTTTTTTTTTTTTTTATGAATGCTAATATGCGAAAACTAATATGACTACTCCCCCAAACTTAAATCACACGGTCTCCGTGTGAAACAAGCATTGGAGAAGGTTCCTAAATGTATGTATGAATGACTCTAATATGAAAAACTAATGGGTATGCACATGGTTCAGGTGTTACCTCGGTAGTACTAACACGACGAGTCGAAGTCGTCGTATCGGTCCCGACAGACCGATACTCTTGCCCGATATCGGTCCAAAGAACCGATATAACAGCCGATATATACCCCTTTCGAATTCGTCTTCCTACTTCGTTTTCACCGAAACCATCAAACTTGACATATATTCTAAGTAAATTATCATCTAAATGCAAACTAAAATTTTATATACAAGGATAGACATGGGACTTCCTCCCAAGTGAGCTTGTTTATAGTCTCTTAGCTTGACTTTACCCCTTCTTTTTAGGTGACATTGGGGATTGAAAGAGATGTCGAATCTCTTTCGGTGACAACTTCGTGTACCGGGGGCGGCTTGAGTTTTACTCGTTCACCACAAACTCGACTCTATCGTTGTGCTTGCTTTGTTTTGACTCGCAGCGAGCACTCCTTGCTCCTTCCTTGAAAGCTTTCTTCAAAAGTTTAACCTCGTTGACTAACTTTCTAATGACGCGGTTTTTAGACAAGTTCGAATGCGCCATTCTAAACTTTCTAGGAGGATGTTGGTGTTCCACTTTTGGAGCTTTGGGTTTGCTCCTTGCATCATCACTAGTCTTACCATTGCTAGCATCTTTCTCTACTCCAATCACCAAAGCTTCACAAGGAACCGTCTCCGTAGGCTTTTTGACCACATCGTTGATGTTGTACCGTTGAACAAGGTCCTTCCCAAGGTGTAAGTTTATCTTTCCAACCTTCACATCTATGACGGCTCCAGCGGTTGCCAAGAAAGGTCTTCCAAAGATGAGTGGACTATTAGGTTCTTTGTCTATCTCCAAGACGACAAAATCTGTCGGAATTAAAACGTCTCCCAACTTTACCGGAATATCTTCTAAGATTCCAACGGGTACCTTCACGGATCTATCGGCCAGCACCAAAGAGATCTGAGTAGGTTGGAAAGAAGAAAGGCCAAGTCGTTTAGCCACAGACGAAGGCATAACGTTGACACTGGCCCCTAAATCGCATAGGCACTTTTCAAAGACCAAAGGACCAAGAGTGCAAGGCAAAGTAAAACTCCCTGGATCACCAAGTTTCTTAGGAGAATGGTTCTTTTGAATGATCGCGCCGCACTCTTGTGAAAGATTCACCGTGTCTTCCGAGTTTTTAAACTTGTTTTTGATGGTGTCTTTCAAGGATTTAGTGTCGTCAGGGACTAGCTTGAAAGCGTCAATAAGTGGCATGGGAACTTGTACCTCGTTTACTTGCTTCTCGAGCTTAGCTCTAAAGTACTCCTTCAAGTGTTGCATCTTAGCTCGACCGGAAAAGGTAGCTTAGGCACGTAAGAAGACGTCACGTAGACGGGCTTCTTCTTTTTCTCGGATTTTTCCTCCGTATCGGCCATGTTCTTGGCCGATGTAGGTGGTCGATATCGGTCATCCGAAACCGATATGACAGGCCGATACGAGTCCCCCGTCTCCTTCTCACTCGTATCGGCCTTGTTCTGGCCGATACGGGTGGTCGATATCGACCGGATGTGGACGATACGACCGGCCGATACAATCGTTCTGTATCTTCCTCGTTACCGCATGCGGTGTTCTCGTCGTCTAGGACCGTGGTCTCGAGTCGTGTGACCGTTCCACCTCCCCGACCTGATCCGCATTGTCCTCAATGAGATCATGTGAAAGCATTTGTGTATCACTGCTAAGTTCTATGGAGTTGACATACTCTCTAGGATTGGCTTCGAGTTTACCGGAAGTTGACCAATTGGTCGCTTAGAAGCCGAGGTAATTTGAGCCACTTGGTTGTCTAAAGCCTTCAAGTGTGAGTTCATGGATTCGATCTTGGCGTTGAGATCATTGTAAGTAGAGTCCACCTTTGTCTTGATGGCATCGATTTCCATGAAGCTTCGGCTTTGACCTTCTAGAATTTGCTTCAACAGTTGGTTAGTTTGGTCACCTTGGGGAGCTGGTGAGGAAACTTGGCCTTGAGCCTCGGGAGGATGGTTGTAACCCGGTGGTGTATTAAGTGGTGGTCTCGGTGCATATCCTCCTTGTTGTGCTTGAGGATAGACTTGATCTTGAGGATTAGCTACGTTGGTGCTTCGGTAGGAAAGGTTCGGGTTGTGTTTGTAGTTGTTGAAACGCCAATCACCTTGATTACCCACATAGTTTATCTCCTCATGAGTGCTGTGAAGTGGGGTCGCCTCTTCTTCTCTATTTCCTACGAAGTTGATTCCCGCTTGTTGAGCCATGAGTAGCTTATCCAGCTTCTCATTCACCGCCTTTATCTCTATCTTAAATTGCTCCTCATTCCACGAGCCGCGGATGGTGCGATCATAATCTTCCCCGTAGTTGCTATCGCTTAGGGCGTAGTTTTCCACCAAAAGTTGTCCATCGGCTTCCGTCTTCCCAAGGAAATTTCCTTGGCTAGCCGAATCGAGAAGCATCCTAAACTTCGGTTTTAGACCGCGGTAGAACGTGCCGAGTAAGCTCTCTCCCGTGAAACCGTGGTGTGGACATCTCACCGTGTAACTCTTGAATCTTTCCCAAGACTCGCCGAACGTTTCTTGGTCTTTTTGTGCGAAAGCCGAGATCTCGATTCTTAGCTTTGCTTTGTCCTCACCACCGAGAAGAACTTTGTGAGAAAGGTCGTCTTACACGCCTCCCAAGTCCGTATGGTGTCTTTCACAAGATTCTTCGCCATATGTGTGCTTTGTCCCCGAGTGAGAAGGGGAACAAACGCAGCTTAAACATGTCCTCATTGATCTTCACCGTGTCGCATAGCATGTCAAATTGGTGAAGGTGATCAATGGGGTCTTCACTAGGCAGCCCATAGAACTTGTTGCTGGACACCATGTTAATGAGACTAGACTTTATCTCAAAGTTGTTGTTGGCGATAGCCGGTGGTGTGATGCCACTACGGTTGGTGATGTTTGATGGCACATCCGCCGTACCAATGGTGCGTGCAACGTTAGGTGCGTTGTTTGCATCACCCATCTCGAATTCGATTCCGAACCCGAAGTGTCCGATGTGGATGAGTCGGAGTGGAGGCTGGTTCTTCTTTCTCGTGAGATAGCTCTTTCGTGTGCTTTGATGTCCGCGAAGAAGAGCAAGCTGTCACTTTGTCGGTGACTTCTTCTTTGCATACACCTACAAAACGAAAATCACAAGGAAAGAGAACAAGTTAGTAACGAAACCGAAACTTAATCCCAAGTAGTTTCAAAATTCTAATAATTGTTCGAGTTCCCGAATCGGCAACGGCGCCAATTTGATAAACGAGATTTTACCCCGTTAAATCTAATATCTTAATTGTAGTACTTAAGATGTCAAACCAAATCAGGAGCAAACAATGTATTTGAATTTATGAGAAACGAACTCAGTTTAAGCGTAATCAAAAGGTTGTTGTTTGTGTGATTTTGTAACCGAAAATTAAATAAAACGAAAACGAGAATTAAGAGTTTTTAAAAGATTAATTAAAAGCTAAACAATCAGGTTAAGGTGTTTTAAGGGTGATTAAACTTTCAGATTTCAAATTGTCTTTTACAAAAATAACTTTAAGGTTTTGAAAACGATTTTAGATCAATCCACTCTCGTGGCAATGATCCTTTTCTCAACAATTAAACTAAAACAATATCTTGGATAGTTTAATCGTCGAGAAACTTTAAGAGCAAATCAATTCTAACCACCAAGCTTATTAACACAGATCTCTCGGTTAAGCTAGGCTTGGTTCTAGGGTAATTGTTCAGGAACCTTTATAATCTCTCGATTCATAAAGTTTCGGGTTCAATAATCGAATGGCCAACTCGATTAAGGCTTTAAGATTGTTACCAAAGACTAAAGTTTATGATCTATTAAGTCCTAGATAATTATTAATCTTAGATTCAATCAATCCCCTTTTACCCTAACCCAATTGTCTAAGGAAAACTACTCACTAAGCATGTTGAATCTTAAAACAATGGATATTGAAGAAAGCATAAACATAAACAAATCAAAGAGATAAAGGGTAAAGAAAACTCTTATTGATGGTGATGAAGATCACAAAGGTGGCCAAAGAAGCAATCACCAAGAGATCTCCCAAGTCCAAAGCAAAAGAAAACAAAGCGATGAAAAACAAAACTAAAAGATGAAAAAGAAAAACTAAGATAGGGTGGCTGTCAAAACATCCCAACCCTAATATAATATCAAAACCAAAATAAAATAAAGGAAACCCCTTTGGTTTAGGAATTGGTTTTCCTTTTTACAACATAAAACCGAATTTCCATTAATTTTCGCGGCCTGTATCGGTCACTCCAAACCGATACAGGCTGACCGATATGCGCTTTCGGTAGCCTTCCTTCGGCTCTGTTTTCTTCGTATCGGCCAGGCTAAGCCGATACAACAAGTCGATACGCGTCCTTCGGGTCTTTTTCTCTCGTATCGGCCACTCCAAACCGATATGGTTGGCCGATACGAGCTTCGGCAAACTTTCTGTTTTCTATATCGGCCAATAGAAACCGATACAACATGCCGATGCAAGTGTATTTGGTTCTTTTTGGCTTAAATTCATCACTTTTGCCGTCTTTATGCTCCAAAACCTGAAATACACGAAACAAACCAAGATGCAACCTATATGACACTAAATGCAACCTAAATGAGTTAATTCTAATGCATAACATAAGGTAAAATGTGTAAAATATGCAAGTTATCAGTCACAAGGTATAAAGCAAGACTTGTGGCACAAGGGTTTTCTCAAAGACCGGGAATTGATTATGAAGAAACATATTCCCCGGTAATGGATGCAGTCACATTTAGGTACTTAATGAGCCTAGCGGCATCTAAAGATTTAGAAATGTACCTTATGGATGTAGTGATCGCATATCTATATGGATCACTTGATAGTGACATATATATGAGAATCCCGAAGGAATGGAGATTCCGAAGGATCTAAGATTCTAAAAGAATCCAAAGAAATATGTTCGGTCAAATTACAAAGATCACTTTATGGATTAAAACAATCCGGACGCATGTGGTATAATCGATTAAGTGAATATTTGTTGAGTAAAGGATATATCAACAATACGATTTGCCCTTGTGTATTTATTAAGAAATCCTCAAAAGGATTCGTGATCATTGCCGTGTATGTTGATGACTCGAACATAATTGGAACTCAAGGAGAAATTGATGATGCAAGAACTCATATGAAAAAAGAGTTTGAAATGAAAGATCCGGGAAAGACAAAGTTTTGTCTTGGGCTCCGAATAGAACATCTTCAAGATGGAATATTTGTGCATCAATCAAATTACACCAAAAGGGTGATAAAACGTTTTTCTATGGACAAAGCAACTCCTTTGAGTACTCCAATGGTTAATAGATCCCTCAATGTTGAAAATGATCCATTCCGACCTTGTGAAGATAACGAAGAAGTATTAGGTTCGAAATTCCGTATATGAGCGCTATTGGCGGCCTTATGTATCTTGCAAATTGCACTCGACCCGATATAGCTTTTGCTACTAATCTACTTGCAAGATACGCTTCTTCCCCTACGCGTACATTGGAATGGAATAAAACATATATTTCGTTATCTTCAAGGAACCATTGATTTAGGGTTATATTATGCGAGAAACTCCGAATCCGGTTTAGTTGGTTTTGCGTATGCGGTTTATTTATCGGATCCGCATAAAGCTCGATCGCAACCGGTTATGTTTTCACCTTTGGTGGAACCGCGATCTCTTGGCGTTCTCAAAACGTACTTTGGTCGCCACTTCTTCAAACTATGCGGAAATCATTGCACTTCATGAAACATGTAGAGAATGTGTTTGGCTGAGATCTATTACTCAACATATACAAGATGCAAGTGGAATGATTGTCAATAAAGAGCCAACAAAATTGTTTGAAGATAATTCGGCATGTGTCGCTCAACTCAAAGAAGGTTTTATAAAAAGCGATAGAACGAAGCACATTCCTCCAAGATTCTTTTCCTACACTCGAGAACTCGAGGAAAACCGTGAAGTAGACGTTCAATCCATTCGTTCAAGTGAAAATGCCGCAGATTTATTTACAAAGGCGCTTCCTACTACAACATTCAAGAAACATGTTCAAGCTATTGGAATGCGTCATCTGCGAGATCTGTGAAAGAAGATCATAGCCGAATTTTCCATGAGGAGATAGCGTAACTGTACTCTTTTCCTGTCATGGTTTTTATCCCACTGGATTTTTCCATGATAAGGTTTTTAACGAGGCAGTACACTTAAAGATGGATAATTAAGGGGGAGTATTAGATAATATTCTTGATAATTATCCATATAAATCTAGATATTTTTCATAAAGTTTATTATTATTATATCGTAAATATCTTTTATATGCCGACTTTAAACTCCTATATAAAGGAAAGACTCGTATAAGTTGTAGACAAGAACAGATGTAATAATAATAATTTCTCGTTGATTTCTCCTTTCTCAAAAACCCAACACTTATATGATATAATATTTCTATTAATTTTATAACATATTACACTTTATAGAGTCTTGTCTTCTTTTTTGCTCTCCCTTTGATTTTACCTTTTCATGATCATTTTTTAGTTTTTTTGTTGTTGTTTAAGACATATATGAGTGGTCAATCTAAATGTTTCCATTGGAATATAAATTTCTATTAGAATGTGAGTTTATAAATTATAATCTCCACTCAAAGTCACTCAAATTAATTATCAATAGTATTTTATTTTAATGTAAATAACTAAAAGAAGATAACAAAGATAAATAATTTTTGTGGATAATAGTTTCTGAAAATTAAAATAGGATAAGGAAAAATTGGGATTTTTGTATTTTTGCAAGGACGTTGGGGTATATAATTACATATCATGCCATCAAAAAAAGAAAAAATAATATAATGTCAATGTCAAATAGATGGATGGTCGTATTTGGAAATACGATGATAAAGCTCGTAGTGGAACATATAACCGAAAATATCATTTTTTGTTAAAAGACCCCACACATATTCACATGCATTGACAAAGAAATTATTAATCTATACTATTTGGGATTATCGTTTGATTATCGTTTAAAATTTATAAATCTTAGTATAAAGAATAAAAAAAACATTCATATTTAATAGGATTTAAAGAAAAAACGAAATTAAAAAAGGGTAAATAAAGATAAATATAAAAACTTATTTTTTTATTAACATCATTAAAATTAAAAAATAAGTAACATAACGAAGAAAAAAATATTATAAATATTTCAATTTTATGATAATTCGTCGTACAATGTTAATAATATATTTAAATTTTTTGTTAAAAAAATTTAGTTATAGAAAATTTTATTATTTAAAAAAATTATTTTAAGAATATTCGGATCAATGATATAAATAAAAAAACAAAAAGTATCCGGAAATCTTTAAAAAATCTAAATTTTAAATATTTTTTAGTATATATGCTAAACGCCCTACGTAATTTTGCGACGACACAAAATATATCATACATAATTTATGATATATAAAAATATTATTTTTAATATTAAAACATACAAATATATGATTAAAATTTTATTATTCAATATGCATAAAAAATAATTTAAAATTATATCAAATTAATATTTTAAAAATATTACTCCCGTGCGGGTAAAATCTAGTATATCATAAACAGGAAAATCCCAAAATATAATTGTAAGAGAATAGAAAAATAGCAAAAGTAAATCAATTCCTTTTTTTGTCAAAGTAAATCAATTCTTTTAAGTTGATTTTATATACATTGAGTTGCTTATATTAACTCAAAATATTTATTTTCTATTTTTTTTGGTAAAAATATAGTTTTGAAAAGAGTTCAGTTTTTTAAAATAATACGAAATCAGCTCATTTTCAACTTTCAACCTTTAGGTTTTCTATAAAATAATTACAAGACTAACATAACCAAAATTTTATGATTGTTTTATAATTTAATCTCCAGTGAAATTTTATTTTCCATAACTCAAAACTAATATAATGTTTTTCAAAAAAAAAATATAGAACCGAACTGACTAAAATGCATATTTCTACAAAGTTTTCATCAATTGAATCATTTATGAAAATATGAGATATCTGAATTTATTTTTATATTAAAAAGCTTTTAGTCATGTCTGATTTTTTGAATTATGAGTTTGAATTATTTCCAAAATAAAGTTTGAACAAACACAAACTTTTTACTTCACAGAAAGAAAAGTACAAATTTTCAGACAGTAGCTTAGTGCCATGAAAAACTGTGCTATTGGATATGAAAAATATTAAACTATTAATTTTTTTTAAAGTCAATCTTTCTCAAGGAATCAAAAATTCAATAGCATTCTTTTGAAAAATAACAAAACAAGACAAACACAAAAAGCATTATATGGGAATTTGAGATGATTTGAAATTTTTATGTGCTTTTCTATAATGTATTTAAAATATTATACAACCTTCAACACATTTTTTTGTCTTACTTCGATCTAATTTTTATTTAAATAATTTTTTATTGATATATATTTATATTGGTGTAAATAAAGACAAATAAAACACTATACATATCTCATTTCCATGTGGCCACTTTAATTATTGCTCTATAAACTCCAAAAAAAAAATACAGAACAATAAAAAGAATAAAAAAACATTACAAAGTCTTCACAAGACACATTAAAATTTCATAATTTCAAAGCAAAAATAATCACAAAAATGTCTCCTTTCTATGATCTTCAAATCAATATCAATGGTGAATACACTTTCTTCCTCAACAAGGTAACAAAAAAAAAAAAAATCAAACCTAAAAAATCAAAATCTTGATTCTTGATTATACTCTGTTCTTACTTCTCTCTATGCTCTGTTTTAGAATGTTATTACAGAGTACTCAAGAACCTTGAAGAAGATGATAAAACAGAGCAACAATAAGAAGAAGAAAGCTTCAGAGATCATTACAATGGAGATTAATGATTTCCCATGTGGACAAGATGGGTTTGAGCTTATTTCAAGATTCTGTTACAACAATGGAACAATCTCAATAAATCTTACAAATGTCTCAACTTTGTACTGTTGCTCTGTTTTCTTAGACATGACAGAGAAGAAGCAGAACCTTTTGTTTCAGACAGAGACTTATCTACAACAAGTCTTCTATGGTTCTTTAAACGACATCGTTTCGTGTCTCAAGAACTGTGAACAAGTCTTCCTCTACGCAGATTCTTATGGTCTTGTCGATAAACTCGTCTTTTCGGCTTTGAAAAGAGTGTCAAGAAACAACTCAGAAGAGCTTTCTTCTTCTACTTCTTCTTCCTTGGCCTCTACGTTATCTTCTAAGTCTGTTTCTTGCGTAAGAAGCAACGAGTGGTGGTTCGATGATTTGTCGAATCTCTCTCCTCGGATTATCTCGAAGCTAGTAAGCATCATCGAAGCTTACGATACCGGTGTAAAAGGGTTAGTCTTAACAAGGTTTATTATTCATTACCTAAAGACAAAACACCAAACAAGAACAAAGGTTGTAAGGGAAGAAACCCTAGAGTGCTCTGTTTTAGCCGAAACCGCGGCAAAAGGAGTGATCTTTGAGGCGAAAGCCACGTTTTCTTGTAGGAAACTCTTATGGGTACTTTGTGTTTTATCGGGTTTTCGTCTAAGTTTAGATTCGAAAACCGGTTTAGAAACCCTAATTGGAGAAAAGCTAGATCAAGCAACACTTGATGATCTTTTGATATGTGCAAGAAGAAGAAGAAACAAAGAGAGTGGTGGGGTCTACAATGTTGGTCTTGTAATAAGATTGTTGAAAGTGTTTGTGAAGAAGAGAGAAGAAGAAGAAGAAAAGATGAAATGTGTTGGGAGATTAATTGATAAGTATTTGAAAGAGATATCACCAGATTGTGATTTAAAAGTATCGAAGTTTCTTGGAGTATTGGAGAGTTTGCCTGATTCAGCTAGAGATTGTTTTGATGGTGTTTACTTAGCCATTGATATCTATCTACAGGTTAGTTTTTTTTAAATCATTTTCTTGAATTTTTGTTTATTTGTTTTGATTATAAAGTTTTTATTTTCTAGAGTTTCTTCACCAACTAAATTAATGGGGTCTAATAAAGTTTTTATTTTGTAATATATATACAAAGTGAGACAAAGAAAATAGAATAAGTATTTATATTTATAAAAAATGCAATAAAAATTGCATTGATCTGTATATATCTGGCACATAAAGTTTTTATTTTGTATTATATATACAAAGTGAGACAAAGAAAAATAGAATAAGTATTTATATGTATATATATGTATATATATATATATATATTTTTATTGGACATATAAAAAATGACAAAGTACCAGATATATATAGATCAATACAATTTTTTATTGCATTTTTTTATGTTAGTCTAATTATTTTTTTTTATTCTTTTCATCATAATGATTTGGAGTTTGAGATTATGTATAAACACATATATACCATTCATTATATATACACATGTATACATATAACATTTTTAAGATTTGGAGTCATGTTTAGATTCTTTACTCTGTTTTGTAACTGTTGTGGGGTTCATGTCAGATTACCCACAAGCTCACAATATTTTCTGTATTTTGTTTGTGTCTTGTCTTTTTTTTTTAATACTATAGTAAAAACTAAAAAGTATATTTTCCTTGGAGGTAAGGTACTATAAAATATCAATTGCCACTTGTAAACTACATATAAATCATACAAAATTCATATTCAATTCTTGTTGATATTCTTAGATATATAACTTTTTTAAAAAAAGAAACAATGATACTTAAGTTTATTAAGATTTTGCTATTTACTTTCATATTATTTAAATTTATTCGTCTAGATGTCGGTAATTACCAAAATATCATTTTAAAACTTTTAACTAGTACTTTGAAACTAAAATTTTGTGATGTTATTTTTGGACCTAAAAACTATAATATTATTGGAAAGATGATTTGCATTGATAGGAGAACTTTACAATATATAGATACAAGAGTCTAGGTTAAATGTAGATTAGTAAACTATTGACTATTATAGCCTTTCTATATATACATCTCTATACACCCCTCAAGATGGAGTAACCTTGGTTACACCAATCTTGTCATTGATCTCAAGAAACCGTGGGCGTGGTAAAGGTTTCGTGAGAGAATCCGCAAGCTGGTCTTTAGATGAGACATGAACAACGCGAAGATAACCAGCTTGAATAAGCTCTCGGATGAAGTGATAATCAAGTGCGAGGTGCTTCATTCTAGAGTGGAATACCGGGTTTGCGCATAGATACGTCGCGCCTACATTATCACAGTAAATGACCGGTGGTGCAGGTTGTCTAACACCCAATTCAGTGAGTAATGACGTCACCCAACGTAGTTCAGTCGCAGTTGCCGAGACAGCCCGATACTCAGCTTCCGTCGATGATCGTGCCACTCCTTTTTGTTTCTTTGACGTCCATGCAATGGGTGTTGTTCCGAGATATAAAATATAGCCATTTGTTGAGACAAAATCATCGGTATCGCCAGCCCAATCCGCATCGCAATAAGCATGTAAAACATTGGAAGAATTGCGGCGTAAAGTAATACCGTGTGAAAGCGTGCCTGCGAGATACCGTAAGATGCGTTTGACGGCCTGCCAATGTAAATCGGTTGGTGCATGCATGAATTGGGAGAGACGATTAACACTATAGGCAATGTCCGGTCTAGTGAATGCAAGATATTGTAGACTCCCCATTACCATTCGATATTCTCTTGCATCGTGAAGTTTGGTGCCAGATCGAAGAGACAACTTTGGCGAAGGAGACATTGGTGTTGCGACGGTCTTGGATTCAAACATCTTTGTCTTCTCTAGGAGATCGAGAATGTACTTTCGTTGCATCAAATGAAGTCCCGAAGGTGTGTGAATAACCTCAATTCCAAGAAAGTACATGAGATCGGATGGTGCTTTAAGAGAAAACTTTCGTGAGAGCTCATGAATGAAACCGTTTACCAAGTCCGGTGTTGTCCCTGTGACAATGATGTCATCGACATAAACAAGTGTGAAAAGCTGGTCGCGTCCATTTTGGTATACAAAAACTGATGTGTCGGCAATAGAATTCCGGAAACCGAGTTGAACAAGGTAGTTGCAAAGTTCTTGATACCATGCCCGGCTAGATCCGTCGAGATGTCCGGCTAGGTCGTAGCCATCAAACAGGGCATGGATTTGGCGACTCCACATTAAGAAGTTGGAATCACTGAGTTTTGTGACATTCGACATGTTCACGTTGTAGAGAGTGGGCTTGTCGGTGATGGGAATGGCATCGTTATTTCCTGGCATGATGGATTTGGTGTGATCGAAAAAGAAGAGCAAAATAATGAAGAGATTTTGTGAAGAAGTAGATGACGGCTGATTTTTAGGTTTTGGGATCAGTGCTCTGATACCATATAATATTATTGGAAAGATGATTTGCATTGATAGGAGAACTTTACAATATATAGATACAAGAGTCTAGGTTAAATGTAGATTAGTAAACTAATGACTATTATAGCCTTTCTATATATACATCTCTATAAAAACTGTGTTAGTGATGTTTTAAAGATTTTTTCTTTAAAATGGAAACAATTAAGTCCATTATAACTAACATTTGTTCTTATTTTTGTTGTTGTTGTTGTTGTTACACAGTCTCATCAAAATCTAACACCTCAAGATCGTACAAAGCTATGTCGTTGTCTCAATTACAAGAAATTAACATTACAAACTTGCAAACAACTCGCGAGAAACCCAAAGATCCCACCAGATATCGCAATTCAAGCACTCAAGTCTATATCATGTGACCATCAACAACATAAAACCCCTGAAGCAAAAGTTGTAAACAAGACTGTTTCTTGTAGATACTCTGAAGATATAAAGAAGAATCATTATAAGAAGGAGAAGAATAAGAATCATGATGTTGTGTTGCATCTCAAAGGCTTTGAGATATCAGCAGAGAAATTAGGACAAGGGTTAATAAAGAGTAGTGGAAGATATAATTGGAATGTTATGGATAGTTTCAGACAAAGCTAAATATGAGTAATTTGCTTAATCAAAGATCAAATTTTAAACCAAAAAAATTAATGTTTTATATATAAAGTAATAATTTATCATCGGTTATTAATTTATAGAAGTTATGTTGTTATTATAGAAGATAAAATCACAAACTACACTATTTTAAACTTTCTTTCATAAAACTACACATAATCCAAATTGCTTTTAAATGTACATCTTTTCAAATTTTAAATAAATTATCCTTTAAAACTTTTTAGTTGGGTTTACCATTGGGAAAATTACAAAACTACACCATTTGAATTACATTTCACAAAACTACACCATTTCAAAATTACTTCACAAAACTACACCTAAACACTCAAAATTAAATCCAAATAAACCCTACCCACACAATCCTACCCCTTTATACAATACCCTAAACACTATTTAGCGAACCCGAATGAAAATATTTTAATTTTGATAATTTTTAAAGAGTAAATCAAGCTTTTAATATTTTGAAAATGTGTAGATATGAAAAAATTGAATTAGGTAGAATTTTGTAAAATAAGGGATAAAAAGGTATAGTTTTGGGAATTCCTCTTTACTATTTAGTCTTTAGGTTTTAGTGTTAAAGAAGGTAAGTTTTTGTGTTTAAGGTTTATTTGAATTATATATCTAGTGTTTATGTGTGGTTTTGTAAATTTTAGATTTGTGAAATGCATTTTGAAATTTGAAAAGTGTGTGATTCCCCCCCCCCCCCCATAGAATATACTTTTGGTTTCTCTATCTTCCTGTTTGAAAGAAAAACTTGATTTGGTCTTACGTGAGATGATTTCGGTTTACTATGGTTTAGATCATATGGGAATGTTTATAACCGGTTTAAACGTAATAAGAAGATTAAAAATGTAACGAAACGGTGTTTTCAACACATTTGCAACACACAATAAATTTACAAAGGAACGTTGCTTATCTTTTTGTTACTTCAGAAGAATCGCCACTGACTTTAGCGACGATAATCGAAGCATAGTTAGCTATGTTAGCCTCAGGTGACTGTTTAAGCCTTGCGATGACAGGAAACAGCTCCGATGACTTCACTAACTGTCTGCAAATCTGATGGTTCGAACACATTTTAGCCAATGAGAACAATGCAATCTTGAGCGGTGACTCGCTAGCTGTCTCTTTCTTGCTTGGGTTCAGTGCGATAGCCGAGCAATCAGCGACCAGTTTCAGTAACGTCTGCAACCACAAAAATACACAACAGAGTTTCGTGAAATAACGTTTAAATGGAGGCGAAAAGCGTTTTTAGATTCCGCGATTCTGTTGTTGGTAACTAAACCTGTAAAGCTCCTTTGGAGACTATGTCTTCACATAGTTTGTTTGAGTTTCGGACAAGGTTGCTCAACGCACCAGCAGCGTTTGCTTTCGTCTTGTCTTCCTCGGCTGTGGTCAAAACGTTTGCTAGCTGCGTTATGGACCGTCTTAGCTCCTCGTATAGCGTGTCGTTATGGTAAGCAGCGTTGCCAATCTGCAAATATTGGAAAACAGCTCTTTCGAATTAATCAAAAGTGTTATTACTGAAACCTGGTTTTGTTAATTTTTGATGATTTTTACAGCGAAGCAGGCGAATTTCTGTGTTCTTTTGTCGGGATCAGCGCATCGATCAATGAGGAGACCGATGATTTGATGTTCAGCCTACGTATAATAAACACTTAGACAATATAATAAGAAGGAACATAGCTAAAAGACTCAAAAGTAAAAGATGTGTGTTACTTACGAGAGAGCCATAGAAATATCCACTGTGTCTGCACATGTTGCCAAGAGCACTACAAGCCTTTGCGCGTATATTTGGATCCGAATGAGTAAGAAATTCCTTTAATTGCTGCAAAACAGAAGCCTCTCCGATGTATTTGTAGAAGGCCTACATGGTTTAAAACAGTGAAAAAATTAGATATCAGTGTTTTACTTCACTATACTATGTGTCTAAAGCAAATAGAATGCACCATGTGTTTACCTTATCCATCCTCGATAGATCGGATATAATCATTAAAAGATCGAGTATAACTTCTTTTGGACTTGACTGGTTGAGTAGTTTTCTCATTTTGTTAGGATCCAACAAACCTTTGCTCACAAGCTCTACCGCGAGACGTGGGCGGCTCACCATTTTGGCGAGAAAAGCAACGAGCCTTACTAAATCTTTTAAATCCATGTGTTCCAAGCAACGAAGGATTAAACCGGGAACTCCCACCTGAAAGAAATACATAGAGACAAATACAATATATCATGAAACTTGACTAGCATCGTATATGAACCAGAGAGAAATATCATTCTACTGTTAACTCTAAATCAAAATCAGAAAAATACTGATCATGTGTCTCAATATGTGCTTGTAGAATGGCGAGAACCGAATCAAAGTACTTACCTCTAAGAGTACTTTTATGTATGTGTCCATATCGCCATCGATAGCTTTTAGCAAATCTCTATCTTCCATGCACACCCTCACACCAGGAGAGCCCATGTTGAGAATGAAACCACTATTTACAGACGCTGTGGCGGATAACGGACCTGGTTGGCTTTGTAGAGCAACAAAAGGAAAGGCTAGGAGATCAATTATCACATTTATCGTCTCTCTGACTCCATCTTTTCCTCCTCCAGGACCTCCCCAGTTCTTAACTAGCTTGATATGAGCATCAGATATTAAACAAGAAATCAGCTTCAGGTTTTCAGTCTTCATTAGAACCTGACGAAAAGTTAAAGTCCCGCCCGAAAGACAGTGGCATATGGATGAAACAATCCATATAACGCCAACGGGCGACAAGCCAATCTGGTTTGGTGCTTTCTTAATGTCATCTGGAGAAGCATTTGAAAATCTGCCAGCTAAAAGATTCAGAAGAAGCGTCGGTGTGCCACTAGCAATAAGCTGCTGCACGGTTAAAGGTCCTCCCCATTTCAATCTGGATTCTAATAAACCTATACATCCATCCAAAAGTCCGTGCCGTTTAGTTAGCTTACACTTGGCAGGATGAGATGTGACTTCACCTTCATTACTTGGCATAGGCCTAAGATGATAACAAAGCTTAGTAGCTCGTGGAATCAGAGGCGCTGCCATCTCAGAGACGGAAGATTCTGCAGAAGTTCCTTTTTCAAGAGAGAGAATAGATGCAAGAGCAAGCATAGCTGATGCAGAGTGATTATGAAGGGAAGCTTCGATTTTATCATCCGAGGCAATATGAGTGGAAATGGCAGAAAGACGATGTAGATGCTTCTTTGGAGAAGTTGTAAGCATTAACGTGGCAGAGCTTCTCCCACTTAACTTCAAACATTGAGCAACTGTTGCCAACAGAAGGCATGATTGGGACACCAGATTGTGTAGTCTACCCTTTAAGTTATTCGTTTCTCCTGTTTCTTGGTCCTTGATTGAAGATGTAGCATAGGACAGTATAGAAAATAGTTCTGAAATAACAGTACCGTCCTCTCCGCCACTGACTACGGTAGTAATAGGCAGTGAACTGGGAAGACCACAAAGCGCGTTTGGCATAAGTCCATCGTGAATGCAGCATCTTGACAAGAGCTGAAGCATTACAAAAGGAGTTTTCAGTTAAGTTTCAAGAAGGGAGAAAGAAAAAACGTATAACATTATCAGTTAACATAGATATAGACGAAGAATGATCACATAATCACCTGAATTGTAGAAAGCAACGGAGCCTCCACTCGTTGGTGTAGGCAATGAATGACAGAAAATTGCATATGCTTTGATCGGAGATATGTTCTTGTCACTGTATCGACAAGTTTCTCAGATAACGGACCCCACTCGCAGTTCCTTTCGCCACGCTGAGGGAGGCAATGGCTCTGCAAAGCATCTAGAGGAAATGTGTAGTCATTGTCTTTCTTATAGAATGTTTCTGAAGTATCTATGAGAATCCATATTGCTCTACAAGCTTCACAAGCGGCTGCTAACATTTGAGAAGAGCCAGAAGCCAAACTCGATCCACAAGCAGACAAACAAAGACACAAGTGATCAACTATGCGAGACATGTTAGCATGCTCCAAAATCTGTTTTGAAGCAGAATCAGGAGTTGAAGTCTTAAGATCTTCTGCAACTCGAGACAACATCGTTGTGATACAAGAACACGCCTCGTATAAAATTCTAGCAGTTCCCTCTTCTTCCCATCCGACAACCTACATACATATAAAGTAAGAAATGAGTACAGGTGGTTTAAATTATATGAGACATGTTCACCAAAAGGAAGGTCACCTGTACGAAGATCTCAACTACTTTGGTCCAATGCCTGATGTAGGAACTATCTATGTTATTGCCTTCCATATGCCCTACCAATTTTTTAGTGACTGATAGGCTCTGATAAAGCAATAAGGCAATGTTACAATTGATTTTAAACTGCCAAATAAAGTAAGAGATATAATCAAACAAATGCCAGAAAATTTGGTCAAGAGAATTTACCTTTGGTATTATGTTGTTGAACTCGGACGATCTCATCCCAACAAGACCGTCAGTAAAGTCTAGCAGCGCACATGTTATTTTATCGTTCAATCCAACAGAAACTATGGCACGAGCGGCAACCAAATTGGCAATGATCCTGAGGGACTGAGCAGCGCAAGCCACATCTTTTTCCCTGCGTCACCCATCAAAGAAATGTGACTATGCATGTGTGTAAACTATAAAAAATTGTCATAGTTCACTGGAAGAAAGTAGAGAATAATTAGACCAGAAAAATGCAACCATGCTAATTATATTTTAGATAAGCGCCAAAATTCACCTTTTAGTATCTTGTGGGGATTTTGAACATCTTTCAAGTGACAGCAAAATAAGATCCAATGCTTGAACATCTTCACCTATAGCTTTTGCGCCTTTAACCGTGCGTGACATATTTTCCAATTTGTCTAACGTTGCGTTACCTGAAGCAGGAGGAAAGCATTAAGGAGGAAAATATATGGGTCCATTATGAAAGATGGCAAGAAATGAAGAAACTACAGAAGCAGCTATGATTCTTTTCACAAATAGCAAAATGTATGTGGGTTTTCTGACACAAATCATAAAGACATTCATAGACAAAAAAAAGGAGAGCTCGGTTTATATTTGAAGTATATGCAAAACCTGAAGTAAAATCATTACGTCACATGAAGCAAAGACTTAGAAATGAATGAAGCACTTACCTGAGCTTTTAATCTCCTCTTGGGTTGGGAATCCGTGGAAATCCTCAGGAGATGGAGAATTTACTTTGACAGCACTCTTCGTATCTGACTGAACGTCAGCTTGAACTCGTGGAGCAGAGGCGTTCTCAACCGGGGTCACAGAATCAGAATTTTCTGTGTCATATTAATACAAGAACATTAATAAAGGTAAAAATAGTTTCTAACTACAGATTGAAATTAATCAAACCATTTTTTTGTTGCCCTCCATTTGCTTTCAGTCTCCAAGCTGCCTTATGGCCAACTACTGGAGTTTGCATTTCCTGAATACAAGTTCAAGATGTTCTTTATGATATAGTTTCAACAATACTTCCAATTTCAAATCCGTTTTATTGACGAAAAAGACAGTTTTGACCAAATGCTTTGTACATAGGACACAAAATGCAGCATATAAGTCAACATTATCAGATTGTTACCCTGGCTTCGACTTCTTCTAGTGATTCTTTAACGAAGGGGTGCTCAAGAAGAGCGGGCCAGGTTAATCGATTTTGGGGCACCTGTTTTGCATTGTAATAGATGAACATTTTAACACAGTCCAAGAAAAATCAACATATCAGTAACTAATAAAAAATCAACTTTGTTCAAAATAGAAACTTCACCTTATTGAGCAATCCTTTCAAAAAGCTTTTGAAGTAAGGACTCATTTCATCAGGATATTTGACAGGGTCCTTAAAGATTCACTAAAATGTTAGCTCAAACTTTAGCATAGACTATGGACAAATATATTCGCAAAGCTTTATATACCTTAACAATGTGACGAATGAGAGCATACACAGAATTAGTGTAGAAAGGAGGTTGTCCCACATATAATTCATACCTGATGTATCACAAGAGATTGTTTAGAGCCATCTAAAGAACAATGAAATGTGTATAACACAAGAGTGAAACAAAAAAATAAAACTGTGAAGAATAGCTGTCACAACTAATATGCAATAGCTTTATTAACAATAAAAATGGAAGTAGGACAGCTCCGATGAGTTTCTCCACTTACAATATAACGCCAAGAGACCACAGATCAGCAGTGTGATTGTATGGTTGTTCTCGAACAAGCTCTGGCGCCATGTACAGCGGAGTGCCTGAAGTAAGATTTGATTGATAAAATTAACAAGGCACAACTTTAAAGTTATTCATTCATTAATAACGATAAGCCTAACGAAAAATAAGAGTTAACCTTTAATGGATCGCAACACCACGGTGTTGGTGGACATAGCTCGAGCAAAACCAAAATCACACAGCTGAAAAATCAAAGAGTAGACAAGTAAAAATTATGCTTAAGGAACTGATAGAAAAGATAAAATCAAGTTTCATTGAGTAAGGTATAATCAACGTTGCACTGAAAAGTTTTGTGATACTTAATGCGTGTTGGAAGCACAGAAACCAGCATTTCGAGCATAATTCTTGGAATTAGAAAAAGGAATGTTAGATTACCTTCACGACCGAACCAGCACCAATAAGAATGTTTTGCGGCTTCATGTCACGATGAATTATACGGTTTGAGTGCAAGTAGTGCAGTGCTTTTACCTAGATTAACCAGTAGTTTGGACATTGTCCTGTTAATCACAAAACACAAAGAAATCAGATATAAACTTAAGAGGCCTGTTGGCAAAACATGTTACCAATTGCTTTGCGATTGCTTGAACTTGATCTTCCGGAAGGCACTTGTCATCTTCAAGGATCTCAAACAATTCACCCTGTGAAATTAGATGTTCAGTCATGTTTCATCAATTCATATAAGACCAACTACAAGTTTCATAAACCAATTCTTTTGAGGAAAAAATTACTTGGGCAAACTCGGTGACGACACAGAACTCTCGCTCGTTTTCAAAGGAGTCGAGCATTTCAATAATATTCCCATGCTTGAGCTTCCTCAATATCTGAAAAACATACAAACAATAACTGTCAAATCCATTGATTTAAGCATAACATCACATGATGTGAAGCACACAAGTATATATAACCTCAATTTCTTGTCTAAGACTATGTATATCCTTGTCACTCTTCCCTTGTTTCATGATGAACTTCATCGCCACCGTCTAACAAAAAAGACGATAAAAATCATCAAATTAAGTCCAATTTACAGATAAATTTAGGGAAGTACACATTAACAATCAAGAAACCATAACCCATAAATTGACCTGGCCAGTATATTTTCTTCTTCCTTTGTAAACTCTCCCAAAAGATCCTTCACCAACGAGTTCAATCACATGATAATCCTCCACACCCATATCTTCTAAATCTGCCACATAAAAGCTACGTTATTAGCTTCATAGAGTATAACAGGGCACTAAGATATAGAGATAGGATCTATAATCAGTCTCATTCAATCAAAAGCCTTCAATAGATTTCTGAACTACACTAAACATCGAATTAAGCTATAAACATCGGATTAAACATTCGATTAAGCTATAAACGCAGATCCAAAATCTAATCGGCGGAAAAAATCTATCGGAGTTTACAATGAATACTTTCTATAACAGCAAAACCGGAGAAAAGGGAAAGTTAAAGAGATATATAGAACCGTTATTCGGCGACGATGCGTCGAGTAATAGACGGAAGTGGTGGTGAGCGGCGGAGATAGCAGAACTGAGAAAGCACGCCGCCGGAAAATAACGGCGGAGGAAGTCTCTGACGGTTGAATCGAGAGATCGATTTTTTTTTTTTGTGTTTGGGTATTTTCGGAAACTTTTGAAATTCAAAAAGAGGGAAGAGGAAAAATCTAGCTTTCCGATCGAGTCTCTGAGTATCACTGTATTCAATGAAATTTTCTTTTTCCATTAAAATTCTAATAAAAAATTAAAATTTTCAGGCCCAACAATAAAAAGGCCCAATAAAAGCCCATTACTGATGACACGTCACGTGATATTGCAGAATATGCCAACGGCTACAAAATCCATAGAGATTTGGCTATACCTCAAGAGTAGTTACCCACACTGAATCCTTTCGAACTCTCAACTTCTACATATAAACCCTTGAACTTACAAAATTTTATGATTGTCCATCCAAACTCATTAAAATATAACTAATTTTACATTTGACCAAAATTACAATTAATATATTAATTAATTGTGTTAAAATAAATCCGATTATGATTTGAATCTTGTTCAATTACGATTCAAAAACGTGGATCTAACAAGCAATAAGTATATAAATCTTAGATCCGCGGTTTTGAATCGTAATCGGAAAAGATTCAAATTATATTCGGGTTTTTTAACACAATTACTTAATGGATTAATTGCAATTTTGGCCAAATGTGAAATTAATTAGATTTTAAAGAGTTCGGGTGGACAATCAGAAAATTTTGTAAGTTTAGGGGTTTATACGTAGAGGTTGAAAATTTAGGGGGTTTCAGTGTGGATAGCTACTCTTCAGGATAAAAAAAATCGTCAACCCAATTTTGCGAGGAGATGCCACGTGGACTATTTCGAGATAGTAAAAGGGTAACCGTTAAGATCTCACATCTTTCACAAACGATTAGATCTTAACCGTTGATTTATAATACTTCCTCTATAAATAAAGTAAATCACAAGGCGTTGTGTTTCCTCTATTCTACAGATTTTCTCTGAAATTTTCCGGCGATTCTCGAGAGCTTGACGATACACAAAAAGGAATAGCTCTTTATCGATTATCATCGTGAATTTCACGAGTGATTTCAGATTATGTCTTGGTAGAGAGACTTGTATCTTTGCTTTTTTTCTTATTCAAAATTGGCTTCTCTGTATTTTATTCAACAATTTTGCTTGATCTAAGTTGCTCACCATAAGCATTGCTCTGTTTTCACCATAAGCATTGCTCTGCTTTCACCATAAGCTTTCTTATGTTTTTAAGCCGTCGTTTTATTTATGTAATGGTGTGTTTTTTTTTGTCAACGTTTGGACCACAAATGTCCGATCCATTAGCCAATTCTACACAAACGTAGGCGCATATAATCGATCCCGGATGGAGTGGTGCTATATGTCTCATGTAGATTTATGACTGCCACTAGACCAATGTCACTTCTCCGTGATGATGTGTTTGGTTTAACAAACTTTCTCACTTCATAAAACAAAAGGTTAAAAAAACATTTGATTTTATTACAAAACAAGGAAAAATCTTACACCACCCCTTTTTGTGAAAATGAACAAGTTATTACATTTTCAAACTAAACAAGGTATTTATTTTCATAATAATAAAGTAAACTCAAAATTATTTAGTTTATAGGTTATTATTTAGTGATTAATAATTAGTGATTTAGTGATATTAAGGGCTTTATCATCATTCATCAGTAAGGGTACTGTCCAATGTAGTTACCAGGCGGATTATAGTTACATGTTACGAACCACCAAGAATTGGTGCATTGAACCCTAGCACATCCTACTTTCACCGAATTTCTCCACACCACTTGCGTGTAATGCAAGCATTGATTTCCACCTTTAGAAAAAAAAGAAATACATTTCAAATTTCATTAATTCAAATATTAATATCACTAGAGCAGATTTTTCTTGAAACGATTTCCTAAACTATCAGCAAAACAAGTTTTTAGAACTAAAATAACATCATGGTGAAAAAAGAAAAAAAAGAACTAAAATAATATCACAATAAAAAACTTTCAAAACTGAATTTTAAACAATAAATAGTGTGTTTTTGGCTCATTTTACCATTTGCAATTTTGCACAAGTTATCTAGTGAAAGAAATATATATATATATAAAACTACACAATTTCAAAATAACTTCACAAAACTACACCTAAACACTAAAAATTAAATCCAAATAAATTCTACCCACACAATCATACCCCTTTAATACTATACCCTAAACACTAGTTAGCAAACCCAAATGAAAATATTTTAATTTTGATAAATTTTTAAATGGTAAATCTAAGCTTTTGAAATTTTGAAAGGGTATAAATATGTGAAAAAATTGAATTAGGTAGAGTTTTGTAAAGGAAAGGAAGAAAGGGTGTAGTTTTGTGAATTCTTATATTTTTTTCTACCGAGCATAATATGTTAACCTCCATTTGCGCTAACAAATCTAAATGAGATCTTGATCATAAAATTCAATCGTTAAAATGCAATATTTTAGCACCATAAATGTAAAATATGGAAGTTTCTATAGACAAATTTTTACTTTGATAAAAACTAACTTGTCACAGTTATAACAATAAGAAATATATTGTTTACAAAATTTATAATAATTTCAAATAATTCAGTAGTATTTGACGATAGGGTAAGATATACAATACCTATGCAAGAATTAGAAGTATAGTTGTAGTAAGGTTTCTCATTGACCCAAAGATTAACTCCCGATATAGCCGAGAACGTGCTACTACTTCCTTTGGCTAAGTTTTCGCCATATGGTCCACCCGAGTGCACAAGGTTACAATCTGATTTTCTAGAATTCGCGTAGTTTAGCGCGTAGGTAGCCACCGTCGTGTCCCACACGAGGTTAGCTACTCCAACTTGCGACCTAGCCGCATTGTGAGTGTCTAAAAAGTCTTGTTGTTCGGTACATTGAACGTTTGTTGCGATAGCTAGAAAGCTAGTCGCAACGATTATTAGGATTAATGAAGTTTTGAGAGTATTCATTATCTTAAATTTTTTGTTTTAGTATAGTGATGTTTTGTGTATTGTTTATTATTATGTTGTGAGTATGAGAATTGTGTATAGTTTGGTCTCATTTATATAGAGACAGTTTATGCTTTAGGATTAGTTGAATTTTTGGGAAACTTTGACATTGAGGAATTGACTTTTTAAAGTTGGTTAGAAATGATTTTTTTTAATGATAATCACTAAAACACTTTATATCATTTTACTTCACCACAAGTACTTTACGAAGATGTAAAATTAAAAGTTTAGTTAAAGCTTCTGTACTATATATATATATATATTAACGATGAATTCACAAAACTACCTCCTTTCGACATTTTCTTCACAAAACTACACATAAAAAACTACACATAATTCAATATTTTCTATGTTTACACCGTTTTTAAAATTTTAAATGATTGATTTACCTTTTAAAAAATTACTAAAATTGATATTTTTCATTTGAATTCGCTAATTAGTGTTTATGATTTAGTATTAAAGGGGTAAAATTGTGTGGATAAGGTTTATTTGGATTTAATTTTGAATGTTTATATGTAATTTTGAAAAGTGAATTTGAAATTATATAGTTTTGTAAAAAGCAATTCAAAAAGTGTAGTTTTGTACTTGTTCGTATATTAATTTATTAAAATCAGAAGATAATATGTTTTCATAGTTCAATTTATCTCCTAATATGAATGATCATCAAATACTTCTCTCAACGGAATTTTTAATGAGCATAAAGCCTAATTAACACCATTTTCTACTGGCAAAAAGCACGTAGAAATCTTATGAACGAGTCTACCACATTTGGAAGCAATAAATACATCATAACATAAATTAATATTTGATAAGATTCACATAATTAAGTTCTCCTTGTTTATTTGTCAAGATACATAGTACTAGCTAGGTTAACAAAAAAAATGTATATATAGATACATATACATGTGCATGCACGTGTTTCTCCGCCGGTTACAACGTAAAAAAGGGCATTCATATATGTTGTTCAAACTCTATCCAAGTTAATAATTAATAAAAGAGATCAAGTTTAAAGAAAAATACACAGTCCTGTAAAAAAAAAGAATACATAGTCAAATGCAAAAAGAAAGATATGTAATAGGGGAAAAATCAAAAATGCATGTAGCCAAGTAGACGTATAGAGAGTGAATCATGAAGATAATGGACCGTGGATTATTGCATTTTAAGCAAGGCCGGTCGATCCTAGAAAATATAATGTCTAAAGCCAATCACCTATAATAATAAAAATGATGATGCATATAATGCATGAAGGAGGAATTTAACATATCACATGCAAACAACATAAACCATCATTTAACCAACTACGCTACATAAAAAATCTGTATTTTGATGCCTTAAAAATTTATATAAATTTTGCGCCTAAAGCCCTTGCATCTTCAGCTTCCCATCAGGGCCGACCCTGATTTTTAGGATTCACATTATAAATTAGTATGAAAATTTTAAGATGATATAAATCTGAAACTCAATACCAATTCGAATTTACATGGGCCAATGTTTTTTGGGAGAATTACATAACTACATCATTTAAATTATATTTCACAAACTACACCATTTCAAAATTACTTCACAAAACTACATCTAAACACTCAAAATTAAATCTGAATAAACTTTACCCACGCAATCCCACTCTCTAATATTATACCCTAAACACTAATTAGCGAACCCAAATGGAAAAAATAATTTTGGTAATTTTTTCAAAGGGTAAATCAAGTTTTTAAAATTTTGAAAGGGTGTAAATATGTGAAAAAATTGAATTAGATATAGTTTTGCAAAGGAAGGAAAGAAAGAGTGTAGTTTTGTGAATTCCTCATGTTTTTTTCTTCAAAATATAAATTAAATGATAAAATTTTAAGTATTTCTGTGTATTTTCTGATTATGTAGAAGATCACCTAGAACAATCTAAAATCATTAAAGATTTTTAATAACTTATGCGGTAGACATAACTTGTGTTAGTGTGTATTACAATAATAACCCCATAGGCTTTTTCTATTGAGAAAATTAGTAATAGAGAACATATATATTTGCATATACTTTGTCTATCTACACCTTTTAAACAAAAACAGTGAGATAATATTTTTATAAATTTTAATCCTAATTTACCATCAAACTAGAAATTTACCCGCGCCAAGCGCGGGATAAAAATTTACGGAATAAAAGAAGAAATATTTATAGGTAAAAACAATGTGTATTATAAAATGAGATAAAAAGAATTTGGATGTGATGTGATTCGCGTTAAACGCGGAGTTTAATTTGAAGTTTATATATAAATATATTGTATTTTGGTTTTTATAATGTTTTATTACCAAAAATTTATTATTACTATTTTAATATTATCATCGAAAAAGACTATCATTGCTATTTCGATGTTGAATATTACCATGACGTATAATTTATTATTTATCATTGAAAACAATAACTACATTGTGTTTTGAAATCATGATATGACCCGTTTAACAATGAAAAATATGTCAATCCGGTCTCTATTTGTCATAAAATTCGGATTATTAAAAACTCAGATAAAACCACTGAACTTTCGGGAACTGGTGGGTCAACTGATTGTTCAAGTAAATTTTGTGTTCAAATTTTGTCATTTGACATGAACTTTGATGCTTAATACAATTTTACAAAATAATATTGATATTTATAAATGAACAATATGTTTTATCATTGTTTTGTGCGAGAATATAACATACAAACATTAGGAAAATTATAAAATTGTGTTTTTCATAGGCTTTTTAAAATCATATTTTGTAGGCTTTTTAAAATCATATTTTGTAGGCTTTTTAAATATTTTAAACATATTTTCTATGAATGTTTAATCACTTTTTCATGTATAAATTTATCCGAAAATTCTTTGTTCAAATTTTGGGAACATGTGGTTCAACCGATGAGTCGTAAATTATGTGTTCAAGTTTTGTCATTTGACATGAATTTTGATGTTAAATACAATTTTACAAAATAATATTGTTATTTGTAAATGAACAAATTAGGGACGATTTTACGACGATTTGAAGAAATATATATATTACAAATCGTCGTAAAATCGTCCCTAATTAGGGACGATTTTACAACGATTTTAAGAATTTTCGATTTATTATAATTACAAATTTACAACCAAATATTCGTTTTGAAATCGTTGTAACAATTACAACTATTTTACGACGAATATTTTACCACGAATTTACAACGAATTTGGTTCGTCGTAAAATTTACCACGATTTTACGAAGATTTGGTTTTTACTTCGATCGGTTAACGACGAAATGGAAATCGTCGTTAAATCGTGGTAAACTGCATATATATATTACAAATCGTCGTAAAATCGTCCCTAATTAGGGACGATTTTACGACGATTTTTCTTATTATAAATTAAAAAAAAAAATATTTTATAAAATAAAATAATATTTTTTTTAAATATTTTTATTACAATTTCAAAATACAAAATAAAAAAAAACTAGTCGTCTAAATTGAAATTAGGCCCGAAATAGTCCCGGGTTGCGTTCTCGGGATCTACGTTGCTTGTTCCTCGCTCGCTCGGTCGACGGACGGTCGGGATGTGTCCGCATCGCCCGAAGTAGTTCCGGGTTAGATGCGAAAGCACCGTAAACATGTCGTTGTAGAACCGCATGTTCTTCACCCGAGTCGCATGCATGTTCGAATCTCACCGCAACTCGGCCGGAGATCGGTAATTGGTAGGAGCAAGTGGGACGTCCTGCATGGATCCCATGCCTATAACCCGTCCTTTCTTCTTAGGAGCAACCTATAAAATTAAACAATTAGTAAATGAACGTTTAAAAAAATAATTTTAGAAAAAACAATGTGTAGTATAAAATGAATTTTCACGCGCCAAGCGCCGGATAAAAATTTATGTAATAGAAAAAATAATTATTGGTAAAAACAATGTGTAATATAAAATGAAATAAAAAGAATTTGTATCTCATGTGATCCGCATTAAACTCGGAGTTTAAATTTGAAGTATATATAAAAAATATATTGTATTTTGGTTTTATAATGTTTTATTTATAAAAATTTATTACTATTACTATTTTAATATTTATCATCGAAAAAGATTATCATTGCCATTTCGATGTTGAATATTTACCTTTACGTATAATTTACTATTTACTATTTATCATTAAAAACAATAACTACATAGTGTTTTGAAACTTTGATATGACTCGTTTAACAATGAAAAGTATGTCAATCCAATCTCTATTTGTCATAAAATCGGACTATTAAAACCTCGGATATATAAAACCACTGAATTTTCGGGGGCTCGAGTCAATTTTCTGCTCAAGTCATTTGACATGAACTTTGATGTTTAGTACAATTTTACAAAAAAATATTGTTATTTATAAATGAAAAATATGTTTTATCATTCTTTTGTGCGAGAATATAACATACAAACATTAGAAAAATTATAAAATTGTGTTTTTTATTAGTTTTTTAAATATTTTAAACATATTTTCTAGGAAAGTTTAATTACTATTTCATGTCTAAACTTATCCGAAAATTCTTTGTTCAGAGTTTGAGAACTGGTGGTTCAACCGATGAGTCGGATAAATTGGGTGTTCAAGTTTTTCATTTGACATGAATTTTGGTGTTAAATACAATTTTACAAAATAATATTGTTATTTGTAAATGAACAATATGTTTTAGGGAGAATTATAAAACTACACCATTTGAATTACATTTCACAAAACTACACATTTTCCAAAATACTTCACAAAACTACACCTAAACACTCAAAATTAAATCTAAATAAACCCTACCCAAACAATCCAACCCCCTTAATACTATACCCTAAACACTAATTAGAGAACCCAAATGAAATGATTTTAATTTTGGTAATTTTTAAAAGGGTAAATCAAACTTTTAAAATTTTGAAAGGGGGTAAATTTGTGAAAATATTGAATTAGGTGTAGTTTTGTGAAGAGAAGGTTGAAAGAGTGTAGTTTTGTGAATTTCTCTATGTTTTATCATTATTTTGAACTCAATGTAATAGAATATAATATATAAATATTAAGAGATCTATTAGAAATTATAAAATTGTATTTTTTATGAATTTTTTAATATTATATTTTATGAGTTTTTCAACATTTTTTAATATTATCCATTTATTATGTCAATTTAAATCATTTTGTATTAAATTTAGGCTTTTGTTTTGGGCTTTTATAAATTTTAATAATGTCAAAATATATTTTTAAAAAATTAGATTAATTTTCTTGAGAAAAAATTAGATTAATTGTCTGCACATAGCGCGGGCCTAACACTAGTAAACAATAACTAACAAGGGAGAATTACAAAACTACACCTTTTGAATTACATTTCACAAAACTACTCTATTTCAAAAATACTTCACAAAACTACACCTAAACACTCAAAATTAAATCTAAATAAATCATATCCACACAATCATATCCCCTTAATACTATACCCTAAACACTAATTAGCGAACCCAAATGAAAAAAATTAATTTTGGTAATTTTTTAATGGGTAAATCAAGCTTATAAAATTTTGAAAGGATGTAAATATGTGAAAAAATTAAATTAGGTGTAATTTTGTGAAGAAAAGGTTGAAATGGTGTAGTTTTGTGAATTCCTCTAACAAAAAGTAATAATACAAAAACAACAAAAGAAGTAGGCTTTAGGTCTTGATTCAGAAGCTTTCATGCACACAAAAAAGAGAAGTAGACTTAAATTATATACAATCAATTAACCCCATTCAATAATTTTAAAAGATGTAATTTGTATCATTCCTACAATATTTTCAAATGGTTAGCCAATTCAAACCCTGAATAATAATATTAATTAATTATTATTATTTAACAGTTTTTAACCATCATTGGATTCATTGCCAATACACTTTAATTATCCAAATTGCACTGTTGACCAAACAATATACAAATCTATAAGTTATTGTAATAACTAGGATTTGATTTGTCCAAAACCAGTTGAACTTTTCAAATCATAATGCTTCCAAATTAAATGAATTCTAAGTTTTATAGTAAGATAATAAAATAAAGAGAAATTCTTTAGAATACCATCAAAAGAAGTTTTTGTTTTGAAAATACCAATAAAAAAATTTTATAACAAAAATAACATTAAAATATTTTTATATCAAAAAACACCATAAAAAACAGTAGTTTACAAAAATACCAAAAATACAAAAAACGACTTTTAACACTTTTAAATTTTAAATTTTTTCATTTGGGTTCACTATATAGTGTTTTAGGGTATATTTTTGAAGGGGGTACCGTATAGTTTTGAATGTTTTGGGTGTGATTTTGAAAAATTAAGATTTGTGGTATTTATGAGAAAATAACGTTTAAATGGTATTTGTAAAACTTTTGAAAATGTGTGGTAATTGGGTTAAAAAAACTTTTTTTAGTATGATGACATATAGGTTTCAATAAATATGACCAAAATATGATGACCTATAGATTTCAATGCGTGACTATAGTTATAGACAAGTAAAAATGCAAATAAAATTTAAGAATTGTTCTTTTTAGGAAATCATAATAGGGGCAATTACAAAACTATATTTTTTGAATTGCATTTCACAAAACTATACCATTTTAAAATTACTTTTCAAAACTACATCAAAATATTTTATATTAAATCCAAATAAACTATACCCACACAATATTACCCCTTAGTATTATACCATAAACACTAATTAACAAACCCAAATAAAAAGATTTTAATGTTGATAACTTTTGAAAGAGTAAATTAACCTTTTAAAATTTTGAAAGATGTAAATATGTAAAAATATTAAATTAGGTGTAGTTTTGTAAAAGAATGGTTTAAATGATTTAGTTTTGTGAATTTCTAATAATATGATATATAGAAAATTAAGTTGTTGTCAAAGAATAGGCCTTCTAAAATAATATATTAATAAAGTCTTCTATGTATTAATTTATGGGAAATTACAAATTATATCTTTGAAATTTTATTTCACAAAACTATATCATTTTAAATTGCACTTCACAAAACTATATTTAAACATCAAAAAATTAAATCCAAATAAATCCCAAACACAAAACTCTATATCCCTTTAACCATAAACCTTAAACACTAAATAGTGAATAAAAAGAATTCTTTTTAAATTTGGATAAAACTTTCAAAAGTAATTTAGTCATTTAAATTTGTTAAAAGTAAATATCTAAAAGAAATTTAATTAAATATAATTTTGTGAAAAGAGGTTTTAAAGAGTGCACTGTTATGAATTTCTCTTAATTTTCTAAAATTATTTTCCTATTTTGAAAAAGCAATGTATTAAATATTTTATACACAATACATTAAAGTTTTTAATTGCTTAACAAAAACTAAAAATTTAAAGTTTTATGGTAAAACATTAAAAACCTTTCAGCTATTTATTGACCAAGTAACAAAGACAAAATTCTCCAAAAATCAGATTTTGTAAAACAAAAAAGAAAATCAAAATCTATTTTTCTCTCTCTTGGGATCTTCGTTTCTTTACCGTTGTAGACAACCTCTCTCTCTTCCTCTATAAAGGAGTCAACTTTAAGGTTTTAAAGAGGTTTTTTTTGAGGCAGCGATGCTTTCCTCGTCGCGATCTCTCGCGGCGGGACGGCCACAATCCTTGCCGTCTCCGTCACGATCGTACCGCTTTTGGGCTCGCGCACCCACCGTCACTAGTGGCGGAGGCTCCGACGCTTTGAACCGTGTAATCGCTAACCTTTGTAGCCGTTGTGATCCTAAGGTAATGAAGAGTAAAACGTTGTAAAGTTTTCGCCTTTTCATGCTTAGGTCCATGGAAAGTTCAAATTAGTAGAAACCCAGAAGAAGAAAGCCTCTCTCTGGTCTTATTTATTGAAAAATTTCGAATCTTTAGTTCAAATAGGGTTTGGTAAATTTGTGGGTTTATAATTGTATTGGTTGTGTGTGTGTCCTGAACTTGGTGTCTTGGTTTTGGTTTTGTGTGTGTCCTAAATTTTGTGTTTTTGTTTTGGTTTTGTGTGTGTCTTAAACTTTGTGTCTTTGTTTTGTTTTGGTTTTGTGTGTGTCCTTAACATGGTGTCTTTGTTTTGGTTTTGTGTGTTGTATTAGGAAGGAGATCTTCTAGCCTTTAGGAAACATGTAGAGGAAGCAATTCGTGATCTTAGCGGTGAAGCTCTCTCTAGGTTCATGGAAAGATTGTATGATATGATTGGTGGTTTGATTATGAGCAAAGATGTGGCTGAAAACATTGGTGGACTCAGAGTCATTGATGAGTTAGCCGAGATTGGGTTTGGTGAGAATGCTAACAATGTTTCTAGGCTTGTGGGTTATATGAAGAATGTGTTCGAGTCTAAGCGTGACCCTGAAATATTGGTGCTTGCTAGTAGAGTTTTGGGACACCTTGCTAGTGTAGGTGGAGCAATGACATCTGATGAAAAGGAGTTTCAGGTATGACTTGTTGCTTTTGCTCTTAGTTATCTCATTGGTTTAGATTCTAGATGTTCAAGTCTCGACCTTTGTTTTCGCAGATAAAAACAGCGCTTGATTGGCTTGGCGGAGACAGGGTCAACTATCTTTGTTTAGCTGCTGTTTTAATTTTAAAGGTACCCTTTAAAGCATCTGCAGAAAGGGGTGTCTTTTTGTTTTGGTTACTCACAAATAAATTTCCGAGTTACGAGTAAATTTGAATTAGGGATGTGTGAAAAATGGTGGCGAGGATAGCTTTTCAATCTTGTAAATTAATACATATATCTTTGCCAACATTGCAGGAGATGGCAGAAAATGCATCCACTGTATTTAATGTTCACATCCCTCAGTTTGTGGATTTGATTTGGGTTGCACTAAGGGATCCACGGTTGCTAGTACGAGAACGGGCTATTGAGGCTTTGCGTGCTTGTCTTCGTGTTATTGAGACAAGGGAGACTCGATGGAGAGTACAATGGTTACATATTCTTATCTTAAAATGTTTTCCTTATCAAATGTCGTAAAGTGTTTTACCTAGGAACCGTAATACTGTATTTGGTATGCTACTTTAAAGCGAGTTTTTTCCATATTTTTGTGGTTTCCTCCTCATTTAAGTCCTAGGTCATCTGTTCGTACTACTTTGCATTTCCTTTTTGCGTAAATGCAACTTAGCTTAGCTTTTAATGCCGCGTGTCTCCTCAGAAAGTGGATGAGATTTATATTCCCTGTGGTGATACTTTTTGAGCATATAACATGTTCAGTGTAGTCTCAATGTATATCAAGTAGATTGGAATTGTAACAAACCATGTCTACTTGGTTGTCTTCCTTTCTAGGTTTGTAACGGTCTTGTGGTTTTCGTCGAGTTGAATTATTCTGACACTAAACTTTCTACTGAATTTGAATATGTTGGCAACACAATGTCTCTAGTTTAGCAATAGAGTTTTCCTTGTTTGCTATGATATGAAATCATGTTATTTGGTGTTTTCTGATTTTTTGCAGGTATTATCGTTTGCTTGAAGCTACACAGGATGGGTTGGGCGAAAATGCTCCAGTCCATAGTATTCATGGCTCCTTACTTGCTTTGGGGGAGCTGTTGAGGTAAGTAAAGTAGTAAATTTGTATTCTTAAACAATACCTTTTCAGTAGGCAGACACATAAGTTTATTGCAGGAATATATCCGTATAAGAATTGTATTTTATGGCATATCTTGTGATAGATTTTATGACTTAATGCTATAGTTCGTTTACAGGAATACAGGCGAGTTCATGATGTCTAGGTATAAAGAAGTTGCTGAAATTGTCGTTAGGTTCCTTGAACATCGTAATCACCTTGTTCGCCTTAGCATCATCTCGTTGCTGCCTCGCATTGCTCATTCCCTTCGTGACCGCTTTGTTACGACTTATTTAGAGGTATGTGATTGTGACCTGCTTAAAACCAATTATTTTTCTTCTGTAAAACGCAACATGATATACTTTCTTGCAGGTATTTATGAATCATATTCTTACCGTGTTAAGTATACATGCTGAGCGTGCCAGTGGATTCATCGCCCTTGGGGAAATGGCTGGTGCTTTGGATGGCGAGCTTATCCAATATTTTCCTACAATTGTGCTTCATCTGCGGGATGCGGTGGGACAAATTTTTTTAATATGTGTACTAATTTTGTGTTTAGTATCTTGTTGGGTCTTATTTTTGTGAACTGATATAAGAAAGATGTTTCCTCTGAATACATTTTCCATGTAGATTGCTCCTCGTAAAGGTAGACCTTTGCTTGAAGCTGTGGCTTGTGTTGGTAACATTGCAAAGGCAATGAGATCCACAGTGGAAACACATGTCCGAGATCTTCTAGATGTTATGTTTTCCTCTAGTCTCTCTGCTACACTTGTTGATGCTCTTGATCAGATAACCAATAGGTAAAAGTTGAATGATAGAAATTTGTTATGGCTTGCATTGTTGTGTACACTTTCAATGCTTGATAATTGTTCTTTTCGTCTCAGCATTCCTTCGTTGCTGCCAACTATACAAGATCAGCTTTTAGATTGCATTTCGTTGGTTCTCGCAAGATCTCACTATTCTCATACAAATCCTCGTGTTACCGTGGTCCGTGGTAGTACAGTGAGAATAGCAGCACAGTCTATTGCCCCTAGTTGTTCAGCTCAAGTTCAACTAGCCCTGCAGACTCTGGCTCGTTTCAATTTCAAGGTCAGTGACTCGGTGCTCCTTGCATATAACATTTTCTAAAGAACATGAAACTTTTTGTTTCTAATTTTCTGATTTTTGGCAGGGGCACAATGTTCTTGAATTTGCTCGGGAGTCCGTTGTTGTTTATTTGGATGATGATGACGCAACTACACGAAAAGATGCTGCTTTGTGTTGTTGTACACTAATTGCAAATTCCTTTCCTAGGATCGAACAACTTAGTTCTAGCAGGTCAACTCGAGTGGGGGGAAGACGAAGCCCCCTTGTAGATGAGGTTCTATATAAATACTGAAGTTCTTTATACTTTTTGTTCTTATTACTTGTCTTTAGTCTTCGGTTTTTCTCATGCACAAGGTTTCTTTTAAACCTTATCCAAGTTTGATTCCAAGTATGCCTAAGAAAGCAGATGGCATTTATAATTGCAATTTTTGGGTTATGCAGATTGTGGAAAAGCTTCTTAGGACAGGTGTCGCGGATGCTGATGTAACTGTTCGAAAGTCTATCTTCTCTGCGTTATATGAGAACCAATGTCTCGATGATTATGTAGAACATGTTGATTGTTTGACTGCCATTTTTGCTTCCTTAAATGATGAGGTATGGATATGTTATTTCATTTGAATAAAGTAGCAAGACGTCATACGAAAATTCTATTAGTCACAGATCTTTTATTTGACTCTCTCGGGTGTATATTATAAGCAGCTCCAACCTAGACTTTTGATTACATGATACCTACCTGCGATTTACATTTACTGATGACTGTGAATTTATTGCTTTTAAAAATTCAATTTTGGTGGGTTCATGAAGTTTAGCTACTTTATTACATCCTATAAAAGGGAATTTTGATACCAAGACTTAGCTGTAGCTTTGGTTCACTAATTAGCTTCTATTTTTGTCACAAAACGGTCTTAATTAATTAAGTTGTAAGGGAAACTGCAGCTGAGTTAACTTGTTTGAAGGAATTGTGCATGAAATGTGTGTCTTATGTTTTGCTCCACATGGGCTAATTTATCTGTTTAGTTAATTGTACTATTTCAAATTCATATATTTGGTTATCTCTGTCCAACAGGATATTCATGTCAGAGAATATGCCATCGCAGTTGCTGGGAGGTTATCAGACAGAAATCCTGCATACGTTCTTCCTGCACTTCGTCGCCATCTTATACAGTTGTTAACCTCTCTTGAGCCGAGGTAACTGCAAATTTCTTTAGTTCCTATATGAAGATCTGTTTCCCTTATCAAGAATCTCTTGCGTTTACTTTGACTGTAATGTCAGCAGTGCGGATAACAAGTGCAGAGAAGAGAGCGCGAAGCTCCTTGGTTGTTTAGTTCGAAATTGTCAACGGCTAATTCTTCCATATGTAGCTCCTGTTCAAAAGGTTTGATTTCTATTGTCTTCACTTATTAGATAACATGACTATTATTTGTATTTCAAGGGGTTGTAATTCTTTCCTAGACACTTGTTGCAAGACTTAGAGAAGGAACTGGAGTGAATGCTAACAATAATCTTGTTACTCAAGTTCTCATAACTGTTGGGGATCTTGCAAGAGTGGTAAGTTGATTATTTTAATTTGGTGAGTTTGTAGTTTTTCTATTAAGTGACAATCAAATATCTTTGTGTTTTGTGTGGAATTTTCACTAAAAATAGTATTGTTGTGTCTTTAAGTCGACAAGAGTTATGACACTTTTATTTCCTTTGTAGTTTTTATGCTTTTGGGTTTGGCTAAAACATTCCTCCCATGTTTTTTTTTCTTCTTCTCCTTCTGTTGCTTTGCACAGGCTGGCTTGGCAATGACGAAATATATTCATGAGCTAATGCCTTTGATTGTTGAAGCTTTAATGGATGGAGCTGCTGAAGCAAAACGTGAGGTTGCTGTATCTACCCTTGGCCAAGTTGTTCAAAGTACAGGGTATGTGACATCCTTTTATCTACATTTTTTGCTTTATTTGATAATTTTAGTTATTTTGGACATGGTAATTACGAAAACGCTACTATCTTGCATGGTAATTTTAGATAAATGTGATGATCAATTTGCATGTTGCATTGAGTAGCTTTGCATATGATGGTCATGGGCTATATATTGTGCACATAGCTAATACAATGTGAAGGGAGTTTCAGAATATCACAATCCTCCCTGCATGTAATGTTTGGCTCTCATTTCATTGTTAATGTAGGTTTGTTGTGACTCCGTACAAGGAATATCCGTTGTTGCTTGACTTGCTCTTGAAATTGTTGAAGGGGGACTTAGTTTGGTCTACCAGACGAGAAGTGCTCAAGGTAGTTTGTAGAGAAATAAACTATAAGCTAGACTATTGTAGAACAAAATGTTATGTGAAAGATATTGGCTATTATCTATAGGTTCTTGGTATTATGGGGGCTTTGGATCCTCACACGCATAAGCTTAACCAACAAAGTTTATCAGGATCACATGGTGAAGAACCTCGTGGTATACCATCGAGTGATGAGTTACTTGTGGAACTCAGGCCTTCATTTGCTACATCTGAAGACTATTACTCGACGGTAGTTCTTAACCTGCATGAACAATTTTGCAGCTGTAGACTAGTCTGAATTGTTCTCATATTGCCTTCCTCGTTGTTGTAGGTTGCTATCAACTTGCTTATCCGAATTCTCAGAGATTCATCACTTGGTAGTTACCACAAAAGGGCTGTTAGATCTCTGGTTACAATTTTGAAGGTAACTACAACCATTTTGTCTGGTTTTTCAGGATAAACTTGTGATGGAATTACAATGAATATGTTATAATCATATCTTTGTTTTTGCGAGGTTAGTCAATGGGACTGGGATGTGTGCCTTACTTGCCAAAGGTATATGGAATATTGTATCAGATACTTGATATTTCTGAACTTTTCTATGATTTAAAGTGATCCTTAATATTATTATTATCCTTGCCATCATTTTATGCACTTCTATGTGTTGCATCCACTGCCATTTTGCTAATATTTTGGTCGGGTTCACCTCTGTTTATAAGGTTTTGCCTGAGCTTTTACACACTATTCGCACTGCTGATGCGAACTTGAAGGACACTATTACATGGGGTCTTGGAACTCTTGTTTCCATCGTGCGCCAGGTATATCCGCCTTCATATTTGTAAATATGGCCAAAATTCGTATGACTTCGTGTGAACTCTTAACTTATTTTATAATTCTACAGAACGTACGTATGTATATGCCAGATCTGCTCTCACTAGTCTCTGATCTATGGTCATGCTTCACTTTGCCAGGTCCCATATGCCCTTCTCGTGGTCTTCCGGTAAGTTATATGCAGCCTAGACCGCAAAATGTTTCTTATTGTTGTATTATGGAGAGTGCTTTGCCGTTCTTACTGATCACCAGGTTCTGCATCTACTGGAACATCTTTGCTTGGCATTTAATGATGAATTCAGAACTTATCTTCCAGAATTACTTCCATATTTCATCCAAGTATTAGGTGATGCCGAGCGGTTTAATGATTACATCTATGTTCCTGCTATTTTGCACACACTCGAAGTGTTTGGAGGTCAGTAAAACTTATTTTGTTTTGACATCCACATAGTCTTTTTGTATTCTTCGGGCATGTGAGTTCGTAATGAGGTTCCACGGTATCATATCTCATAGTGTAAGATATTCACTAATCTTGATTATTATATATACTTTTCCTTTTTAGATCAATGAGAGAAAATCCAATGTTTGACCTTTGAATACGCTGGTTTTTAGTTTTTGTAATTTCTATTTTCACTCCAATGGTTAACCGTTATGTCAGGTACACTTCATGAGCACATACATTTACTCCTTCCTGCCCTTATTCAATTGTTTAAAGTAGAAGCTCCCGTAGCTATAAGACGTGTTGCCATCAAAACTTTAACAAGAATAATCCCGTGTGTTCAGGTTAGGAGCTGTTAATTTCATTTCCTTATGTTGCTGACCTAGGGAAATATTCCATACCAAGCCTCTTTGTGTAGTACCTAAATAATTATCAATGTATCCTCAGGTTAATGGCAATATCTCCGCTCTTGTGCATCACTTGAAGCTAGTGTTAGATGGGTGAGTTTCCTTATGCGCATTTTCTTAGTTTGCTGATTAGTATTTTGTAAGGTCATTTTTACAAAGCTTCTTCTATAGTTAGGCATTGTGTTACTATCTTGGTTCATGCAGTTATGGATAGTGGAACTGAAATGAGACATCCTATAGTTACCGGGGCACGATCAAAATGGATTTAATTATTTCTTCTACTTTCCCGTTAGCTTTCGTTGTGTTATTACTAACTTTTACCAACTTGGTTTTCAAGGAATTGTTTAGATTTCTTTAAGTTATAAAGTGCTCTGGCCTTGGTTTGTTTTTGGAATGCAGAGTTGTTAGTAAAATATTTCTATATTATGTAATTTTATTTGCCATTACCTATTTAAGTAAATAGTTTCTTGTGGTATTGTCCTTTTTATGTTTCTCTTTTCCTTCTGGTTCCAGTTTAACACATGGTATTTTTTATGGGGTCTCTGTTGTAATCTTAGGGATAATGATGGGTTGCGGAAAGATGCTGTCGATGCACTATGCAGTTTGGCTTATGCTCTTGGAGAGGACTTCGCCACATTCATTGAATCAATTAACAATCTTTTGTTAAAGCATCGTTTGCGGGTATATTCTTTTTAGTTTATCTGTGGTGAATTTGTATCAGCTTACATGCTTATAAATTTCATTCTTGTAAGTTATACTTTTGTATGTAAAAGAGTCTCACTGTACACCATATTTTCAGCATAAAGAATTTGAGGAAATTCATGCTCGATGGCTGAGGCGTAAACCGTTGGTTGTAGCTACACCAACAAATCATCAATTAAGTAAGCGACTGCCAGTCGAGGTTATAAGGAATCCTGTAATTGATGATGAGATTGATCTTTTTGAAGAAGTAAACAACATAAACCGTCAGGTACTATTTACAGTGTCGTTTTTTATACATTCAATCCTTAATGTGTTTTAACTTTTTGTCATCAAGTTTCATGCTGAGTTCATTATTTTACTGTAGCACTGTATGACTTCATCATGTCTCTGCATCTCACCCTTTTTTACTGCAAAGATTGTTAAGATAAAACTTGAGAGTGACTGCCTAATATAGGATTGATTTGCTGCATAAGGCTGATCTCTTGACTAGATTATGGCTTTCGATGATCTGTCTAACAGGTTAAAGATGGTGTACTACGGATAGCTGGAGAAGTTTCTCAACGTAGTATCAAGGAAGATTGGGAGGAATGGATGAGACAATTGAGTATTGAATTACTTAAAGAGTCTCCCTCTCCAGCATTTAGAGCTTGTGCAAAACTTGCTCAGTTGCAGGTCTTTCCTTTATCTCTTACTTTTTTTCTCTCTTACAAGGGTATGCTTTCTTATAATTGTGTGTCTGCAGCCATTTGTCGGGAGAGAATTGTTTGCCGCTAGTTTTGTCAGTTGCTGGACAGAGCTAAGCAATGCTAGACAAAATCAGTTAGTTAGGAACTTGGAGATGGCTTTCTCATCTCCAAATATCCCTCCTGAGATTTTGGCGATCCTACTCAATTTGGTACGTTCTTTGTTAAACTACAGCTGTTTCCATTTAATCTATACTACTTTTGGTTGTAGAAAAAAATCATATTGTAGAATCGAAGCGAACTTACCTATATGTTGAATCTTGTTTTTTGGTCTTGTCGCATTGATTTTCTTAATACTCTTAGGCGGAGTTTATGGAACATGATGAGAAGCCTCTTCCTATCGATATTCGTCTCTTGGGTGCTCTTGCTGAAAAGGTTTCCATCATGTTATTTCCTAGTCAAATTAGATATGCTTCTTCTGTCCTTTCCTTATTAATCATCTGATATTCTTGGTAATGGTGTGATTTTCAACTTTGCAGTGCCGTGTTTTTGCCAAAGCTTTGCATTATAAAGAGATGGAATTTGAAGGTCCACTGTCAAGGAGGATGGATGCCAACCCCGTTGCTGTTGTCGAGACTCTTATACACATAAATAATCAGTTACACCAGCATGAGGTACATTATACTTTGTATCTTATATCTACAGTCTACTGTCATTTTGTTATGTGTTATTATTGATTAGCTGATATTTGTTGTTATAGGCTGCTCTTGGCATGCTGACATATGCTCAACGATATCTCGGTGTGAAATTAAAAGAATCATGGTAACATGACTTTTTTCAATCATGATACACTTATTTACGGGTCTGTTTGATAGGCGCACGGACACAAAATTGTTTGTGGTTTGTTTCTTTGTTTCCAATCAGTAACAGTGTTTGTTTCTAGGTATGAGAAGCTGCAGAGATGGGACGATGCACTCAACGCGTACACTTTGAAAGCATCTCAAACATCTAATCCCCATCTTGTATTAGAAGCCACATTAGGTATGTTTTAACCAAGTTTAAATTTTCGGAGGATTTAGTTTTTCTTTTAGGTATGTATTAGAATTCATCTCCCCAAGTTTCCATAAGCTGATGGCTGCTCTCTCTTAGTTTTTTTGGGATTTTGTGTCCGTGCTAACATTTTCTGTTGAACATGCTTCTTCTTTCCTTTTAGTGAAATGTCCTGAACCTATAGCTTATTGACCATGTTGTAGGACAAATGAGATGTCTTGCTGCACTTGCGCGATGGGAAGAGCTCAACAATCTCTGCAAAGAGTATTGGAGTCCAGCTGATCTATCCGTGCGTCTGGAAATGGCACCAATGGTTTGAAAATTCTGCTTTTGATAAATTGGTTTGATATGCCTACATGGTTAACAGATGTATTTTCCAACAATACTAGGCTGCAAATGCTGCGTGGAATATGGGAGATTGGGATCAAATGGCGGAATATGTGCCTCGGTTAGATGATGGCGATGAAACAAAGCTTAGGATTTTAGGAAGCCATGCTCTTAGTGGTGATGGAAGCAGTAATGGCACATTTCTCAGGGCTATTCTGCTAGTTAGGCGAGAGAAGGTATACTTGAATCTATATTTTTGTGCTTTTTGAATCGTCGCAAGCTTTCTTTTAATCTATTTCCTGCATTTATTTATGTGTATGTGGGCCTTTGTTAATATGACTTTTCTTTTTAGTATGATGAGGCGCGGGAATATATTGAAAGAGCTAGAAAATGTCTTGCCACAGAACTTGCAGCATTGGTAGGTTTTTCATTTCTGGCAGCATTTGCTTATTGACTTTTATTAACGATATCTATGATTCATCTGTTGTGCATAAGCAAGGATATTTGTAACTAGTCTCAACCTTTTCCGTTGTCTCCTCGAAACTATTTGAGTACACTGTGGGCTGTTAAACGTAGGAAGATACATTCTTGATATCTTAGTTTCGTGTTGAGCTCTATTAGACAACATTTTGTGCATGCTACCGTTTGTTTTCTGTCAGTAAAAGCATCAGATTGAAAAACTTGTACATGTAACCGCCACAGATTGAAAAACTTGTACATGTCTCTGCCATTTTATCTGTAGTTGTGCTTCTGCAGGTTTCGGAGAGCTATGAGCGTGCTTACAGCAATATGGTTCGTGTCCAGCAGCTGTCAGAACTAGAGGAGGTCATATCTTAATGTTTCAAGATCTCTCCTCCTGGCAAAACATATTATTATTTGATCATATCTTGTATTAACTTATACATGGATCTTTCTTTCTTTTTCCTTTGTACTTTTTTTCGTTCCTATTGTATCGGTAATAGGTAATTGAGTATTATTCCCTGCCTGTGGGGAATACTATTGCTGAAGAACGAAGATCCCTAATTCGTAAAATGTGGAATCGGCGGCTTCAGGGAGCTAAGCGTAATGTGGAGGTACAATATTTCTTGTGCATTTTGGTTGAGTCGTTGAGCTGAATGAAAACTAATATGGTATTCTAAGCATGAAATAATGGTTTTTTGGTTACTTGACTTCAGTAAATGAATCTCTCAAATAAACAGATCGAATTTCTCTTTATGGAAAATCATTGACATATTTATGGAGTGGACTCAGTTCTTCCTTATGGTACTCTGCTTTTCAAGACTTTGTATTCTCGTTGCTGTTCAGGTATGGCAAGCACTGTTGGCTGTTCGGGAACTTGTGCTACCTCCTACAGAAGATGTTGAAACTTGGCTCAAGTTTGCCTCGCTTTGTCGAAAAAGTGGGAAGATTAGTCAGGCCAAGTCTACTCTACTGAAGCTCTTGCCGGTATTGACCTTTTGCCTTTTGGTCCTATGATTTCTGTGCCAAGATTTCAGCTTTATCTTGTTTTGTCTAACTTGAGACCTCTTTAATTTGTAGTTTGATCCAGAAGTATCGCCAGAAAACAGGCAATATCACGTACCTCCACAAGTGATGCTTGGATACTTAAAGTACCGATGGTCACTTGGAGAGGAACGTAAGCGCAAAGAAGCATTTACCAAGCTAAAGGTATGTCATTATATCAGTTAGCTACTTGCATTATCTGGGTTTATTCTCTTACATTTTTCCAAATTTCTCGCTATAATGGCGCCATGTTTATAGATTATGGCGATGGAACTCTCAAGTGCGCCACATTCTCAATCTAACATGCTGGCTAATACGATTCATACCAAGGGCGTAGATGTTCCATTTCTCGCACATGTAAATCTCAAACTGGGAACATGGCAGTGGTTACTTTCTCCCAGATTAAATGATGGGTCTATTCAAGGTGAATTTTAGTTACTTTTAACTGTTTTACGTCTTTTCGAGCTATGTCTGACCCTAACACTTTGGTGATAATATCTGCTCTTCTCCAGAAATACTTGATGCGTTTAGAAAATCTACCATATATGCTCCTAAATGGGCTAAGTCGTGGCACACATGGGCGTTATTCAATGCGGAAGTGATGTCTCATTACATTTCAAGAGGTCAAATGGCTTCCCAATTCGCCGTTGCTGCAGTCACCGGATATTTTCATTCTATAGAATATGCAGCTACTGGCAAAGGAGTTGATGATAGTTTACAGGTAATTTATGCAATGCTTCTATGTATTTTCCATGTTTCACATCCCAAACCTGTCTCATTCTTTTTCTCCTTTTATGTCACATAGATTAAGTTCCTACCTTTAATTATTTGTTGAAGATGATTTTTTTTTGCCACACTGTTAGTTTATTTCCATTTGCATAAAAAATGTCCGGATAAGGAGACGTTACCTTGCTTGCATTGAGTTTTGTCTCATTTCCTTAGGACATACTGCGGCTTCTAACGTTGTGGTTCAATCATGGAACTACGACTGAGATCCAACAAGCATTGAAGAGAGGATTCAGTCGTGTCAACATTAACACATGGCTTGTTGTGTTGCCTCAAATAATTGCTAGGATACATTCAAGTGATCGCGCTGTCAGGGAACTGATACAGTCTCTTCTCATCCGCATAGGAGAAAACCACCCACAGGTTTGAGAGAAATTAAGAAATAGAAACAATTTTTGTTCTGCCATTTTTATCGCAAAATCACTTGCTTCAAAGCCTTTAATTTGGATTTGCTATTACAGACATTTTGATCTCTTTATTATTGATTGATTAAGTGTCACACTAACTCAAGAATACATAACTTCTCCTTGACTAAATGTTTTTCAGGCACTTATGTATCCCCTTCTCGTTGCGTGTAAATCAATAAGCAATTTGCGGAGAGATGCGGCTCAAGAAGTGATCGATAAAGTTCGCCAGCGCAGTGGTGCACTTTTGGATCAGGTTAACTAGTCGTCTTCTTGTTTTTAGGTTTTTCGATTTATATAAAAAGATATTCTTATAACTGATATAGTTGGTGACTCCCTTCCCAAAAAAAATAGGCGCAACTCGTATCAGATGAGCTTATAAGGGTTGCTATACTTTGGCATGAAATGTGGCATGAAGCACTAGAAGAAGCTAGCGGCTTGTATTACGTTGAACATAACTATGATGCAATGCTTAATTTACTTGAACCATTACATGAGATGGTTGAAGCAGGTGCAAGAAACAATAATACAAGCACACAAGAAAGAGAATTTATACAGGTGGGGACTATTTCAATTCGGTTTTGTACCTTGCGTATAAATTAGTAGTTTTCTTGCATGTCTTGTGAGATTGATAATGTTTTTAACATATCGGCAACTGAAGATAGAGATGTGTTGATGCAGATGCACCGTGACGATCTACTAGAGGCATATAATTGTTGTATCAGTTACAAGATAAGTAGAAATGATGCTTTACTTGAACAGGTTACAGAAAAATTACAAACAATAGTTCAGTTAAGTTTTCCTCATCATCTTAGGACAAGTACATAAGTTTAACATGTTTTTCTTTTTCGATTGTTTATTTTCATTAGGCTTGGTATTTTTACAATCTCGTCTTTCACCGGATTCAAATGCAGGTAGCCGGTCTCAGGACATTGGATTTGGAGGTAATTAAAATTCTCAATTTTTATTCGGTTCCGTCTTTCCTTTTTTTCTTCAAGTTCTTATCTGATTAGACCATTACATGTTGGATAGTCTGCTTCTCCTGAATTACTGATGCACAGCGACTTGGAGCTAGCTGTTCCTGGAACATATCGTGCAGGTAACATATTGATCTGCTCAAGTTTGTCTAAGCTGTTTTATGTTTTTAACCAATGCTTATTTGCTTAGATGCGCCTGTTGTGACGATAACATCATTTTCACGCGAACTTGTTGTCATACCCTCTAAACAACGGCCAAGGAAATTGACTATTCATGGAAATGACGGTGAGGACTATGCCTTTTTGTTGAAGGGACATGAAGATCTAAGGCAAGACGAGCGTGTTATGCAGGTAATTCTAAAAAACAAAACCAGTAAATGAAGTATTACAATTTACGCTTCGTATATATGCTTCTCTTATCTGTTTTTGTGTTTCAGCTTTTTGGTTTGGTGAACACTTTGCTTGAGAATTCAAGAAAAACAGCGGAAAAAGATCTGTCGATACAACGGTATTCAGTAATACCACTATCTTCCAATAGTGGACTCATTGGATGGGTTCCGCACTGCGATACTCTTCACCATCTTATCAAAGAGTACAGAGATCCGCGAAATGTTAGTCTTTGCATTCATTGAAATTTGTATACTCTTGAAGTTATATATGCAGCAGATTACTTAGATTCTTACCTTACATGAATTTTTCAGATGGGTCTCGATACAGAACATCGAGATATATTGCGTTTTGCTCCAGAATATGACAATCTACTGCAACTGTCGAAGGTTGAAGCGCTTGAGTATTCTCTAGAAAAGACAAATGGAAATGATCTTTCCAGGGTATACACACTATTTTCACCTTCTAGTAACTTTTCTCTCGGGTAAAAGTAACTAACCTGCACTACTGAGTCGCTTTGATTCTTCGTCTTTGTAGGTTCTTTGGTTAAAAAGCCGTTCCTCGGAGATATGGTTGGAGAGAAGAACCAACTATACTAGAAGTTTAGCTGTTATGAGTATGGTATGTAGTTGCTTTCATCCCTCTGTTCTCTACTTGGATCAAATTAGACCATAAATATGTTTTAACTCGCGGCCAAAAATGAACCTTTTTGTGTCAGGTTGGTTATATTCTCGGGTCAGGTGATCGACACCCGAATAACATTATGCTACATAGATACAGGTCCATAAAAACTAATAAAACCTGTACATTATACACAAAAGATCCAACTATTGATTCATTATCTTTATCATTGGTTTTCATTTTTGCAGTGGTAAAATTTTGCATATTGATTTTGGAGATTGTTTCGAGGCTGCTATGAACAGAGAGAAGTTTCCTGAAAAGGTATTAACTATAATGCTTCATCTCATATACACTTATTTCTTATGTTTGTGTTATCAAAATACCGATATAACGATTGGTTTAAACAAAATGTTAGGTACCATTTCGGCTAACAAGAATGCTTGTCAAAGCAATGGAAGTAAGTGGCATCGAAGGGACTTTTCGTTCAACTTGCGAAAATGTTATGCAAGTTCTTAGAGACAACAAAGATAGTGTAATGGCGATGATGGAGGCGTTTGTGCACGATCCTTTGATTAATTGGCGTTTTTTTAATTTCAATGAAGCTTCTCAAGTAGCACTGATTGGTAACAACAATCCCAACGTTCCTACTCTTCAGGTTTATCTTACTCTATAATTCAAGTTACTTCTACAACAATAACATTCACTCTCAAAGGTTTTAAAATTACCACTTAAGGGGTTTTTTTGTTAAAAAATATCACAAAACTTAAATTAGCTCAAAAACCGTCAAAATAAAACCTTAAACCTTCAAAACTATACCTTAAACTTTCATAACTTTACCCTGCCCACTTCAAAACTAAACCCCTACCCCTTTCGAAACTAAACCGTAAACACTAAATATTGAACCCAAATGAAAAAAAAGTTAAATTCTGAAGTGCTAAAACTCGTTTTTTGTATTTATGGTATTTTTGGAATAAGAAAATTCTAGTGCTAGTTTTGGTCTAGAAAATTTTGTGATGCTTTTTTGGAATGAAACCTTTTTGTTGTGGTATTTTAAGGAATTTCTCTTTAAACTCCACTAACTCGTTCTTATAAACAAAAAGGCGAGTTCTTGTTGTTGATTTGATTATTGAATTGTGTTTCAGTCTGTAAATGTTCCTGAAGATGCCAATGAAGTGTTGAACGAGCGCGCAGTCGCTGTAATGGCTCGTATGAGTGATAAGCTTACAGGCCGAGATTTCTCCTCCTCCGAGATCCCGAGCAATCCCAGTAACAACTTGCTTGGTGGTGATGATTCTCATGATGAAGAAGAACATGGTTTGTCTGTGAAACTTCAGGTTCAAAAGCTAATCAATGAAGCCACTTCTCATGAGAATCTCTGTCAACACTATCTTGGGTATGTTTCTCTATACACTCTTTTGGTTATGTTTTCTTTCAAAAGTAGTAAGTTTTTGTTTGTGAGATTGTATCAAGTCATGGACTATGAAGTTTTTTAGTGTTAATTTTGAAAAAAAATATTAGCTAATGTATCTTATTATTGTGCTAAAGATGTGACTTAAGTTTCTTGATTTTGTGTTTGTAGGTGGTGTCCTTTCTGGTGAAATGTACATAAGCTTTGTAATTTTCATATATATATATATATATATAGTTGCATTTATTTAGATTTAATTAAATAATAAACTATGTGAATAATTATTTATTGGGTCCATAGTCATGGACACATGTATCATAAATTCATAACCTTATAGGTAAACAAAGATTTCAGATTCTTTACATTTTTCTTAGATTTTTTTTGCATCGAATCATACATTTTCTTACCTCTTAAATTATTATAAGCTTATGAATTTGCTTACAAAAAGTAGTGTTAATGTTCGTCTTAATACTTGTTGATGATGATATTGACTATGCGCTATTGATTCTTGGTTCTTGTTATGGAAATTGAACACAAGAACTTGTTACCCAGAGTTCACCGATAACGGTTACGTCTCTGGGGCCAGATTCACCGGCGTTGCACTATGATCTTGACCGGAAAAAGCCTCCGGTCGGTGGCTCACAAACTCAAACACTAACTCCTCTGTTGCTTGCAATACAGGTTATACAAGACTTAGGAATTAAGGAGATTATGATGATGACAACAACGCAGAATCGGACCTTGAAGCTTCCGGCGATCCCTCCGATCTCGAAGCTTCTTCTCCGGCGAAATTGGAACCTCTCTCTGTATTTCTATTTTCCCGATGTAGCTTCTGATGTCTTGATCTTGGGTCTTTTATACAAACCATGTAACAGGCCTTTAATTGTAGAAGCCCATTAGTAATCTGTATTACGGCCCATTAGGTTATGTTTTGGGTTAGACAAAACTCACAATTCTCCACCTTTGTCTTCTCAAACACAAAACCTATTTTTTTTCTTTCCTCTGCGCCGTTTCTCATTTTCCTCTGCGATTTCATCGCACCTTTTGTTCCTCTCCGATCTGTAACTCTCTCTGTTACTGATCTGAAACCAAAACCCTGTCTAGCTCTTTCTCTTCCACCTTCCTTCTTCATGAACCAAAACTTTTCCGATGAACCTCCTCTTCAGATAAGAACCCTAATCCGTTCAGCTTCTGTCTCAACACAAAACTGTCAGATCTAGCCGTTTCCTTGACATGCATGGAAAGCGAACAACCCGACGAACCATCTGATCTCCGGCGACGAACCTGGTAAGCTAAGTAGCTAACCTCTTCACCTTCTGATTTCAGATCTGAGTTATATCTTGTGCAGATATTAACTCTTTGTTTGTTCCTGTGCCGTGACAGTGACAAGTGAACCAAGATCTGACCTGAACCGGCTTAGCTTGAAGAATCCGCGAGAAGAAAACCTTGAGCCTGACTTCACATCTGGATAGGTAAGCCTCTCATACTCCTCTGTATAGATCTATACCTGTTTTTGATGTAACCCTTTTCTCAGTTCTACTTTTGACAAAACTGATGATAACCACTAACACCCTTTTGTCCCTTTTTGCCTGTGTGTCTGCGAGGTGATGAGCTGAGAAGAACACCTGCAGACGAGGCGGCTAGCTTCACCGGACCAGTTTCAGGGCCAAGAGACCCTTCTCCAAAACAGTACCAGGTACGCTCTTGGTAAGTAAATCCGCAAGGTTTAGACTAGTGTGCACCTTAGCTAATGTAACTTCTCCATCTGTGATTTGATCCTTGATGAAGTAACACTTAGAAGCCATGTGCTTAGTCCTTTCATGATAACCCCCATTCTTTGCTAAACCCATAACCCCCATTCTTTGCTAAACCCAGAGCACTTTGGGAATCACAATGAATCTTGACTGCATCCTGCTTAAACCCTAGATCCTCACACATGCCTCTTAACCAAATAGCTTCTTTAACTGCTTCTGTTAATGCTAAATACTCTGATTCAGTAGTTGATAAAGCTACAACATGTTGCAAACCTGATCTCCAACTGATAGTATTACCACCAATTTGAAAAATGTAGCCTGTGATTGACCTTCTTCTGTCTAAGTCTGAACCATAGTCTGCATCACTGTGTCCTTCCACTATGAATTCTGCACCTTTAGTAAATGTTAAAACACAATCCACAGAACCCTTAATGTACCTTAAAATCCACCGAATTGCCTTCCAATGCTCTCTCGCTTGGATGTGCCATAAACCTACTAACAACACCCACCGAATGAGCTAAGTCCGGTCTTGTACCAACCATGGCATACATAAGACTGCCCACTGCGCTTGCGTATGGTATGTTGGCCATGTGACTAGCTTCCTTCTTTAACTCCTCCTGAGTTAAACTCTTCAGTTTGAACTGTGAACCAAGTGGGGTAACAACTGGTTTACAGTCAAACATATTAAAAGTCTTAAGAACCTTCTCTAAGTACTTTCCTTTTGACAGCTTGAGTGTACCCTTCTTTCTGTCTCTGATGATATCCATGCCTAGAATTCTGGTTGTTGGACCCAAATCCTTCATCTCAAATTCCCTGCTTAGACTGTCTTTTAGTTTCTGAATCTTCTTTGAATCCTGAGACGCAATTAGCATATCATCCACATAGATCAATAAGTAGACCATTTCCTGAACACTAGAGCCTTTGGAGTAGACACATGGGTCATGCCTTGTCTGCTTAAAGCCTTGATCTTTCATAAACCCATCAAATCTCTTGTTCCATTGCCTTGGAGACTGTTTTAAACCATACAGAGATTTCTTGAGAAGGCATACCATGTTTTCTTTTCCTTTTTCCTTGTACCCTTCTGGCTGCTCCATATAGATCTCCTCTTCCAATGTTCCATGAAGGAAAGCTGTCTTTACATCCATTGTTCCGGTTCCAAGTCAAAATTGACTTGTAAGTGACAACATTATCCTGATGGATACATGTTTCACAACTGGTGCAAACACCTCTGTGTAGTCAATGCCTTCTACCTGAGAGTACCCCTTTGCAACCAGCCTTGCTTTATACCTGGAACTTTCCACATTTGGTATTCCTGGTTTTCTTTTAAAGATCCATTTGCACCCTATCACCCTTTTCTTTTCTGGCCTTTTGGCGATATCCCAAGTGTGATTCTTGTGAAGTGAATCCATTTCTTCTTCACAAGCTGAAGTCCATTCTTCTCTGTCCAAGCTCCTCATAGCTTCAGCATAATTTTCTGGTTCATCAGTCTCAATATCTTTGGCAGCTGATAAGGCAAATGCTGATACATCAAAGTCATCAAACTTTGAGGGTAGCTTTCTGTCCCTTCTCACTCTATCTCTTGCCAACACGTAGTTATCTAAGTCCACCACCAATTTTGTCTCTGAAACATTGTCCGAAACTTCCTCTAAGCTTTCTCGTGACATTTTCTCGAGCCGGGACTTGATTCTACACTTTCGTATTCGATATTCTTGAGCCTCGATCCCGAATCTCTTTTCGTCTCATGATTTGCTCCACCTGATTCATGAGAACTAGCTCCACCTGATTCATGAGAGTCTGTATTTTCTGAACCTGATGAACTTGCTCCACCCGAATTGTGAACCGATTCGATGGTCCTCTCGACAAGTATTGGACTGAATGAAACTTTCTTCTTTTTCTTTTCGGTTCCTCTGTTACTTGAGTGGTGTTCCCTGTTGATTCCTTGAAGACCTCTTCCTCATGGAATATAACATTTCGCCGATAACACACTTAAGCTCTTCATGTAACCAGACTTTGAACCCTTTAGTGCCTTGAGGATAACCAATGAAATACCCCTTAACCGCCCTAGGACTTATCTTTGATCGTGTGACATGAACATAGGCCGCACAACCAAATCTTCGAGATGTGTTAGGCTAGGCTTGTTTCCCGACCATAACTCTTCCGGTACTTTGAAATCAATGGATGAGCTTGGTGATCCGTTTATCAAATAAACGGCGATGCATTTGCCGCTTCACCCAAAACTTTTCTTCCATTCCACTTTCTGCTAACATACATCTCACCTTATCCATAATGGTTCTGTTCATTCTTTCTGATACTCCATTCTGTTGTGGGGTATAAGCACACGTCCTATGCCGTCCTATTCCAGCTTGTTTACACAGATTGTCAAATTTGGAATTACAAAATTCCAATCCATTATCAGTCCTTAGAGCTTTAACCTTCTTTCCAGTTTGATTTTCAACTAGGATCTTCCAATCTGAAAAATTCTGGAAAGCTTCATCTTTTGTTCTCTGAAAGTAGATCCATACTTTCCTTGAGTAGTCATCTATGAACGTAACAAAATACTGGTTCCCTGCAAGGCTTGGTGTAACAGATGTTGATCCCCACAAATCAGAGTGAATGTAGTCTAGCACATTCTTAGACGTGTGTTTTGCCTTAGGGAAACTTTGCTTGTGAGATTTTCCCAAAACACAGTCTTCACAGAAACTTAGGCTCTTCACATCCATGTCTGAAATGTATCCATCTTTGACCAGCCTTTCCATGTTCTTCTGACTCATATGACCTAGTCTGGAATGCCATTTCTTGGCTGGATTGAACATGTCCTTGATCGTGTTGACTTCCCCATTTGGTACGGACCCCTCCAAATAGTACGGACCATCTTCATATTTCCCGACGAACTTTCTTGCCTCCATTTTTCAAAGCACAAAGATGACTCGAAATCCTCACCTTCATATTTGCGGCCGGCTTTCTCTAAACATCCATAGGAAATTAGATTCCTTCCCATCTTAGGCATATATCTAACACCGGTTAGTATAACACTTTGGCCTTCATCATTTATAATTCGACTTTGCCAATGCCCTTTATGTCACCGAATGTATTGTTCCCCATCAACACCTTTCCTCCTCCGAATTCCTCTAAGTCAAATAGAAGGTCTTTGTTGTGGGTTATGTGGTAAGTACTACCTGAATCCAAAACCCAATCATCTTCGATTTCGAATTCTAGCCGACAAGTATCATGGGTTCTGTGAAGTTGCATGACTTGTCCTCATCGTTTCAAGCACCAAAGAACCCGGATACTTCATTACCACGTTGACACTTCCCCGAACTTTCCTCTCGGGACGGTCCCTTTTCCGGTGTCCTTCTTTTCCACAGACAAAACAGCCTTTGTCTTTCTTGTCGATTTCTGCTCCTTGACTTGCTCCTAGCACGTCCCTTGAACTTGCTTTTCACATGATGATTCTCTCTCTTTTCTCGGCCTCGCCTCTACTACTTGATGTAAACAACCCTTCGCTTGATTCCTTGTAGTCTTGTTGTTTTCTCGCAAGTTCCCTCTCCTTAGACTTTCTTGATCCAATAACCTCACTTAGACTCAAAGTCTCTCTACCATACTTGAGGGTTTCTTTTAGCCGATCATACTTGTAGGGCATAGAACTCATCAATAGAATAGCTTGAACTTCTTCGGATATAGTAACTCCAATGGTTCCCAAATCGGCCACTAGCTTTAGGAAATCATCTACATTCGGTCAATGTTCTTGGAGTCTATCATCTTGAATGTATAGAACTTGAGTTGTAGGTAGATTCTGTTTGGTAAAGTACTCTCCAAGTACGGCTTGTCTAGAGTCTTCCACATAGAGGCTGCAGTCTCACGACTTATGATTTTCCTCGGGACATGATCTCCTACATTAGGAATTATGATGCTCTTTGCTTTCTCTCGATTTCTCCACCTTGATAGGGTCTTTAACCTTGACCACTAATGTTGTATCTTGTGAGCTATCTTGGCTTGTTTCTCGTTCCTATTCTTGTTTCTTGTGTTGTTGTTGTAACAGGATCCTTCAAGAGCTCTTCATCAAGGAGGATATCTTTGAGCCCAAGCAAGCCGAAGTGAGCCATCATCCTAATCTTCCACGAGGAGAAGTCTCTGTGCCATCAAACCCGTCCACCTTCACACGCGTCTTAATCGGCTTATCATCCACCATGGTTCTTGATACGAAGCCGAACCTTGAAGACCAAGAAGCTCTGCAAACACACACGGACCAACAGATAAGTTTCGAACCTTGCCTGCTTGTCTTCTTTGCACTTATTGATCTTGAACCTAGCCTCTGAATCTCCTGAACCTTGCTCTGATACCACTTGTTAATGTTCGTCTTAATACTTGTTGATGATGATATTGACTATGCGCTATTGATTCTCGGTTCTTGTTATGGAAATTGAACACAAGAACTTGTTACCCAGAGTTCACCGATAACGGCTACGTCTCTGGGGCCAGATTCACCGCGTTGCACTATGATCTTGACCGGAAAAAGCCTCGGTCGGTGGCTCACAAACTCAAACACTAACTCCTCCGTTGCTTGCAATACATGTTATACAAGACTTAGGAATTAAGGAGATTATGATGATGACAACAACGCGGAATCGGACCTTGAAGCTTCCGGCGATCCCTCCGATCTCGAAGCTTCTTCTCCGCGAAATTGGAACCTCTCTCTCGTATTTCTATTTTCCCGATGTAGCTTCTGATGTCTTGATCTTGGGTCTTTTATACAAACCATGTAAGAGGCCTTTAATTGTAGAAGCCCATTAGTAATCTGTATTTCGGCCCATTAGATTATGTTTTGGGTTAGACAAAACTCACAAGTAGATTTCATACTTCATCTTCCTAAAGAAAGACCTTAACCTCAGGTTTTTTCTACTTCATTCAATTAAAATATTATCTTTTAGAATGTAAAAATTGTTTGTTTTTTTATAAAAGAATGTAAAAATTGTTAACACATTATTAAAGTCTATTGTTAATCAAGATGTCATATACAAATTCACCCGAACTTTAAATAGGTTTTAAACGTAATATCATCCATGACCGACACTAACATTGTAAAAAAATAGGAATTCACAAATTATGCATACTTTCTTTTACAAAACTCTATTTAATTCAATTTTTTTTATATATTTACATTTTTTCAAAATTTTAAAATGATTTACCCTTTAAAAATTTACCAAAATTAAAATCTTTTCATTTGAATTCGTTAATTAGTGTTTAGGGTATGATATTAACGGGTAAGATTGTGTAGATATTGTTTATTTAGATTTAATTTTGAGTGTTTAAGTGTATTTTTGTGAAGTAATTTTGAAATGGTATAGTTTTGTGAAATGTAATTCAAATGGTGTAGTTTTGTAATTCTCTCAAAAAAGAATCAATAGAGATTTTTACAATTTTGATATTTTTTTTGGTTAATAGATTTTAACAATTTTTGGTTTTGGAAAAGCATATAAATAGAAGTTTCATATTTGTCTTGTGTGTTGGACATAGTTTTTTATTATTATTAAACCTGCCTAAAAATAGTGTTCGAATCATTAAAGAAACTTGTGAAAATACACTGTTATTAACTAAAATGAATTTATTTTTTCTATTTTTGGTATTAAAATAATAAATGGAAAAAAAAAAACGAGACGTGGAGTCTCACGTTACGTTACCAATCTCGTAGCCGCAACATATCAACCACACACACACCTGAGACTTAAGCGCACATTAGTACTTTACTACATGTTTTTGCTAAAATACGCTTCCAGAGTTAAAGATGATAACTTTCACCGTTTTCTCGCCACCACTTGCTTGATTACATGCCAGATTTTCCCGAGAAAATCCCAAACAAATAGAATTTCCCCGTCTGAGTTTCTACAAGCTTCCTTCACGGCGGTGACGGCTTAGATCATGTTTGTTTCTGGGCACTGAAGAAAATCGAAAAAAACTCAGAAAAGAGAGAAACTTTAGTGAAACAACAAACAATGGCTTCTTCTATGGAGATTGTTAGGCTATGTGTGTCTCCTGTTTCGATTTCCCGCCATAAATCTCCGGTGAAATTGGATTCTAGGAAAAGGGTTCTCAGATTATCAGATTCTATGAAGAGTCGTCGTCATCGTTTCGGTAGGTGCGTTAGGGTTTGTTCGTCTTCTCTTGACGGCGATAAACAATCAAAAGGTAAAGGTTTTGACTTTTGATTTAGAAACACTAATTGTGTTGTTTCTGCTACTAATTTTGCTGTTTATGTTACTAATTACGCTGTTTCTGTTACTAATTGTGCTGTTTCTATTACTAATTGTGCTGTTTCTGCTACTAATTGTGCTTTTTCAGCTACTATTTGAGCTGTTTCTGCCACTAATTGTGCTGTTTCTGCTACTGATTGTGCTGTTTATGCTAATAATTGTGCTATTTATGTTACTAATTAAGTTGTTCTGATGCTAATTGTGTTGTTTCCGCTACTGATTGTGCTGTTTCTTGCTACTAATTATGTTGTTCTGATGCTAATTGTGCTGTTTATGCTACTATTTGTGCTGTTATTTCCTACTAATTATGCTGTTTCTGTTACTAATTTTGCTGTTGCTGCTGCTTATTGTGTTACTTAAGTGTGGTTTTTCTGCTACCGATTGTGGTGTTTCTGCCACTAATTGTCTGTTTCTGCTAGTAATTGTGTTTAAATTGTGCTGTTTCTGCTACTAATTATGTTGTTTCCGCTACTGATTATTCTATTTTTGCTACTGTTTGTGCTATTTCTGCTACTAATTGCGTTGTTTCTACTCGTAGTTGTGTTTTTCTGCTACCATTTGTGTTGTTTCTGCTACTAACTGCGCTGTTTGACTGTTTCTGCTACTAATTGTGGTATTTCTGCTACTAATTGTGTGTATGTGTTGGTTGGTGAAACTGAGTAACGTTTTCGATTTTGGTAGGTGATGAACCACCAGAGTCTTTGTTCATGAAAGAACTCAAAAGAAGAGGCATGACTCCGACTTCGTTGCTTCAAGACTATGAAGTGGATGTAGATGATGACGACATCAAAACCGGAAACAGATCTAAAACTACCGGAACAACCACTCCAGCTTTCGATCAAAGCTTGTTAAATCAGAGAGAGAGATCGTTGGCCTTGAACAGCGAAGGGCTTGAGGTCAGAGTTTTACATTTTGAAATTTCTTATATTTTCCCATAAGCATTGATTAATTCCTTCTAAGTTATGTTTCTTAGTAGTTTAATGGTTGAATTAAGGAGTTGTTTGTATTGTTGTTGTGTGTTTTCAGGGATTGATTCCGCGTGCAAAGGTCTTGTTGACAATAGGAGGGACATTCTTCTTAGCTTTTTGGCCGTTGATTGTCTTGACTCTCGGCACCTTCTCTGCTGTTTACCTCGTAAGTAGATCAATAAAGACAGAGCCGATCTCCTTCGCATACTAATTATACTTATTAAGTAATCTTCTTCTTACATAGAGAAAGTGCTTCAGAAACTCGTTTCTAGTGTATACTTAAGGTTTCTTACCATCACTTAAAAAGGCTGATTGTTGTGTTTGTTTTTGTCTGAAAAATTATGTAACAGTACTTTGGAGCAGATTTTGTACATGATGGAAGCAGAACACCTGTTTCGCCACCACCCTACATCGATCCATATTCTCTGTTGGAGGACGAGAGGATCTCAGGGTTCGATCCTCGTCTTCATTAGAAGAAAGTGATCTTTGTTTCTTCTGTTCTACACAAGTAGTGATTCTATATATTTGCTCTACTAAAGTATAAATAGTAATGTATTTACTTTTTTCTTTCATCTTGTTCCAATATGGATGTAAAAAATGAAACAGTTGCTTATGTTTAAAAGTATCAATCGTCACTACAAATCAGAAGAAGACCAAACATATGTCAAGTAGATAAAACCATTATAAGATTTCAGACAGAAACCGACAGAGATGATGTTTTAAGAAAAGCAACACACAAAGTAAAGACTCGTTACAAGATAGTTAACGAGCCTTGTCCACACAACAACACAAAATATCATAAGAAAGCACAACACAAAGTCTCTCCACATTATTCGAAAAACATAACACTTGTCAATACTCATCACCTTCATCGTCCTCATCGTCACCACCTTCAGCACCAACCTCTTCGTAATCTTTCTCCAAAGCAGCAAGATCCTCACGCGCTTCAGAGAACTCTCCTTCCTCCATGCCTTCACCAACATACCAATGCACGAAAGCACGTTTCGCGTACATGAGATCAAACTTGTGATCAATCCTCGAGAACACCTCAGCGACACTCGTGGAGTTTGATATCATACAAACAGCTCTCTGCACTTTAGCTAGATCGCCTCCTGGGACAACGGTCGGCGGCTGGTAATTGATACCGCACTTGAATCCAGTAGGACACCAGTCAACAAACTGGATCGTGCGTTTGGTCTTGATCGTGCCAACGGCTGCGTTAACGTCTTTAGGGACTACGTCACCACGGTACATAAGACAGCAGGCCATGTATTTACCGTGACGCGGGTCACATTTGGCCATCATGGAAGCTGGCTCAAAGGCGCTGTTTGTTATCTCGGCTACTGAGAGTTGCTCGTGGAAGGCCTTCTCTGCGGAAATCACAGGCGCGTAGGAGGAAAGCATGAAGTGGATTCTCGGGTATGGGACCAAGTTGGTTTGGAATTCAGTAACGTCAACATTCAAGGCACCATCGAACCTCAGAGAAGCAGTCAAAGAAGAGATAACCTGAAACACACAATAAACAGAGAAAGATAACATTAGATAAGCCAATAAAACGAAACAAGAGCAAGACATGTATAAATGAATGTGGTTGGTTAATATAATACCTGAGAGACAAGACGGTTAAGGTTGGTGTAGGTAGGCCTCTCAATGTTTAAGGAGCGTCTACATATATCGTAGATAGCTTCATTGTCGAGGAGGATAGAGACATCGGTGTGTTCCAAGAGAGAGTGAGTGGAGAGGACACTGTTGTAAGGCTCAACAACAGATGTAGAAACCTGTGGAGACGGGTAAACAGTGAACCCAAGCTTTGACTTTTTCCCATAGTCTACAGAGAGTCTCTCGAGGAGGAGAGATCCAAGACCAGAACCAGTTCCTCCACCAACAGCGTTGAATACAAGGAAACCTTGGAGACCAGTGCAGTTATCAGCAAGCTTCCTGATACGGTCCAAACAAAGATCAACAATCTCTTTCCCAACTGAAAAAAAACAAAAATTCAACATAAACTATGTTAATAAACGGTAGAATCAACAAAGTATGGTTTATAAGAGATGATGATGAGTAAAATTTACTGGTGTAATGTCCACGGGCGAAGTTGTTAGCAGCGTCTTCTTTGCCACTGATGAGTTGCTCAGGGTGGAAAAGCTGACGGTATGTTCCGGTTCTGACCTCGTCGATCACGGTAGGCTCGAGATCGACAAAGACGGCACGCGGGACGTGCTTGCCTGCACCTGTTTCGCTGAAGAAGGTGTTGAAAGCATCGTCACCTCCACCAACTGTCTTGTCACTAGGCATCTGACCATCAGGCTGTAACAACAATACCATAAACAAAAACACCACATCAATACAGAAACACATATAACACATATTCAAAAACACCACATTAGTACAGAAACACATATAATCCATATCCAAAAACACCACATTAGTACAGAAACACATATAATCCATATTCAAAAACACCACATCAATACAGAAACACATATAACCCATATCCAAAAACACCACATTAGTACAGAAACACATATAATCCATATCCAAAAACACCACATCGCCACATTAATATATCGGACCAGATTGCAAAACGAATAGTTTACCAAAAACAAAACGGATCTGAGATCAGCGAGATATCGAAACCAAACTCAGATCTAAACACGTAAGAATCAAAAAGAGTTTTCGTTAATCAGATAGTTTTGAAACACCAGAATCAGAAACATTTACAAAGAAACAGATCTCGCATCAACGACATGCATATAACACAAAATCTACACAAAGCACAGATCTAAACAGGTATGTACAATAGATCTGAGAAAATCAGCCATACTTATGAAGAATCTGAGATACAAAGCACGAAAATTACAGCAAAACACACAGATCTAGAGGTAGGAGACGAAGAAGAAGAAGAAGAGACGAACCTGAATGCCATGTTCAAGGCAGTAAAGCTCCCAACAGGCGTTTCCGACTTGGATACCAGCCTGACCAATGTGGATCGATATGCATTCCCTCATTTTCGTTATCGGAGAAGAAAAAATCTAAAAGCTAGATTCGCGAGGAAGAAGACGAAGAAGAAAAAACCAGAGGGCGTTTATGAAGACGCTCTCGAAGATAAGATCTAGATCTGATTTTTTTTTTTTTTTAATTTTCGATTTCTAGGTTTCAACGAAAGCTGTTTTAATGTCTATTTATAAAAATCGAAACCATCGCTTTGAGTAACGGCTTGCGTAGGACACGTGTGATAATATAATTGGGTTGATGTTAACCATGGTTAAAGATATCCTCGTGAGTTGCTTATTTTCTAATTTTAAAATTTTGCCGCTTAGGTTCTGTTTGGCAATAGAGTTATGTCCGTTTCGGGAATAACGAACTAAACCGGACCTAAACCGATATTTGATTTCAATTTTCTAAACCGAAACGGTTTAGTACTGTACGAAAATCTTTCGGAAGGGGAAAAGAGAAAACAAAATATTCGAAGCTCTGAAGAAAAACAACGATGAGAGCCCTAACGTCGTCGCGGCCGTTATTCTCCGATTTGCCAAGCTTTGTCCGTTCATGGCTTCCACCTTCTTCAAGCTTCAAGGCGTTAGCTTCTTCTTCGTCTCCGTCGTCTGATTCTGAACTCAGGAATCAATCTCGCGGTGGTCTTCCTCGATTCTTCTCCGATGATCTTCCGTCTCGCAAGGCAAATCCTCGCTCTCTCTGTCTCTTATGATTCTTTGTATGAATCCAAAAAAAACCTTATGCATGATTTTTTTGTAGTAATGGATGTTGATTTTAGTATTAGTCAGTGAAGTGATGATGATATTGAGCTGCTTTCTCTATGTGTGAATAATTCTTTGGTTATAGGGTTGTATTGTTCGTGTTCAAGGCTCTGAGTTTTGGCACATGGCTAAAGTTCTAAGGCTGAAACAAGAAGACAGGTATTACTTAATTATTTTACAGTGTCACATTCATGAAAGACATTCTAAACGTTGAAATTGTTGTATTGTATAGTCTTGCATCAATCTTGAATTGTTCATTGTAACCCGAGGAGACAGTCTTTTCATGAAGATCATAGAAAATAAGTAATTACTTGCACCCTTTTATTGTATGCAAGGGTAGAACTTTTTAATGGCAAAGGAGGTTTGGTTGAAGGTTGTATACGAAGCATAGACAAAACCGGAGTTGATTTTATGGCGCAAGAAGATCAGAGAGTGATTCTTCCTCAGGGCATGCAGTGGCATGTGTTTGCAGCTTATGGTAATAAATTGGACTGCTATTGATTTTTTTTATTTCGTATGAAAATGGGTCATGATGTCTTTATAATAGTGTGATATCACTTGTCAGGCACTTTGAAAGGTGGTCGAGCGGACTGGCTAGTTGAGAAATGTACTGTAAGTATTTTACTTCTCCTAAGCCCGGTGTTAACAACATGTGTAGAGTGTGCCAGTGAATATGTGTATATGCTCATCTCAGGAACTCGGAGCAAGTAGTGTCACACCAATCTTAACAGAAAGATCACCCGTAATCTCTGAGAATAGGGTTGACAGATTGGAACGCGTTAGTTTTGCTGCGGCTAAGCAATGTAAGTAACAATAGTATATGGGAACAGTTGGTTAGTTACTCCTACTCTTTTCCTTGGGATTATAATTGTATGATCATAAGCTATTTGCTTTATATACTTACTATCATAGGCCAAAGACTACATCAAATGGTACTGAACCCTCCAATCAAAGTTGGTGCCCTCTTGGATCATGTATGTTTCTACATCTCTCTAAGCACACTCTAAGATTCTCTGTTTATAAAGCACCTGGCTTTTGTGGTTTTCTAGATTTCCAAGTCAAAGTTATGTTTGGTTGCTACAGCCGAAGCTACACCTCTTCTCAAGGCAGTAAAATCCTCAGCAGAAGAATCAAGCGGGATATTAATCGTTGGACCAGAAGGCGGTAATAAATCCTGTCTGCGATGCTTATTAGATGCAATTCTTTGTCTTATAACTTCTATTGATTGTTGTCATTAAAAAAAACTTCTACTGAATTGCTAATCTTTCACATAGTCGAAACAATCAGTTAGTGACTGAGGATACACAAAATGAATACTCTTTGTTTTTACTTGACTCAATGAGTACAATCTAACTGTCAACAATGAAACTTGAACAGACTTTACGAACAAAGAGGTGGAGTTGATGTTGGAAGCAGGCGGCACAACGGTTGGACTCGGGCCACATAGGTTGCGAGTTGAGACAGCAACCATTGCTCTTTTGGCAACTCTAGTGATGTGGTCTGACTCTCACGAGACCGTCTAAATGGTGTTAAGTGTGTTTGTGCCTTTAGGCCTGCCTTGACTTGTGTTACGAGATTTTGATTGGGTAAGTTCCCTTAAATTTTATTGATAAAAACATCAAAGACCTTATACATAAATGGCAAATAGCTAAAGAACATGTCATGATCACAACAACACAGAGAAAAAATCGAAGGCTAATCAATTCGCAGAACAAGGTACCGAGTCCATCCATTTTGGAAGGACAAGCTGGTCTAACATTATGACCGAAGATACGTTGCGACTACTATCCATATACCCTTTTGAATCATTCGTGTTTACGACGCAACAACCTTCATTACCACCACTACTCTCTGACTCTTGATGGACAATGGTCTCATGTGTCTTTAAGTTACAAGATACCAAACAGCCGCGTTGGACACTCCATAGATAGATGATATCAGAATCAAAAGGATTCATTGCCATGGGGAAACAATAAACATCGATATCGAGAAACATTATGTTAGTTTCTTCTTGTGGCGACCAATCTCCTTCGGAGTTTTTGTTGTTGTTAAGCCTCCAAACATTCAATCTTTGATGTAGTAAATGAACAAGAATAACATATCCTCTTGAAGTAGTCAAGCATCTTCTAACATGTTTGTTATTCTCGACAGGGACAGGGAGAGGTATAACCCGGCATTGTACATCGGTTTCGTCAGAATAGAAGTCATGAGCTATAAGGACTCCTGGTTCTACGGAACAAGAATCGCCAACACAAAGATAAAGCGTCCCGTTGAGATTCATGGAAGGGCAAGAACCAAAGACAGGGCAAGAGCAGATAAGCTGTTTAAAACTCCATAAACCCTTCGAAGACGAATACACATACACTCTCCATTCATTCATACCTCCGCCTCTACCATTTTGAATAGTCCTTACCACTTTGAAACTCGAAACCACGCCGTTATCCTCCACACAGGTAACTAAACCGGTGGCTTTACATGGCTCAGGAGGCGGAGGGATTTCAACCCATTGTTGTAAAACAGGGTTGCCAACAAAGGATCTATAGACATAAGCCGTGTTCTCTGTCCGAGCAATGAAGACTTCAATGAAAACCAATCCGTTAGAAGAAGCTACATAGAAGCATCTCGAGGTAGGAAGATTGAGATAATCTTGTAAAGACAAGATATATGATCTTAGAGATTTGGTAAGACCAAATTTCTTGCATCCATAAAATCCAATAGCTTCTGTGTTTGGACGAAGATAGTCGGTTCGGAACATGAGTGACCATGAAGGAGACAAGTTTTGGTGCGCATTGATGAAGAGATTGCGGAAATAAGAAGATTCTGTTAGCGATTTCCATCGTTTGCAGACGGATTTGAGCCTCGCGATGTTTCGCAAGGGTAATCTTGCAATGATCTCCAACAATATTACCTCTAGGAGTGTCTCATAGCTACTCATTTTCTGTACCTTTTTTGTGTTGCATAGATGTTAGTTTTTTGAACTTTTTTAAGAGGTCAGAGTTTTAGTTAACATTTTATTGGATCTAGCATACAACTTGTCCAACAATTATTAAGCCCCATGCTACATATTATCCATTCGTATATTAATATATTTATGATGAAGATGCATTGAATTTGAGGCTTTGATTGGTTAAAAAAGGCATATTTCAAGTTATTGTCTGTAAAACCGCATTTATTACACCGACCACAGCAAAATAAATTATTTATGCCTATTTAAAAAGTTTCCATATACTATGGGATGATAGTTTTTTGTCAACATTTGGACCACAAATAGCCGGCCCATTAACCAAATCTACACGCGAAAAATCGATCCCGGGTGGGGTGGTGTTACCGGTCTCATGTGGACTTATAACTGCCACTAGACCAAGATCATAAGGATGTAATTCAATCATTAATTTTTGAATCTTTCTATAAATGTAAGTTATGTTTCTGTTTTGAGGAAAACTTTGGACCACTTAAGAAGGAGATGATGAATATTAGCATCCATAAGAGTGCCAACACCACCCCACACTAACATATCAGCCATGTCTCCTATAGACGAACCACTCACTTTTTTCACCTCTTCAAAACCAAGCCTTCCATAAAACCTAACCAGCTAATCACATACAATACAAACAATGTCCGGTTCAGTAAACCGAATCCAACATCATAGTAAACCGACAAAACCAAACCAAAAAACGTAAGAACCGACACCAACGACCCCAAGAAGGTTAAGACTTTCAAAAGTACACTTTCAATGTCCGTCTATTGGATTTGGTCCGGTTCGGTATACAACAAACTAAATCATATCTAAACCGATAAAATAGGACAAAAACGTTAACAACTGAACCGAAACCAATGACACCAAGACTTTCACAAGTACACTTCCGGGTCAATTGAGACTGAAACCGGTTTGAATTCATCCCGGTTCGGTATATACTAACCAAATCTCAATTTCAGCTATAGAGAAGAAAGGAGAGCGAGAGAGAGAGAGAGGAGAGATACCTTGGAGTGGTAGAGATCGGAGTCGTAGATAGCGAGAAGCTGAGCATTGCGGCAACCACGTTCGTAGCCATGTCGGATAGCTACAGCTCCGACGTATAAACCAACTCCTAAAACAGACTTATCCATAGCCACCGTCTCTTTAGTCAACTTTATAGTATCCAAATGCAGAACCAGACCACGACCAAACCATGGCCTAACCACTCCTTCTGCTCGTCCGACCTCATTGCCTGTGTCTGAGTTCTTACCAGTCACTCTGAAAAACGGTCCTAAAGTTTGGATCTTTAAGTCAAGCTTTCGAGCTCTTGATGACGTCATGATGTCGGACATGGACGGTAGAGATCTGTCTTCGCCGAGGGAATTGGACGGTGAGAGATTGAGGTTTGGTCGGATCATAGCCATTATCTTCATCATTTTACCTCTGTGTTTGGTTCCTGAAGTGGTTTAAAGATAAACAAATAATTAAAATATTCTAAATATATGGGTGGATAATATATAGCACAGATGACACGTGGCGTCCACCAAAAGAGACGAAAGGGAGGAACTTTAACATGAACAAGGCTTACGAGTTTTGATTGCTCTTTGTGAAGAATGTGTGTATTGGGATGTGTTTAGTTTCCTTTTGATCTTGTTTCTGCTTCTTTGGCTTTGAAGCTCCCTTCCTCTCCTTCTCGAGAATCCTACATAAGTGTTTTTGTGTTTAGTTATGGAGTTTTCTGAGAAAGAAACTAATGGGTGTAAAGCTTAAGAGGTTGTTATACCTTCGTTTTGAGACGTGTGTTGTGGAAGAACTTGAGCCAGGTTCTTCGTTTTGAAGTCTCTGCGCGAGATGAAAATCAGCGTGTTCTTGTCTTTCTTCGATAAATGATGGAGGTAACTCGATCCCGCACAAGTTGCATTTGTAGCCATCAACCCAAAATAGCGGCTCCATCCGCGGAAAGGCTGAAACTGGTTCTGTGTTTTGTGCACTACAATGATCAGTCATTGAGTGGCTTGCGTCTGGTTTGTACTCCTTGTGTCTTACGAGCAGAGCATTTCCTTCCAGAACTTGTGGTCTTTTTTCTCTTTTCTTACATTCTTGATCTGGAAGTTTTTTGTCGGCGTTTATTACAAATCCTTCTTCATATTCGACAGCATCCTCGTGGGTACCAAAGGATAAACTCATGTTTTCGTCGTTACTCAAACAGTTTTTACTGGGATCTAAGTCAGCTGAATCGTGGTCATCAAAACTTTGCACTGAAGAATCCTTTTGAACAATGAACTTGGTAATAGTTGCCTGTGAAGGATCGGAATTGCGGACTTCTTCACTGAACTGAGACATGCGCAACCCTGCAAAAATACAAATTCAGTAGAAAGGATAGTATATTATCTCATTTTGTGTCTAAATATATAAGAGCAAAGAACATTGAAGAGCCGCATCACACCTATTAGCCTTATGGAAACAGGAAGTTCCGCCTTCAGCAGCTTTGTAGCATGCTTTAGAATATCCTTGCTTGAACATGTGTATCTCTGCAGACTAACAGCTCTGCTCCGAATCTGTGGATTACAATTCTTAAAACTTCAGCACAAACATGGATCCCAAATAGGATAAGGAATATAAAAATATAGAAGAGCACCTCAAAGGAGACGGTTTTCAGTTTAAGTGTCAAAGTTCTTGCTGTTAGGCCCTCCTTTTTCATGTCTTGAGAAAGCATTTCTGCAATTTCAGCTGCCCAGCGCAGAAAAGATAACAGCTCAATGACATATTTTCGCTTTTCACGCTACAAGTCTCAAAGTTTAATTTGACATTGGTCCCTACTCCAAGAACAAACTATGATTTCAAGTAGTCTTGGCAAGAAGATCATTATTCACTAAGTTATATTTCCCTAGATCCATTGTTGTGCCTTCGGTTATTGAGTTATAGAGTTACAGCACTTATGAGAGCAAAAACCCCAATGTGCAAATTACTCAGTACTCACCCAACTTCGAATGTAGAAGGCTTTCATCTTCTGTCGCAGAAAAAGTCCTCTCACTGCTAATACTTTTACGAGACCTAACTTGAGGTGTGTCTGTTCCCCCAAGCCCCAGTCCAACCGACAGAAAGAAGTCTACAATAAACAAATTACAATAAGTTCTATCAAATCTTTCATGTGAAACATGACTTAAAGGTAACTTCTACAAACAAGCTAATTGTTCACTGGTACGGAACAGAAAAAATTAAGAATGCTGCTACCTGCTGATGAGTGGGAGAAGAGAGCGTAGATAAGAGATCCCTTCACCACCATCTCCTCACATGTTTTAATTCCCAGAGCATCTTTCAGAATATGTTCGGTAACCTTGCCAATTCCTCCAATCTGTTAACCAATATCCAACTTGCATTTATTTAACGCCATAATACAGAAACACAATATCGAAAGAACCAACACATTCGTCACAAATAATGTGAGGATTAATAAGTTATGTGCGAAACAGAAAATCAGTTCAACATTGCATATCTACTGCAGCCAATATTCTAAGTTTCTATAGGATATCTAGCCTGGCCTACATAATGCAAAATCATATGCCCTTCTAGGAAGTAAATTAAAAGAGCTGGAGAATAACTGGAGTGATAGTTTCTCTTTAGAAACTTCTCAGAAGAAAAAAAATACTTGCAAAATAAATGACAGCAAAATTTGGGATCAGACCTTTCTTATAGGAAGGGAAGATATGAATGTGATAATAGTTGATCGGTCATTTTGTAGAACAAACTGTCCATTAGGCTTGTTTATGTCTGAGCAAACCTGAAATATGGTAGGGGTAGATTAAGAAAACATTTTCTTGTAAAATAGTACACTGACACATGTTAGATGGAAAATCAGAAAAAGTGAAAAGAAACAGATTTGGAAAAAGAGTATATAAGGTTTTGCACACATAATGAGAACCTTGGCTAGCAAGCGGTTTGCGGCTACACCAGCACTGCATGTCAGTCCAGTCTCAGAATGAACAGAAGATCTTAGCTCTTCTGCAATCTGTACAAAGTAAAGAAACAAACAAGGTATAGTTGCAGTGCCAGCAGAAAATTATCCCAACAAAGATTCAACCTTCACAGAAAAAAATGCATCTCATGAGCTCACACTTACTTCTCCACCTGAAAGACCTCTTTCTCGACAAACCTCAGTTATGTCAAGGTAAGCTTCATCCAAGCTACCAGCGATGAAGTGAGGATCATAGTTCCTAAAAACTAAATCAAATCACATACATGCAAGTCAGTACTGAGAAACAGAGAAAACCGCAAGTACAAAGCTACCTATACCGAAATAAGAACAAGTAACAACTAACCCTTTCTTGTTAAATCACTGTAATGGGTATACTTGGTGAAATCTACAGGAACAAATATCAATTCTGGACATAATTTACGAGCGATGAAGCCAGGCATTGCTGCACGGACTCCAAATTTCCTTGCCTACGATAGACAATACAAACGTAACAACGATTTACACACTGTAACCATAAGAGTCTCAGCAAACTGCTTTAATCACCAGAATGAACTCACATCATTTCATACCTCATAATTAGCTGTGGAGATCATGGACAAGCCACCAACAGCCATCGGCTTTCCCTCGAGCAAAGGATCACTCAAAGTTTCAACAGCAGCATAAAAAGCATCCATATCAACATGAAGCCAAACTCTAGACAGGTCACGTGTAGCTTCAAGCTCCAAGATCCTTCTATCAACAACCTTCATATATATAGCAAATATCAGATACTCTACAGCCAAGAAAACAGCTTTATCTTCCTCAAGGGAACATAGAAACACATACCTTCTGATAATTAGACAAATCAGAGGAAGATAGCTTCGCGCATCTATCGCGCATATGTTCGATCTTTTGTTTCATAAGAGCTTCTTTACGCTCTTCGTTTCGAAAATACTTTGATCCTTTACTCATCTCATACACTATCCTCTGCACTTTCTCCTTATCAACACCCTCCATACCTGAAAAAATATACACACAAAATACACAATTAATTAAACAGCTTCAAAATCTTCACTCCATAAACATCATACCAATAAGTAAAAGATGCAAAATCTAATACAATCTTTTTGACAATTTTTCGCAGTTTCCGAAATCGAAATTCTCGTAAGTTTCTATGAATCGATTGATTTTTACAGAGATTCAAGGCGTGATTCTACTAATTGGAGAAACGAATCGCGAAATACAGCGAAGAGAGAAAATCTATGGAGGAAGAAACAAACCAGCTTTAGCGTTGGTGAAGACGGTGTTGTACGATTCCCATGGACGCAATGAACTATTATTGGTCGATGATTCGCCTTCAGTATCCATAACTTCTCTCTCTAGTCTTCTTCTTCTTCTCTGCGAAGCTTTTGGTGGAGAAGAAGAAACAACTTTATGAGAAGGCGTGTTGAAGAATTCCAGATCGGTTCATACTTAAACCGGAACCAAACCGAACCGGTTTAGTTTAATTGTGATTTAATGGGCTATATACGGCCCAATATAGGGGAGATTGCAAATATCAATTTTTTTCAAAGAGATCCATAACTATGTAAGTTTACAAGATAAGACCCACAATCTATTAAAAATAGGTTTGAAACCCTTAGAGCATCATTATTGGTTGATTCTTAAAAAAGGTGCTTAATTAATTTATTTTATTTAGTTGTAATTAATTTTTAGTTTAAGAAGCTATAGTTCCTTAATTTTTTTGTTGATGATTATTGGTGTTGCTTAGTTAGGGATTGTTAAAAATAAAATTAAATATTAAAAAATTAAAAATTAAAAATTAAAAACATATATGAAAACTTATTCATTATTAGAAAATGAAAAACATATATGTTTTATGAATCTTCTTCAAGTTCATATCAATTATATGGTCTTTTGAGTATTTTATTAAAGTTTCTAACCATTGAACCTTTACTTAGTAGAAGAGGTATTTACAAAGCCCAGTCTACATACATACACAGAAACACACAGAAACAACATTTGGAAAGACACTACACTTGGAAAGATACAACATATTATTTCACATATACCAAACAAGAACCATACTCCTTGACAGAACTCATGACGTGTTTAAGTTGCTTCTGCGAACACCCGACCTGTTTCGTTACCAAAGTCGAACACGGTATGGTACTTTCCCATGAACACATTTCCCAAAATCCTGTCACATTTTCACCACAATGCTATTGATAAGGAGAAAGAAAGAAGGAGAAGAGAAAACAGTGTGTAAAACTAATAGTTTACCAGAGAGGTCCACAAGGTGGAGCAACGTCTAGTGCAATAAACCCGTTGATGCACGGAGCCACCGGGCCTTCACCAACCTTCAGGACATACTGCTTAAAACCCATACCAGCACCAAAAAATATTAGTATATGTCAATAATATTTAAGTGACCACTACAAAATATGATTTGTATTCTTTATTATACATCCTCTCGAGTAAGATCAAAGACTTTTTCTTGTCAACAACCGACTAAATGCACATACTAGATCATAAGAAAAGTGAAATCATACTAAATATTCACAGATCATGATGGAAAAGAAACCAAGATGAAGAAAAGCTTGGGACAAAACCTTAAGAAATTAACCTCAACAACAATAAAAACGACCCATTGTTACTCTTAATAAACTTGAAATCGGTTAACATACAAACTATAAATCGATTAATCGAAAATCCCCAAATCGAAAAAACCCCTAAAAATCATATGTATTGTGCAATAATCAAAGAAACAACTTCATATACCTTGATTAATGAAAGGGAACTATTTGTCCCGGCCTTTATATCCCCGATTATAGCCGGATTCTTGCCGGAATTGATATCGCCATCGCTCTCCTCTTGTTTTTTTTCAACCCGACAAAATAAAGGAAAAGTGACAAAAAAAATTCTCCATATATATTTTTTCCACATTATCAACACGTGTCCGATGCTTAGTATATTGAAAGTTCCTTTGTTAAGAAGCGAAGCTTACAAATATTGAATTAATCCTAATTAATCCTATTTATTTTTAAAGCTAAGAACCCTTATTTTTAAACTTAGATGCACCAATAATGATGGTCTTACCGGTTTTAATTGATGCGTGCTTCTTCTCCTTCTTCATCGGCTACTAAATCGGAGATGGCGATTTCTCTGGTTTCTCTCTCCTTGTGATTTGATTTGTTCTTCAAGATCAAGAAAGTTCTCTTACTTTACATAGTACCCTTAGATTTGTATTAATTAGTACTCCCTCCGTTTTTTATTGTTTGATTTTATAGTTTTTCACACAAATTAAGAAAACACATAAATGACTACTAATAAATATGTTTTGAACAATTTTCAATACTTTTAAACCAATAGTGTTTCAAAACTCTCATTGAAAACTACAATTCACAAATATCAATACATAAAACTACATTGATATTTGAGAAAATCAAACATTTTAAAACAAATTTTTTTTCTAAAACATCAAACATAAAGAGAACGGAGGGAGTATAATTAATGTAGTAAAAATTGTTTCTTTGGGGTTTATCAATTATCATCTAAGTGTGTTTATATATCAAATTTATGTGTCTTTTGCCTTTACTCTAATGACTTTAACCATACCATTGCTCATAAAAGTGAATGCCTTTTTTGTTATTTTACAAGTTGTTTGTCTTGTGTAATGGAGTGGCTAAATGTCTTAGTTTTGATTGCTAGCATGTTGCAATCTTAGTTATATATAAGTGATCTAACATAAAATCCTATGTTTCCTTGTCTTTTTTTTTTGTTTAGTGATGCATAACTTCAAGAATTTGGCTAGTCACTCTTGAATATATATATATATATATAGCTTTTACAATCTATAAGCAAACACATTTAGTATTAACATAGCAAAAGTTTTCTAGGTAGAAACTTGTTTTGTAGTACATAGATATGTATATCTCTCTATAGTTGCAAGTTTCTAACACATGAAAAAGAAAACTAAAGTTTCGATTCTTTTTCGGGTTTTTTTTCAGAAAGAAGGGAAGAATCTATTGAGGTTATAAGGCAAAGCGTAAAACTCGTCGGTTCGAGTATCAGTATGGTAGCCTCTGAACTTCTCCCACCAATGCCTTCCACTGTCTCTCCTCACCGAAGCGTGTCCATAGCTATGTGTACAGTCCAACAAAAACGACGCCATTATCCCAACCGTTGCAGCCGAAGAGAATATCACTTGCATCACCACATTGAACTATATCGAATGGGCCAAAAACCCGGAAAAAAAACACAAGTCAGTACTCAAGACAAAAGACAATAATCTGATGATGTTTGGTTTCTTGTCTTTGCTTGTAACACATACAGCGGAAGTACGAGTGTGAGCGGGTCCACGGCCAGAGACGAATAGATACTCGGTGAAGTATTGTGCGACAGAGAGACCGATGAAGATTGAAAATCCGAGGATGAATTTAGTCCTGAAGCTGTTTAAGTTACAGAATTGAAGAAGACCAAGTCCTGCAGAAGCTGTTCACCAAAGGGTTATCTACTTGATCTCAAAATCGTATTCATAGAAAGCTTTAAAAAGGAGTAAGGAGGAGTCATGGTTATTGAGTTTATTCATACATACCGACATAGGCGAAGAGAACACAGTACAAAGCTGCGAAGATCGGTAATGGTATTGATGCAAGAACAGCACCAAACTTCCCTGTTTCTTACAAAGATTTAGCAGTTAATTACGGAAAGACATTGTTTCTCGACTGATTTCACGGGTTTGAGAGTTACCGAAAATGGAGAAGAAGATCATAAAAGCCGCGGCTATTTGAACTACTCTTCTGCTCCCTACCTTTGTTAGTCCTAAAAGCCCTACATTTTCACTACATATACAAACAAAAACCGAGTTTAAGATCCGAAACACCAAGAACGATAAAACCGTATAGCGGTAAAGAGAATGAATCACTTACACCAAAGCTGTGGAACCGGTCCCTGTTCCAAATAGTCCATCAAGCAAAACACCTATGCCCTGTTTCCACAAAGAACACACATAGATCGGTTTCCATAATCTTGAAAATTGAATCATGTATCAATTCGCTTTACCTGCCATCCGATGCCACGGCTAAGCACCGAAGGAGGGATATGAGTCGCGCTACCATATCTTGAAGCCGCAATAAACGAACCAGTAGTCTAATACCATTGAACAAAGAAAATGATCTTTTAACAAAGATAGGTCTCTATATTAACCAAGAATGTGAAGTGAAATGGTGACAAAAACCTCGACAATCGCTACAAAAGAAGCAGCCATCATAGCGAAAGCATCGCTTCCACGAAAGCTAGGACGTCCCCATTGCAACGGATACGGAATCTTCACCCTAAAAGAAGAAGAAACTGTAAGAGAGAAAATCCTATGTTTTGTAACTTGAAACACCAATGAAAAGATGATCAGACCAACCATGGAGAAGCACTAATGAGACCAGATCGGTCTGTTCGACAACTAAGCTGTGTATTGTCAGGTCTTTTGTTGTAAGCTCCAGCTGCTGTAAGAATCTCTGCGTAAGCCCAGACGATAGCTATTGTGAACAGAACCGCGAATTGTTCGCATATTGATCTCTTACACTTGAACAAGTGAGGAAGATACTGACAAAAACATTCGTTACAATCATTGTCAGAGACTCACGAATTATGTCTTTTTGTACAAACTCTCGCGAAACTAATCGAAACCTGAGATAGGATTATCAGTATGATCAATGCTGGTAGTCCAATTTCGACACATCTCGCTAGCTACAACGTGAACAGAGAGTCCTCTCAACCAAAAAAAACCCTAAATCGATTAGATGTTTTTTTTTGCGGTTTCTTGAATCACTTACCTGAGGAAACGCGAAAGCGACTAGGCCAACTCCGGTGAGAATCACAAGAGGAGCAGCCGAAAGAGGAGTAAGAAACCTAACAAACACGAAAATATTAGGGCTTTACAAGGTTACGTGTAACACAAGTAACACTATAACACATTATGTTTACCTGACCAAGATTCTCCACAAGCCAAAGAAACCAACTATCATATGAATTATAGAAGCAATAATTAAAGCTCCTTGTATTGCTCTCATTGTCTCCTCAAATCTCTATATTTAAACAGCATTTAAATTTTTTAATATTTCGATTTTAAAAATAACGATAATGTGTTTCTTGAAGAAGAAGTTAACCAGATGAGGATGGAGATAGTAAGTGAATCTGTAAGAGTAAGTGATGTAAAGAGCAGGGATGACGTAAGCATAAGAAGCTCCTATTATTACAGGAAGTCTACTTCCGAACAAACTCTGTAATAAAGTGTTTATTCCCGACACGAACAGAACTGTGTTTATCACTTTTGCTTTCTCCACCTGAAAAGTAATTATCTTTTAATTAAAAAAAAAATTAGGAGTGATTAAAAAATGTGATTAGTAATTGCTTACGTCACCACCACCCATGAGAGGGACGAGTATTGAAGGTATGATAACAGTAGTTCCAAGCATTACGATGTAATGTTGAAACCCTTGAATTATGCCTTCAGCTGCAAGGTACATCAATTATTTATAACCATATTATTTTCTTTCGAAATAAATTTGTGTTTATTCTTGATTTTCATATGAGTTTTATCCCAATAAAAAAGGAAAAGAGTTTTTAAAAAAAGGCAATTACAAAATTATCATTTTTGGGAAGTTTTTATGTCGCAAATATCATCACAAGTTTTATACACTTAATATACCACTACGAGATTCTTTAGCCAAGAGAAAAACCAAAATTTTTAAAATAACTTAAAACCTTCAAAACTTAACCCGGCAACTTCAAAAATTAAATTATGTTACATCAAAACTAAATCATAAAAACTAAAACCAAATGATTATAAAAATTCTACACGTTAAAACTTGTATTTTTGTGTTTATTTCGTCAAAATATTTTTAATGGTATTGCAGACCTACAAACCTTAAATGTTACTATTTGTTACTTTAAAAACATTCTTCGTAGTGTTTTTAAAAAAAATCTCAAGTTTTTTTAAAATAAAGTAATTAAGCAAAATTAAGATTCCGAAGGGGAATATGATACGGATTAGCGTGTGGGTCTAAACTTTTCTCAAATCCACATTAAACGTATCAAAAAAATATTTGAAAACATGATCACTTTGAAAATATAAACAAGCCCTTCATTACTAATAACACCCAAATTTAAACTCTTACATGTTAAAAACATAGTTAAATAGACTAACACACAACAAATAACCAAAAACTAAATGTAAGAAGAAGAAAAATATGCATACGCCAATTTGGAGAGCTAGATACACAAAATTCAACTCCTGGAAGCTGATCTTTAATCGGAAATGGCGAAAAATCATCGGTCTTCATCGCCATAACTCTCTCTTTTAAAAATCTTGGAGGATTTTTTACTTCTCTTTGTGACAAATATAAACTCTAAAAGCTTTGCTTAAAATGGGTTTAAAAGTGTTAAATTAGGCGGGCAACTTTCTTGACTCTTTTTCTTTATTTCTTAATTTATCTCTCTTGTGCTCTCGTGCACGTAATTAATTAAAACACTAATGCAATTATAGAAAATACTAACCGAGTTTAACCATTGGTTTTTGACTTATACAACTTGTCTAATTATGTGAAGAATAAATATATGATGTTTTGATATTATAGAAGTCTAAATATGTGAAGAAATTTTTTCTTAAAGCATGAATTTATATTCTCATCTTAATGTCAAAAAGTATACAACTAACTTCATCTACCATTAAAAACATTCTCTCGTTTTTTGTTACTAAAATTAAACATTCATGACTAATTGGTATGACTTTTAGTTAAGTTGATGATTATATTAAAATATATACACAATAGCATCATTAGTAAAAAGAAAGGGAGAAAGATGTCACGAGGTTTAATTTCACTGAAATTATTTCAGCTAACGATATTATATTAGATTACTATACGGGTACGATTCTTATCTTTCAATGCACACTTTACAAAACTATATTACATTAAACTCTAAAAACTACTTAATAAATCCAATTTTTAAAGCGTAATTTAACCGTTTAAAATTTGAAAATGGTGTAAATTTAAAAACAATTTGAATTAAATATAGTTTTGTGATTATTTTTTTGAAAAGATTTAGTATTTTGAATTTATCAAAACTTTTTATGGATTATTCTTGTGATTAGTACATGAATTGTTATAACTAGTATATAATTTTCTCGCGTGTGTGTGTCAAATTTGATATATATTTTTAGTGGTAGTTGAATTGACAAAATAATTAATGTTGACAAATAATACAGAAACTTGTGGGTACAAAACTAAATTCAACACTTTTGTAAAAATGATCGCAATTATAAACTCATAAGTCACATCTAGCAAACTTTTGTATTTTCTATCCAAAATACATAGACGATGTTTCTGACTTTATATTTAATTTGTTTTTTATCTATATAAATTTTTGGGAGAATCACAAAACTACACTATTTGAATTACATTTCACAAAACTACACCATTTCCAAAATACTTCACAAAACTACACATAAACACTCAAAATTAAATCCAAATAAACTCTACCCACACAATCCTACCCCCTTAATATTATACCCTAAACACTAATTAGCGAACCCTAATGAAAATATTTTAATTTTGGTAAATTTTTAAAGGTTAAATCAAGCTTTTAAAATTTTGAAATGGTGTAAATATGTGAAAATATTAAATTAGGAGTAGTTTTGTGAAGAAGGGGTTGAAAGGGTGTAGATTTGTGAATTTCTCTAAATGTTTTAGTTTAACAAAGAAAATTTTTATAACAAAAACCATTCCAAAAAAAACTATTGAAAATACGTTTTCTAACTTATGTAAAATTTAATATTAGTCCATGTATTTTATAAAGTACTTGTCTTGTATCTTTAAAAAAGTACTATTCCTATTAATCGTATTTCTTTTTGTCATTTATTTATTTATTTATTGTATCTTTAAATAGATTAACTTTATATTTATTTCATTACATTTGTTTATTTTTTACTAGATGAAATCCCGCGTAATACGCGGACAAATTACATAAAATATTTTATAATTATATATTAATATTGTTAGTAAATTTGTATAGTTATAGTTAGATTTAAACATAAACTAATATTATAACCGTTATTTATTAACAAATAAATATAAAAAATATAAAAGACACACAACAATATATGGTAATAGCAAATAAGTGATTTTTACTTTTTTCATCTATTAAGAAATAAAAATAACACATTTTTTATTTTATTACATTGTTTTTTATTATTTACATGAAAAAATCTAGATTTCATCTAGTATAGTATAGGTTTATTTCTTAATAGAAAAAAGTAAAAATCACTTATTTACAATTACCATATATTGTTGTGTGTCTTTTATATTTATTTGTTTATAAAATAACATGTATAATATTAGTTTCCGTTTAAATCTAACTATAAATATACAAATTTACTAACAATATTAATATATAATTATAAAATGTGTTTTATGTAATTTGTCCGCGTATTACGGAAATTTCATCTAGGTTTATTCTATATAATTATGATCTAGATGAAATCTCGCGTAATTAACGTATATAATTACGCGGGATTTCATCTAGGTTTATTTTATATAATTATTTTTATTTGTATAAAACAAACATTATTTGCTTTAGGATTTCTAGTTTCCCACTTTCGAATAACACGAACTATCGTACGACGGTAAGGACGCTTCGATCTAATTGATTTAGTGTGAAATAAGATTTTTGGCTTTTAGAAACTATGGAATTCATCTTTTTCTCTGTTTGAGTTAAAAAAAATAATTTAATAATAGTAAATAGAACAAAGAACTATCTAAAATTTTTAGGATTTCTAGCTTCCCACTTTCGAATAACACGAACTATCGTACGACGGTAAGGACGTTTCGATCTAATTGATTTAGTGTGAAATAAGATTTTTGGCTTTTAGAAACTATGAAATTCATCTTTTTCTCTGTTTGAGTTAAAAAAAATATTTAATAATAGTAAATAGAACAAAAGAGGAGAACACATGAAACTTAGTGATTTTAGATATGTATATATAGATGTAGTGAATACTTTTCGTTTGTTTATTTTTTCCTTTTTTTGGTTTTTCCTTCATTTTTTCTTATTTTTGTTTTGCCTTTTTCCTAAATGTTACATTTTTCTTTTTTAAAAATTATTAACATTTTTTATAAACATTATTAACATTATTAACATTTTTTCATAAACATTATTAACATTATATTTATATTAAAAATTGAACTTAACACGTGTTTTGCAACTTATTCCTTCCCAATTATTTAAATTATTATATCTATTCTAAATTATTAACATTATATCTTAACACATGTTTCTATTTATATTTTTCCCAATTATTAACCAAATTAATAACATTATTATATATATTCTACATTATTAACATTATTAATTAACACGTCCACTTTCGAATAACACGAACTATCGTACGACGGTAAAGACGTTTCGATCTAATTGATTTAGTGTGAAATAAGATTTTTGGCTTTTAGAAACTATGGAATTCATCTTTTTCTCTGTTTGAGTTAAAAAAAATAATTTAATAATAGTAAATAGAACAAAGAGCTATCTAAAATTTTTAGGATTTCTAGCTTCCCACTTTCGAATAACACGAACTATCGTACGACGGTAAGGACGTTTCGATCTAATTGATTTAGTGTGAAATAAGATTTTTGGCTTTTAGAAACTATGAAATTCATCTTTTTCTCTGTTTGAGTTAAAAAAAATGTTTAATAATAGTAAATAGAACAAAGAGGAGAACACAATGAAACTTAGTGATTTTAGATATGTATATATAGATGTAGTGAATACTTTTCGTTTGTTTATTTTTTCCTTTTTTTGGTTTTTCCTTCATTTTTTCTTATTTTTGTTTTGCCTTTTTCCTAAATGTTACCTTTTTCTTTTTTAAAAATTATTAACATTTTTTATAAACATTATTAACATTATTAACATTTTTTCATAAACATTATTAACATTATATTTATATTAAAAATTGAATTTAACACGTGTTTTGCAACTTATTCCTTCCCAATTATTTAAATTATTATATCTATTCTAAATTATTAACATTATATCTTAACACATGTTTCTATTTATATTTTTCCCAATTATTAACCAAATTAATAACATTATTATATATATTCTACATTATTAACATTATTAATTAACACGTATTCTACATTATTAACATTATTAATTAACACGTGTTTCTATTTATATTTATTTCCAATTATTAACAATATTAGAATTATATATATTCTTGACACGTGTCACGATCTTGTGAGTTATATTGTGACACGTGTCACGATCTGGTGAGTTATAATTTTACGCGCTCTCTTTTATATAATAAGATTTGTTTCCATTTGTAACTATAATTTCAATGTTTTTTGTAATATTATATTAATTTACAAATTTATTTCCATAATACTAGTATGATACTTTTGCTATTAATTAAAAACTTGCTGCCACAAAAAGAAACGCGTTTTCAAGACCGCTTAAAGAAAACGTTTTAAAGTTTTAATCGGTGTAAGCGGTTTGTGTTCTGTATTTCTCCCTCTCTCTTTCCCTTTCTCTCCGTGTTCACATCAAACCCTAATCTCGCGACCATCTTCAAAAATTTGGTCGGAACTCAGAAAAGTGAGTTCAATTTCATCTCTTTCTTCTCATCTATTTACATCGTTAACGTTAATCTCAAAGAATGATTTGTTAATTTCTAGGGTTTCACCAAAAATCACAGAACCAAAAAGATTCAATTTTGAGTTTTGTTTTGAGATGGGTCTTGTCTTGTCTTGTCTTGTCTTGTGAAGTGTATAATCTGTTTTTTGTTTTTGTTTTCATTACAGAGCATAACTTTTACGTTTTTAGGGCACGAGAGATTAGTAATGGGTGCTCCAAAGCAGAAATGGACACAAGAAGAAGAAACAGCGTTAAGATGTGGCGTTATAAAGCATGGTACTGGTAAATGGCGTACGATTCTCAGAGATTCTGAGTTTAGTCAAGTCTTGTACTTGCGTTCCAATGTTGATCTTAAGGTCATTATTGCTTTTGCTCTCTCTCTTCTTTATCATGTTTTTTTTGTCTTGATTTTTCATACATAAGCTTGTCCTGAGATTCTTGAGGCCAATGATAACTCAATTTAAAGATTTTGGAGACTGATGTTTATGTAAATTTATTCTTGATTTGAGATGCATATCTGTTTTTGTTTGTGATTTATGAGTATGTTTTGTCTGATTTTTGATCTGCGGTTTTTTGTTGTGTTCTTGAGACAGGACAAATGGAGGAATATGAGTGTAATAGCAAGCGGGTCGGGATCGCGTGAGAAGTCTAGGTTAGCGGTTAGAAAGACGCGAGCTCTTCAGAAACGCGAAGATAACTCACTTGCTGCTATTACCACCTCATTGCAAAGTGATGATGATGATTTGGGTGACGCTTCCGCATTGCAAGTTACGACCACTTCTCCAAGCAGACCTAATGTAAGGTCAGAAACGTCGTCTATGTATGTTTCTTTTATGTAAAGAAGAAACCGATTTGTTGCCTATCTCCAGATGATTAGTGTATTGCTATAGCCTGAATACATCTCAAAATGTTATGTGAATGGTTTCACGCCTTTTGTAACTTTTTTGAGTGTGCAAAGTCACACTTATACATGTTATATCGTATTTTTGTAGACGTTTTTAACCCTTTTTTAATATGTTGCAGGCTTGATAACCTTATAATGGAAGCAGTAGAGACATTGAAAGAGCCCGGTGGCTCGGATAAATCAACAATCGGTGGCTACATTGAGGTATTGAGTTTTTAATTTCTTTTGTTCATAATGTTTTGAATATTCTCGACTCAAAATTAAGCTGAAACATATAGGTAAAGTGCTTTAGGTACTAGTTTTTACTTGTGGTAACATCTACAAGATTACAGACGGGGATATTATTTCTTAGGTTCGAATACTAGAAGTGTAGATCCTGTTTTATATTAAAAACATGCCAAGGTCATTACATTTCTTCTTATATTTTGATACGAGCATGGGATATCGAGTTCTACAAGCATAAAATAACCGCCTTTTTGCTTCTTCTTTTTGGCTCAAATTAAGAGTTTTTGCGTAAGTTTCTCTTTAAAAGACTGATTCAATGGATTTTTAATGTGCATGTGTTCCTTTTTATTCGGTTCTGTAGGGACAATACGAAGCTCCGCTAGAGTTTAAACGGTTGTTATCTAGCACGCTAGAGTACTTGACAAGTCGTGGTGAACTTATTAAGGTAAAGATTCAAGCCTATGTTTTTTGTGCAATCGACTTTCTGCGTGGTTTCTACTAGAACAGAGGCATATGCATTGTTATTAACTACGACCTGCGAGGTTTTGATTGATCCGAGTTTCTCTTTTTCTTACAGGTTAAACACAAATATATGATCCCAAACTCGGGGAATAAGAGTATTTTTACTTCGCCTTCACTTAAAACAGACAGAGATGAAGTGATTATTCAGACAAGGTCAGAGATTGATACAGAAATGGGAAGAATGAAGAGTATGAGCGTGAAAGAAGCGGCAGAGGTTGCAGCAAAGGCGGTTGCAGAGGCTGAAGCTGCTAAGGCCGAGGCTGATAAAGCTTCAAAGGAAGCCGATGCAGCAGAAGCCGAAGCAGAAATAGCTCAAGCTTTCGCCGAAGAAGCTTTAAAGACATGTAAAGAGGTAATAAATAACAACACATAAAATAAATTTTATGACACAGAAAGATACTAAGTAGAATCTCTAAATGGTTGTACTGAAAATGAAATTTTGACAGATGATATGTGCTTGAAGGATGGAGAGAGAAAAGAAGCTACATGTGGAGAAAGAAAGAGAGAGAGAGATGTATTGTGTCTTTGATTGGAATCTCTACTTAGGATGTCTTTTTGTTGTAAGCAATTAGTGTGTCTACTTTTTTTATATAATCCTTTACTTTGAATTTGTATACTTTTCAGAATTCCAATCAATTTTAGGAGTCTCAATGCATATGTTTATACTTTATAGTACAACTGTTATGTCCACTTTATTTAATTGGATTTGTTCATATGCTTTGGTTTGTGCATAAGGACGAAACTAAATAAAACAATATGTTGTTTCAAATCTTAGTTCATTCACTATTGTAATGAAGTGAGATTGTCTTCTTCTTGATCATAGATTCCTTTTAACAAACAGACAAAAGATCTTAACATTAAAAACATAACAGCAACAAGTCTAGTACTAATAAAAAGACACAAAATCAGTGATTCAAGCATTAGTGCATTACTACAACTTTTTATATGTACACAAGCCAAAAGAACCATTAGAATTAAAAAAACTTTTTGTATACAAAACTCTAATCTTACTTACTTTAGTGAAATTACCTGCAATCTTACATCAAAAACAAACGTAGAACTACTAAAGATAGAGAGAGAAAGATAGAGAGATGGCGGTAATAACAAACCACAAATCTCACCTTAAAGGGTCTTTGGATTTGCGAAAAGGAGAAAGGCCCCGTGTTAAAAGCAAATCTGTTCTTTGTTGAGAGATAAGAGTCAAAAAGAACAAATCTATGTTGTTCTCTTGAGTGAAGAAGATCAGTGTTATTCTCTACAGTTGTTGTGAAGTCATCAAGCTGCTTGTTGTCATCATCGGTATCCGACTTAGTTGTATTATATGTGTTTTCATACTACAATCCGTTACCTGTTTACCCCAAAATCGATATTGGTAAAGAGAAGACAACGCAAAGAGTAATATAGCGACGAAGAAGGTGAAATCTTTGGTCTACCTGCATAGCTGCTACTCTTGATAAGAAACCTTGACATCTCTCAAGCAAAACCTTTTCTTTCGCGGTTATATTCACGGTTTCAACCATTACATTGTTCATTTCATCCACCTATACATGTATGAGCTTAATCCATAAGATCGAAAGGGTTTTGTAATACAACAAAGGTTGCATTTTAAGACACACAAGGTTCAATAGACTTTAGACATGTGTTTTAACTTTAGAAAACGGTGTTCTGGTTCGATCACAGAGAGTGAAAGAGAACTTTTACCTTCGTTGTAACCGAGTATATGGACGATGACATAGCTTGCATTACATCAACAGCTGAACTAACAGCATGCTTAAGGTCTTGGATATCAACCTAATCAATTTTTTCGATAAGCTTCTTTAACTATATATAACCTCAGGTTTCAAACTTAAAGCGAAAACAAATCTTATGAAGGCGATTATGTACTCACCACGGTTTTTCCAACGATTGGTAGACGAAGCGTGCTTGCTTTCAAGGCTTCGATTGCTCCCGACAAAGAGCTTGAATGATTTTTGTCTAGAAGAGACCATTCTTCTAGATAATCCATCTACAGTTTAACAAAGACAAAAGCCAGTTTATTATTAGTACAAAAAAAACTGTAGAGTGTTCTTACTTTTTATATGCCTCATCTGTAGAGATATACAAGTACTAAAAATAGGTAAAAGCTCATGTTTCCTTCACAAAGATACACAATATAGTGCAACTATACCATATTCATTTGGTGAACACATATTTACGGCGCAATTACAATTCTGCAACATTTGAGTAATATCGAAATGTTTGCATTTCTTGTTACAGTAAGAAGGAATCACTAAGACAAATTCGATATAATATATATTTTTTCTTGAAAATAGACAGAACAAAATCTCCATTGTGACATTAGCTCTTTATAACTAAGAAAAATCGTTAAAACATTAAAGAAAGAGTTCTCATTATTACCTGTCCCCGTAGTATAGAAGCCAGTTTCAGTTTCTGCCTAACCAAAAGCAACTTGATTCGTTTTAAAGTGACGCTATGGCGCAGTTCTGATATCGATACCCATGCATTCCACAGGTTTTTCTGGCAATAAAAAGAAACACAAAGTAAAAGTAAGATCCTATGGTATACCAGAAACCGCAAGAACAAAAGGCATTAGTATAAAAGATTTCAACTAATTAGCACACTCATGCTTCATGTCCATCTTGTCATTAATTTATCTAACGATAGAATGAGCCTAAACGACAGAGTTCCATAAAAGCTGATAAATCTTGCATTCATCGAAATTAAGATCCTAAGTATAAATTAAAAAATCATACCCTTTCTAACTTCTAAGTATTTACAATCAAGAAAGGGACACAAGACCACAATTGTAAAGTTATTGACCTGAAAAGGAAGTGAAAAAAACTTGTAATAAGTCATATACCTCTGCGTTCAATCTTTGAACCATCGAAGTAGAGTCTGCCCTCGCATTAACAAACCGCCACTGCAAGTCACGGTTATATAGAAGCCTCAACAAATGTGCATCCATAACACGGTCTTCCCCGATTTTCCCTCTCCTAATATCAGCAGAGAAACTAAGTATCGAAGACGTGTTGTTACGGTTATAAGCATTCATTTGCTCAGAAACACCGTTCCTAGCTCGAGAAGGACTCGAAAGCGCTCTAGCTGGAGAGGCCGAAGTAGTTGTTGTAGCCCAAAGCTTACTCGGTGAAGCAGAGCGTATAGCAGCCGAACCACTCCTTATAGGAGAAGCCATACCACGAGGAGACGACAAAGGAACAGAATCGCTAGAGAACCGTTTCGAAAGACCAAACTTCGATGACGAAACACTACTACTACTAGTTTTCAAACCGGGGCTAGATGATAAAGGCGAACAAGGATCTTGTAACCGTCTTAACCTGGTATTAGTCTCTTGCCAGAACCTAGCAGAAGCCATTATATTACGAGGCAAGCTCATCGACTTTGAGATCTCTCCGTTAACACCACCAGAGCTACCACCACATTCTTGTACACACCCATTAGTACTACCAGAAGAAACACTGTCTGTATCAGAAGCAGTGAAGTCACAGGACACACCATTGTTGTTGTTTTGTCTTCTTCTTCTCTGTCTCTCATCTCCAGATACCAAATACTCTTCTCTACTTTCTAAATCTAAACTCAATCTCCCATTAATAGAGACTTTAGAGCTTGAACTGTTCAAAATTGACTCAGATCCAAGCTTACCTCTTTCACTAACACAATCTAAGCTTCTAGAGAGGGGATTGTGAGCAATAGACTCGGAGATTCCTCGCCGTGAAGCACCAGGCCACCGTTGCTGATCTACTGGCTTCGAGTTCTCTCTTTGATCTCTTACCGGCGTCGATCTCCGCCGCTCAGGAGTAGGTTTCCGGTGAGAAACCGGCGCGGCGGTTTCCTTCTTTTTGCTGATCGGAAGCGAAAAGGCTTCTCCTTGAAAGGAAACAGATAAGCTCCTAGTGGAAGTGATAAGCATCTTCGTCGCCGCCGACATATCTGTCCCTGCTGTCGCCGGAGCCGCCGTGGATCGACGACGGTCCGCCGATTGAGACCGATTAGGTAAAAACGACGGCGTTTTGGTCGAATTAGAAGAAGGGTTTGTAGAGCGAGAGAGTAAAGGAGATGGGTATCGTTTACTTGACTTCAATATCGCAGAGGAAGAAGAAGACGAAGAAGAAGATGTCGTCGTCGTCGTTGTTGTCGTTGTGGTGGTGTTTGAAGAGACGGAGTGAGAAGGAGAAGGAGATAAGTAACGAGAAGGGACTTGTTTGCCTCTGGGTTTTCTTTGTACGCCATTGCTAGGTCGATCTCGAGGTGGGTTTCGAGTGTCTGTGCTTGAAATCGCTGCAACCACCATTGTCGAGCTTCACTGAGATTTATAAAAATGGAAACTTTTTGATTTGGGTTCTTCTTCTTCTTCTTCGTTGATGGTTATCACATTGCATTCACAGACAAAAAAGCTTGGATTTTGTGTTAGTAGCAGTTTGCTTCACAGACGAGGAAGACGAAAGAGAAAGAGAGAGATGGGGAAGAAATTGCAAGTGGGGTTTGTGGATTTGGGGTTTCCTCAAAGAAAAAAAAACTTTTTTTTGTTACTGTGGTGTGAGCTCTTTAAAGTTTGTTTATTAGTAATTATTTATTTAATTAAATAGTATATTATAATAATATTTTTTTTTTGCTTTTTCAAAGGATTGCATCAACTTTTAGAGACTTCGTTTTTGTTCCTAAACTAATATTTTATTTGGTGATTAGTTATGTTTTTATTCTTAATTTACTTTTGGTTATGGAAGATTCAGAAATTGGTTTGGTTATGGAAGATTCAGTAGTTCTAATTTCTACTGTAATATAAGACATTTCTAATAATTATCATGGTTTTGCATTAACAATTTTTTATACATAGTAAAACTGTAAAAGTAACATTTTTGGACTTTAACAAAAAAAAAAAAAAACATTTTTGGATATTTATAGAATTAATAAATTGGTAAGTTTTTGTCTCAGTTAATAATGGTAAGCTATTAATTATGAACTTTATTACATAAATTCAAAAGTTTTAGTCCGTTAAGTTTCAGTGATATGTGATATATTATGCTTAAGTGAAGCCATTACCTAAAAGCAAAATTAAATACTATGAAATCTGTATTATGATTCTTGAGATTAATTATCTCTGAAAATAAACCGTTTATAAAAATAAATTGGTTTATCTTTATGCTTTTAGAAAAGTTGGTTGAATATTTGCATGTGCTAAAATTGATACTTTTCTTAGAATTGTTATTTGAGGATTACTTTGGGCTCTCTTTTTACTTAAGAACTTTCTTTGGTTTTCAAAGTTACCACCGCTAATTTGTTATTACTATATCTTAACCCACAAATAAATACTAATAACTAACAAAATAAAAAAACATTATATATGTATATGAATGGATATAAATTTTCTAAATTTGGAGGTTATGAACCAAAATAGTTTATAAGTAAAGACATGGTTCATATTATCTACTTTCAAATATATTAAGAAAATAACCCCATACTTTTAAGAGGAATTCACAAAACTACACTCTTTTAACCTTTCCTTCACAAAACTACACCTAATTTGATTTTTTCACATATTTACACACTTTCAAAATTTCAAAAGTTTGATTTATTATTTTAAAAATTACCAATATTAAAATATTTTCATTTGGATTCGCTAATTAATATTTAGGGTATAGTATTAAAGGGGTATGATTGTGTGGGTAGAGTTTATTTGGATTTAATTTTGAATATTTAGGTGTAGTTTTGTGAAATATTTTGGAAATAGTGTAGTTTTGTGAAATATAATTCAAATAGCGTAGTTTTGTAATTTTCTACTTTTAAATGGAAAATATAGTTTCATTTCGTTTTCAAAAAAAATAAAATATATAATTTCATTTTTATCAGAAAGAAATAGTATATATTATAGAGAAATTCACAAAACTACACCCTTTTAACCCTATCTTCACAAAACTACACCTAATTCAATATTTTCACAAATTTACACTCTTTCAAAATTTTAAAAGCTTGATTTACCCTTTTAAAAATTACCAAAATTAAAATCTTTTCATTTGAGTTCGCTAATTAGTGTTTATGGTATAGTATTAAGGGGGTATAATTGTGTGGGTAGAGTTTATTTGGATTTAATTTTGAGTGTTTAGACGTAGTTTTGTGATGTAATTTTGAAATGATGTAGTTTTGTGAAATGTAATTCAAATGGTGTAGTTTTGTGATTTTCCCTATATTATATAATATTGTCACGCGACTTGAAGAGACATTGATGTGTACATATGATTTAGATGCATAGCGAATTCAAAAATAAAAGCAACTTAATAAATAAAAAATTATGTTTTTATTGGTTTGGTCTCTTACGGTCAATATAAAGTCAACCAAATAGTTAAAGCTAGATCAAATTATTAAGTCTTAATTACATTTTTAAGGATAAAACACACAAAAGTGTGCGTGTGTGTGAGATAATATCACTACAAGCAAAGTAATGTATTTAGCAAATAGTATTAAGGAAATAATTATAAAAAATCAAAAGATGTAATGTCACTTTTTAACTTCCCATTTATAATCTTTCTTGCTTTGGAGTGAGTATTAGTTAGCCTATGTTTAGTCATTTTTGCTTAGAGTCAAAGCTATCTTAAACGAATAATAACATAAGCCCTAGTTTAGAACTTATCAAATTATTAATCATTAACGTAATATTCTGGATATCCGTTTTATTAGTAATAGTAAGTATCGTGATAATTAAATCATTATGGTTGTCTAATTTAATTTCTTAAAATAGGTTTACTTAAAAGTTATGTTAACAACAAAAAAACATGCACGGGTTTAACTACATAAGAATAATTATTTGGTAGAATATTGCGCTTTCAATTTATGAACATTCAATAACAAGATTTATTAACTCCAAAAATGGCAATTTAATTGTTTTATATCATTCGATTTTTCTAAATGAGGAAACAATTTAGCTTAAACAACTTTTAAATAGTCCTATAAATTAAGAGAAATTCACAAAAGTACACCCTTTCAACCTTCCATTCACAAAACTACACTTAATTCAATATTTTCACAAGTTTACAACCTTTCAAAATTTTAAAAGTTTGATTTACCCTTTTGAAAATTACCAAAATTAAAATATTTTCATTTGGGTTCGCTAATTAGTGTTTAGGGTATAGTATTAAGGGGGTAGGATTGTTTGGGTAGGATTTATTTAGATTTAATTTTGAATGTATAGGTGTAGTTTTGTGAAGTATTTTGGAAATGGTGTAGTTTTGTGAAATGTAATTCAAATGGTGTAGTTTTATAATTCTCCAATAAATTAATATATGTAGCAATTATATATATATTTTTGTTTATAACATATATATCAATTAAATATATATATATATATATATTGTGTGAATGTTCTAATGAGATTATAGTATTATACCATGCATCACCATAAGACCATGTTTATCAAAGGTTCTTATGTAGAGTGCTTGTGTATTTTTTTGTGTATTTTTTTGTGTATTTGAGTATTAAATTAAATCAAAACATGTATTATTAATAAGCACATAAAATGAAAAGTGCTTAATTAAGCATTTTAAGCTCCCCTTTTTGTAGAGTTCTTATTAATAATACATGTTTTAATTTAATTTAATACTCAAATACACAAAAAAATACACAAGCACTCTACATAAGCACCTTTGATAAACATGCTCTAAGCGTGTTTAATTTTTTTCAAAACCAAACCGATAATTTTTTGTTAAAAAGGGTTAGGAGCCAAAAAATTTCATCTTTTTTACATTGAGAAATATCGTAAAATATTATGCTAACCGATATTTTAAGTAGGTCGAAAGTATAACACTATATATATAAATATAACCAAAACAAAGAGTAAAAATCCACGAATTTTTTACTGAAAAATTACAGAAAAAACCAACAAATCACCGTCTCTTAGTTATAATCTTATAGATTTTAATTTCCCCCAACATTTTGAAACTTGAAAATTTAGTTTACATTATGGTATTATTACATAAGATATTATTCTAAAATTAAATAAATAGAGGAATTCACAAATCTACACCCTTTCAACACCTTCTTCACAAAACTACTCCTAATTTAATATTTTCACAAGTTTACACCCTTTCAAATTTTTAAAAGCTTGATTTAACCTTTAAAAAATTATCAAAATTAATTTTTTTTCATTTGGGTTCGCTAATTAGTGTTTAGGGTATAGTATTAAGGGGTAGGATTGTTTGGGTAGAGTTTATTTGGATTTAATTTTGAGTGTTTAGGTGTAGTTTTGTGAAGTATTTTGGAAATGGTGTAGTTTTGTGAAATGTAATTCAAATGGTGTAGTTTTGTGATTCTCCTAATAAATATTGTTGTTTTCCAATAAATATGAACCTTAATCGATTACGGCACACACCCAAAAACTCCGGGATTTTGTTCATCGTATAATATGTTAACATTATACAAACAATTAAAAAATAAATATATGTCTTCCAAAACTTATGCTAATAAATAAAATAAGTAATATAGTTTAACAACTTTACTAAAATCTTTAACAAAAAAAAACGTAACTAAAATGTAGATTATGATGTGGGGATGATACCTTTTGATTTTTATTAATTGTTAATTAGAAAAAGTGAAAAATGGCTTAAAGGGCCATATGTCTCTCGCACACAAAACACTCTCTAACTACTTTGACAACTTCATTACACTAAAAAAGCAATAGCGTGCGTGTAATGATTTTCTTTTTTTATTCCCTTCTAGTTTCCATTGCTTATATATATTTTGAGTATATAATTTATATATGGACAATAAAAATGTTATATATATATATATATGATCACGGATAAAATGTAGCCCCAATATCTAGTTACCAAAAAAACAAAAAACGTAGGCATTCCTAGATAATTTACACATATATATATCCCAAATTTATAACATTATTCATAATTCTTCATACTATTATAGACCAATCAATCCATGTTACTCATATATATACAGAATTATCGTATAAAGAATTTTTGAATAGTAGTTATAATTTAAAAATATATGCTTTACCGAAGAAACATTAATATATATATATATATATATATATATATAGATATTGATACGTTATATAGACCTAATGTATAGTTAACTTCATTCTACAAGCATGTACTTTTGTTTATTTAGTGAAATTATAAGATCCATATCCATTACTTATAAGGGTCCCTTTTAATCATTTATTTATGGATTAGTATTTGTTTATTAGTGAAGTTTCTTAAGATCATGTGACTTGAAGCATACTTCATAGATTATTGACTAATCACATTTGTTTATTCACTTAGAGACCGATATTAGTTAGCCAACTTTGAAAGTTATTAAAATATGGAAAACCCCTTTTTGACAAATAAGTAATAAACAAATATTAATAAATAATAATAATACTGTCACCTTTCTCCTTTCCAGACTTGGAAACATCCTTTCCACTTAATCCCAACACATTATTCTTCTAAAGCTTTTTTTTTTTTGTTAATTTCTTCTAAAGCTTTTTATCTCACATTATTACACTATATATATATATATATCTATGTGAAAATTACAAAACTACACCATTGAATCGCATTTCACAAAAGTACACCAATTCAAAGTTATTTTTCAAAATTACAACTAAACACTCAAAATTAAATCCAAATAAATTATACTCACACAATCATACCTCTTTAATATTATACTATAAACACTAATTAGCGAACAAAAATGAAAATATTTTAATTTTGATAATTTTTAAAGGCTAAATCAACCACTAAATTTTTTGAAATGATGTAAATATGTAAAAATATTAAATTATGTCTGGTTTTGTGAAGAAAGAGTTAAAATGGTGTAATTTTGTGAATTCCTCTGTATCTTTCATTTATTCCTCTTTTTATATTATATTAATCTCAATACATTTTTGTGATTGTAAACATAAAGCCAAATTTTTATTTTTATGTTTAACTACTGCAGTAATTTTAATAGAATAGTTGTTTATGATATATTTGTATTCACTAGAAAAACAAATTTTAATTATTAACAAAATCATTCTAGTATTTTTTCACTTTATAAATTGTTTTGAACAAAACATTTGTTTTAACAAGTTCAATAGAGAAACAAAATTTTAGTTAATCCCCAAATAGAATATTCATTCTATATTTAACTATAAGCATAGTTCTTGAGATTATCTTCACCTTATAAATTAAGTATTTACTCGATTATGTGAAATATGGGTTAGGCACAAAACATGATACACATGGAGAGGTGGTTTTGAATATTATAAAATTGTTTTTAACATAATTATGTAACTATTTATAATAATTAACTGATTATGCGTGCCCTTTAATCAAAACATGATAATTTAAGTATTTGGTTGTTCCCAGGTTTCTTAGAGGTAACGTTTCACAAATAGCACGATCTAAAATTATAAGTACTACTCCTAGTTTACTACTTTTCAAACTTTTTCTTATTTGTAGAAATGTATTGGTTTATACTTTTTACCACTTTGTGGTACTTCGCAAAAAATCTAACATCATCAAATTCTTTAACCGTTTTTTTTGCTTACATTTTGCAGTAAATCCATTATTTAGTTTCGCAAGTAATCAACATTTTCATGTTATTCTATTAGTTAAATTAAATTTTTATTTTCAACATTTTCAGTAAAAAAAAATTTCTATATAATATTCTTTCTATAGTTAACTATAACAATAAAAAATAAAAATTAAATAAATTTTTTTTTGTATGACAAAGTTAAATTAAATTAAAATTCACTAATTATACCTAATTAAGTATCAGTAGAACCCATTAAAATTCCAAAAATTCTCTTTTAAAAACCGCAAAAATAGATATTTAACAAATTGTTAAAAGTCACTTCTCAATTTTTGTAAATTTTTCTTCGTTTGGTGAAAGTTTGATAACTTTCTCAAAAACTCAAAAAGGTTTTCAATTTTTGTTTGGTGGAAGTTTGATAAACCATTAGGCAATCAAAGATTAACAATTTTTCTTTGATTAATAACAACTTTAATACATCATAAAATTTCCATACAAAATAGTATAGTTAATGTGAACAAAATAAAATATAATATAATCTCTAAAAGTCCATAGAAGTTCCATGGAGATCACAACTTCTCTTCTCACACTCTAACTTTCCCCATCTTGCATCCACTCTCTCACAAGGAAACACTAATTTTCCCAAACTGCAAAAACATAAAATCACACAAATGGATCATAACTTCTCAACTATTTCAATTAAGACCCCATTACTTTGAGATGTACAAAAATACCCTCCAATACTACTCTCTTTTGCCGGTTTACCTTCTATTTACGGTGTTGTGTACATGGCAAAGCCACTGTGAGAACTCCTCTTGAGATCCAGCTTGTGCGGGATTCGATCTATAACGAATAAACCCAAGAGTTAGAGAGACAGAGAGTGATAAAAATAAACTACATTGCAATGAGCTACAATGTATCATTACCTTAGGATTTCTTTGAAGTGATCCGCGCATTGTCTACAAGGGTACATTCGAGAAAGTATCGCCATCTAACAGAAACAAAATGTTAAGTAGAAACACTTAGGGAGTACATGTTCTTGTGAACGATTGATCGAAAAAAGTTAAGCCTTTCTGAGAAAATCTCAAGCTCAGCTACTAAACTGACGTCTATAGATTGTATAAAGACAATAGACTATGCGAAGAAGAGTTTTACCAGTTCTTTAACATCCTTCTTTTGCTGTCTTGTCGGTTTTTCTGGATACTGATGACAAGAAACAAAACATATTATTCAGATTACGACGCATCAATGAGATGAGATTTGAAGTATGAGAGCAAACAGAAATCAAACAAGAATCCTTTAATTCACTCTGTAAAAACAAATGAACAGAGATAAACCAAAAGTGAAGTCTTAACTTTCTATAAGCTTAAGACATTCCACAAAACAACCAATACATAAAAGACACATGCAAGTATATATCCCTCATGTAAATGGATACTAAGTATGATTATGATTATGCAAAGGAAAGATAATAACCACAAGCGTTAATTAAACTGAGAAAAAGGAAACTAAACCTGTGCAGCAAGAGTGTGCAGAAACGTCCAAGTAGCCTTGCCAAGCTCCTCTTTAGTCACAGGACCAGTAGTAGTCTTTTCCTGAAACAATATGAAGCAGATTTGGTTATAAAGGTTAAAACTTTACACATGTTCTTATCAAAATCTATCGCAATGAAATGAAGAAAAGTTCGTATAATCACTTATGAAAGCCTTGAAACTTGGACCGATTCAAGAACAAAGTTAACAAATTTTTCATAAAATATGTTTGGTAACAAAAACAAGAGAGACATGTTCTGTGATGAAGAAAGCTGCTAGAAATAACAAGACCCATTTTAAAAAAGGTAGAAAGTGTTCATTGGGGAATTTCATCGAACACTTGGTGGGTGATCATAAAAAATGTGAAAAACAAGGGAAGCAATTCAAAATCTGAATAGCTTAGAGAGAGAGAGAGAGAGAGAGAGAGAGAGAGAGTTCGTACCTTGAGATGGAGTTTTTGGGTATTGGAATCTAAGGAAATTACTGGGTTTTGGATTGTGGAAGATGATGAAGAACGAGGAAGAGTTCTGTTGATTCCGATGAAGTTTGAGATATGGGTTTGTACGCAATTTGATAGTTTCTCGAATGTATGTAGAAGAGGCTGCCATGGATTCTCCTTACTCATTTTTTTGTTCAATGAGATTTATCACAAAGAGAGAAGAAAGAAGAACGGTGTAAGAGAGAAAGAGATGGTGGAGAGATTTTTTGTGACCGTACAAACGCTCTGCCGTTTTTTTAAACTACTCATCAACTATTGAGCCCAACAAGTGTAGAACGCTGTGCCGTTTTTTTAAACTACTCATAAACTACTATTTGGCTCAACAAGTGTAGAACGTTGAACACTTGAACGCGTGTCTTATTTGCCATGACTATGCCACTTTTTTTTTATATTCCGAAAATATCATATAAAATCTAAAATTCACAAATCTAAACATTAAACTAATCGAAATGTCTTGAATTTGGATTTGCGAATCCAAGGGGTTGAATTTTGATTTCTAAACCCCTAAAACTTTTCAAAAAAATATTTTAAAATCGATTTTATAATCATATTTGGATGATTTTATGAAAAACATTTAAAATTTGTTATTTCAAATTTTAAAATATTTTTATCAAATCCGTAAAATTAAATAAAAAATATTTACGTTTTCAGATTTAAAAAATCATTTTATTAATAAATTTTTTGGTCTATTAAAATCCAGAATAATAAAGTGACAAATAAGTTAAACATTTTTTAGAAAATGGCAAATAAACCAGTGATCAATTTGTAAAAAAAGCCATTGATCCTAGAACGTTGTGCCGTTTTTTTAAACTACTCATAAACTATTGGGCTTATTCAAAAAAATTGCAAATTAAAACCTAAACTTTTGACATTTCGACAAAAAAACTCAAAGAAATTTGTGTTACAAAATAAAACATTAATTTAAATTTTGGACAAAATTAAACATTAAGTTTTAATTTAAGCATAAAAACCCCTATTGTCTAACAGTGTTAAATAATTGACGAAAACCAAAACATAGCGTTTCATTAACACTTTATGTCTTCGATTTTGACTTAAAAATATATCTAAGTGTCGATTTTCAGAAAAAAAACATAGAGCTGTAATTAGATTTGGGGGTTAGGTTCTTCACAACATACCCAAAATCATAAGAAAGACAAAAATGAAAATGAATGATGAAGAAAGACTTACTCCATCACTTCAGAGACAATCGATCGATGAAATCGAGACGAAATTGAGCCAAAATCGAGCAAAAATCGAATTGAAAGCTTCAAACCCTAATTTTTTGTTTCTTTTCTCTGTGAGTTTTTTTAAAGATATCGACACTTTGATCTTTTTTTGAGTCGAAAACAAGGGAAAAAGGAATTAATAAAACGCTGTGTTTTGGCTTCCGTCAATTATTTAACACTGTTAGACATTAGGGGTTTTTTTGCTTAAATTAAAATTTAATGTTTAATTTTGTCCAAAATTTAAATTAATGTTTTATTTTGTAACACAAATTTCTTTGGGTTTTTTTTGTCGAAATGTCAAAAGTTTAGGTTTTAATTTGCAATTTTTCCGGCTTATTCCGTCTTGGAAACTGTAGCCTAATTATAAAACGACATCGTTTTAAAAGTTACTCATTAACTATTGGGCTTGTTTTTAATGTAGGCCCAATATTATTGGGCTTCTTCCCTCCTGTAACCGTGTTCTAAGAATAAAACAACATCGTTTTAAAGCTACTCATTAACTATTGGGCTTAATTTTCAATTTAGGCCCAAACTTAATCGGGCTTCTCCTTTAGTTAAATGTTCAACAGTCTAACAATAATAATACGACATCGTTAAATCTTCCGCTTCCGACAAAGAGTGGGAGATGACGTCACCGACCACAGATTCAAGCTTTTTCATTACAGTTTCCTTTTTTGTTTACTTTTCTTCGTAACTTCTCTCTCCTCTTTCTCTCTCTTCTCTCTCTTCTTATCTTATCCTTTGTTGTGTAAACTTGTTTGTTGAATCGGTGCATGACGAGCGCATCTGAACTATTCTCTACACGAAGATCTCGTCCGGGTAGATCCGACCCGGATTTAGAATCCGACTCTTCTCTTAACCGCCACAGCCACCACCATCATCGCCGTCACGGTCTAAATCATCACAACCACCGTATTGATTCCGACGGATGTAATTCTTTCCGCCGTCCTCCGCCGCGTCTCCGTCGCTTCTGTCACAATCTCGGTTTCTCTGTAAGCTTCTTTCCTCTCAAATTGTAAATCTCAAAACGGGTTTTTATTACAATTCTTGTCTGAAATTTCCCTTTTCGTCTCCTTTTTAGGAACGCAGACCTATTCAAAGCAATTCACAGTATTTAGATACGAACAGTGTTGGCGATTCAGACAACATTGAAAGTAGTAGTAGTGGTTTAGGACACGTGGAGGGATCTGAGAGGCTTCCTGGTTCTGTTCTTCTTGCAAGGGCAAGGCTTTTCGAAAGATTGAGAGGTGTTTCTTTGTCTACTAACAGGTTTGTGCTTTTAACTCTCATAAAGTTTTAACCTTTATAGCTCTAACTTGATAAGTGTAGTGTGAGATTTAAGTTCATGTCTGAAGATAGTTGCTTTTGTCTGAGCAAGAATCTTTGTGAAGCATGTTTTGATCTGTTCTTGATAATGAAAAAGCGTTTCTTTTAACTTAAAGATCTTTCTTTAGAAGCTTCTTTTTTTACAGTTTTTGTTATGCTAAATTTGTGTAGGTTTAACTTTGTTTTTGTTATGCTAAATTTGTGTAGATTTAACTTTGTTTTTGTTGATTTAGTCGAAGCAGCGAAGTTTCATTGGGAGATAATCAAAGGGAATATGGTTTTTCGTTCTATACGGACACAAATTTTCAACAAGAACTGATTCAAGTGTCATATGAATGCAACAAGAAGCCACAAGGTCTCACACAAGGTGCCATTAACGGTTTAAACCGGCAAATTTTTAGCTTAGCCGAGGTTAAAACCGAGAGGAGAGATTGTAGCATATGTTTAGAGAGTTTCGTCACGGGAGACATGCTTATATCTTTGCCATGTACACATCGTTTTCATTCGTCGTGCTTGAATCCTTGGCTTAAAGCTTGTGGAGATTGTCCTTATTGCCGTAGAGCCATAGCTAAGGAACTAGAAACTTTGTAAATAGAATCTTTTGTTATACCCATAGTCCATAGCCACGCTCAGCTTATGTTCCTCTACATGGTCTAGATTACCTTAAAATCGGTCTTTGTAACTGTTTTCGCGTGTGCCATTAGGTATTAGTTACAAGTGTTTGAGATTTTACTGTAATATTTATTTTACCTTAGTGTGAATCTTTTTACTTTCTTCACTGTGATATATCTCTCTTTAATGTCATGTTAGTTTAATGTTTGCCTACATAATGATGTGTATGGTTTGTCATGTTAGTTTAATGTTTGCCTACATAATGATGTGTATGGTTTACACATGCCAAAGATGCAATGAATACATTACTTTAAAAGAAAGTTAATTATATAAAGAAGAAACTTGTGCTAAAAGTGTTCTTTTTGGGTACAAAAGCAGAAATAATGGACCACTTTTCTTCATAAGCAGCATCTTCAATACCTTTCATAAAGTTCATAAATATCACTTTCTCTAATGGTACCTAACACCACTAACTATCTAACCATTAAAACTTGCAATACCATACATTAAGAATGTTTTCACTATTTTCTATCACATTAATTTCATGTCTCAACAACATTAAACATAATATGATTCAAGTTCAAACAACTTTGTGATATTTAACAAGAAAACAAGAATGTTTACTAGTGGTATCTTTGGACCAAGAACTAAAATGTGGTATTTTTGGAAACTGTTTTTTATGTTTATAAAAAAATAGGATTATTCTTGGTAGTGACAAAGCAACTTCAAAGATCATCAAAGCAAAGAGACTTTCAAATTTCTCAACACAACTCTTTTGTTCTTTTGCAGCACAAAGAACTAAACGAAAAGGTCTTAGCTTTGTTGTTGAACTGCTGAAACAACTTCACCAATACACTTAAACTTCTTCCTTTCCTTGAGAAGCATCTTCGCAAACTCTAAGGCCTTTCTCTCGCAAACCGCTCTTGCTTCATCTTCTTTGATAGACTCGAAATCCTCCACATGTGCCACACCCACTATTCTCCTTATCATCTTTGCAGCGCCGAATCCAAGTGAGTCATGTAATATATTCTTCATGTAGTTTTCTTGAACAAGCTTCAACACTTCAACATTGTTATATATATCCGAAAGGTATGCTTCACCGTTTCCATCTTTGTTTTCGTCCCATAGCGTAATGAACTTTTTGTCAAACAGATCCCAAGTTTGCTCGACGGTTCTCAAGATCCATTGCTTGTACTCCTGCATTGTATAGTTAAGCTTAAAACAACCGATGAACTAGAAACTGTGTGATGATGAAAAGACAGAGACTGCTTACTTTTCGATCATTTTCATCAGTAGCGTGTCCGTCTTGAGCAAAGAAAGAAAGTATCAAGTTACCAAGAAAAGCCCCAATGTCGAAACCCATTGGCCCATAGAAGGAAAACTCGGGATCTATGACTTGAGTCGAATCTTGTGTAACCATGACAGAGCCAGTATGAAGATCACCATGGATCAGAGCTTGAGCTCTTTCACAGAACCTAGAACACAGAGAATACGCAATGTTGGTTTTACAAATGTAGTAGCAAAACCGCAAAAAGGAAAAACGGGTAATAACCGTACATCGATTTTAGCTCTGCGATTTCAAGCTTCAGGGCACTATCCTCACGCACGGCTTTAGCGTCATCATCAAGATAAGGCGACGTCCAACGATTAAACGTGGAGACTCTATATGGGTCCGAAAACACTACTTGCTCAGTTAACCGGCATAACTCGACATTACCACAAAACTCAGTAACTACAAAGACAACACACAAACCTCAAGAATCAATAATCTATTACAAAACTCGATGTCGTAGTAAAAAGAGTTTAAGAAAGAACCTGCTCTCCTGTGCTCTATGGTGTCATGATAGAGTAGCGAAGTGAAGAAGAGAGTGTTCGCCATGTAATCCGACATGTGTTCTGCGAGGAAAGGGTATTCGATTCCAGCGACAAGCCCTTTGCGTAAGATGATATGAGGAGGCTCTAGGTATCTCATTCCGATCAAAGCCATTGTTCGATCGAAATGGTAGACTTCAGGAACATGATCCGGCGATAAACTACCGTGTTTTTTCAATGTTGTTGCTTCGAAATAAGCTCTTTCTTTCGTCATTGGCCAGGATTCTCCGATACATCGGATATAAGGAAGTGCCTATACATATATACACACACATGGAGATCACAAAAGGCACCATAATCAACAATGGAAGTTAAACACAACCATTGTGAAGACTAATCGAATCAGATTTGGAGTGATGATATCTTACAAATAAGCTCAAAGATACCAACTTTCAGACAACAGATACAGATAGGTTCAAAAATCAAAGCTTGTTCACATATCAATGGAAGTTAAACAAAACCCTTTGTATATGAAGACAAATCAAATCAATTTTCAGTTATGGTCTCTTCAAAATAAGGTCAAAGATACAAACTTTCACACAACATAGACATATAGGCCTCCCATGAAAAATCAAAGCTTGTTCACATATCAATGGAAGTTAAACAAAACCCTTTGTATATGAAGACAAATCAAATCAATTTTCAGTTATGGTCTCTTCAAAATAAGGTCAAAGATACAAACTTTCACACAACATAGACATATAGGCCTCCCATGAAAACTCAAAGCTTGTTCATATATCAATGGAAGTTAAACAAAACCCTTTGTATATGAAGACAAATCAAATCAGTTTTAAGTTATGGTCTCTCCAAAATAAGGTCAAAGTTACTAACTTTTCAGACAACATAGACAGATATGATTACTTTATTGTATTGAAAAGCGATTCGATTTACAAAAACAAAAAAAAGAGATAAACCCTAAATCGGAAACCTGTTTGATGACAAGTGAACCTTTGGATCCGAAAACGATGAAGACGAAGTTGAGATTGCCATCACCAACTTCTTTGATAACCAAATCCTCGTACTTGTCTCCGAGTCTTGAGGAGAGAGCAGGCGTTGTCTTGATGTAATCTACAAGAGATTTCTCGTTTAATGGCTTAAACTCATACAAAGACATCTTTTTACACACTCTCTCTCTCTCTCTCTCTCTCTCTCTCTCTCTCTTAGCTTCAGTTTCAAGCAGAGTTTAGAGAGAGAGTAAGATTTGCGTTGAATTGGGGTTTTAAAGGTTCGATTTTTTTGTTCTTTCTTAAAAGATTCTTGATTTGGTTTTTGTTTCACATTTTTTGTTTTAGCATTGATTAGGCATGGGCGTTCGGTTTAAACGGTTTAAACGGTTCGGTTTATTCGGTTTATCGGTTTATTCGGTTTTAAAATATTCTGCCGAATTAAATCGATAAAAATTTCGGTTCGGTTCGGTTCGGTACTCGGTTTATTCGGTTCGGTTTTATGGTTTTAAATCTAATCCGAATTAAACCGAATCGATTTTTATTCGGTTTATTCGGTTTTACTTCGGTTTACATTATTAAAATTATGAAAAGATTTATATCAAATCCAATACAAATCGGCCCAATATGAAAAAGCTCAAAACCAAAAAAGAAGTTTAGGGTTTTCGGGAGTTGAGTTGTGTGAAGTGTGGGGCTGCTATTCTCGAAAGAGTTCCGCGACTCGATTCCACCGCAAGTTCCGATACACCAGTTATAATCTTCTAATTTTCATGTTTCTTCATCTTCTCACCATCTTTACCCTCTTCTATTGACTTTAATATTCAAATCCTATGGTTAAATAAACCATTCTATCAACAAAAGACAAATACAATAACATAAACAACAAAGCATAAACACATATATAACAAAGGACCAAACCAAAATAAACAACTAATATAAGATTAACTGAAATATATATCGATTTTGAAAACTTAATCTAAGGGTTTAGGTGAAAGAAATTGAAATTACCCGTCGAAGATTGTCGATTATAGTATAAGACTTTGAAAACGCAAAGAATCGTCGGAATCATCGTCTTATGATGATATAGAGAAAGAGAAACGAAGATGTAGAAGAAGATGATGATGAATTGATGAAGGAGATGACTTTGTTGAGAGTGAGACTTGAGAGAGATTTGTAGAGAGACGGCTGGAAAAAAATGAAAGAGGATTAGGGTAAAATTTAGTTTAGGTTTATATATGATCGGTTATTGTTCGGTCCGATTACCGAACCGAACCGAACCGAGTTCCGATTTCTTACTAATTTTTGGCCGATCGGGTTGTTGTCTCTCTTCAATTCGGTGCCGTAAACCGAAATTCTCGGTTATTTCGGGTCGGTTTAATCGGTTTCAACCGATTGCCCAGGCCTAGCATTGATCATTACCAAACACAAAACGACATTACTCACGCCTTTCATAATTTGGTTAGTGTTTGTTAAACCGAACTATTCAATTTTCAATTTTTTTTCTCGGTTATGGTATTTCCGGTTTCTTTGTTAAACCAAGACCAATCAACAACATTATTTATTTATTTTTTTTTTTTTTTTCCTCACTTTGTCCTCTTTTCTACATGTTTACAAATACAGTAGATGTATCCGTAATCCAATGTGGAATAGAAAAACTAATATACTGGAAGATAGCCTTCCTGCCACGCGCACCTCGTGCTAGAAGATTCGTCTGTGCATTTCTTCCCCTTTCTACATACCGAAGTGTGAAATCCGGGAAATTCGCTTGCAGATCGCGTAGCTTATCCAACTCCGGAGAGAAAGACGGCCAGAGTTCTGGTGTTGAGACCATGTTGATTAAATCCAAGGAATCCGTGCAAAACACCTTGCAACTGAGATTGTGTTCCGTAAGACCCTCCAATGCAAATAGCAATCCGTGAAGTTCTGCATGTAGTGGCGACATGCATCGACTATAACCCTTTAATCCCAAAAGCGTGGTCTCTCCTTCGTGATTTCGGAGGACCCATCCAATCCCGCAAGTATCGTCTCCCTCTTTCCATGATCCGTCCGTGTAACACCACACATCTTCAAATTGGGCTCTTCCTATGACCACAGTCCCTTGAATGTCAGTCACGCTTTCCACCGGTTTTTGCGCCGAAATAACTTCTTGCGCCTTTATCCACAATCAACAACATAAATCCTATAAAATTTCTTATTTTTTAAAGGGAGAATTACAAAACTACGCCATTTGAATTACATTTCACAAAACTGTACTATTTCAAAATAACTTCACAAAATTACACCTAAACACTAAAAATTAAATCCAAATAAACCCTACCCATACAATCATACCCCTTAATATTATACCCTAAACATTAATTAGCGAACCCAAATGAAAATATTTTAATTTTAATAATTTTTTAAAAGGTAAATCAAGTTTTTAGATGTAAATATATGAAAAAATTGAAATATGTAGAGTTTTGTAAAGGAAGGAAAGAAAATGCGTAGTTTTGTGAATTCCTATTTTTTAAAAGACTAAATATTGATCAAAACTAAGAAAGCGAATAATCCATAGAATAAAAACCATTAGATTATCATCACTTAATATTTATAGTTTTTGAAGAAATAATGATAATTAGATAAAAGAAAAAAGTATTATGAATAATAAAGACAAAGTTTATTAAATTATGATCCTTATTTTATTTTGGATTTATTCATAAATTAATTAAACTATTTAACTATGAAAAAGTTCAAATGATATTTATTTTCTACTCTTATTTAAAAAAAAAATGGAAGCTACAAATTTAGTTTTATAAAATTGGCATGCAAAATTTCTCTATTGAAATAAAATCTTTTTTTATCTTTCATAAAATTAGTAAATAATATATAGAGGATAAAACTGTTAAACCAAATGTTAAAATACTTCTATACCTATTTTGATTACAAATTTTGTTGTTTCATAATTACAACATTGAGTATAAGGTGTTAGACTTTATAACATCACGAAGATGCTGGCTTTAATGCTTAAAAGGTATTGCTAGTAAGATTTGGAGTGAATATATATGTCAAACATCATATAACCATTCAACAAAAAAGAGAATTGAGAAATATAGTACACAAGATTTTATATTTAAGTTGTTTTGACAAAACTAAAAAAGATTAATAAAAATAGAAAGTTGCATAAAACATAACAGTGTAGTTATATACTTATATGAAAACATTTGTATTCAAGAACCATGAGAATGTAAAGAGAGGAAGCTAAACAGAAATAAATCAACCAAGTGAATACACAAAAATATGTTATAACTCAACAATGAGACATTTGTTAAAAAGTTGATTATAATTTCAACGTGATTAAATATTTAGATATTATATAACCAAAATTTAAACAATTAGTGTACAAAGATCATTTTAACCAGTTAATATGATTTTTATAACAATTCTTATTTTTACAATGAGGAAAATGACCATTTTAAAGATAATGGTACCTTACCTGAAAAATCTGTAGACTTCAAGCAAGGTAGGTTTATGTACAAATCTCATATAAAAGCTATTTGACTATTTAAAGTCAAAAACCTATATTTTATAAAATAATCTCAATTATTATTTCTACATGACAAATAAAATTTCGAGAGCAAAAGTCACAAAGCTTCCCTAGTCACGACAATGATTCAATTAATGGAATATCATAGTCAACAGTATAACTTATTTGATGGCTTAGAGTTAAGAGTTAAAACAATAGTCAAAGATTTTGATATGGTATTTGCGTCATGCCAAAATAATTAAGTGAATTTCAGATTATTAGTTTATTACCAATTAGAGTAAAAGAACTCAATTTTATAGTCAACTATGCAATAAATTTAGTGAAGTTATTGGTTTATGGGTTTTAATAGATTTGAAATCCGGACAAAATAATGTGTTTTTGAATTATGGACTTTACAATATTTATCAAAAACTAGACATTATTGTCAATATTTGGAATTTTGCTGTGAATTTTATTAACTATGAATTTTGTTGGATTTTTAAGGATTTCCAAGTTATAAAATATACAAAAATACATCATGTCCAAAAGAACATGCAAGGATTTACAAATATTACTTGAAAATGGAACGTTTACATAATAAGAATTTTTACATCTTGTATGAATTCAAATCAGTAAAAATACACAGCAAACTAAAATTTTATTTTACGTATTTATAATCGCATCAAGAATTTTTTAATGTCACAACAATTCAACTTTCCACTAATCCGTTATTGTATAATATTATCAAATTAACAAAGATGCAAACCAATATATATAAACTTAAAGGAACCCCGATATTCGCGGACTTTTTCTAGATTGAAAATGTATATTTTTGTAAATATTAATAATTTTATTTTATAAATTATTTTGTTCTAGTTTTTCTTGATAATTCTAGTATTTTCTTGCGTTTTCAATATTTATGTTCTTGTTCACCTCAACAACGATACAATATTTGATATTTTCTCAATTCTATATTTATGCATATTTTACACTTATTGTATATTTTTTGTATTCTTTTTTATTCATTTAGATGAAGTTTGTAATTTTTTATAGTAAATGTCTATTATATACCTTAAATATAGTTTGTGTTCTTTTTCTTTATTTTATTTGTCACGTTTTCAATATTTTAATAAATTTTGTATGGGGATAATCACAAAACTACACCATTTGAATTACATTTCACAAAACTACACCATTTCAAAAATACTTCACAAAACTACACCTAAACACTCAAAATTAAATCCAAATAAACCCTACCCACACAATCATATCCCCTTAATACTATACCCTAAACACTAATTAGCGAACCCAAATGAAAATATTTTAATTTTGGTAATTTTTAAAAGGGTAAATCAAGTTTTTAAATTTGTGAAATGGTGTAAATATGTGAAAAAAATAAATTAGGTGTAATTTTGTGAAGGAGGGATTGAAAGGGTGTAGTTTTGAGAAATTCCTCATTTTGTATGCCTTTTATTTTATGTGTTATTTTGTAATGTGATATTATATATATATATATATTGTAATTAAACTATTTTCAATTGTTTAAAGTCTAAAAAAATATTGAGAATGCACATTTAAAACTTAGACTTAATTGATATTCATGTGTTGATTGTTAAATGTTTTTTAATTTTGTAATAATATTTAATAAATTAAGTTAAATAATTTTGATGATTTAAATGATGAATGATAGGTGTCAACACACATAGAGCTCCAATCACTCATTATATATAACTAGGGGAGGATCCGCGCTACGCGCGGATGTAATTATCATTTTGTTTTTCAATGCAATTTTCGAGAAAAGTCTACGTCCGCGTAATATATTGTACTATAACACATTATAAGGCACACTGGAAAAAAAATTCAACTGTACTGGAATTTTAAAATATTAAGTTATACTCCTTATGTTCATTATTAAATGTTGTTTTAGAATATTTGTTTGTTTCTCTTTAAATGTGCTTTTAGGTTTTTACAACAGATTTTCTATATTATACATTTCATTAAAAAGAATAAAAATAATATAAATTAATGTCATTAAAGTGATTTTGACAACTTTCCTTAATTTTTCTGAAAATCTTTAAAACACAATTTAATGTGGAACAAAAGGAGTATTGTTATAATTTTATTGAGTATTTATATTAATTGTAAATTAAAATTATTTTAAATTAATTTTTTTCACTTTGTTAAATTAATATTTGAAAAGTTTTGTTTGCTAAAGAAATTTGTAAATAAAATATAAGTACTTACATGGGTTTGAGAAATTTATGATGTTAATCTAATTGAACTTAGATAAAGTTTTAGCAAGTAATATAATTTATGCCGTTTTAAAAATTCATTTTCTACTTCAGTTTAAAAATTTAGCAATCTTTATTTTCTTCTTATAGCAAATATATGATATTTTAGCTTTTGAGATATTTTTAGTATTTGAAATACGTTTTACATTAAAAATGAATCGAAAAACTCTTATTAAACTTGTTAAGCTGTTAAAGTATGTTACACATAACCTAACGATTTTCCATTCTGAATGTCTTATCTAACTGTTTTGATTCGTTTGCCAAATAAAAATTATAGTTGTGCTCGTATGTATAAAATGTTAACTTTGAACTGCAAACACTTTAAGAAAGATGTTGTTAAGTGGAGGTCCAATTATTCCGTGGCTATGTCGTGATTATATCTGTTTTTTCTTGTAGCGAGAAGGTATGTGCGTTGCGAATGAATTTCATTTTTCCTTAATATGGAAAATATATTTCTATATAATTTTTAAACTTTCAAATGTTTTTTATGGATTTGTAAAGTGCTAAATAAACTTATTTTCTATTATTTTTTGTGAAAAATCAATTCTTCACATATTTATTTTTGTTTTACTAAACTTATTTTATATTTTTTGTGAAAAATCAATTCTTCACATATATAATGTTCTTAATGTTTAAACGCTGATTTAGTATTTTGTTTTACTTTTTTTGCTATTCGGTTAAGATGATAAAGTGACAAAACCTGAAGGTAAAGTGAGGTTGCGGTTAACAAAGAATTTTTCGAAAAGGTAGTTCATCTTCATTACTTATTCTTTGTTTATACTATTATGACTTCATTTCATTTTTACATATTTCTATATGAGTAGTCATTGATCAATAGCTCAATTCTCTTGATGGTTTATATAATTTTTTACATCTTTATTTTCTCTAATTTCTTTAAGATGTAGTTGTTTTTGTTTATTGTAATATGATAAGTTGACTCCTATCATGAATGAGAATATTATTATTATTATTATTTTATTATTGTTTTTAATTGAATATTGGCTTAGCTTCCCAAACTAGTTGAAAATACCCCAATGTTAAACATATTCATTCTCCAAACTTTGTGAGTTGATCAAACTAATCATATTTGCAGATGATTTTCTTGAATGGTACATTTATTCATAATTATTTAATTTTAAATGTTTATTGTTTGTGTATAGTATAAAAATATATTATTAATAGTTAAGGATCAAGTCTACAGGTTAAGTAGGGGTGCAATTGACACTCTTTAAGTAATAAGAGTATATGTTTCAGAATAAGTACAAGAAAAATGAAATAGTATATTTGGTTAAGTTCTCTATTACTGAAGTCTCTAATCCGAGTTCGAATCCTGTCTGTGACAGTTTGAATTCTTAATTTTTTATTTGAATCCACCAGTCGAAAAGTGCCACATGTCACTCACCGGGAGAAAGTTCTTCTACTTTTATAGTATAGATTATATATAGGATTCAAATTAAATTGTTTTTTTTGTTAAAGATAATTCAAATTGTTTCTAAGTACTATTTAGTGTTTAGGATTTTACGTTAAAAAGGGTAGGATTTTGCGATTAGGGTTTATTGGAATTAAAAATGTGAGAATTATAAAACTACACCATTTGAATTACATTTCACAAAACTACACCATTTCCAAAATACTTAACAAAACTACACCTAAACACTCAAAATTAAATCCAAATAAACCCTACCCAAACAATCCTACCCCCTTAATACTATACCCTAAACACTAATTAGCGAACCCAAATGAAAAAAAAAATTATTTTGGTAATTTTTAAAAGGGTAAATCAAGCTTTTAAAATTTTGAAAGAGTGTAAACTTGTGAAAATATTGAATTAGGTGTAGTTTTGTGAAGGGAGGGTTGAAATGGTGTAGTTTTGTGAATTTCTCATTAAAAATTTGATGTTTACTTGTAATTTTATAAAGTTCGATTTGAAATAATGAAGTTTTGTGATGAAAAATGTAATTTTGTAATTCCAATTATATAATGTCAAATCTTTTGGCCAAACTCAGAACTTTTAAATCGTACCAAAAAAAAAAGACTCAAAACTTTTAATTTACTTAAATACAATGAATGTAGTAATATCATAGTTTACGTGAACCAAACTAAAAAACTTTTAGCTTACATGAATATGATCTTATCATTGTTGAAATTTAACGACATGGCGGCAAATCAATCCATCCACTAATATTTTTCCATCACACTCATATCTTTTTTATACACTATAAATACTCTTTAAACCTTATGTTGTACTTAATTATATGGTAACCATATTAACTACATATATACACTAATTAATAAATTTGTCTAAACTACTACTACACATACCATTTCACTCATCATGGTGCTAGCTAAGAACCGAACCACGGTCTATGTAGCCGCTATAGTTGTTGTTTCGATTGTGGTAGGACCGGTTTTACTAGCCATTGAAGGAAGACCGGTCAATGAGGGTTCAATAGCCTTGGACCACTTAAGGTATTCACATGTCTTTAATGGAAGGGTAATGTCTTCGGTTAAACCAGTCGAACCCTCTTTAGAAAATTTATCGTGGTTAGCCACGGTTAAAAAGTCCGGCCCAAGCCCGGGAATCGGGCATCATCGAGCCCAAGGATACAAGAAGTATGGTCGAGCCAGAGATTCTGGTCCTAGTCCTGGAGTGGGACACTAAAGTAACAAGAACCATGTAATTTAAACTATATACTATATGCATATGTAATATTTTTACCATGTTTTATAAGCATGTACCGATCTTTATGTTTATCTCCTTTAATCTCATATATTATAAACCACAAGTCAGGTGGTCAATCAAATTTTGCCACGTTGTTTGTGATTCAATATCCCTTTTTAAAAAATAAGTTAAACAAATAATTGAGGTGAGAGAATTAAAAAAAAAACGAAAAAATTAAAACAATTAACAAATTTCTAAATTTTTTCATCAAAAACTACCCACTATTCCATAATTTTTGAAACTGATATATCCTCTTATAAGTTAGTAAAACAATCAATGATTTTTTTTTTACAAATTTTATTGCCGGAAGTAGCGCGGGTAAAAATCCTAGTTTACACGTCACAAGCCCAATATAATGAACATCAAGGCCGGGTAATAAATTAGGCTATGCGTTTAATATCACTGACACGTAGCGGCCTATGATTTGTGTGTTTTTTTTCTTTTTTTTAAATAAAATAAAAAATTGTCTAGGAAACCGTGTAGTCCGGTTTTAGCAATAATCATGCTCTTAAATGTTTAATTTGTTAAGAGTTTATTTTGTTAACATAACAATGTATTTATACGTTAACAAAAATGCTTTTTTTTTTTTTTTTTTTTCAACCGGGGCTTCTAGCTCAGGCGGTAAAGGGCTCACGGTGTGAGTTCCGCCTCCGGGTTCGAACCTCGGCCACCGCGGAATTAACATACGGGCTGCGGCGTTCGCGGAAATAGTCCGAACTGCTTGGTAAGGATCAGGACACCAGGATTACCAAAAAAAAAAAAAAAAAAAAAAATGTTTTTTTCTTTTTGTTAAAGGATGCATCTGTTTTTTGGTAATGGGTTTTAAAGTTTAAAATCCAAACTCAAAGGTGCATTTCAATATCTGTATTTGAACATGTTTGCCAATACATTGATTATAAGAAAATAAATAAAACTTCCAAAAAGATCATTGGGCAACATTCAACAATGTAAGTAAGCCATATCTTCTCTTATTCATTTTTAATTTTTTGGTAATAGGTTTTAAAGTCCAAACTAGTCTCTAAAATTCACATAGAAAAATATGAGACTTGTCCAAAAAAACCCATAAAAGTACTTAAATGATCACATTAAAAATAAACTCAAAAGTATACCAAAGTAACCATTATATATATGATTCATTAAGATAAAATATATAAAATCAGTTCTTGAGCCACTTGCTTAAAAACTTCACCAATTCTTAATCCTTCTCCCATTAACTGATTCTCACAACTAGGATTCGCCTGTTTCATTACATAGAAAAAAACATCATAAATTATAAAAGTGGTTTTGTAAAAAAATATATATTATAAAAGTATCAAAACAAACAATTTATTTTATAAGGATAATTATATATAATATAAATATTTTGATATAAAAAATAGATGATATATTACCTGTGCCTGGATCATGTATGTGCTCTTGAACACATTAGATGAAACATTAGCATACAAAACATCAATACCATACTTGTCAAACAAGTAACAAACATAAGTGAAAACTCCTGTTTTGTCCTTAGGGCAACACAAGTTGAATATAGCTCCATTCCCAAATATATTCAGCACAACATTAGGGGAAGTCCAAATATCAAACGCCGCGATAGGGTCACTACAAGGGTAAGGCAAGTTCTTGCTCGAAAAAGATAACTTATCGGCCAAGAAACCTTCGCGAGAGTAACTAGAATCTGCTACAGGTAGGGTTAATTGGTTATTGTTTGAGATTGGTGTGAGGAGATTTGTAGGAGAAGATGATGATAAAGATGGATCATAAGCCAATGTTGTGTTTGAAGAAGAAGTGTTGTAATGAAGCTTCTTCTCAAGCTTTTTCATTTGGAGTTTATGTAAATTTTGTTCTAGGGTTTTGATAGTGTTTATTGCTTCATCTACTATTGTTGATTTATCTGCCTGTGGAATATGAAAATAAGATAATATTAGTATATTGTTATATGATTGTTTTTTTATATATATAACGTAAGATATCCGACACATTTAATACCGACAAAATAAAATTAACTAAAATAAAGGACCGGAAAAATATGGTTCAAAGACAAATAAGAGAAAACAAAGAATCTAAAGCTTGTCGGCTTCGGGAAAAGATGTGAAAACTAAACCTGAAAAGGAAGAAGCTACTATAAATTATTTAATAAAATAATTAACAAATAAAATAAAATAAAACGAAATTTAAAATAAAATACCAACATTTTATTCCGATTGATTTAATAAACAGAATGATAGTACTACCTCCGTTTCTTGAAGATGTAGTTTATGGTTTTTAAATTTGTTAAGTTTAAGAGAAATTAAATGATAAAATTTGAATTATTGAAATATTATCGGTTGATTAACACGGAAAATTGTGTAATTTATTGAAAACATGTAATGATTAGTATACAATAATGATTTTTTAAACAATATGAAATCTCCAAAAAAAATTATCTTTGTGAAACGTAAGGAGTACTAAAAAGGATATATACAACATTAAATAAAAATAATGAGTTTTGTCTTATTTCATTTCACATAAAAAAACTCTTTTTGGCAGTTGATAAGATTAATACCATGATAATTACCAATAAGGAAAGATTTATCATGATTTTTTTTTGTTTAACAAAAGGTGTTAATTTTCTGCATGAAATTGTATTCATTACATGTATTGGATATCGGATACTTCATACGATTAATAGTTTTTATTTTTGTTGTTAAAATATGGTTAATAGTTAATAAGTTGAACTTCAATAATAAATCACAAACTAATGGATCCGCATGCGTATCACCAATGAAAAAAACTTGCATAAAAACTCATTGAATCAATGCATATATAGCAAAAAAATCATTTATAAATTAATAAGAGGAATTCACAAAACTACACCCTTTCATCCATTATTTTACAAAATTCTACCTAATTCAATTTTTTCTCATATTTACACATTTTCAAAATTTTAAAAGCTTGATTTACCCTTTAAAAAATTACAAAAATTAAATATTTTCATTTGGGTTCGTTAATTAGTGTTTAGAGTATAATATTAAGGGGTTAGGATTGTGTGGGTAAGGTTTATTTGGATTTAATTTTGAGTGTTTAGGTGTAGTTTTGTGAAGTAATTTTGAAACGGTGTAGTTTTGTGAAATGTAATTTAAATGGTGTAGTTTTGTAATTCTCCAAATTAATAATGTTAGGAATACACTATTCTACTAAAAATATTTCTTTATTGTGTATTAATTTATAAATGTTATACTATATTGATTTTACAAAAAATATGTGTATACCTTAGGAGGAAGTTGGGGAAGCAAAGCATGTAGTTTACCAAACATGTCCCTCATCTTTTTCCTCCTCTCTCTTTCGGTCCATATATGCATTTCATGGTCCGATGATTCTTCTGCATGGTTTTTATCGTTTCTTTTCGTCCGTTTTCTCCCTTTCGCAACCTTTTCATCGGTTTTTAACAGATGAATAGGTTGCGATAGAGACGGTTGTTTTTCATCGGTTTCCAACAACAGAAAAGATTGCTTTTCATCGGTTTCCAATAAAGGAAAAGGGGGCGATGAAGGCGATTGCTTCTCGATTCTTTTACGGTTTGCTCCGGAATCGTCAGAATTTGATATGCCCCACACAAACCCCTCTTGCCCAATTTGTTGAACATTAGTCATATTGAATTGAATGCTCATTTTTTTATCCTTTTTTTGCTTCTATGTATTTATTAAATTTTGTGAATGACTTATATAAAAAGAAAAAAATTGAGAGAAAGATAGATAAAGAGGCTTTAAAGATGGTGTAAGAAAGATAAATTATAGAAGAAATATATAGAGAGTTATGAAAAGAATTCATAGGAAAAAACCAAAATACAATCATAAGACAAGGCCGTTACTAACACATCAAAATCAGAAAGAATATTAGTTCAAAATACTTTTTTTAATTTTTTTTTGTAAAGCTATTAATGAAAATATATGACTAGAATTTTATTTATGTAAAAAATAATTTTGTTTAAAATAGAAATCATAAATTAATTCTACGCGTTTTCTTTATCCCGGAAATATGTTTCCTCTTATTATATTGAGAAAACTGGTTGGGTGGTACTTTTAAGTTTTTTAATTTGTTAGAAATTAGTTTTTGTTTTTATTTGTTAAATTGGTAAATTTTAATAGTCAAAGACGTTTATTACATTTAGTCATTTAGCTTAATTTATATGTTTTGTGGTGAATGAAGAATGATAAATATTATTTGTGAATTGTAAACAACACACTTTAATGATTGTGAAGTCTATTTTGAAAATTTTATAGCAACATGAATGTATATATAATTAAATGGGTGAATGGTAAAATACTCGTGAATAGTGAATACCGATTAGTAAACCGTGGATATTTTATAAATGATAAATATGATTTTTTCAAATACTAAAAAGGACAAAAGTCACTAAACATTCGCATATTCTAAAAACTAAAATTACTTATTTTCCAAACTAGAAAAATTAACCTACCCTAATGGTAAATACCAACTGAAGAAGACAAATTACCATTTCAAAATGACAATGGAAATTAAGTTTCTTTAACTCAACGGTGTAAAATGGTTAGCATTATGAAGTTGAAAACAAAATTGAATGTGTATTGTTCTTGTCATTCAACAAATTTATGTATTAAATTGCTTATCAGAATTTTAGTTGGTGTATTAAAATGGTAATTTCCATTAATTAATAGGAATTAATTAATAAACAAAAGTATTTAGATTACTAAATGGGAGAATTACAAAACTACACCATTTGAATTACATTTCACAAAACTACACCATTTCAAAATTACTTCACAAAAATACACCTAAACACTCAAAATTAAATTCAAATAAACCCTACCCACACAATCCTACCCCCTTAATACTATACCCTAAACACTAATTAGCGAACCCAAATGAAAAGATTTTAATTTTGGTAATTTTTTTAAGGGTAAATCAAGTTTTTAAAATTTTGAAAAGGTGTAAATATGTGAAAAAATTGAATTAGGTAGAGTTTTGTAAAGGAATAGATGAAAGGATGTAGTTTTGTGAATTCCTCATACTAAATTTCCCTATAATTATACTTTCATTTTGTATGTATGGTTATTACATGGTATTGAAAGTACTTTGTAATAAGTTATTTATATTTTGGTAACTTCATGCACCCCCATCAAAATTCATGGTTATATAATCTAAAAATACTAGCTTCGTGATAAAAAAAGATTCTATGTTTAAAGTCCAACTTACACATATATTAGATTTTTTTACCCGCGTCAAGCGCAGAGTATAAATTTATAAATATAAATATTATATAAAAATATACATAAATATTTAAATTTTTTGGCATATAATTATTTAAAATAAATTTGAAATTGTTTTTAACACATTTTTAACCGATTAATCAATTTTAACTAGTTTTCAACCGATTAATCCCTCAAAGCGATACAATGTCAATTTAAATTTAAACTATTATGAGCTAAAACCAATTATGACGATATAGCAAATTATTGATTTTACTAAGTCTATTTAACTCTTCAAAATACAAATGACTTATATATAAATAGTAGTTTCCATTATCAATGTGAGATTTTTTTCAAAAAAAAAGTTTTTTCGCCAATGTTACGGACTTTTATAATTTTCATTCAAATTCTCGAAAGGTCTACTCAATTAATATATATATGATTGAGTCTATATACATATACTATTTATATGAAATTAAAAAATAAAATTGAACCTAGAAGCCAAATTATTTTCAAATTTCATTTAAGCATTAAACATCCATCAATCATCATTATACCACATTGCCACCACATCATGATTTGTCTTTAGCCTATTTAGCTCTCAACGTTCGAAAAACTTTGTAGAACAGTTTGGTTCATCAGAATTACAGTTGTATATGAAGTGTATTTTATAAAACGTTCAAAGATAATATTATATATATATATTTTTGAATTAATATAGCTTTTTCTTAGTAATACAAAGATTCCAAAATACATAACTTTTAAAATGTAAATGAATAACAATAAAGACTTAGGGATTTTTTTTGAAGATGCAATGTATATTTCGAGTACTATATACTTTCAAGATGTTCATAAAAATCATTTGAAAATAATAGTGTACATACTAAAAAGATAGAGAAGTTATTAGAAATATATTACAAAAAAAAAATTACGAGTTGATTTTCGTAATTATTGTAAAACATATCTTGTATCTATTAGGTTCTTTTAAAAACACCATGCATTTGTTTTTTTAAGTCCTGATTTTAATTACTTAAGTTATAATTTATTTTTTAAAGTCTATTTGACACATGGCACACAGTTGTAAGAAAATTCTTGAAATTAAAAATACATAAAAGATATAAAACATACGTTACATTCAATGCTGATTTATAATCTTTATCTTTTGTGTTGTAGCTAATATGGTAAACTTTCAATTGTGGTTAATGTCAATTCAAGATTTTGAAAATTTTACATAGAAACAAAACTAAAAAGAAAAAACATATTGGGGAAGTGACTTGGTCTAGCTAGTGGCATTCAAAAATTCACATGAGGCATATATCATCACCCCACCCGGGATCGATTCTCAGCGCCTACGATAGCGTAGGAATGACTATTGGGCCGACTATTTGTGGCCCAAATGTTGACATAAAAAAAAACACATCTTATATTGATATTTGAAAAGATTTTTATGAAACATCGTGCAAGTCTTTTTTTATAACTCATAGGTAATCTCAAACATATGAAAGGGTTCAGACTAATCCCCTGAAGAAAGGAAAATCTATGAATAAACGTCATCTCTAGTTTTTCTAATGAGTCGAAAGCAAAGCCATTTATCTATATGTTAGTGTCTAAATAAATGTGATTTAGTTTCGAATAGACGGAGGATCGAATTTGAGACGGGTAGCCTGTCAAACCTGTCTCTGGCCACTTGACCACAAACACTTGAACCATGCAAGTCTTTTTTCACAAAAAGAAACATAAAATCTTAAGACGTGCATCTTTAGAAAACATGGATAATTTTTTATGTATATTAAGTGAAATTCAAATTAGAAACTTATGGTTAACATAACTCACAATCATAGCGCTTACTACAAATTATAATTTATTAATTTGTCATCAAAGTTTCAGCTATAACACTTAAACGTTAAACTAAAATTTCATCAATAATTTTTTTTAAAAATACATTTATCAATACACTATTTCAAATGGCCCAAATCCTAGTATATATCTCACTAATCAAATATCAAATATTGCATGTAACCTCTCGTTTAATTAATATAATGTTTTGTATTAGTATTCTTACAGAAGTTGTTACTCTTTTTTTGTCAATCAGAAGTTGTTACTCAGGTGTTAAAAAGATTAAAAAAGTGAAAATTGGATCCTTAATTAACTTGTGATTATCTTAACTGACTAATAATTATGGGGTTAGTAAAAGTGAGCGTTATCTTTTATGGTTTTCAGTGCATGTAATCATTGATCTACAGAGATTAAAGTGTATATTATTTAATGTTTTAATGAGAATATACACCTTTTGAATTTAATTAAAATTGTCTGAATCTGCTCATATTCCCATATTAAATGGAAACGGACAGGATTTTTAATTAAAAGAACTTAAATAATAAGACAAATTGTGTAACTCTTGTTTTGGGTAACGTGGCACTCATTCACAAATCACAATTTATGAGTTCCATATAAAAAAAGTGAAAAAAATCTCGTGAGAATAAGTTTTTGCTAAATGAAAGAGATTTTGGTTATATACTAGGATAGAATCCGCGCGTTGCGCTGAATATTTTTTAATATTTTATAGTAATTTAAAAAAACATTTATATATTGTTTATGATGGTTGATTTTGTAATATATTTTATTATTGTAATATGTATTTGGTTTGACATTGGATATAACTAATTCATTTTATTTTACCAAATTAATGAAAATAAAATTGTTCATTTGTAACTTTTGAAAGGATATTTTAGTTTATTATAAACGATTAGAATATCAATACGTGACAAAATCTAATTTTAGAAGAAAAAAAATTAATTTAAAAAGAAGTAAATATTGTAGTGTATTCTTTTAATTTCTTTACTACTAATAATTTATTTTTGTCCACAATACTTTTATTTCAGTTATACGTGGAGATTTTAATCCTTTTTTTAAATTTCATCCTAATTTTTTTTTTAATGTTATTAGAATCTTGATATGTATTTTTGTTTATTTTATATGACGGTTATGTTTTCGGTAGATATTTGTACTGATTATTAACATTTAGTTTAAGAAGATTATTGAGAACAATTTATATATTATTTTAATTTTATTATAAAATTGCATCATAATTTATTTTATTTATTTATTTTGCATTATAAAATTTAATATTTTAATTTATTATAAAATTGCTTCATAGTTTGTTTTTTTCTTTAATGTTATTAGAAACTTTATATGTGTTTTATTTTATTTTATATGACGTCTATGTTTTCGGTGGATATTTTTAGTGATTATTAACATTTAGTTTAAGAAGATTATAAAAAATTAATGTATTATTTATATGTATGACTATGTAGTATTTGAATCTCAAATTTATAATGTATAAACTTTATTTATCTATATATTTAAGTTTAAATATTTTTTTATATTTGTTATTGTATATAATGTAATGCTTTATTTTATTATTTATTTTATTATTAAATGAGTTTATGTCTTTAATGATTTCTTATTTGATTTTTATTAGTATTAAATGAATTATATCAAATTTTTAATTTTAATTATGTATTTAATTTTTATTGCCAAGTGTCTTTCATATAGAGATAGTTTTTCTTCATTTATTGTATAGACTAGGTGACTTCTCGCGCCATGCGCGACAAATAAATTTTAAAAATAATATAGTTTGAGGTAGAGATGGATAATGATAATGAGGTTTAAGGTTTATTATAATAATATTTACAATTTGATTTATTTTTTGTTTCAGTTATAAAATTTATACTATTTTTTTATTTACTAAATTAAATTCAGTTATAAAGTGTAATTTTTTGTCGTGAATTAGTCAACCATGTTAGTTTTCAATATATACTTGATCGAGGAACTACAACTATTATCTAGAGACTTTCGTATCATGGGAAATATTATAATTTTTATAATTTAAACAATATTTTTTTCAAAATCTCGAAAATCTTTTTTATAGTATTTTCCCAAAATCTCGAAAATCTTTGTTATTAGTATATTTCCAAAATCTCAAAAATCTTTATTAGAAGTACTCCATATAATATTTTTAACACTATATATGATAACTCATAGATTATAGGAGAAATAAGAACAAATTTATATGGAAATTTTCGAAAATAGAAAAAGTTAAAAATTAAATTATCATAATCTTTATGAAAAATATAATCTAGGAATTATACGATCCCATCAAATAAATGTATATCTTCTTATCTATATTATTATTTTTGAAGTAGTAATTTGAACATATCCAAAAAATCACTCAATATTACACATTATGCCATTGAGTATAAAAGAAAATAATTTTGATAAATTAGGTAAAAAAAGGATTTTGATGGTGTATTTTTGTAATTCCCCACAAATTTATATGACCCGTGAATTAGATAGAGTTTTGTAAAGGAAGGGATAATAGTTTTGTGAATTCCTCTATTATTTATAACATGGGAAAATATTATACGATCTTTTAGTTCTTTTTGGTAAACATTATTTGAATATAATTTAAACAAATGGGGAGATATTTTTTACATCAAAGTTTAATCCTACTATTTTCTGGATCTTCATAAATTCGAAATAAATATATTTGATTTCTTCATTAAAGGAATATTATCAAACGAAAACGTTTGTGTTAAAGAGTTCTATTTTCTAACAATTTTCTTGTTAAATGACTATTTTTTGGATCTTCATAAATTTACTATATGATGCAAGAGTTATATGTTCGTAATCAAAATAAAAAGAATATTAATAACTTTATTTTATTGATTTATTAGAGAATCCTGATTTTTTATTAAACTTTTATCATTGTGAAAAATTAAATTTTCCAAAACAAATGATTGCATGAATAAAAAGTGGTCATATTTAACATGATATTTTACACAGCGTTTTCACATAGATCTTATGTTTGGGCCTTGAAAGATGTTTAGTGATTTTAAATAAAATGATTAATGATTTTTCCATGTTGTATATTCTATTGGTTGTTAATGATTCCTTTTGTCATGTCACCATTTATTTGCCGAAACTCACTCTGGTGTCGACACATATGATTTTTAAGAAAAATAATTTCCCAAATAATGTTTTAGGGATTTTCTTCATTAGGAAAATATGCATAATTAGAACACTTAAATAATGCATGAAAGTAAATTTTAACTAGTTCTTTGATGTCACGTTAACTCATATTTTTTAAATTGACATACATCATCGCCTCATTTACCGATTTTAAATTGATTGTTTGATTAAGGTTTAGTTTGAGTCAATTTAATTGTCTTAGCAATTACTTTTATATTAGATGCGGACCCGCACATACGTGCGATTTTTAATTTGTTGTATTTTTTTATATAATATGAAATTATTTGGTAAAAAATAGATTATTTGTGATCTCTTCTTCAATTGGTTTTTAATGACCCCTTATAAAAAACTAAAATATGTGGATCATAATTTTATTCAAATTAAAATGACCCGTTATTTAATTTTTTTCCCTATTTTAATGTTGAAATTAATATGTTTTACTTTATTTTTGTTTTTGTTTTTAAACATAATTTTTTTCAAAATGTTTAAACATATGTTATATTGAAGGGTTTTCTGCAAATTAATTTCCAATAAATCTTTTAATGATGTGGGGCCAGAATTATTCACGTGATGACACGTAGGATTTTCACTCTTATTTTCTCTCTCCGTCTTCTGTATTAATAATATAAGATGTTAACTAAATTGAAATTGTTTGGACCTTCATGTTGGGCTTTTTTTATTGTTTATTTGATTTTTTCCAGCCCAATAAAAACCTTAGGTTAAGCAAAAAAATGCAAAGGCATTTGATAGTAAATAGAATTTTTTTTATTTTTTTTAAGGGTATTTTGAAAAAATGTTTTCCAATTAATATATAAGATATATATAAACTTATTTAGTATATGTATCAATGCACTAAACTTACAATAATATGTCTACATACACACCTATACATATATAGGAATGTTAAGTTTCCGAAAATGTTAAGTTTGAATTTTATATATCTCTTATTAAGATATTTAATATGTTTCCGAAATTCAAGTTTTGATTTTGAAAATCTAATTAAAAATTAACCTCTGCTGATTATGGGCCTTTTCTAATTGGATAAAAAATGAGACCCGCCGTTTGCATGAACATATGTTAATTTTTAATAACACGTTGCCGTTTTCAAATAAATTCAAAACATAGGTTAGAGTAAAAAATGCAGTGGCATGACATTGTAATTACAATTTTTTTTTTGTCCTCTTCCATAAAATGCTTTCCTTTTAATATATAAGGTATTTATTACTCTCTCCGTCTTTTATATATATTTTTAATAGATGTTTTAGATTTAAATTTTGTTTCTAAATAATATTTTTTTATTTTTTCAATGCATTATAATTAACACATTATATATTCCGATGAAAATTTTGAATTTCTATTGATTAATTTATATAGAATTTTGAGTTCACAAAAACAATATAAATTTTGAGGAGCAAAAATATTTAGGGAGAATTACAAAAATACACCTTTTAAATTGCATTTCACAAAACTACACCTTTTTTAAATCACTTCACAAAACTACACCTAATTACTAAAAATTAAATCGAAATTAGCCTTACCTACAAAACCCTACACCTTCAATATTATACCCTAAACGCTAATTAGCGAACTCAAATTGGTAATTTTTTAAAGCATAATTGAACCATATAAAATTTGAAAAGGGTGTAAAAGTGAAAAAATTGAATTAAATGTAATTTTGTGAAGAAATGATTGAAATCGTGTAGTTTTGTGAATTTCTCAAATATTAAAGTGTATAGTAGAATGCATAGTAAAACTCATTGTGTTATCACATTCTCAAAACTATTCTTAAAACATTATAAATTTGAATTAATTTATTTCCAAATTTAGATTAGGTTACCATTTTACATATTTACTTACGTCGTCCTATTCTCTAAGAGGTGTCTCACAAACAAATTAATGACTCCATCTTCGTTAAAATAGAGACATCGATTTAATTGTTACACCATCTCCATCATTTAGAATCAATAGAAAGTTTCTAAATAATTTAAAAGTAATAATATTATTTGTATTGCAGTGAAAAAAAAATCTAAAAATCTGTGACATTTTTAAAACTATTCTTAAATGGCTAAGTTAAAATACTGTTATAATTTTCTCTCTCTTTTTCTTAATTATTTTTTTTCATATAAAAATCTCTAATGGAAGTGCTCTTAAGTCCCTAATGCAATTAACGAGTTTTGTTTTTGTTAAAACTCACTTAACGATTAAAGAGAAAACATTTTCGATTTGATAAAAGATGGATAGGAAAGGAAGGCCTGCAAGAATCGATCGAGTCAGGGTGGAATATGGGGAGAACAACCACAAGGGGTATAGTTGATTGTATATCTCAATGTAGACACACGGTTGCAAGGTGGCGCAAGGACAATGTCCCTTCCAGCCTTGTAACAATAGAGAGTCTCAGAGTGGCCCTGGAAGAGGCACAAAGTGATGACCAGATCCCCCAAGAGGAAGTGGATTCACTAGTACTAAAGTTGAAAGAAGCATATCTAGAAGAGGAGTTATATTGGAAACAAAAAAGTAGAAATTTATGGCTGAAGGAAGGAGATAAAAATACTAAATTTTTCCATTCTACAATAAAGAGCAGGCGGGCAAGGAATAAGTTAACAGGGTTACTAGACCAAAACGGGCAGTTGGAGGATTCGGATTTGGGAATGGAGAATATAGCAACAAATTATTTTCAACAAGTATTTAAACACGTTGACACAGGAAACATGGATGAAGCATTGAGTGAGCTAAGAGCAGTAGTACCGGATCACGTCAATGTATTACTAACAAAGGATATCTCCGAAGGAGAAGTGAGGAAGGCCTTATATTCGATGCACCCGGAGAAAGCTCCAGGGCCGGATGGAATGACGGCTCTATTTTACCAACGATTTTGGCATATTATTAAACATGATCTTGTTATGTTGGTGAAGGAATTTATGAGCTCTGGTTCGTTTGACCGGAGACTTAACGAGACAAATATTTGTGCAGTGCCGAAAGTTGTTAAACCTAAAAGGATGATAGATCTTAGACCAATCAGTCTTTGTAATGTGGCTTATAAGGTTATTTCAAAAGTGTTATGTCTGAGACTAAGAAGGTTTTTGCCCAAAATGGTGTCAGAGACCCAATCGGCTTTTGTATCCGGAAGACTAATAACGGATAATATCTTATTAGCGCAGGAGATGATCCATGGGATGCGCACCAATAAGAAATGTAGGTTTGATCGTATGGCAATAAAAACAGATATGAGCAAGGCCTATGATAGAGTGGAGTGGGCTTTTTTGGAAGCGGTATTACTTAAACTGGGTTTCAGTATTACCTGGGTTCAATGGATTATGTGGTGTGTGAGTTCTGTCTCATATCAAGTTTTGATTAACGGTCAACCAAGAGGGATGATTATACCGGAACGTGGTCTGAGACAAGGGGACCCAATGTCTCCTTATCTGTTTATCTTGTGTACAGAGGTGCTAATATCTTTAATCAAGAAAGCAGAGCGGGACTCACACATATCGGGTATTAAGGTGGCAAAGTATAGCCCGGCGGTGTCCCACTTACTATTCGCTGACGATAGTCTCTTTTTCTGTAAAGCGGAGAAAAGAGAGTGCCGAAAGATATTACAGATATTAGAGATTTATGGAAGAGCATCGGGACAAGAGATAAATTTTTCAAAATCCTCTGTGATGTTTGGCCACAATGTGGATGACAGGACTAGAACGAATATGAAAAATATTCTAGGCATTCAAAGAATTGGTGGAATGGAGGCCTACTTGGGAATTCCGGAGAGTTTAGGTGGAGCAAAAACTAAGATTTTCAGTTATGTTCAGGATCGGTTGAACGAAAGGATAAACGGCTGGACAGCCAAGCTGCTTTCTAGAGGAGGGAAGGAAACACTGATTAAGTCAGTGGCCTTAGCCCTACCTCTGTATGTTATGTCATGCTTCGAATTACCCCAGACGTTAACGAAAAAGTTAACCAGTGCGATATCTAAATTCTGGTGGAGTTCCAATGGAAGAAAGCTGCGGTATCCATTGGGTGGCATGGGAGAAAATGTGTGAGTCCAAACACGAAGGTGGTATGGGCTTTCGATCGTTACAAGATTTTAATAAGGCTTTATTAGCAAAACAATTATGGCGTCTCTCACGGTTCCGGATTCACTGGTGGCGAGAGTATTTAAGGGAAGATATTTTTCGAGGGTACACCCTCTTATGGCTAAGACTCCGCGTTCTCCATCTTTTGGATGGAGGAGTATTTACTCCTCCAAGGATCTATTGTTGAAAGGAATGAGAAGAATACCAGGGAAATTAAGTAAAATGTCGGTTTGGGAAGATATATGGGTTCCGGATACGGATCCAAGACCGGCCCGGGGAAGAGGCAACTTGCTATTTCCAGAGTTGAAAGTTAAAGATTTAATTAATCCAAATACGTCAGAATGGGTAAATGATGTTCTAGCAAATTTAGTTACTAGAAATGACAAGGTGTTGATTCAGGGATTATCGATCAGTAAACGATCAGAGTCGGATGGATGGACCTGGCATTACACACAATCAGGAAAATACTCGGTGAAATCAGGTTTCAATTTGTTACAAAAAATAAAAAAAGAGAATATTACAGCGGATCAGTGGGGACCTAATTTTAATGCGTTACTAACAAAAGTGTGGGATACACAATGTCCACAGAAATTAAAACACTTTATGTGGAAAATTATTTCGGGAGGTATGGCAGTGAGGGAAAAGCTAATCTCCAGAGGTATACAATGCGATCCGGTTTGTCCGCGTTGCGAGGAAGATATTGAGACGATAAATCATGTGTTTTTTGAATGTACCCATTCACTTTACACATGGGGTGTTTCACCCGTCTCAATTAGTCAGGAATTTCCACAAGGAGGTATTTATTCAAATATGGATTATCTGATTTCAAGAGTGCAAGTAGATGGGGGTCAAGATGTATCATGCTACCCTTGGATATTATGGTATATCTGGAAATCGAGAAATAGAAAGATTTTTGAGGATGTGGAAATAGATCCACCCGATATAATTGACCAGGCATTAAAAGAGTCCCGAGCTTGGGCGGAAGCACAAAGTGTCGAGGAGGAAATAAATGAAAGGATAAGTTTTTCGGTGTTAGAAGAATCGCGAATGTCGGTTCGGGATTAGTTTGTCGATTAGATGGATCATGGAAAAACACAGATGTGTTTGAAGGACTAGGATGGATTTGTTTAAATGGGGATGGCTCTTGCCACCTTATGGGAACAAGGCGTAAAAGAAGGAGCTTATCTCCATTACATGCAGAGTTTGAAGCTCTCATGTGGGCTATGAAAGTTATTCAAGAACGGAACATCTCCTGTCAGACATTCGAATCAGACAGTACGACATTGGTGGCAATCTTGCAGAATCCCACAGAGTGGCCTGCGTTTAAGACAATGATCGAAGAGTTTGAGACGAAATTAGAATACTTCAACGACTTCAGAATCAAATTCACCCCAAGAGACAGAAACTCAAGAGCAGACAAGCTGGCGCGATCGGGAAGAGTGTATTCGCTTGTATCAGTGCATGTGAGCGAGTCACTTCCTAGTTGGATCAGCGATGAAGCAATTTAACTTCTTTTCCTTACTAATGTAATAAAAAAAAAAAAAAAAACTCACTTAACGAGTTATATTGAAGTTCGCTTACATTTTTTATTTGAGATTTTCTAATTAATAAATTAAAAATTCAATAAATTGGACAAACGTGAATTAAGAATAATTGTAATATACAGCATAGAAGAATCAAAATTAGGTGTCGTTTTTTTATTTAGGTAGATACAAGAAAAAAAAAATTCCTTTATTTTACTCTTTTCCATCATCTTCTTCATTTTCTTTCTTTCTCATCTGTAAATTTCCCTTTTCTCATAATCTTTCCCACACACATTTCTTTATCTCTCAATCTTTCTTTCTTTTCGAATATCTCTCTCTTTCTTTTTTGGTTTTCTCTATTTTTCTCATGAATTTTTTTTTTATCTTGGTTTTGGATCTCTATTTCTCTCTTGAATCTCTCTCTCCCTATTCAATCTCTCTCTATCTTTTTCGACAAATCTCTCTATGATCTCTTGGTCGGATCTCTTTACAATTTTTTTGGCCGGATCTCTCTCCGATCTCTCTTTCCAATCAGATTTCTCTGTAGAATGTCTCTCGATAAAATCTATCATTCACGTAATTGTTAGCGGATATCTATTTTATTATCGTGCACCTATTTTCTAGTTTAAAATCAAGTAAATGTATTGAATTATGGTGATAATATCTAAGTTACTTGATAAAGTTATATAATACCGATAACAAAATAGATAGTCAAATAAATATCCCCTAACAATAGCAGGATAACACCGAATCTTAAATTATATCCGATAATATCCGCTAACACCGAATCTTAAATTAGAAAATATGTGCACGATAACAAAATAGATATCCGCTAACAATTACGTGAAGAAAAATTAGGGATATAATAGTCAAATAAAAAAAATTCTCTCACCTCAAAACTAAATAAAAAACCAACATCTAATTTTCAAGTTATTATTGATAGCTAGATAACTAATTCACCCGCGAATTAATGGGCCTAAACAAATCTCAAAATTAATTGTGTATATTTATTTATATAGCCTGGCACAAATAAATTTAGGATAGGTAGGGATAAAAGTGGAATTTACAACATATATATACATCATCAATAACTTGCAAAAAAAGAAGAAAATTGTTGACATAATTTGCGAAAAAACCTATTTTCCTTTTGAAATAAAAATGGTCGGTGTTTATTGGGTAGAGACTACTCACATTTGCTAACAACTCACAGAATCTCCACCTCTCTCTTATTTCTATTTTATACTTTAATTTTTCATTATAAATTTTTGATATTTAATAACTTGTGTAAGTTGTAATCCTTTCTACTACTAAATATATGATATATTACTTATACTAGGTGATTTGATGGTGCGGGTATAAATAATTATAAAAATACATAAAATAAAATTAAGTGTCCGTATATTTATGTTCGTTATACAAAAATAAAATAAATAAAACATATTCAACTTGTATACGAACATAAATACAAGAACACTTAATTTTATTTTATGTATTTTTTATAGTTATTTATGCTCATGTGATGACACGGTCAAATCACCTAGTTAATAAATAATTACCAAAAAATTATAATTATGCGGCGCAATTAATTCATTTTTTATGACGAGATGTTTGTAAAATTCACGAGGCCCATTAAGCCATTACATTCCCAGTCGGCCCTTTTAACCAAAATTTTTACTTTGAAATGACGAATGTATGTTGTAGTCTTTTATTCCACATTTTCTAATTATAAAAAATAGGGAAAAAAATTAGATTGACCTTGGTTGGCATCATAATATCTCAAGTAACCCACAAAGAAAATAAATAACTAGATTGGAAAGGGTTTTTTTTAATACCGAAATAACCATTCACCGCGTGTTTGTAAAATAAAATAATTACAACTTTGCCATTATGTAAACTTCTCAGCGGGAAATTTAAAAATCAGCAATAAAAGAGCGATAAATTTTAAATACGAGATTGCCATCGTCTATTTTTTGACACGGACATCTCAGCCAGTGGTCATTTGGTTGTTGACTTTACATTTGGCGAAGATGTTTATGATTTGGATGATTTGATTTCGCGAAGTAATTTTTTCCGCTGAGATGATTGTCCTTCCTCTGCGTATTTCTTTTGATTAGCTGAGATGTTTAAAAAACGAAGTGGTATTTCTGTAAATTTGGCGGTTTTGTTGACTTCGATTGCTGAGTGATATTTTATAGCCGATTTATTTAACTTTTTGGCGGATTTGTTTTGATTGATTGCTGAGTTTTAATATTAGACTGAGTTGTTTAAAATTAAACCGCTGATTTATTTTTAAGTAATTGTTGATATGATTTTCAACGTAGTTGTTTCACACGTCTATTGATTTGTGACTAAAATTGAAATTGCGAGAATGACCCCTTTGGCAGCTGTTTTTAATGACGATACCGCGGAGTTGTGTATCTTGCTGACTAGTTTTACGCGATCGCCGATATGTTTTGTCTTCGACAACTGAGTTAATCTTTGCTAATCTGACCCTCACGTTACTGCTGTTTTTTTTATCGCTGATTTTTTTAACTGTTTGGCCACTGAGTTATTTAGTTATGCTAATATTCAAATTATTTGAACCGCTGATTTGTTCTCTTTAGTTTAAAAAAACTATTGGGACCACTAAACATGTTAATATTGTTGTTTACAAAATGATTTGTAGTGAATTTATAATCTCTAACCCCTAAATTAGCTTATGTTCAAAAAGAGAACTAAACCGGGACTTGGAAACATAACCCTAAACATAACCCTTAACATAACCCTTATACCTCTAGAGGAAACATAACTCAAAAACATAACCCCTAAACAATGTCGGCTATGGTTTCATTTATTGGTTACAGGCTTGTAAGTTAATGTTTCATGTTTAGGTAAGTGATAGTTAAATATGTTGTTGTTGTTTGTTTTGTAAGTAAATATGTTTGCTTTCGTAAATATGTTTGAAACGAAATATGACTAAGTTATAGGACAAAGTATTTGAAATAAATTGGAAATAGGACTAACCACACCATACCCATTAACTGGAAATAGGACAAAGTATTTGAAATAAATTTGAAACGAAAGCATCATTATTAAGTTAAATCCCACTTGAAATAAAGTTCACTAAACTAGCACTAAGTTAAATCCCACAAGCATATCCAATTCCAATAGCTCCAGATACAAAGAGATTTAAAACCTCAACTTTTATGGGACTTATAATACAATTTCATCACAAGATATTTCTCTGTAAAGGAAAGAAGAGGAAAAATCGAAACCGGCTTGAAACTTCTATGAAGCTGCAGGATCGTTGATGACTTCCAAAAACTCGTCTTTAATAGTGCCCACACAAAACTGAAAAATCAAAGACAACAAATGGTAAAAATCAAAGTTAAAAACATTGTAAAATCAAGTTGAAATAGAGTTATATGGAGATTGTGTGTTGTACGATTTCAGTGGCGTCGACTCTTGTTCCAATAATCTTTAATTTCACTTCACATTCTTTCTGATCTTAACCTGCAATAACCATTCCAAGATTGGGTCAGTTTCTTGAGATATAAATCGAAAAGACCGATAAGTAATGATGTTGCCAATAAAAAGAAGTAGAGATAAAAACAAACCGATCCATCTGATGTGGTATAATTAGGCATGAAAGACATATAATCAAACGCATAAAACACATAGAATCAACATAAAACAAGAACACATAGAATCAACATAAAACACGTTGAATCAACATAAAGCAAGAACCAATGATGAAAGTAAGATTCATAAGCTTGGACACAAAGATCTAAACAGGGCCAAAGTTGAATAAGTCACAAGCAAGTAGATAAGCAATATGACATTGCAATGATGAATATACACCTTAATGGCTAATTGTCTCAAAGAAACAAATCGTTCTAGACACAAAGTTGGCTGCTTTCATTAAGTTTCTTGAAAACATAAGACTTTCATTAAGTCACAAGCAAGTAGATAAGCAATATGAGAGTTTCTCTACTTCGAACCTTTAAAGAATCAGACTTTTTAGTCACAAACAGCATACAAAGATACAATTCAGTTTTCAAGTAAAGAGTAAACAACAAATGGGTAATTGCTTAGCTCACCGACGTCGAGGAAAGGACACGCTGAGGAAAGGACGGAGAGATGAAGAGGAGATTACGAGGAGGAGGAGTTAAAAACGGAGACGACGGAGGAAATTAAGGGGAGGTGAAGAGGAGGAGACGAGGAGGAGATATACAGGAGAAACACTATCCTCCTTCCTCCGCCGCCTTCAGAAACGTCGTCTCGTATCCGTCGTGACTCGCCGTGGTGTTCACGATAATCGGTGCCGTCGCATAATTAGGAGAAGAGAAGGAGAGGAGGAGAGCTTTTATCAAAATTAGGTTATTTTGTTTTTTTATAAAGTTAAATGTTGATTTCAAGTTGATTTCAAGTTGATTTCTTAATTTTTTAGTTTCCAATTTTTTTTTGAAATTTTTAAAAAATTTTGAAAAACTTAAATTTTCCCCAAATTATTCTTTTTTAATTTTGTTTAATTAAAAAAAACCGATGGCAAAATCGATATTATATTACAAAAGTCTGGTTTTTTAGACTTCTTACACAATTGTGAGTCATTCTAGTAACCCCTGGAATGATAAGAAAATGTCAGTGAAGTGCCCAATAATTTTTCAGGTAATTTATTGTTTAATAAAAGTGTTTACGCAAAATATAAATTATAGTTCTCTAAGTTAGGAATAAAATACAGTTTTGCAATATGAATAATACTAATGGTTCTCACAACTAAGCCATATCTAAAACAAAAAGAAAAACACGAATTATTTACCCAAAATAAGAAAAAACAATTAACAATTTGACAGACTAATCGTCACATAATAAATCAAATCTCTTGAAAATAGAATGACCACTTTACTATAAAAACCACCTAGACCACCCCCAAACATTTTCATCTTAATTATAACAAATTCACAACATTAACACAAGAAAAAAAAATCTTAAAGTCCTTAAAACAAATTTCGAAATTAATTATGGTGGGACAAGTATTGACTAAAAGGTGCAATGTTTTCGTGATGATAATTATTATGTTTTTCTTGGTATTATATATGGCTCATGTATCGCAAGCCAACATGGTCGATGCTTGTTTCAAACATTGTCCGAATCAATGCATGAAAGAGACCAAAGAAGCGAGTCATGCTATATGCCAAAAAGCTTGCAAGAAAATGTGCGGAGAAATTAAGTCCGTTGACGAAAATTATGCTGTTCCTAATGTTAAACGGAAATCTATTGCGTGTAGATGGGCGAATATCGGATGTTGAAAAAAATTGTTTGGTATATTTTTTTGCTCATATATAACTATGTATTTCTTGTTATTGCATTGGATTTATATTATATGTATAACATCAAAATACAAATTTGTTTATTTCTTGCCTCGCTAATATATATTATTTTTATTTTTAAAAAATATATGTGTTGTTTATAATTGGGTCAACTATTATTTTTGTTTTGTGCACAATCAACTATTATTTCATGTGCTTATAAATATGTCAAGCTATTGATTTAGCATTTCATGAACTTTTTTCAAATATTGTAAGTATTATACAAAATAGTGTTAAATACAAAGATATATGCAAAACAAAGGTCCAAGATTATGAATATTCTAAAGTTTTATCATGATAGCACTAGGTGGTTTGATCCGTGCGTATGACGCAAACATAAATAAATTCGAGTGGTACACTAATGATGATTCAAACTATATGCTAACATCACATTGAGGTAAAACCAAAAAAAGTGTGATATATTATCCATAAAAAATGAAAACATTAAAATAACATACTTCAAAAAAATGTAATTTGTGTTGTATGGTGGGCTTATATGATTTAAAATACAAAATTATTTTATTTTTATAGTTTTCTTTTTTTGTGAAACAATTTTAATCGTGATTGGAGATTTTACATCAAATATTCCAATAAATTGAAAATTTGTTACAAATGTAAGTATATGTGTGCTACATAATCATATGTTTGTTACATATTTTCTTCAACAAAATAATAAGTTTGGTACTTAAAAAGATGTGAAATGTATATGCTCACAAACTAATTTGGTTAATTAAATACAAAGCATGTTCAACAAAATTAGTTCATTAATGAAGGTGTTAATAATTACAATAACTTTGAATTACGAAAAAATATAAAATTGTATGATGTAGTACAAAAAGTTTTAGATTTACATATTTATAACAATAAATCAATATTTATCTAACATTTTAAAAGAAGTCAATTTTATAATATTTACATAAATATTAGAAAACTAATGATCAACTTGAATCATAACGAATGTAAGCAAAATTAAATGAGGTTGCATCTACTACCATTTATAATAATAAGAATAATAAATTATATTGATTTATAATATAAATTAAATTCCCAAAATATTGACATCGTATACCTTTTTAGGAAAATATTATTAAATTGTTGAAATATTAAATTAATAAATAATATATGATGATATAAACTATTGAAACATAAACAAAAAAATTGGAAAAATAAATATATTTCAAGACATAAATTTGTTAATGAGTGATTTTCTTTTAATTTGTTACTAGATGAGGACCCGCACGTACGTGCGAAATTTAATATGTTTTTAAATTTATATATTTTAAATTATTTAGTAAAAAATATATATTAATTTTTTTTCATCGACTTGGATTATATGTATATAATCTCTTATTTCATACAATACATTGAATAAAACATGTGGATTGTGCGGGGTAACAAATAAAGTATGGTTTAACGCGGGATTCGTCTGCGCATTAGAAATATTTAAATTTTTTACCCCGGGATATACCTTCCAAGATGTCTTGATACAAAGTTAAAAATTGTTTACTAAATTATATTTAATATAAAGTTCAAAATTATATTTATGTATAATTTTATATTTGGAATATAAATATATTATGAATTATTTATGCTATTTTTGACCCGTTGCTAAATTACACATAAATATTTGTGCATAAATTGAATTCGATCTAATCTCATAACCATTATAATTCGTTTAAATTTGTTTTGTGATCCTTTAACGACCCGTAACAAAACTTAAAGGGGGAATCACAAAACTACACCATTTGAATTACATTTTACAAAACTATGCCATGCCAAAGTTATTTTGAAAAACTACACCTAAACACTCAAAATTAAATATAAATAATACCCCTTTAATACTATACTCTAAACACTAATTAGCGAACCCAAATGAAAATATTTTAATTTTTGTAATTTTTTAAGAATAAATCAACCTTTTAAATTTTTAAAAGGGTGTAATTAAAGAAAAATATTGAATTATGTGAAAGAAATGTTGAAATGATGTAGTTTTGTGAATTCCTCAAATGAAAATATGTATTTGCTATTAAGATTGGGCCTAAATATGAGTTTTGTAAATTCTGTAAATTAGTCCAAATTGTAAACATAGGTTAGTAAAAAAATGCAGTGGCATTGTATTGTAATTAGAATTTTTTTAAGGGCATTTTGCAATAATGCTTTCCAATTAGTATATAAGATAAGGTGATTTTGACTTTTTAAATGACCATTTTACCCTAACTTTAAAATTGTTGAATCTCGTGAATAATTGTATGTAAATGTTCATATGTGAATGATTTCGAGTGAATTATTGTTGTGGATGATGATTAGTCCATGCAAGTGATAAATAACATATGTGAATGAATGATTTATGTCAATGGTGAATTGTTAATGATCTTCATGAATGATCTATGTGAATAATTTTTCGTAAATGATTGTTGGGGATGATTTTGTATGATTAAGGTAAATTTGTCATTTTAATTACGAAAATCAAATAAAATTATCCAAAATTTAACTATTACATCAAAAACACATAATTGACAAATTATGTTTAAAAATGTACATAATACACTAATTAACTCAAAAATAAAAGAGATAATCATAAATAAAAATACTAAATTAATAACAAATCAAAAAATTCATTAATTTTAGGAAATATAATTGATCTTTCTAAATATCAAATTAATAATAATATATGATGATATAAACCATTAAAAATAAAAGGGATAATCATAAACAAATAACAAAATAAAAAATATAAAAAATCCTCTTTTAGAAAATATAATTTGAAATTTCGAAATATTAAATTAATTAATTTTAGGAAATATAATTTAAAATTCGAAATATTAAATTAATGAATAATATGTGATGATATAAATTATTACAAAATAAAAGAGATAATTATAAACAAATAATAAAAACACTATATTAATCAAAAATAAAAAAATTCCTTAATTTCTCTCATTCAAATTATTTGTCATTTATTATATATAATATAGTATAATAGACATTACAAAATGCGTACGATTATAATAATATATAGTTGTATAAAATTGTATAAAATAAACCTATATATATATATCTATGATGTTGGTGTTCGATTTGGTACCAGGGCCCGCCAAGGGAGCTGGCCGAGGCCCAGTAGAAGAGCGGGCACATTTACTCTATAAATCCCCAAAGTATAATGGGCCGAAGGAGGGCCCATATTCGCTTTCAGTTCGACAAGAGGACGAGGGAAGGCGAGCGGACTTCGACGGTTAGGGAGTTCGATGACGACATAACGGCTGCTTTAAATGTATTTAATTCGCGTTAATGAGCTAAGATTTAAATGTCTCTATTTGTAAATCATAGTATAAATAGAGGAAGAGAGCAAGGGAAAAAGATATCTAATTCCCAAGAAAGAACCCATATTTTCTTATTTTAATAAAGTTCTCTTACAATAAGTTTTTGACCTTCGTTTCTCTTTTACTAGTTTGATCTATTGAGCCTCCAATTCCCAGTTCTTACCCCATACAAATCGTCGTACCCACAATTTGGCGCTAGAAGGAGGGGGCATTGATAGATCACCTTTAATTAGTAACGAGAGGAAAATCAAACCACTTCTCATGGATGTCACCGACTCTCAAAATGTCTCATCCGTCGACTTCGCCCAATTGCTCACCGACCTCCGAAGGTAATCACCGAGCAACGAAGGCGACCTCTACCCTAGCCGAGCGCTTCGACAAGATAGAAGGCGTGCTTACCAATCTCCAGCCCCCCAACGAGCGAACACCGTTGGCACCCCCACTCGGCCGGCAACGGCGAATGACGGACGAAACTCGAGGAGCCAACGCCGACTTTCGCGACCCGCACCGAAGCCTTGCGCGGAGCGGACCTAGCTGGGAAGGATTTCGAGGAGATTCGAACCGAGATCCGGGAATAAACTCAAAAATCCACGAAGCAATAAGCTCCGCTCCGAAATCAACCGAGTTATTGAAGAGACCAGGCGAACCCCGTTTACACGGAGGATCGCATCGCCGCGCGTCCGCGATACAAGAAAGATCAAACTTCCGTCCTATGACGGAGTCGAGATCCCAAGACGCACCTCACCGCCTTCCGCATCGCCGCCGGGCGGGTGCGGTTCGAGGAGCACGAGCAAGATGACGGCCTTTGTAGGTCGTTCGCCGAGAACCTCTCCGGCCCGTCCTTAGTCTGGTTCACCCACCTCGAACCCGGCTCGATCGATAGCTTCACCGACTTCACCACCGCTTTCATCAAACAATACTCTATTTTCATAGACCGGGGACTCTCCGACGGCGACCTCGTGGAACCACGTTCGAGAGCGCGGCCGAGCCTCCGAGAAAGTACATAACCAAGTTCAAGGAAATTCGTCCGATTACCCGGGATCACCGATTCCACGGCGATCTCCTCGCCTCAAACACGGTCTCGGCACGAGTCGCGCTTCCGCGAGGAGATCGTGATCAACAAGCCCACCAAGTATCCACGATGCACTTCACCGAGCCACGGCTGGATGGAGCTCGAGGAAGACAAGCTCGCGATAAGCAAGAAATATCGACCGCCTCCTAGGACCACTCCCCGCAGTCCGTCTAAGAAACCCGACAATCGCCGAGCCGGCGGGAGTTCGCAAACCTTCGCCGTGGGCAGAGACTCCGGAGGAAAGCGAAGCGGTTCGCGCCAAGCAACAAATGGGTCCGAGACAAGGATGCTTTTTGCGAGCTCCACGGTGTAAAAGGCCACGATACCAAGGATTGCTACCGTTTGAAAACCATCCTCATGGAGAAATGGTCCGCCGGCGACCTCGCTGATTTCGACCTCGAAACCATCGCTCAGGCCGAGAGAAGCAGACTTTCCTCCGTCGGAGTCGGTGGCGCATCGCCCAAAAGAGTCGAAGCCGACAACGAGAACGAGGAAACCCCCAAGAAAAGGATCGATATGATCATGGGAGGGTCCAAGCTTTTTAGCTCATCGGTGAACTCCATCAAAAAACACCAAAGGAAAGTCGGGAAACCGAGCCCCGAATACGGGACACTCGACGGACCAGTCATCACCTTCGAGGAAAAGGAAACTCTCCGCCTCGCCAGGCCCCATGACGATGCCCTGGTCATCGAGGTGTCCAGAATTCTGATCGACACGGGCAGTTCCGTGGACCTCATCTTCCTTAGCACCCTCTCAAGGATGGGAATCAGTATGGAAGAAGTAGAGGGGGCCCCCGCCCCACTCATCGCCTTCACCAGTGAAACCACTATGTCACTCGGAACGATCCGTCTTCCCATCCTCGCCAAAGGAACTTCGAAGCTCGTGGAATTCACGGTCTTCGACCGCCCCGCTCGCGTACAACGCTATCCTCGGAACTCCTTGGCCGTACCCGGATGAAGGCGGTTCCCTCGACCTATCATCAGTGCCTCAAGTTCCCTACCCCGACGGGAGTCGAAGAGATACAAGGAAGCCAGGAGACCGCACGCTCTTGCTACATGAGCGGACACAAGCTCACCGTCAAATAGCAAGCTAGCCAACGTCGCTCGACCCGCCGGGGCCGAAAAGAAGCTCCGAGGGGGCGACGGCGTTAGCACCGAAGTATCAATTGATCGAACAATCCGTCCCGAACCGTCAAAATCGGAGTGCGGCTCTCGGATCCGCGAAGGACGAGGCGATTCGTTCCTTACCAGCAACATACACTCGTTCGCCTGGGGGCCCGAGGACATGACCGGGATCGACCCAACGATAATAACTCATAAACTGAATGTCGATCCGACTTACAAGCCAGTCAGGCAGAAAAGAAGGAAGCTGGGGCCAGACAGAGCTAAGGCTGTAAACGACGAAGTACAGAGACTCCTAAACTTAGGATCGATCAGGGAGGTAAAGTATCCGGAATGGCTCGCAAATCCGGTCGTCGTGAAGAAAAAGAACGGGAAGTGGAGAGTATGCGTCGATTTCACCGACCTCAACAAAGCGTGCCCCAAGGACAGTTTTCCACTCCCTCACATCGACCGACTCGTGGAAGCAACGGCCGGTCACGAGCTCTTGTCTTTCATGGATGCCTTTTCAGGTTATAACCAAATCTCGATGCATCCCGACGATCAGGAGAAGACTTCCTTCATAACGGACAGAGGGACCTATTGTTACAAAGTAATGCCGTTCGGCCTAAAAAACGCAGGAGCGACGTACCAAAGACTTGTCAACAGAATGTTCGAGAAACAATTGGGCGAGGTCATGGAAGTCTATATAGACGACATGCTCGTTAAATCATCAAAGCAGGGCGAGCATATCGAACACCTCCGACAGTGTTTCGATCTCCTCAAAGAATATGGCATGAAGCTTAACCCGGAAAAGTGCACTTTCGCCGTACCTTCCGGAGAATTCCTCGGGTACTTAGTCACCAAGAGAGGGATAGAGGCGAATCCTAGCCAGGTCGACGCCCTCCTAAATATGCCTTCACCTCGAAACGTAAAGGAAACTCAAAGGCTCACAGGAAGGATCGCAGCCCCTCAACAAAGTTCATCTCACGGTCGACGATCGTTGTCTCCCTTTCTACAACCTTCTAAGGGGAAACAAAAGCCGGGTCCGGGACGAGCAATGTGAAGAGGCTTTTAATCGCCTAAAGTCATACCTCTCGAAACCACCGATCCTCGGTAAACCGAGGAAGGAGAGCCTCTTTTTCTTTACATCGCGGTGTCCCCTTCGGCCGTCGGCTCGGTCCTCATACGAGAAGATCGGGGCGAACGAAACCGATCTTTTACACAAGCAAAACTCTAACCGATCCCGAAACCAGGTACCCGATGATGGAAAAACTCGCCCTCGCAGCTTGTAACGGCGGCAAGGAAATTACGACCCTATTTTCAGTCCCATTCGATCATAGTGCTCACATCGCACCCCCTCGTAACGATCCTACACGCCCCGAACCGGTCCGGAAGAATTTCTAAATGGGCAATCGAACTCGCCGAATATGACGTGGAATATAAGCCCCGCGTTAGCGCGAAAGCCCAGGTACTCGCCGACTTCATAGTAGAACTCCCCGTGCAAGATCCCGAGTCCACTAACACTCTCCCCCGGATCTTGCACGTTGATGGGGCCTCATCCAAGCGGGGATCGGGGATCGGCGTCAAGCTGCGATCGCCCAATCAAGAAGTCATCGAGCAATCTTTTCGACTGCGATTTCCCGCCTCGAACAACGAAGCAGAATACGAGGCATTGATCGCCGGCCTTCGCCTTTCCATCGCATTGGGGTCGAAATATCTCGCCCTTCGCGACTCCCGGCTTGTTGTAAGCCAGTTCTCCGGGGAATATTTCGCCAAAGACGAAAGAATGGAGGCCTACCTCGCCATCACCAAAGAACTTTGCAAAGAGTTCGACAAATTTGAGCTCGTCAAAGTCCCCAGGGGCGAGAACACTTCGGCAGACGCCTTGGCAGCTTTAGCATCAACTTCCGACCCTGACATAGGAAGGAACATCTCCGTGGAGTGCATCGACCGACCTAGCATCGATCCGACTGGCCCGGTCCTTGCGATCCTGAAAGGGAATAAGCAGGAGGAGTCCGCCCACACAGCAGAAACAGTTATCGATGACTGGCGGACGCCAATCCAAAACTACATCTTGAAGGGCGAACTCCCTACTGAAAAATGGGAGGCTCGAAAACTTAAGGTCATCAGCGCCAGGTTTTGCATGATCGAGGGGGGCTCTACAAGCGGAGCTTCCAGGGGCCTTATCTCCTCTGTGTCCACGGAGAAGTCGCCGACACCGTCATGAGGGAAGTCCACGAAGGACTCGCGGAGATCATTCGGTGGTCGTCTCCTCGCCACCAAGGTTCGCCTACAGGGATACTATTGGCCCACCTTGACCGACGATTGCATTAAATATGCGCAACATTGCGAAAAGTGCCGCCGCCACGCTCCTTTCATCCACCAGCCGTCCGAACCATTGTCATCCGTCTCCGCCCCCTACCCTTTCATGAGGTGGTCCATGGACATCATCGGACCGCCGCACGAGTCAACCAACGGAAGGAAGTTCCTTCTCGTTTTAACCGACTATTTTTCCAAATGGGTCGAAGCCGAGGCTTACTCCGCAATCATCGACACAAAGGTCCGCAAGTTCTTATGGAAAAACATCATTTGCAGAGCACGGACTCCCGTACGAGATCGTCACGGACAACGGCTCCCGAGTTCATATCAAAAAAGTTCGAGAAATTTCGCGGACACGGAAAATAAAAGTTCAATACTCTACACCTCGCTACCCGCAGGAAACGGACAGCGTGCAGCCGAACAAATCAATACTCTATAGTCTCAAGAAACGTCTCGATTCTCGGAAAGGAGGATGGCACGATGAGCTTGAAGGGGTACTCTGGGCCTACCGAACCACACCGCGCAGGCGACGGGGGAAACTCCGTTCTCCCTCGTCTACGGAGTCGAAGCGATCGTCCCTGCCGAAGCAGCAGTCCCAGGGATCAGGCGAACTCAGAACCCTCTGATCGAAGCGGACAACGACGAGATGCTGAGACAATCTCTCGATAACCTAGATTCGAAGAGAGATCAAGCGATGATCAGGATTCAAAACTATCAGCAATCCGCGTCACGATACTACAACTCGAAGACAAAGCAACGAACCCTATCAGTCGGGGACCTAGTACTAAGAAAGGTCTTTGAGAACACCGCCGAATATCGCGCTGGCAAACTCGGAGTCAAGTGGGAAGGACCGTACATCGTACACGAAATCATCCGCCCGGGAGTCTACCGTCTCAAAACCTCCGAAGGGAACAACGTCAAAAGACCTTGGAACATCATGAACCTCAAGAAATTTTATGCTTAAATTCGCTCTATTGTAAACCGAACTACGTTTCATGCTTGATCCCAACTCGGGTACGTAGGCAGCCCGTATCGTTTGATCGGGTCCAGCTATATAAATAAATAGAACCTTTTTTCTACAAAGGATATTCAAAAAGCGAATCACATTTAAAGTCATCTAAACAGTTCGACATAAAGAACTCAACGATGCATATCGAACCTAAGGGTTCGCTAACGACCAACACAGTTCTACCGGAGAACTTAACGATCGAGCGAACCGTATTAAAGCCATCTAAACAGTTTGACAGAAAGAACTTAACGATGCATATCGAACTTCAGGGTTTGTCCCCGATCAACAAAGCTCGACCAAAGAGTTTGAACGATCAGAAAAGCAAGAATGTATTTAAGCCATCTAAACAGTTCGACATAAAGAACTCAACGATGCATATCGAACCTAAGGGTTCGCGAACGACCTACACAGTTCTACCGAAGAACTTAACGAATTTAAGCCATCTAAAACAGTTCGACAAACAGAACTTAACGATCAAGCAAGCAAAACATATTTAAGCCGTCTAAACAAGTTCAACAAAACTTGACGATGCACATCGAACCTCAGGGTCCGCGATCGATCCATACAGTCCTGCCAAGGAACTTAAAGACTATGACAAATCGCTTTTCCGTAAAAACGACTAAGTACGCAGAAACAAAGATATGAAAAGCTAAGAAACGGATTCCACGAGGACAAAGTGATGTTGTGCTCAACGATACAATCTTTTTTAAAAAAAAAAAGAGCAAAAAAAACACAAACCAAAAAAGTTTTTTTCTTTTTTTTGGGACAGGCCCCTGTTTAAAGACATGACCACATTCATGTCTGACCTGCTTCATCCACCGCTCCGCTCTCTCCAGCCTCTGGCTGCGACGACTCTTCCTCAGCGGGTGCAACCTCTTGACCCCCCTCAGCGGAAACTGTGACCACAGGTTCGGACCCTTCGGAGCGAACGCCTTCCCTAAGGTTAAGGGCATCCTCGACGGTCAGGCTGGAGGTCATCGATCCGAACTGATCGAAGGGTGCCGAAGCCAGTGGTGTTACCTCCAGCGGCGCCGCTTCATCGACCGCTCGCGGCTCCACAAGAACCAGAGCGGACTCACGGCTGACTGCATCCTCGGGAGGCGGCGAAGCCTCGAACCTCTTGGCCAGCTCAACCAGGTCCAGCGAAGGAAGAGGCATAGCGGCCAGCTTCGCTTCGACCACCGACAGATCCTCGGCCATGCT